>CM039127.1:22916453-23516453 GCA_022036555.1 Microstegium vimineum | reverse complement strand
TTACATATTCACGCTCCATGGTGACCGCTTATTTAGCATATCATGTTAGATCTATTCGCTAATCGAAGAGGTATGGATCTACAATAATAAACTAGTTAAAAAGTTAATGGACCTAAAAATGCAATTTGAAAGTTATTGGATCTGGATGACACACTACCAAAAGTTAATGGACCCAAAATTACAATTTGAAAGTTGATGAACCTAAATGACATACCACCAAAAGTAAATGGACCCAAAAATATAATTTAAAAGTTGATGAACCTAGATGTCGCACTACCAAAAGTTAATGGACCTACGGTGCATTTAACTCTTAATTTTTTTAAAAAAAAAAACCTACACCAGACTCAGAGAGTCGGGTGCCTCCGAGCTGCTTGGTTCTCCGCAGTAACTTGCCAAGCCTCACATGCAACGTGCCCATGATTATTACTAGTGAAGCTGAGATTAAGCAGGAAGTTAATTTGTTTGCTTGACTTACCAATCCGATTTATTAGTTATAATACAATATTTTTTATCTCATAATAAAATATCTAAAAACAACATCAGCCAGCTTATTCGCCGCAGAATGGATCAAGCAAAAGGTGGGGAGGCTTGTGGTGCCAGAACTTATGTTCTCTACCCGTGATTTCTCCTTTGATGGAGTCCGTCGAACAGCGGCCTTTCCTGCGGGCAGAGACTCCAAGAGTGCTCTTTGTTGTTTCTTATTTTTAGTAGGGTTCTCCGTAGTTTGGTTGGGATAGCTTTTCCTACCGTATCCTTTGTGTATGTGCCCATCTTTGTAGTACATGTTTTTGTACGTATATTTCTTGCATCTTAATACAAGCTCGTATTATAAAAAAAAAACGGCCAGGGATAGGTGGCCGGTGGTGGCATCAGGAGTCTGAGCGTTGAAGAAGAAACACGAGGTGAAAAAACAGCACTTGAGGTAGCAATGCCTGCTGTTCATCACCTAAACTAGGAGGGGGGGGGGGGGGGGGGGGGGGGCACCAAACAACTGGAATAACGGGATAACGTCAATAAGTGGTCTACAACTTGTGAAATACAAAATAGGTAAGTTCACTATGTTAGGTGGTGACGAAAATAGACTAAACCCTAATTTCCTGATTAGGCCAAACATTGAATATTAACCGACCAAAACTTCTCAGATCACTAGATTGCCCAAGACTGGTTTTGAACGGCAGGAGAAATAGAAATGGGATTTCCTAAATCAGTAATGCTGCCAAGCAAACACCAAATACAACCGATGCACTTCCAGTTATCAGGTTACTTCATGATCCTTTAACTGGAATTCACATTGCAGTGCAACGATGATGAACCATACACTAGCATAGCCAATCATATAACCACAGCTATGCAGGCACACTACTTCAGGTCAGTAAGTTCAATACAGAAGAGAGCTTCCATGCTGACACAGAGTTAACAATAAACTTGGTATAATCACGAACAGGAGAACACATCCGAGATGAGGAAACATCCAATGATTACCAAAATAAGGTGCACAGTCCAAGGGGATTCCTTCACCTCGAATGGCTACTCTGGGAAGCAAAAGCTCATTACACATCGGGTGGTGAACCACCAGGAACCAACTGTGACAGGACAAGTGAGTGTGTTAGACATGGCAATCAGCTTTAGACAAGAAAGCACTAAAAATGAGCATTATTTGATCATGATCCTTACAATGGCTATGTTGTTGCCGTTCAGGAGGATCTGGTCGAGTTTTGTAATGCGGCGCCCTTCAGCAGTGTACTCACTGCAGGATAAAACATGAAGCTATTGAGAATTTGAGATTATATGCACTAAATTGCAGAAAAACAATTGAACACTAAAATTCATGGTTTCAAAGGCAACAAGCTAGGTCCACCCAGACATCTAGGCAATGTCTTCAAAATAGAGCCATGAATCACTAATAGAGCAGGTGAACTGGTGAAAAAATTAGATCTAAGTTAACTTGAAACATTTGTTTCTATTATAGCTAAGTGTTGCAACTTCAGGTTTGGTGGAGAACAATTGATATTGACGTTTTGATTCACAGAAATTCCTTCTGCGCTTTCAAAATATACAGAAAATTTTACTATGAATTACAAGGCATGGGGTTGGGAAACCGGACAGTTCACTATCTAGTACTCCTTCCATCTCAAATTATAAAACATTCCAAGAATGTTGGAAAGTCAAAGTATTTTAAGTTTGATCAAACTTATATGATAATATAATAACATTTATGATGTCAACTAAGTATCATTATATTCTTTATAAATTATATTTTTATAGTATACATATTTGGTATCATAAATATTTATAATTTTTTCAATAATTTTGGTCAAACTTGAATTGTTTTGACTCTCCAACATTCTTGGAATGTCTTAAAATTTGGGATGGAGGAAGTACATCTTTAAAATGGATCCCCTTCTAAAAAGTGTTGGCTTATTGCAGCTTATATACAGAATGGCAAAGAAAATGAACTACTGTCTTTTGCTGCAAGGTAGGAGTTTGATTTAAATGTTAAGGAGATAGCTTTTGTAATTCTGGAATTCTATCTAAGTCTCTTTAAACCAGGAGTTTATGAAACCTCCAAAAAGGAATTATATTTTGGATGTAGATATAAATGCGATCACTAGATAACTTGGCTGCATCTCCGTTGTCTTTCACTAATAAGATTGGACCATCCTTACTGGTGCTGCTTTCTAAAGTACAATGCTCTAAATGCTAGGTGTTTTTCTCATCAAGTAGTTAATTTAACTGAGCAGTAGGGTGGAGCTACCTTACAAAGTTATCAAGCAACACCAGTTAGATTAAATATCTCTTAGACATTATTCAAGCTCCACTGCTTTCATGTAATGAGCACAAGCTATCTTTTTTCCATTAAAAGTTATGTAATATCCAAGCCCAGTGACAGAGGAATTGGTCAGAACTACCATCAATAACAAAGATCTCGACCGAAATTCACTATGTTAGCTATATCTAAGAAACTTTCCAGGCTCCACCAAAATGATGCAATGGGTAATGAGCCACATTTTTTTGCACTAAAAGTTAGCAACTTGGTGAGAGAGTGGTCTGAGCTAAACTGAAAAAACATCTAACCCAAACAAGGGTAACAATCAGGATACGAAGCGACGTAGAAGAACATAGACTAGGGTTTAGGGGTTTGGGGTGATTTTCGACATACTACTCGGTGACGTCCTCCAGCACCATATTGACGTAGACATCAAAGCCGCAGAGAGTGCCAATGAGCTCCTTGTCCCCCTTCATGATCACCCAGATCTTGGACCCGATGCACCGGTCGATCAGCTCTGGTCACCGCACGAATCCACGCACGGCATGCAAAAGAAAACAGCCGACTCAAGAACTCAGACCCCGAAAAGATAGAATGCAGAGACAGTCGAATCGCGACCACAGCTCAACGTGAAGTGATGTATTCTTCCGTCGCGCACCTGAGGGGAGGAGCTGGGAGGGGTTGTTCTGAGACATGTCGACGCCTCTGGTGGATCGGTGGCAGTGGGAGCGTTGGGGATCGGTGGGCGACGATGAGGCCGCGTCTGCGACGGCGGAGGAGGGAGAGAATAACGACAGTGAACGACGGCGGCGGCGCAGAGATTGGGGGTTTTGCTTCTCGTTGGGTTGGATGGCAAGCGGGGGGCAGCGGAGCCGTGCAGTATTCTCTTAGCCGTCCGATTGCTCAATCGACGGCGCATATCGCCGCTAGCCTCCCGGATCTGTAAGCTGGGCTGAGAAGCATCGGTGTAGTGAGGTCGAGATGTACTGGGCCGGTCCAGCCCACTTGCCATAAGAAGAAAGCCCGAAACTCAAAGCCTACGCTCCAAGATGGGCTTACTAGACTGATGATCATTGATGATAATTTAGCCTTTCTAATCACAAGCCCAACCTACATCCTCTGCCGCCTTCTAAAAAAAAAATCCTCTGTTGGAGTTTATAGTTATATTATTAGTCATAGAAGAAATGACAATGGCTTCATATCATATCCCTAAGTATTCCCCACGTATATCTAACATTCATTGAGAGTTTCTCAAAAAAGAAATCTAACATTCATTAAGAAGATTGTTTGCATCAACGAAACAATGTATATACACATGCATAAGTACGAATTCATAGCCATATATCTATGCCCATATATATAACAGGTACCATTGAGTTGTTCATACCACATATATCAGTACTATATAAACAAATTACAAATCAATAAATATACGAAACAAATGTAATTCTACCTTCATCCTATGTAATTCTAAACCTTGTCAAAGTTAAACTATATTCAATTTAATAGAATTTATTAAAAAAAATCATGACATTTATGAATCTAAATTTAGTTAAATTTTGAATCGTTCGACTTAACAGTACTTTAGAATTATATTTTGTATGGGAGGGAGGGAATTGCTTTCTAGTTACTGCACCGCCTGACTATGACACATAATTTCTTTTCATCAGAGATCAGAGAGAGAAGCGATGAAGACGGCAAAGCATGTGGTATCGAGAAAAAAGAGCAAAATGATGAGTTGGCAACTAGTATCTAGATCCTTCTACTTTCAAAATATTAATTCTATCTCCATAAACTTAACAACTTTACAACAACATTTTGGTACCTAAACAGGTTCAATTAAAAACTTTTCAACTACAAAGTTATAGATCGTGTCGAGTGCTACAAATTTGATATAAAATTTATCTTCATCCAAGTTCGTTTGAATCTATTTGGACATAAATAACACTCGAAACCAAGGTTATAGATTCAAAATTAGTTTTTTGAAAATAGAAGAATCTATAAATAACACTTGTTGCCAACAGCAACTTTAAGGACCGACAATGTATTTTGTTCTGGAAAAAAGCAGCAAGCAATAGATTGTCAGCAGTGGCCCACATGGTCGGCGGGCCCGGTGAAGACCCAACATGCTCGCCCATACATACCCGCTCACACAAGCCCACCCGTTGTCGTCGGTTAGGCCGCGCCGCTCCACCTTTCTCGGCCTCCCGACGCGTGCTCACCTCCTCCTCGGATCGTGGATCCGCTGCACCAATAATCAATTCCGGTGAAATAAATCAAATCTACGAGTATGATGTTTCCTTTCTACGTGTCCTCGTACGCGTGGGTGTGAGAACCCGCTAGGAGCCAGCTCACAGTCTGTTGTTCTCTTGGATCGGGAGGAGCAGAGCCGAAGTGACGGGATCAAGATTTCGATTTGAACTCGGACGACGGGAAGAGAAGGAGGCCCAGTCATGGAGAAGGAGGAGAAGCAGGAGCTGGAGGGTGCCGCGGCGGCGAGGCGTCGGCTGGTGATCGGGGTGGGGTTCTGGGTGCAGGGCTTCCGGCTCTTCCCGTGGCTGGGCGTCAATTTCTTCCTCAAGGACGGCATGGGCGTCGCGGCTTCCTCGCTGCAGATCCTTCAGGCCTCCGCTAACCTGCCCATGGTCACCAAGCCGCTCCTTGGTCTCCTCTCCGATGCCGTCCCCATACGCGGGCATCGCCGCCTGCCCTACGTCGCCATCGGCGGTACGCCCCCTCGGCCACTCTCTTTTACTATCATGTATTCTTGTATTTCCTGCTTAGATCCCGAACCCACATCTGCAGTTACCAATTCACGTCGTCATTATCCTCCTCGTAACTTTCCAAACACATTGCTCCTGAATCTTGCTTATTGCTTGATTTTGATTTTGGGAATTGTATGCCACTCCTGAATCTTGCTTATTGCTTGATTTTGGGAATTGTATGGCACCAGGATGGGTTTTTTATTACTTAATGTACCTGTTAAACCTTCATGTGCTGTTTAATATATACTCCGTATCTCGTTATAATCGAGCTCTTAAACATGAACAGAGTATAACCCTATGAATATGCGTAGCATTTCTCCTTTCGCGTTGTCTTCCAAGTGACAGAAAACGCCTATGGATAATTTATATTCTTTTCTCCCGTGTTGTTCGTACATGTTTGTCCCATGGCAAATGACAGCACCGCAAAGAATATGCTCACGCATTGCCTGTCCTCTCGTCTTTCCTCACCGGCTCCTTTTGTTCTCTTTCACCTTTTCTTTTCTTCTTCTAATAATTACCATTCGTCTTTGTCTTCCTTTTTTTCCTCACCCCGTTGCCTTTCAAGGCAACAACTTTTTCACGGTCCTCCACCAAATTTGCTCTCTTGTTGATGTTTTACACATTCACAAATCACCAAGAAAGCTCCCAACCCAACTAGCTCACGCATGAATGCGCTGTCAACTTTTGATGTGACCCTAGCTGTCCACTTTAAAATATTCTTTCTTGCCCAACACAAGTGCCTTGATGAAATTCAAGGATGGTGAATCAACTTATTCCAATATCCCATGATTCAAACTGTGGCTGCAAAGAAAATATGGTTTACTCTGCATCTTAATTTACAAACACCATCCAAACAATTGGCTAGCATCACTTGAATCTTATGTTTTTCAAATTATCTTGAAGCATTTAATAGTTAGCTACCTTGTTCTGCCAAATAAATACTTTGCTCAATCCGTCAATCACATCAACTAACAGAAAATATAGCCTGAGAAGTACCCAAAAGACAAAGTCAAGTGAACCCAGGGACCTAGGTGAATACTTGTAGCATGTATTTTAAATCACTTGATGAACGGACGGGCATTGAAACCACGTCAGCATTGTACTAATGTCTTTGCAAAGGCTTATGCCTCTATTCTTTTTTACTGAACTTTTGCATTTTCCATGCTAACTTGCCTTTTGATTGTTGTGGTTCCAGCTCTCTTGCAGGCAATTTCATGGCTAGCAATTGCACTTTGGCAAGATATCTCTCTTCAAGTTCTAACCATTTTTCTCCTCTTGAGCAACTTTGGTGCTTCCATATGTGAGGTTGCCAATGATGCCATTGTAGCAGAGGCTGGGAAGAAAGTGTCTTCTTCCTCAGGATCAGGTCAGCTTCAATCGTTTGCTTGGATGTTCGGCTCTTCTGCTGGTGCTTTAGGAAACCTCCTTGGTGGCATTGCTCTCAGCTATTTTTCTCCCAAAATCATGTTTCTGTTTTTCGCGATACTTCTCCTGCTCCAGTTCTTCACAACCGTGGCTATACCTGAGAGCTCTCTCAAACTCCCAAAGGCAGCTACTACAAATCTATCAGCACTCACCAGCATCCGTAAGCAAGTCAAAGAGCTGTCATGTGCCCTATCTATGCCTGAAATGTTTGGGTCAATCATATGGTTTACAGTGTCTTATGCTGTCATACCTTTTCTACTTGGGACCATGTTCTTCTATCAGACTGAAGTGTTAAGACTAGACTCATCAGTTATCGGCTTATCAAAGGTGTTTGGGCAAGTGGCTCTCTTGGCTTGGAGCATGTCATACAACAAGTACTTCAAAACAATGTCCGCCCGGAAGGTCCTATCAGTTCTGCAGTTTGTCACAGCACTCATAATGTTGTCAGATGTGTTATTCGTTCAGGGAATATACAGGAAGGTTGGAATACCAGACTCCATATACACAATTGTCTTCTCCGGGTTGCTCGAGGGTCTTATGTTTTTCAAGGTCCTACCCTTCAGTGTTCATATTGCAAAACTTTGCCCTGCTGGTTGTGAGGGATCGGTAATGGCTTTTGTCATGTCTGCACTTGCCCTTGCCACTATCGTCAGTGGCTATCTTGGAGTTGCTCTTGCTGCCTTCATGGGAGTATCTGGACATGATTTCTCAGCACTGCCAGCTTGCCTGTTGATTGAGGCCGCGTGCACAATGCTGCCACTATGTTGCTCATGTTTGATCAAAGAGAGAAGAGAAAAGGAGAAGAAAGAAGAATAGAATACATATATATTGTCTGAAATGATGTAACTAACGCTCATTGTTGGGCTTTACCCTCATCCTTTTGGTCTCATTTCAATTTCATTATGTGATCATAGCATGGAGAAACAAAATAGGAGAAGATTAGATTTGTCCGGTGTCAACACGTCTAAGGCTTCTCAAGAGCATATATGTACATACATGCGTGCCACTACCACTCTACAGATTTAGTATTACTTTATGTAACTAGTTACGTCGTTTTATGTAATGGTTTGCCTGTTACATGTGTTTTATATGGACAGTTTAATTTGCTTATGCTGCTTCATAAGTCATAACCTCGTTGCCAATGCCTGTACCTCTCTTCCACAAAAAACACACACTACGTATTATAGTGGCAAACTGTTTGATGATGGATATCAATCCATTGTAATGTCTAGAATGTAGCCTGAAGAAATTAACATCACAGAGGTAAGTATATCATGGAGATTGTAGCATGTAGGTTAGATATGCGAAGGGGAAAAAAAGGCCAGATTCGACTGCAATGATCTTATCAACTCCCTTTGTTATTTCTAATTTTTTTAACCGAAAATACGTAAGAGTTTTTTTTATTAATTTTGCAGAAAAAGGGGGAAAACTGTACAAATTAAAGAGGTGCTAAAAGAATTAACGGTGCCACTAGCGCCCGGACGTCCGGTCTGTGAGTTGCGTCCGGACGCCGCTCCCCTTCCCAAACCTGTATGGCTCCCTTCCCAAAACAGTTGCGCTAACGCCCGACGCCCGTGACGCGTCAGGACACCGGGCCCTTCGCACTGAACATCCGAAGTCCACAGCAAAAAATCCTTGCCACGCCCAAGCCCCCATGCGAAGTCGTGCACCGCCGCCTCCGAAGATCGCGCACCGCTTGAAGCCACGTGCCTCCGGATAGCCCCCCATCACGGAGGAGGAGGTATCAAAAATCAAACAGCTCCTCTGCGCAAAAGCACCTGCTCCAGCTCCAGCTCCCCACACGTGAGGATCTGTCGCACTCGCCCCCCCCCCCCCCCCCCCCCCCCCCCCCCCCCCCCCCCCCCCCCCCCCCCCCCAAAAACCTTGCCGGACCACACCTCCGCCCACCGCCGGCTCGCTCTCCCACAGAACCACCCCTGCAAAACAACGAAACAATGCTATTGCAACATAAAAAAAAAAGCTCTAATGAAACAAATAACAAATATGAGTTGAAACATGAAAAAAATCTATTGGAATAAACCGAAAGTCATCTGTTGCAACAATAAAAAAAAGCTCTAATGAAACAAACAAAAAATACGAATTGAAACATAAAAAAATCTATTGAAACAACCAAAAATCATCTGTTGCAACAATAAAAAAAACCCACTGCAACAACAAAAGAGTTCTACTGTTGCAACATCACTAAACCGCCTGTTGCAACAACAAAAAAAAAGTCGCTGCAACAACCAAAAAATCATATGTCGCACACAATCGATAACAACCCACTGCAACATGACGCAGTCAACTACTATAACAACAAGAAAACGTCTGTTGCAACAAACCAAAAACCCATTTAATCATCAACATCCATGCATTAGATACAGAGGGGAAAGAGGAGGAAGAAGAAGAGGAGAATAAGTCAGAGTGTCGTGTATCTCAGATCCAGAGGGAGGGGGGAGAAGGAGGAGGGGGAGAGCCTAGATCCAAAGTAGGAGGAGGTGGAGGAGGACGAACTTAGATCCAGACCTACCTACCTCGTCGGGCTGCTGCCGTTGTCGTCATCTCCTGTGAGCGAGCAAGAGCCCGGTCCCTGGGGGCGGGGAGGGGGGGGGGGGCACGGTAGCAATGGAGGTCGTGGAGGAAGGGGGAAACAGAGGGAAGGAGGGAGCGCCGACGGCGGCGAGTGGGCAGGGCAGCAGCGAGCTGCGCGCGGCGTGCAACCTCCGTGAAGCCCCTTCGTCGAGCACGTCGCAGCAGAGTGCCTCCGTCGAGTGGGAGGTGAGGGAGCGAGAGAAAATGCGGATGAGAATGAGAGAGCGGAGGGAGTGGATGAGGACGACGGAGGGGTCGAGTGATTTTATTCCTCGCGTGAATCGGCACTGGGGGCGGTGCGCGCGTCCTATCCGTATGTGCCACGTCCGGAAAACGACGGACGCCCGCGTCAGAGTATTACCGAAGAATTAAACCACACATCTAGCAAGAGGGCAGGAGAAACTGCATTCCACGGAACCAGAAGGAACTCGGAGCGAGAGTCTAAACAGAGGAGAAAAGCATGTAGTTTTTCTTCACAAAGTCTAAAAGCTTAGAAGTTTGGCTTCCTCGTAAAATGAGGTTTTCCAATAAGGAGGGGCGTCCAATGTCGAAGATCAAATTATTTCTCTGCTTCTAAATATGCCAAGAGGCAATTATGAAGACCTCCATGAAGAAGAGGTTTCGAAGCTGTCGCTTTGCTTGCATCATCATTTGGAAGAAATCACTTGTGAGGTTCCAATGAATATCCAAGAATCTCCGGAAAGCCTGACTGAAAGAGCAGCTAAAGAACATGTGGAAAGCCGTCTCTTCAACATTGTTATGCATACATTGTTATTGCATAGGACATAATTGTAGTTGGTGCCTTCTAATTTGAAAAAAGTTAATTGCATAGGACGCAGTCATGACCATTTGGGTAAATACAGTGAACTGCGTTATTTCTGCAGCCAATGCCAATGTAAAATGTCATTCGATTTGCGCTGATTTTTTTTGTACTTTGAAAAAAAAGAATGATCAGCGCATACTTCCTCCGTAGATGACGTTTTGGACAGCGACACGGTCTTCCAAACACAACTTTAACCTCTTATTTTTATAAAAATATTTATGAAATAATAATATATGTATACTTTTATGAAAGTATTTTTCAAGACAAATCTATTGGTATAATTTTCACATTTTGAATCTCAACAACTTAAAATTAATTGATGATTTATATTCCTAATGTTTGACTCAAAACTTATCCAAAACGTCATCTAATTATGGTACATAGGTACGTTCTTTTTAAAGCTCACTAAGCATAATAACAGCGGCAAACCCGGGGCATTCATTGAATCCCCATTATTTTTGCTATTCAATGGTATAGAAGTGTATAATCAATTATAGATGTCGCAATAGGTTGAAGCAGTCAATTTTCTTTATCTTATACTCCTTTTTTTCGAATTATAAGAAGTTTTGTTATTTTTAGATGCATAACTTTTGCTAAACACTTAGATATATACTATATCTATATACATAATATAAGCAATATCTCTAAAAAATATAAGCAATATCTCTAAAAAAACCAAAACGTCTTGTAGTTTCGAACACATGAAGTATAAATATTTGAATACACGTTTTTACAATTCCGAGGTAACACCACCAGAAATTTACCTTATATAAAATGTTGAATACACGTTCTTCAAATCCGGGGATAACACCATGAGGTTCATTTCCTAGTGTTGAACTTATTCAGTTAAACAAGTTAAACTGCGTTCAGCCCTAAAAGTTGGAACTGCACATGATGCAACTCCAGCTGACATCATTTACCTACCTGAGTTTTTGCTGCACGCCGGGCAAGAGCTCTTCTATTACTTAAAAAGAAACGAAAGGAGGGCGAAGAATCGTTCTATACTTGGTACGAGAAACGAAATGAAGGAGTCATTTTAAAAATTAAGGAAGAACAAAATCCGCAATGCCTTACACACTATTATATTAAAATTGATGAATAAAAATTGCATTGTTAATTGCTACTGGCTCTACAAGAAAAGAAACGATTGTTCCTTGAGATATTACATTAAACTCTGAAACTTGAAATAACAACACAACTTACTATTTCTGTTGAAAATGCAATCAACACCTGCACTAGCTGTTAACTACCAGAAAATCAGCACCAATTGGTAGATGATCGCTAGGATGTTGAAAGTTGGGCAAGCCTCCTTTCACATCCTCAGAATCCCCTCGCGGCAAACAAAGTAGGCTAGTAGGTTTTATTGAACTACCATCAGACAAGAATATGTAGTCCAGTGTTCCAGTAAAACCAGGAGTGTAGTTAGTGTACTCTGGCTCCCCTCCATTCGCAGCATAAAGGCTGCGTAACTTGATTGGAGCTTCTTTTGTAGATTCTAGGTTGGCAGATACAAGGTAATTGTATACCTGAAAATTGTAGTATTTAATCAGATGGGGTGGGACAAAGTTGTATTGAACCAAAAATCAAAACTCGTTAACAGATTATGCTATATCACAAACCCAATATGAGA
Source organism: Microstegium vimineum (assembly GCA_022036555.1). Lineage (NCBI taxonomy): Eukaryota > Viridiplantae > Streptophyta > Magnoliopsida > Poales > Poaceae > Microstegium > Microstegium vimineum. The sequence goes on along the minus strand of CM039127.1, from coordinate 23,504,451 downwards.
GTTGTTGTGCATGAAGTTCCCTTTCTAATACCCCATTCAATAGAGCATAAATCTACAACTACGTCCATAAGTCCATTCACTATAGGATATTTTTGCATCCTATGTGGTCTATACATGTGCAAAAAAAAAACATAATACACCCAAAATCACATCTATAATGGTTCTAATTATACTTTGTATTACACTTGATAGAAATAATAGCTAAAGCACGCTATGACGTTTTTACATGTTAATCAGCTTCAAGAAGTAATGAAATAAATGCAAGGCATACCTTGTCACCAGGAGTCGAATTGAAGTCACCAGCAATGATCACTGAAGGTTTACAATTATATTTATTTGAGATGAGTTGCTCAAACTGAGATACTCTCGAAAGAAGATAATTTGCCTGAGCCAACTTTACATCGATCCATTCTGGGTCCCTACAGAATTATGCATCAACCAGAAATTTATACATATTCTAGACAGCTATCAACCAATATAAGACCAAACACAACAAAAATATACAGTGAGTTGTGAAAGCATATTCCAAAGAGAGTAAAATTTTCTGTTTCACTTGCCAATAAATATGTGTGTTTGCCACAATTAAAATATGATCACAAGGATCACTAAGCTTGAAAGCTGCAAGTAGACCAACACAATCACGCTTCAATCGTACGCGTGGATCATTTGGATCTCCACGCTTGCTATTATCTGGTTTTGCATTCTTGTCTGAAAAAAGAGAGAGAGAAACATCATGGAGTATTAACGTCAAGCAGCCCAGGTAAGATATAAATCCAAAGTATAGGAAATAGCTACAGTATGAGGTTAGAGGAGTCTGTTAACTCTTTAGACACTGATATATCATGCATCTCCAATGACATATTTATTAAGCGTTACGAACAAAACCAAAAAACAGCCTGTTCTAATATATAGCTTGTAAGTAGCATTATTAGCCCAGATTACAACTTTAAAGATTCAGATTCCAATTTTAATGATTCATAGCGGAGCACCCCAGTGTAATTCACATGAGATTATTATAGCAGGATAGAAGTCCAGTTACCTTCTTCTTTTGAAGAATTATTTTCCAGGGCACTAGTTACATGATCACTAGGAACGTATTTTTCCACTAAATCATTGTAATGTATTCCTTCTTTCTGCACCAGTTCTGCACTGCAAAGGTAAGAGAGAGTCAAAGAAAAGTGATGAGGTTTAAATACTTCTTCAACGCACATAAAGATGCTAAGTCCCAGGAGACCCAACATGTTCCATGTTTAACTTTCTAGATCACTGATCATTTATTTAGAAGAAATTGTTCCCAAACTAAAGACACGCAGCTATTAATGATTAGTTCCCATGAAATCATCCATAGTAAATCGGATGCAAGAGAACACATTTTTTGATGGGTGAGGTTAAATAAATGTTACTTTTTTCCCCTCGGATCAAGCTGTTGTGACATGTTTAAGGGAAAAATATTAATACCTTTTAGTTTTATAGAATATACCACAGCCATCTCTTTTGTCTCCAGATCGCTGAATGTAAATACTTGAATATCCAGAGTTTTCCATATTTTTCTTGTAGAAGGTATCATACTCATCCAACTCCTGTGTGAGTCACATTGTATATTACTTACAAGTATGAACCAGCATCCCAAAAAAGCTTATTTGTGAACAAATAGCACAAGGATAACATTGAACTACATGTGATAGCTGGAATCTAGTTGGGCAAAACCCAAATTCAGTTTCTGAGAGGAAAGTAAAAATGTAACATTAAGACATACTAGCCTAACATTACAATACAAACCCTACTGGTACTGGGCCATGTCATTGATGCCATCTAGTGGAGGGTGGAATTGTTTCATAAGAAAGAAATAAGCACCATTGCTACTCCATCTTGCAACCTTTTGTCTCATTCTCAGCATAAGCACAGGTATCATATTATATGCAAATGAAGTTTGCTACTGCTCCTGGGTGCCAAGGAACAGAAGGAGCAGCTGTGGACAGGCGACAAGGACAGGAAAGCCAGGAATATAGAGAGGACTCAGATGACAGGAAGAAAAGAAGAGGATTTTCCTTCTTTTTTGGACAAGATGGCACACACTGACACACGGTAGGATATGACTTCCTCTACAATATCACAACAGCATAATCAATTGGATTTCTTCATATTCAATGGCAAAATTTTGGGGTGCTACAAAACCCTAGATAATAAGAATAAAATTTTAAATGAAAAGATAACATATTCTGCAAAGTAACCAAAGTAACAATAAACACTGCAGAACTTTGTATGACCACACAATGACACAACATAAAGGGTGTTATTATATGTTAAAACTTCATATATGAAAGACAACCTGTATGCACATGAGGTCAGCATCAAAGCTCTTCATTTCTGTAAGAATAGCTTTCGATCGAGATTTCCACCTATTTTGCAAACATGAAAGAGGAACATAAGTTAGGGGCCATGTCGTCAATATCTGTTGTGACAATTAAATAGTATAATAGTACTCCCTCCATTCCAAATTGTAAGTCGTTTTGGCTTTCTTAGACATAGATTTTCCAATGCATCTAGACATAGCGTATATCTAGGTGCAGAGCAAAGATATGCACCTAGAAAAGCCAGACCGACTTACAATCTGGAAACGAGGGAGTATATATGTTTATGAGCAAAGTCTAAACGTTGTATTGCCTAGAAAACTCGTCATCCAGTTTGATTAAGATCTGCTGGGTAAACCTTCATGGAACCAAATCTATATATTTCAATATCACTTTGTCCACTTATGAAGCCTAGTTCAAGTAAGCGGAAATAGTTAGATAAGGAAATGTCATCGATTTCTTCCTTTCTCAGACATGGTGACTATACAGCATTAGAACCATAAGTACCATGACTGTAAAGAAAATCCAATAAACAGCACAACAGGTGATCAATCAAGGGCTTACTTGAGGCACGCAGATGGAGAATGAGGAAAAAACGTACTCTTAACATAAACCTGCAACACAGAGCAAGTTATTAGGCTCGGTTAGCAACCCACAATCATCCACATATGCCAGAAAGTTGAGCAAAAACAGACACACCTGAGCCAAGATGTTGTAAGAGACCAGCCGGAACTGGTACCCTGCAGCCACTGGAAGGCAAAACCCGAAACGAATATTAGCATCGATCGCACAGGAATTCCGCAGTTGCAAGTGTCAGTGATTAGTTTCTTTAAGATTTCAGGGCCGACGAGGACTGACCGGCATCTGTTTGGGATTCAATTTGCTCCGTAGGGAGAGGGGCGAACCTGGGCTGCGCCAGCGTGCTCATCCGCCGCTTGCAAACCCTAATTTTGCGGATCCGCTGAAACGTTAGAAGGAAGAGGGCAATAGAGGAAAGAAGGGGCAGGGTTAGGGGTGGGAATGCCCTCACGGGAGAAAGGAGAGACGCCGGTCACCGGCAGGAGATGAGCTGGCCGCGGATCTCGAGCAGCGCCGGACGAAGAGAGGGAGGGAAGCTGCCCACGACGTCTGCGGTTTTAGCATCGGTGGCGCCCTCCCCGGCTTGTTCCGCCGCCGCCGCCGCCGAGACGACTCCGACGAGGATGATGTGGATGATGTTTGAATCGATCTGATAAGCGGGTCCCACCTGTCAATGGCTTGTATGATGTAGGTATGTGCAGCAGTCGGCACTAAGGGCCTGTTTGGGACCGCTTCGCAGCCTCCGCTACACGTTTTTCAGCTCTGCTCCACGTTTTTTAGTCAAACAGTTTCAACTTTTTCATCCACGTTTTTTAGTCAAACGGTTTCAGCTTCACGCACACTGTAGGGTTATGAGGTTGCTACACTAGTCGAAAAACAAAATTTTCTACCCCATAAACCAGGAACTTAGTGCTAGTTATAGATCATGAGATTACCACTTAGACGCACAGGTGCAGCGGAAGCAACTCGATGTAGTCGTTCGCGTCGTGGCAGTGTCGTGCAGTTGCGTGGTCGTCTGTCACGTCCGTCCACGTACAAGATGTCCGAGCAGGTCCCCGACCAGCTCCGACCAGTTGTCGACCACCTCCGACCAGGTGTCGACCACCTCCGACCAGGTTCCGTCCTTGTGCCGCAGATGCAACACCTCCGAGGTATCCCACACGTGCAAGGAGAAAGCGTTGCGCCTCCGGACTACTAGGTTCGCGAGGAGCAGTAGGCGCAAGCGTGGGGAGGTGACAACGGCTGCCAAAGGCGTGATCGACTCACTCGCCCCGTGCCCTACCCTTGCTTATATATGCGTCCAATGAGCTCCCATGTTGGAGGCCCATCAGAAAACCTAAACCTAGTCCAACTCGGGTCCAACCCGAATTAGGCTTCCAACCCCTTAAGCGTGCGACCCATTGGGTTCACGTACACATAGACATGGCCCGAGTACCTCTACTCGACCAATAGTTGATAGCGGCCTCTAGCAAGGCGTGTCAACTCCTATGTATATGTTACGATCATATCGGACGAACCACCACAATACCATATACATGTTATTCCCTTGTCAACGATATTTGGTCCAATTCATAGGTTAACACTTAACCCAAGCACAACCATGCATTTCATGATCTTATCATTCGAGTGGTCCAGTGATATCTCTCTCATATGGAGAGTGGCAAATCCCTTTCGATCGACTACCTAGATCGACTATGTCTCACAGCATGTTTCCCGACAAACTCGAAAGGTACTTTTATAACTACCCAGTCACGGAGTAGTGTTTGACAGTCCCTAAGTAGGCCGTTTCACATCTTGAGTACATACGACAATCTCAGATCTAAGGATATAACTTACATGATGTGTATAGAGATAATCTCAGGTCGGATCTGTCCAGCCCCATGTCATAGATATGGCCACACTATTAGTTTGACATCTCTATGTCCATGACTTGTGAAACATATTCATCAATTAATAATGTGTTGATCTAATATTCATATGCATTCTCGCATGAACTCCGATCAGGGACAACTTTAGAATAACCATACAAGTAAAAGAGTTTCACAAGCAGTTTACATAATTGCTAATCGATACAAGTTGTCTTTAATGGATATTCATAACATGTCATGGATATAAGGAATACAATCATCTCTATGATTACCTCCAGGGCATACTCCCAACATACACAACTCCAGAAAAAAAGGGTGGAGTTGTGAGAGCACCTAAAGAGGTACTCCACAAACTCCAGTTTTTTGTGAAGTTGCTCCACAGTGGAGTTGGCAGAGCAGAGTTTGTGGAGCAGTCTGAGAGTTCCTCATGTGTTTGGTTTTGAGTAATTGATGAAACCTACCTAAGTACTAATCTTGATCTCTAAGTGTGAATCATGAGATAGGTTGGTACATACCATGTGATGATGACAAGGCTCTAGCATGATGGTGCAAAGGAAAATGGAAAAGGATTCAAGGCAAAGGTGAAATAGGAATCCATTTTTGGTTTAGTGATCAAGACACCATAGAGGGTGTGATCACATTTAGGATAGATAGTCGTACTATCAAGGAGGGAGCTCACGTGTTTGATTACGGTTATCATGTGCCACTAGGTTCTTTGTATTGCATTTAAAATCAATTGAACCAAGTGAAACAACCAACTAATTCCAAGATAATTGTGAACTAATAGCTAACACACGTGCACAAGTTTTGGGATCACTTAGTGATAGCTCCTTGGAAGCTTGGAAGAAGTTGGAGGCTGTTTGGACTCAGTTTGGAGGTCCGGACGCAAGGTGTGTTGGTAGTCCGGACCATCGGAGATGGGTCCGGAGGCATACCCTAGCTCGGTAGTGCTGTGAGCAGTGATCCGGACGCAGGATCCGGACGCGTGTCCGGAGTCTCTGCGCTCTCTGTTGGTTCTGTGTGAAAGGAACCGGACGCTAGTGATAGTCCGGATGAGGAACCGGACGCTAGTGATAGTCCGGAGTGGAAGAAATGAGAAAGGAGCTCTCGGATTCGCTGGAATTTATTTCCGGACCCGATAAATAGTGGCTCCGGACCCTGTGAACAGGTGCGTCCGGAGACACGTGGCGAGCTGTGGCGAAGGCGCGAAGAATCCGTTTGAAAAAGAGGAGGATCCGGATGCATGCGCGTTGGTCCGGACTCAGTGAAAGTAGCGTCTGGAGCTCTGCGTCCGGACGTGTTCTCGGTGGAGGTTTCTCTGTGGCAGAGGGTCCGGACGCATGCGCGATGGTCCGGACCCCCTGTGAAAAGTGCGTTCGGAGTTGACGCAGAGGCAGTGTTTTGGGGGCAAAACGGCTAGTGTTTGAGTGTGGCTATATAAGGTGGTATGGTCGGCCCTTGAGCAAATCTCTTGCACTCCTACTTTACTCATACACTTGTGCTTGCTTGAGATTGCTTCACCCACTCATCTTCTTGACATAATTGACATTTTCATGAGAGATTGAGTGAACCAAGTGCATTGCTTGATTGATTGCATACTAGTGGCACTTGGTGATCGTCGTCATCGCGGGAGTTCTTGTTATTCTTGGAGGTTGCCACCTCCTAAACGGCTTGGAGCGACGAGGATCGTTGAGCGGAGGAAGGTGATTGTCTCCGGCTCCGATTGGTGGATTGTGAGGGGTTCTTAAACCTTCCCGCGGGAGTTCGCAAAAGGTATCTCTAGTGAATTGCTCGTAGCTTGTGGATCCCTATCTTGTGTTGGTTTTGCGGCACCCGGTGACGGGTTTGGCGTGTGATGCCAATTAGCGCGTGAACCTCCAAGTAGGTGAATCGCTACAACGAGGAGTAGCTTGTTGGCAAACAAGTGAACCTCGGTAAAAAATATTGTGTCTCATTGTCTCTCTACCGAGGATTCATTTTGTGATTGATTGGTTATCTCTTTGCTACTCTTCTCAGCGTTATAACCCTCCTAACTGTAGCTTTACATTTACATTCTTACATTCTTGCAAAGTAGAGACTCTAGTTTAAGCTTGTGTAGCTTAGCCTAAGTATCTTTAGTTCTCTAGCTCTTGTGTGTGACATAGGTTATCTTGCTAGTGACTAGTATTGTGGTAGGTGGCTTGCCGACCCTTGTAGTGCTAGTGCAAACTTGCTTTTCGTCATGTTTTATTCTAACAAGTTTGCTTAGTGTTATTGTAGAATTTTTTAATAGGCTATTCACCCCTTCTCTAGCTATATCTAGACCTTTCACAATCCCAAATAGGCCCTAAGAGAAGGTACAAGTATTTTTAGGGTCAGTTTGAACCTAGAAATTTTATAGAAGTTACGAAGTACATAGGAAGAAGGAAAGAAATTCATGTTCCAAACAAATCCTAATAGTTGAAAGAGTAGCCCTAATGGTTGAAAGAGTAAAATTCACCATGGGTCTTTAAACTTGCGCCGCTTTGTCATCCGAATCTCTGACCATTTGGATCCTCAAACTTGTTTATCTATATGACCTCAGTCTTTAAACTTGTTCGATTGTGTCACCACGGTTCCAAAACTTGCAAATCGACCATTTAGGTCCTCAAACTTGTTCAATTATGTCATTTCGGTCTCTAAACTTGGTTTTGAGTCTCATGAGTCCAAACATGACAATCTAAAAACTTGATATAAAAAACACCTCATAACTTATTCATATGACCTCGAATGAAGACATATTTTTTATTAAAATGATAGCCCTCGACACCATCTACAACTGTGTAGTTAAAAAGTTTTTGAAATTAAAACTGCTTAGAGCAACTCCAGTGGAGCCTCTAAACAGGCTTGTATTCTAAATCTAGGGACTTGGTCCAAAAAAATTCACTCCAATGCACCTCCTATTTGGGCTCTCATTTTAGGAGGGCTCTCAAAAATTAGTTTCGGGTCCCTAAAAATGAGGCCCTCCTATTCCTCTCCCCCAAATTAGGGACTATGGCTGGAGTTGGACTTTGAATTTGTCTCTCAAATTTTGCAACCCATCTCCCAAATAAAAATATAGGGACTTGATTTAGGGTCTGTGGCTGGAGATGCTCTTAGGATCTCAAAAGATGGTAGGAGATAGGTGGAAAAAATAGATAATTAATTACAAAGAATACGCAAGGAGGGGGAGTATTGAGATAAAATAACGCACATAGAGAAATTTGTAAGCTCACGGATACCAAAGTAGAGTATTCCAGAGTATTTATTTTCACGGGAACGTGAAGTATACCGGAGAGTGAAGAACATCCAAAAGAAAGAGTGATTAAATGAGTAGAGAAAGATTTTAGAGTTTTCTAAGTGATTCTTTCTAATCAAAGGCTCACTATACTTTACTTACTTTAGAGCAACAGTACCTTATCGATTCTCAAAAAAGACTGAGAAGAAGGTAGTCGAAGAGAGGCTGCCAAAAGCTCTACGAAAATACCAATCCGAACATGGTTGACTATAAAAGTCTAATAGATTGCTCAATACGAACTGAAAAATATAATGTTGAAGCGGATCTGAATTTTAGTGAATTTGGCAAATATTTTAGTGAATCTAACCTCCAAAATCAAAATTCGGTAAATTCGAATCGCCATCAAACAAAAACAAACTCTAATTCTGGGTCATCCACTCCATACGCGGGCCCTAGCTACGGACGCCAATGAACTAGCCGTTCAGCCGTCAGACGGCACGAGCGTTTTTTTTTTAAAAAACGTAGATATAGCAGATGCCGTACAGGATACAGCTTACAGCCACATGTGAGCGGGAATAGACACGGGGCACGCGTCGGCGAGAGGATTTGGAAACCGAGAGCCCGTGCGCGCTCTCTCGCTCGCCGCGGATTGGCGTCGAACACGCGAACCTCGCGCGGGTGCTGCTGCACCTGCACGTCTTCCTCCGCCGGGCAGGCAGGCATGCAGGCTCCACGAGGCGCCAAGCTTTTGGATGAGACACGATGGCCCGCGGGGCGCGAGTCGCGACCGGTTGCCATGCGGCGTGGGCGGCAGGGGCCGGGAATGCGGCAGATGGGCTGGCTGGGCCCTGGTCGCTGGTCGGTCTCGGTCCTCGCCGTTTCCGTAGTCTCGTCTCGTCTCTCGTGTCGTGGCGACACATGCGGACAAGCTGTGGTTCTTGGTCGTCACGCCGCTACAGCGCGCCTGCCTGCCCCCAGGGCCCCAGCTCGGCTTGATGACTGCCAAGCTGGATTGGATCTCGTGTGCATGGCCCCATTCGGCGGTTCTGTCCGTGCAGACTGCGGTGCAAACATCGATTTATCACCTTCTCGGCTCTTGAGTCTTGACTTTTGATTCGCTTCATCTCTGTTTCAACTTTCAAGTGTCTTTTTTTTACTGCGAGTTTTCTATCGAGATTCGAGAGCAAAGAATCGATAAAAAAAAATTGTGGCTATGGAAAGAGTCGAGGCGGCTGAGAGAGAGAGAGGTGATCCAAACGCTTGAGCAGGGCCAACGTCGTTATTGTTTAGAGAAATAAATAAACCATACAAACATTATAGAAAAGTTACATACTGTACAGTAATTCTTTTGCAGGCTTGGCACTGGAGGGACAATGGCTCTAGCTTGCCGCAGAAATTTCCTCTGCACCCGCAGAAATTTCTAATATAATAATAATTATCTATAAAAAAATAATCCCTTCGCAATCTTTTTGAATTCACCGCATGCAACACTCTTGGGTGTTTGGTCATTCCTCCTAAAATTTAGTTTCAAATATCTGTTTATAAATTTAAAATATTAAACATAGTCAAATTACAAAACTAATTATATAAATTAAAACTAATTTATAAGATACAATCTATTAAATATAATTATAGTCTATAATTTAATAATATGATATTACCGTAGACATATATATTAATAATAGATTAATTAGGCTTGAGAAGAGGCAACATCATTATTAGATTAGATTAGAGAAATAAAAAAAATCATACAAGCAAGAAAAGTTACATAATTTCCTTCATATAATTCCTTTTGCAGGCTTGTCTGTGGTTGCCGAATAAAATAATTTTTTAATATTACTTCCGTCCTTAAAAATTTATTCAATTATAAGTTAAAAAGAATAATCCTCAATAAGAGTTTCATGTCTCAGTTTTCAACACAGCTATATTTTGATAACTGTATAGAAGAGTTTCATCTTCATAAAACTCTCTCTACTCCTATAAAACTCTCGTCTCTATTCATCAAAACTACATTGAGACTGACCTAATACTATTTTTGAATTCATCGCATGCAACACTCTGTCTCTCCACTGCATCCACCCACTGCATTCAAGCAGCAGAAGAAGAAACAATAAAAATTCTTTAATGCAAGAAGCGAAAGGCTGTCGCGGCGAACGAGACGATCGCATTATTGCACACTCAAACAAAGCTCCACAAGGCAGTAGAGAGAGAGAGAGGACGCCATTATTAATCGGACGAGTAAATCATCCAATCAAACAACACTCCACTCCCGATCGACGCAAGGACGCATCGCATCTGGCAATTTTACCGAACCATCTCTCCCTTCTCTCTCTCTTTCTCCGCTTCCTCCTAGTAGCGTGTAGCCAAGCTACGCTAGCGTCTGAAGCGGTGGGAGGAGGAAACAGCGGCCGAGGTCCCCGTTCGCGCCCCGCGCCCACCGAGGCGTCGCGCATGCGGCCACCCGCACCCAGGCGCCGGCACGGGGGCGTGAGGCGTGCAGGCGGACCAATGGCGGGCGGTCTGGGCTGATCCGTGGATCTGTAGGCGCGGCACGAGGGGGTGTTGGCTGGTGCGTGATGGGATCTGGGAGCAGCAAGGCCGCCACCTCCACGACCTCCTCCTCCTCGTCGTCGTCGCCCACGGCGGCGGAGGCGGGCGGCGAGGTTAAGAGGCCGAATGGGAGCGGGAAGGGGAGGAGGGGTAGGAGCCTGCTGCCGCTGACGAGCTCCTCCTGCTTCCGTGGCTCCACGACGCCGTGCGAAGGCGACGCTTCCGCACCAGCCGTGGGCGTCGAGGTAAGGGCCTTCCACTTGGTTTTCGTTTCTCTTGCGGTGCTTCGAATCTGCGCCGAGTTGGAATGCGGTGAATCGGGCGAAGGGAGGGCGTGTTTTCACAATGGAATGCGGATATGTGGTAGATCTTGTGGGTGTCAACTTGTTGCTTCGTGAATCGAGCATCTAGGCTCGGTTTCTGAGCGAGCATTTTTAGGAGATTCGAGATTGTTCGATGGCTTCATAATTTGGTTTCAAACTTCAGACGCCATTGGTTGGATGTTCTGAATTCTGAACATTTTTTTTTTGGAAACTTCTGAACTTCTGATTGGTTGGATGTGCCATAAATTTTTTCCGTTAAATATCCTCTTTCTCTTTGATTGCCTGTTTGGTTTCGATCTTGTCAAGTCAAATATTTTTGAACTCCTTGTGTATGAACCATGAAGCACTAAATGTACTATGATTTATGAATGAATAGTACAACTTGTTGGAATTCTAGACTTCATTTATCTTTAGTTTTTTGAATTGGGTTGCTGTTACAGTTTTAGATCAAAGGCTCCATTGCTGTTACAGTGAAATGATGCATTTGTATATTTCTAGTGTAACAAGGGAGGGGAGACTGCAAGCCTGCCTTCACTCACTCACACTGCAAAGTCTGATGAAGATGTTCTTGCGATGCCTAAGTCTCATCCTGGCGAAGGGTTAGCAGCACCTTCATCAGATAGCGAAAGAGATCAAGATGATGATGTGCTACAGAATGCTGCTGCCACTAGCACAACAACAGCGGCCAATCAATTGCCAAATCCTTCTGGGAGGTCAAGGCAACGTTTTGGTGTCAACTTCGGGTTGAGTAGAGCTGTCAGCTTGGGATCATCAGTAGCCTGCTCTATTCTGTCATCTGGCCTCCCGACTTCTGCTAATCCAGGTGAAGATCAGCAAGATGTGGATGACTCTTCTGATACAGGCATCTCCCAGCAGGGTAGTGCACCACCAACTGCTGGGATTGATTCGACTCTGGATATGCTTAGAGATAGTGTCACGGCACAAGCTAGAGCAGCTCGTCAGGTTAGGAGAACTCTGCTAGAATCTGAAGATGCTAGCTTGAGGAGCTCCTACAGAAGGATGGGGTCTCAGGAACCTTTTGAAGGTAGTGTTCGGTTTAGCCGAACATTAAGTGTCGGGCGGCTTAGGGACAGAGTTCTCAGGCGGCCTCCATTCTCAGATGGGCTATTCACCCCTTCGCTTCTTTACGATAGGGCAGTATGGCCATCGGGGAATGCTAGTGCTAGGCAAGATTCAGCAGTAATGCAAAGGACTAATTCAGACAGGAGTTCAGAACCGCGATCTGATCCTCCAACCAACGATGTGTACAACTTGAGCTCTGAGAGGCAGGCCAGTAATAGCGACCTACTGGAGCGCAGATCAGCTTTTCTTGAGAGGAGGAGGAGGATACGATCTCAGGTAGTTTGAAGTTCAACTATATTTCATCCTTGGTTATTACCTCTAAGAATTATAAGTTTATAATGTTTGCTGTCTTAATAGGTCAGAGCTCTACAAAGGTTGGGCAGCAGGTTTGAAAATTTATCAGGTCATGAGAGGTCCTGCATACTATCTGGTCAGCATAGAACAGGAAATTGCAACTGCAGAATAGGTATTCGACAAGGCAATCCTGATGAAGAAACTAGTACAAGGGCCAGCATATCGAGAATTGTTATGTTAGCAGAAGCACTTTTTGAGGTATGTCATGCAAATATCCGTACTCCCTCTGTCCAAAAAAGAATATAATTCTTGCTTTTAATGAGTCAATCAATCTCATATTTGATCAAATAACATTATGATGTATAATAAGTATCATTAGATTAATCTTGCAATATATTTTAATAGTAAACTTATTTGGAGATACAAAGGTTTGACTTAGTCCAAATCTAGGATACATTTTTTTTTTTGGGTGAAGTCCTGTTCTTGATTAAAGAAGGATACTTGCATCCTTGTGGTTGTGACTTTCAGGTTCTGGATGAAATTCACCACCAATCTGCTACATTATCATCAACAAGACCATCGTTTTCTTCAATTGGATCCGTTCCTGCTCCAAGGGAGATTGTTGAGCGTCTTCCTGCAAAAGTGTATAGGAAACCATTAAAATACCAGAGCGAGGAAGCTGCACAGTAAGACATTATGGCCTATTTAGAATAATGTTTGGAAATTTGTTAAATATTTATGAATAATTTCGAACAGGTTTAGTCTTATGTTTCACTGTTTCATAAATAGGACATGTTCCTCTCTTTTGGCTCTAATTAACATGACATCCATGCACATGATGAAAAGTTAACGATACTTGAAATGTTCATACCTTTTTTCAGTGTGTTAAACTCCTTCCAGAGCAGTCACTATTATTTGCCCATAAAGTTTAGTCTTTAAACTCAATCCTACCTTATACAAGTTATACTTGGTCTAGATAAAGCATGATTATACAGCATTCAGACAAAAGCACTTGATTTGTTATCACATAGGAAATTTGAGCCTTCTCATTAGGCATGTCAAATTCCCAATTTTGCCTGTACCTTCATATATTTCAATCTACCATCCAAAGCGCAGTAAAATAATTATTTTATGTGTGGAAGAGCATGCATGAAAAGTTTGCAATGCACATGTGGTGTCTACACTCTACAATTGCCATTTAAGTTGGTGGTTCATTTCCAACTGTATAGCACCTGTATCAGTGTGGGATTATTGTGTGGGCACTTGTCCTTGTAACCTTGCAACCACATATTGTTGTGCGACTTCTCATTTCTTTCATCTATACAGATGCTATATTTGCCTTGTTGAATATGAAGAGGGAGATTGTCTCCGTATACTTCCATGCCATCATGAATTTCATCTAACATGTGTAGATAAATGGCTCAAGGAGATTCACAGGTATTTATCCTCTTATTTAACAACGAGCATTCTTTACGTTTGTGAAAAATTGGGTTCTTTTTAATCCACATCTAGGAAAAAGAAACTGTAGAATCAGCATGCTAGCATTATTTCCTTAACATGCGAGCTCTGTAGACTAGCTATCCCTTGTTTGTGTGACATTTGGAGACTATTGAGTATTGACATTATCTAACAGGAAATCTGCATGCTCTGTAATGGTAAGCCTGTTAGTTTCTTGCAAAGCATTTGGACCACATTTGGTGTAAAGTTGAATAATGAGCCTAGACACTCCAAAATCTGATATTTACTGCCAGTATGAAGTATGAACAGAGAGTTGAGATGCATCAGTGCTTAGTATCATCATTATGCGTCTTCGAGATTAGACTGGCATATATGCTAGGCCTTATGTGGCATAACAACAAACCATTAATATCTTTTTTTTTTCCCTCTAGAGGTTAATGTTGACCATGTCTTCTCCTGAATATTTTGTTATTTAAGGACCTCTTCAGAATGTTTGAACCATAAGCAATTGGTGGATAATAGGATTACATTTTCAATTTTCAGGGCAATTAAAAAAAGAAAATAAGATGCTCAAACAGTATGCCCGTGCTGTTTACATTCTCACTTGACCTTGTTACTGAAGTTTCCTTTTCTTCTGAAATTATTCCTGAGCTTCACTGAGCGTCAAAGTTACAGAACAGATCTGGACTTCAATGTTAGATGTCAATATCTTCACGAAACATCTTTCAGCTTGAGACTGAGAACCTAAGGCTTAGCTTCTGTACTCTTGAATTGCTAAACGAATTAGCTCCATAAAATATGTTTATTGTATCGTACTATAAATATCAGCTGACGCAGTTAATTTCCTTTCTGCTGATATGAATTTCTATCTTGTTTTCTAGGGTTTGTCCACTTTGTCGTGGCGATGTCTGCAGATCTGATGCACCGATTAGAAAGGTCAGCTGATTCTGTCTCTTCAGAATGCAGCTTCGAGAAAAGTGGAGCTCCTGGCATGGTTCTCTGATCCAATTCCGGTAGAACCTGCAAAACTTCTGCAGGTGTTATTTTCATTCCCCCTCTCTCTTCGTGTCAGAACAGCTCAGGATGCTCCTGTATTCTATAGAAAATTCGTATCGCAGTCATCCCATTATGAAACTGATCTATGGCGAATTTTCTAGGATTCTTGTATGGTTGGGCGAGTTTGTTGATATTGGATTGTTGGCTTCCGTTTCCTTATACCGATGTGACGTTTGAACAAAGTGGGGCGATTGATGTCGGGTGCAGCCATTCTAGACAACTGTCAAATCTATTTGGTTGCACGTTTCCTATTTGAAAAGACCATCGTTTTCACTTTTTAGTCACCTGGGAATTAGCACTTCCCCCTCTGTTTGGCACGAAGGGTTGAAACACACGCATTTGAAGAAACGCAGGAAAGGAAGGTAAGCATAGTGGTAAACTAAGGAAAGAAAGACACCCTGAAAAAAATAGGAGGGATCATTTGTAACATAGGAATTTGTAACAAAGGAATCGCAAAGCATATGATTGATAAAAGGCACTTATACACATAATGACATTGGAACATGTAACACATGAATATGTTTTTCTTCTTACTTTAAAGGGTAGGACCTGCCATCCATGAGCTATAGCTTGAAGCAGCGACCATCGAGAGCAACGCTATAGCATTGCGTGGTGCGAGGGCAACGCTAGCATAGCATGGTGATATGGCTTTGCTAATTATTTGCCCCCACCTAGTTAGCACCTAGTTAGCATGTTAGCACGCTGCCTTGTACTACGAAAGTGAGAGGGGTGTTATGCTGTGTTCCAAACAACATGCTTCCTTTCCTTTTCTCTGTTTCGGTTTCTTTTGAATTTCCTAAAAAAATCCAATAATCCAAATGGGTTTTTAGGCCATTTTCAGTGCAAGTTTTATCTAAATTTTAGTTTCATTAAATAAGTTGGCATATAGGCATTTTATGACATAAAAGCATATTTAAGAAGAAAGAAGAAAAAGACATACTTTATATAAATTTATAGCAAGTCTTTTATATGGTTCTGCATTATATTGCTTTGTAACTCAGAATGACATACTTTATAAGAAAACAAATAATTATTCTTTGGAACTAAGGAATTAAATATGCGGACACAGAACATCCTCAACTTGGCACAAATAACTTGTAAAAAAATGGTCGTATTAGGATAGTTAGAAGATAACTTTTCCGATTTCAAATAATCTTCTATAATAGGACACAATTATATATTCTACCGACACTCCTGCAACAAGCATCTTCAGTGATGAAAATTTTCTATTAAGAGCATCTCCAAGAGACTCTTCATATCCCTCCTAAATATTAGGAATAGAGAATTTGGTCATCCTACAATATAAGGTCAATATTAACCCTAGCCACCCAGGCCATAGAAACTGAATTGGCCGCCAATCAACTGTTTGCATTTCCTCGTGTTTGACTTAGGGGGTGTTTGTTTCCTGGGGTCTAAATTTTAGACCCGTCACATCGTATATTTGGACACTAATTTGGAGTATTAAATATAGACTAATTACAAAACCCATTACACAGATTGAGTCTAATTTGCGAGATGAATCTAATAAGTCTAATTAGTCCATGATTTGACAATGTGATGCTACAGTGAACATTTGCTAATGATGAATTAATTAGGCTTAATAGTTTCGTCTCGCTAATTAGTTTACTTCCATGTAATTAGTTTTTTAATTTGCTCATGTTTAGTTCTCCTAATTACCATCCAAATGTTTTATGTGATACGGTCTAAACTTTAGACCCTAGATCTAGACAACCCCTCAGAAGTTTTGCATCTTGTTGTCCATGCACTTACAATAAACCGAAACACCTTATTCTGTTCTCATATTATTGTTTTTTTTTGTGAATGTAATATTCCAATTTAACAGCTTTGCACTTTTGTAGATAATGAAACACTTCCTAGAGCCAAGAATGGATGAAAAAGTGAAATTTGTGTACGACAACAATTCAGAGAGCCAGAATATTATGGGCAACATGTTTGACCTAGACAAGCTGGAGTATATATTTGCAGGAAGAAACATAGTTGATTTTGACATCAATATGTATGCAGAGAGAATGAAACGACGAGATCAAATACGACAAGCTTGAATAAAGGACAATGGAGAGGCTTCTCTTTGTGATCTTGAATATAATAAGAGCACAAGAAACTCCTGTTCTGTTTGAAGAGTGCAAGAATAAGACTAAACTGGACCAAGATTGAAACTTTAGTTTACCCTATTGCTCCGAGCCATGTGAGCTCAGTCGTTACCTGATAAAATTACTATGCAACATACCTTTCATGCTTGTGTGAGTAATAGCAAGGAGATTTCGCAATATCATGCTAAGAATAGCTAGGATTTTCAGAGGAAGATGTCATTCCTTTGATGTGAAATAAAAAGAAATATTATGAATCCGCGTGGCTAAAGCTAATTAAGTAATTACATTCAAAGTAACAGAAAAAGCAACAGTCGAAGTGCAGTCAAAAGGAGGATTTCTCAATTCTTCGTCTCCTACAAAACCGTGCATCAGACTTTCATCTCTGTTAGAGTAATAGGAATAGTATCATATTGTCTAGCCACACGAGGTGTTAGTCCTATATACCTTATATAATCAGTCTAGGAGGCCCAATGCAATAATTTAATATTCCACCAATTATATTCTCCTTCATGGTATCGGACGCTTCGTCCCAAGACTCGTCGTCAGACCGCCGCCGTCTCGTCCCCGGACTCATCGTTGGGCTGTCATCGCTTCCCGAGACTCATCGTCGGGCTGCCGCCGCCTCGCGTCAAGACTCGTCGTCGGGCTGTCGTCGCCTCGTCCCCATACTCATCGTCGGGTCGCCATCCTCGTCCCTGGAATCGTCGTCGAGCTGTCTTCATTTCCCGAGACTCGTCATCAGGCTACCGTCGCCTCGTCCCCGGATTCGACGTCAGGATGCCATCGCCTCGTCCCTAGACTCGTCGTCGTCAACACCTTCTTGATCTTCGTCGCATAGAGGCAGATGGATCTCGCCCCGTCCCGTGCCGCCGTGGTGGCGGCCAGGCCTAGCAACATGCCTCGATCATGGGCTGTCATGGAGGCAGTCAGATCAAGCATGTCGCTGCTATCCGGTGGATCTGCCCATCTCACCACATCGACCCCATCTGCGTCGATGTCTTTGACCCCGCGCGTCTACGACACGTCGTGCGCCCCGCACGGTCCGATCGAGGCTGGGTACACCCGATCCCCTGCTGTTGTATATTTTTGGTTTGCTCGATCACTGATCGGGATTGAGTCGCCCATCGCCCGTCGAGCTCGCGCGTACTACTCCGGCATCGCGTCGAGTCGTACACACATCTTCTCCGAGCAAGAGTGTTGCATGCTTGCTGCTGTGTCGCCTCATCGTGCCGCAGCATCGCCGCTCGTGTGCCCGCTTTGTCATTGCATCTACATCGTCGTCCCCTGTGCATCGACGTCCGTGCTGCACAATCTTTGCTGCGATGTCCATCTGGACAAGATCTTCGTCCAGCTGATTGGGTCTTCGCCATCGAGCTGCAACTACCTGCGCCGTCGCTAAGCCCTGCTCGCCGAGCACCCATCGCGTCGTCGCTGAGCCCATCTCGTTGACGTGTCCTCTACCGCATTGCTTCTTCTTCGTCCAGCATAACCACGTCACGTCACCGTGGTTGGGGCCATCTACCTTGTACGCTCGGTATTGGCAACACCGTCACGTGCTTTCGTCCCCGACATGTTGCGGGGTCTGGCTCAGCGTCTTGGTGCACAGGCGGCTTGACTACATCGACCTCGGCATCGACCCTCCCATTCCCACCCCGTCTTCCTCGATTGCATCGCCACCGTTCGTCTACATCTTTGATGGCCCTAACTACGTCGACTTCGGCACCGCCTCCTTCCACGACGACTATCTCGACGCGTCTCCGTCATCACCATGGCACCCCTTATGCGCTTACGTTTGCAGCTCCATCGACACGGCAACCTGACCACAACGACGTTGACCTCGACAATCTTCGGCACTGCTTCTCCGACCACGGCTATTGCGCCCTCACGCTCGTATACCTCGACATCCGCATAAAGGGTTACAACCACAACATATGCGACACATCGACTGTTATGACTGTGGGGATGTTAGCTTATCAACTTCTTCTACAGTCTCACCGTCTGTAGCGCTCCCGCTGTGACTGCGGGGGACGTTTGAGTAATAGGAATGGTACCATATTGTCTAGCCACGTGAGGTGTTAGTCCTATGTACCCTATATAATCAGTCCATAAAGTCTAATGCAATACATTCAATATTCCACCAATTATATTCTCCTTCGATCTCACATCACTTCTAAGTAAATCCATTAGAAGCTCCTAACAAAGAACTAGACTTCTTTTTTTATTACCTTTCTGAAATATGTATAGGACTGAATCCATTCTTTTTTAAACGGATTTCGAAAAAGATATCATAATCTTTAACTTTTTGGGAATCCTTCATCAATAGCTCTGAATGATACTTTTTCATTTCTTTCGACTTTGGTTCCGTGAAGCAAGTAAGAAAGGTTGAGAATTTGATCCATCTGAGGATCTGCAACTCCTAAAAAACTATAATGGTCTCACGATGTTGCTAAAGATTTGCTTTGCGTTCTATTGGGGAGGTCATTCCTGGTTAGCCCCCCTCTCTTCACCCTGCACCATTCATGCGCCCAACTAACACCATGGGCGCTCCCCTTTTCACCATATCTTGTGCTCTCTTGGTGTTGAACGCAGGTATTCGCCTGTTGATCCGCCAGCAGCGAGGTGTTTGACAGCCGTCGTCCTGTGGAAAGAGGTGAAGTGCTAGATAGCGAAGGCAAAGATTGTTGGCCAATTGATCCTTTCAGTAGCTAGAAAGAGATGGATATACACACATAAGTTGACTAATCTATGTATATTATAAGATGTTTTAGTTTTCTCGATATATAGTTTTTATTATACACTTAAATGTTATGTCTAGATATATGATAAAGAAAATATATCTAGAAAAATAAAATCGTCTTAAAATTACTCTAGGAAAGGAGTAATTTGGAACTGAGGGAGTATTTACTTTGTGGTGTAGTGAATGCACCGGCAACCGTACTGTTCCGTTTAATTTGGGTTTGAGGGATCCCTGTAGATGTCCCCGGCAGAGTTCCTTTCCTGAGTTTCCACAGCAAAGGATCTATCCCACGTAGATAGAGCTAGTACTTAATTTTTATAACTGTCTCTGTCAATAACCATAAAATTTTTTGTAGGCGTACACGTACTAAATGGCTGTATCTCCCATATTTCCTTCATAGCAGGTTCTCACTGCTATGACTTCAACGTACATGAATATGAACACTGCCTGATCGAGTTCTCTTGCCCTCTTGGATCTACTCCATTGATAGCCTTTGACTAGCTTAGCTAGCACACGTGGGAGAAGTCCAATCTCATGAGAGTAACACGTTCTAGGGCAGCCTTTACTGTATCACAGACAAATTACTCTTGCCATAGTCCTGTTTCTCATAACCTTCACTTTAGTGACTTGCCAAGAAGTACGCGACCCTGGATGATGAAACATGCATGAAAGAGAGGCCATGATGCACACACGGCCATGATGCATGAAAGAGAGGCCATGATGTAAAACTCTTGTCTTGATGAAACCATGTGTGCAGCATGGGCACGATGCTGAATACATTCAATTCAGTGGTGTCGTGCAGTTTGGGTCCAACCATTATTACGTCGGCAGCACCTGCTAACCACCCAGCTCGTCCATTCGGTTCCCTTTTCCACCACGTCGTCCACTCGTCTCCTTCAGGGTTTTCATTATCGGAAATAAAAATGTATCGTCATCAGTGATAAATAGGATAAACAGGATATATCGAAAATATCTGACTAAATTAAAAATATATATTTTGAAAAAAAAATCGTATAATTTGATATGAAACTTTTTCTAGGCTATTAAACATCACTTGTTCACAGATAAATTAAAAATAAAACATTTTAAGTGCGGAAGAAATAGTCCATAGGTCGTAAATTTGAGTTGTCTGTGTAGTAGAATGAAATATAGAATAGAAATTTGAGCTTTGTACCGTTGCCTATCAAAGCCAAAGCACATGGAGTGGCGGGGCTCCTGGGAGGAGGCCAGCCACCGATGTGATGAGGATCACCATAGGTGACGACATGGCTAAGACCTGACCGACGAAATGAAGCGGCGGCGAGCTTTGACTACGCAGAACCATCAAGGGAGGCAGCGAGCTCTACTGCAAGGCAGATTACGGTCATGAGAAATTTTACTGTGCTTAGAAATAATGAGAATTGTTCATTTAGTTAGATCAGATGGTTAACAAATAGGAAGAACCTACTACGAAGAACTTATGTTCTGGGAAGTCCAGAACCAAAATTCAGTGGATCCAGAACCAACGCTAGTTAAATTGCGGGGGTAGAATGGTCTTCGGCGTAGCAAGGATATTAAGACCCCCTCCGATAACTTCACAATGCAACCAGCCCGTGCCGCTGGACGCGTGTTCATCGCCTTGGGCTCACGTGGAACTATGAAGAGGTGCAGTTGGTAGATAGCCGTCACATACTCGCATGCCTTGCTGCGTGCCGGCCACAACCACAAGAACCTCGATACGCTGAGTTGGGGTATGACCGTATATTATTGTAAGGATGCTTCCAGATCTGAAAATAGTACAACCACACTCGTGGCAAACTCAATAAATCCGCGGCTATGGTCCATTCCAGGTTCCTTACTTGGCACCGGCATCTTGCGCTCTGTAGCGAGCCACCACGGGCCACATAGCAATTGCAGCGCCATGAGTTCCCTGCTGAAGACTAGGAGTGAGGGGAAACAACAAAAACAGGGGTCTCCTCAAGAACAACAGCGAAAGGTACGGTACCAGAGTCAGAAACTATGAATTAATTTCCTTTTCCTCTATTTTCTACTGTCGTGATATGAAGCAACATGAATCCGGGGTCCTGGACATGAAGATAGAGGAGGTTCGTGAGCTGCTGGGCGACCTGCCGACGGAGATGCCGAGCTTCTTGTCGGACGGCACCATCCGCCGATTTCTCCGAGCAAAGAAATGGAGCGTGGAACAAGCCACCAAGGCTCTCAAAGAGGCTGTTAAGTGGAGGCGTCAATTCAAGCCAGACAAGATTTGCTGGGTACGTATTCCAATCTTAACTATACATTTGAATCTTAATTGCAGAGATTGTTTGGAAATAATTACAAAAATACCCATACTTCTTGGTTTTGTTACCTTTTAATTAGTCGTAGCCTGCTGAACCTTTGTGAAGAAGGCACGCACACTACTACTCCGCTCTTGGAGATGAACACATATAGCATCGACGCCGGTGCTTTTACGACTAAACTTACTCGTGCGTGTATATCCATACCTAGTTTACAGACGCCAGTTCGGCTGATACAAAATCCGACTGATTCCGATTGATTGAATAGTATTTTGTGAGAGAGAATATCTGGTTGAAAAGCTACAATCTTAAAATAATCCAAACTTGAATTTATGCATAGTGTTTGCTATACGTTGATAACAACAAGAACATATTTCTTCTTGGAAATCAATGTTAGGATGACCTCGCTAGCAAGGAAAACGAAGTTCGAAGAGGATACATACCAGACTATCTTGACAAGAATGGGAGAACTGTCTTCGTATCAATGACAACAATAAAGGTCAGTTTTGATTCAAGCAACATGTGTATTTTATATAACGCTATTCAAAACTTAACACGCCTTGTAGCCATTAGTTAGCTTTATTTCCGCAACTGTAAAAGGTCAGCCATCAGCTAGTGTTACTCGCATAATCATTGAAGTTACTATAAATTTTTATCTCGTAACCATAAAAATTACTATTAATTCTCTGGTTAGCTGAGATAAGGTGGATTTGCCTCTCAACCCTAAAAAGTAGAAGCTAACTAATTGTTGGCACCGACAGTTATGTTCTGGTTTCAAAATAAACCAAAAATCTCTTCTGGTTTCAGAGTTATTTGGAGCTCGAAGTAAATTTGGTATTATTTAACTTTTTTATTCAATAACTTAAGTGAATAAACCTCTAAATTAAGTAGTAACGGTTCATGGCCAACTGTATTGGTGTAGGTATTTGATTTTTGCAACCGTAATAATTACGATCCCAAAATCCATCGAATAAAATAACCATGCAGCCATCTGGATAAGTTACTACTTACTTGATGCAGCACTAGTATGTGATTATTATGGTGCTGAAATTTTTTTTTTATATATATATATATTATATATATATATATACTTAACGTCCTCAAATGAAAAAACTTAAACTAGAAAGTTTTAGATTTATTTTAGGTCTACAATTTTCATATCTTCATCCGACGTCGTGTCGAAGAGTTATGATTTTTAAAGTTCAGTTTTGTCATGCCATTTCCAAAACGCATCCAACGTGGCATATCTTGCCAAGGCACATGCATTGGTGCAACAACGTTTTTTGGTCGCGGCAGGCGCGACCAAAAGATTGTTTTCTAGATAGAATTATTATTAAAACATAAATAAAAATAGATTAAAAATAAAAAGAAGAAGTCATAGCATAACTACAATAGATCGAAAACATGAGATTTAGCACTCATGCTTGTGCTTCTTGGTACCCCTGAGTCTTTCCCTGTGGCGTACCAAGCATTCTAACACAAGGTATGCCAAACAAATTTTTTTTTGTACTTATCGTTAAAATCATTTCTAATTTGGTAAACCATATTTCAATTTAGTAAAATAACATAATAAGGTTTAAATTCAAAAATTAGCTAAAAACTATGATTAATTAGGATACAAAGAGTTCAAATGAAATACAACAAGATGGGGGGGAAAAATTGCAAAATAAGGATGAAATATGTTACTTGTTATAATATCTGGAGGGGATAAAAAGTTGAAAAACATAAAATACTGACACATGAGGTCTCATGGGATACAAGAAGAGAGGGTAAAAAACAGAAAAAATAAAGAATGGAGTATATTATCTATACTTAATTTTAAAGGGCAAAAAGAAAATGAAAATTTAAAATGACATTGTACATAGCTATTGATAAGCGATACTAAAATGATACGAAGTAATATCAACTTTTATTTTCCATTCCATTTCATGACGTGTTGGCATAACAACATAGAATAAATAAAACTAGAAAATAAAAAATAAAATATATCATATACAATTATTAATATCAATAGAGGATACAATACCATAAAATTTAAACTACTCGCAATTGAGGTTTTATGGGACACAACATGGTGGGAGAAGAATATGAAAACTAAAGAAAGAAATATAAAAACTACTTGCAATTAAGGTTTTGGATAAAAATATGAAAACTAAAGAAAGAAATATATTATCTATAGTTCATTTTTAAAGGAACATAAAAATAAAATTTGCAACAAGAATGGATTGAATTCACAACCTCTTGGTTAAAATGAGAGGGATTAAATATTAGGCTAACAAGATGTATTTATAACTAGAGTGTCAAAATTTTTTATCTAAACAATTATAATTCTTAAGTAAGTAAATCCCACAGGATATGTCGTGGCCCACCTAGCATGCCCTATGGGTCCACCCCTGTCTTTCCCTACGAATCAAATTTTATGCTTTAATTGCCTGAAATTCTCATGCTATCGAACTTTTTTCATGCTCATTGTGGTATGTGTTCCTCTTGTTGACCTGTTTACGGTTGTTATTTAACCTTTATATATATATATATATATATATATATATATATATATATATATATATATATATATATATAAAGATCTAATACAACTAGGAGTCAAATATATTTCCGTTTTCAAAGAACAGGAAACTTAAAATCAGAATCACGCTAGCTTCACTTGGTTCTAGTTTGAACAGGATATGAATCAACTTTAGCTCTTTTGTATGCACATACCTCATTTTATCCATCACATATACTGAAGTTTTCACATGTTTAACAGAGCTTAACTTCAACAAAGGAACATCTAAAGCAGCTAGTGTATAACCTTGAAAATATGGCCTTGATCTCAGAAGATGCACAAGAAGAGAACATTGTTTTGATATGCGATTTTAATGGTTGGACACTATCAACTACGCCATTGTGGGAAACTCGAGAATCATTGCACATAATTCAGAACTATTATCCGGGATTGATTGGAGCCGTAATTGTCAGCAATCCGCCAAAGATATTTGAATCATTTTGGAAGGTACTTATTTGCATAAAATTAGTTGTATACTCTTTTTTTGAAAGATTAATTTTTAATCTAATAATAATGTGTTGTGACTTTTTTCCACTAATTTACACTAATTTGTTCAAAAGATTTCACTATACTTTCAACAACATATAAAGCATATTATTAGTATACTACTGAAATCATCATATGCTAGGGGGTATTCGAACTCAACTGAATGACTACCATTATGCTTTTCTATGACCTTAAGATGAAATAATTAAGACAGTAACAATCTTGTTATGTACAGATTGACGAGTTTTAGTGAATATGTTGGGGAGATGTATGATATGATTTCCCTTTGCAGATAATAAAATACTTCATCGAGCCAGCATTGTGTGAGAAAGTGAAATTTATTTATAGCAATAGCTCAGAGAGCCAAAGGATAATGACTGACATGTTTGACCTGGACAAGTTGGAATCTGCTTTCGGAGGAAGAAACATTGCTAGCCTAGATATTACGAAGTACTCCCAAAGAATGAGAACACAAGATCTAATAAGGGGTGCTTTAAGTACGCAAGTGGCACCAACATACCTTCCTGATAAAGAATACAATAGATTACATGAATCTCTGTTGTCAAAATAATTAACTATACAAAGAAGTCTAAGACACTACATGAAAGGTTTGAACCATGGAAGCTAGATTTTCATTTTTAATAAAATGGTAAAGCTCAGTAATTACAAGGGCTATGGAGGTTCTTCGTTAAAGATCTCATTTATGTTATTTATGTTTCTTGGAGAAGAGAACATGAATCTGTCATATGGGAACGTAAGAAATAAAATCTTAATAATGTTTGCTGATGAATCTCTTAACATGATGGAATCTTAATATTACTTGTTTTAACTGAGTTACCAGGATGGTGGTCATGATCGTCCAAAAAATCAGGTGCCTAAAATATAACTTTTATTTTAGGTGCCTGATAATTATGTTATTTGCTATATTTCAGGTGCCTAAAATATAACTTTTATTTAGCCAACACTTGACAACCATCAGATCTACATCCAACGGTAGTAATCTGTTGCTGTTGTTTCTATATAGCACTCATAACGGGTCCAAAAAATACCCGACACACATCACTGATCCTTAATGGGCTCCAAAAATGAACCCGTCCAAAAATGAACCCGTTAGAGTTTAAAGGGAGAATAATTATAGTCTTCTGTTCTTATATTTATTTGACTTTGCACACTGGGCTCACATAGAAAGGCAATGAATCTGCCCCTCCAAAACCCCTATTGCAAAAAAGAACAGATTTGGGGAACAAGAAAGGAGAAAAAAATCTATCAGACCAAATAGATGGAGATGGAGAGCTGTGAATTAGAAGGACGTGCCAAATGAAAAGCTACTTACATGTAGAATAGGAATTTGATCTTCTATTTGGTTCATGGCCATTTCCTTTATTTGTGTTAATGAAACATAAATCTTTTATGAATAAATTGTCATTTGCTAGTAATTTTCAATATTGTGAGGACATCTCGTTTGTTCTATATAGAGAAACTATATTTTCATACATATATAAAATGCTAACTCAGATTTAGTATAGTGGAATTAATATTTCATATTTACTGCAACACACAATATGAAGTGAAAGCATAATGAGATATTCCATGTAGAACAAAATAAATATGAATATGATCTTGAAAAATGCATAATATAAATATGAAAATTGCACTTTTCAAATGCTAGAACTAATACTTGTTGTTAATAGAATTATACTGTGTATGTATATAATTAGAAAATCTAGCCCGTGTATGTGTGAAACCTGCTAACATTACACTTAACAATTAACAAAATTCTGTAGAAAAGGACTAAGTTCAATGTTACACAGTGTTACAATTAATTAAGATAATCTTGAGCAGGGAACAAACAATTAGACTTTCTACAGTTGATCCAAAAAAACTCCATTGATTTGCAGGTTGCAAGAATAAGAAGTCTTGATTATTGGTAGATCCAAAGAAAGGAACAAATATAGCATAGTTTGTAAGCTTAGCAAAATCAGATCCTTCACAAGTAAATAAGTTGCATTTCTCTGTCTAATTCAAACATGATAGTAGGTGGCACCTAAAATTAACAATAAAACGTTTCAAAGCACTGTAACACCCCAAAACATTAGATACTTAGACTAGTTCTTGAGAATCTATAACCAATATAAGCAGTCGTATTAGGTTACTGAAATAGTCATTTGAAACAGCTATTTGACACATAAACAACCAATTCAATCAACTATATATGATTGATCAAAATAGTATTTTGAAATCTATTTATTGATACCTAAAAGACAACTCAGTCTACTACATTTTTACACAGTATTTTGAATTAGATATTTCTTGCATCTTGATACATACAAATAGCCAACTCGGTTATATGCTTATGAAAATACCCTTTTGAAATAGCTATTTATTGATACCTAAATAGGTAACTCGATTCGTTAGATCTGATTAATCAAACAACTATTTCTTGCTACCCTTAAAGCCAATTCAATCAGCAATATTTAAGTTTGCAAATGGCCATTTGAAATAGCTACTTAATACCTAAATTAACTACTCAGTATACCTTGTCCATATTTTCTCTCAGAAATGCATCACTAAACTTCCCTTTTTGGCAGAAAAAACAACTAAACAACACTACAACAAAATGGACTAGGGAGACACAACTCATCATCACTTCTTTTTATGGTCAGTTGTATTCTTTTTCTCGATTTGACTCAAGCGTATCCTTAATATGACAATGCGATAAGATCATGCACAAAAGAAAAAAAAAGCTTGTACACAAAAAGAGATTGTGCACCCTTAGTATGAATGGATTTTGTATAAATTCCACTGGAAGCAAGTCACATGATAAATAATGATGAGAGTGAGAGAGCATTGACTGTGCTCTAGCTAGCTGTTGCTAGGGCGGGGAGAGAGAGAGTGGGTGGGTGGGGAAGAAGAGAGCTAGCCAGCGGTCAAGGGTCAAGCTAGCAATGGCCTGACCCGGTCAAGGGTCAAGCTAGCAATGGCCTGACCCACACACGTGAGAGAATATTTGAAGGGAGGAGGAGTTGAGTTTGTGAGGTCTCTATTGGCACAAATCATAATTAATATATTCATTTTTTTCTATAGGAGAACAAAGACACATATTTAAAATGTGTTGTCATAAATCATAAAAAATATTTTTTCTATAAAAGGACAAAGACAAAATTATGGTGTGTGCTGTCACAAATCAACAAAACATATTACAATTTTTTTCTATAGAAAGACAAAAATATATGAAATGTATTGGCATAAATCACAAAAAAACATTTTTTATATGAAAGGACAAGGACAAAAATGTTGTATGCCTGCACAAATCACAATTAACAGAATCTAATTTTTCTAAAAAACACAGACAAATATCTTAAATGTGTTGGCGCAAATCACAAAAAATATTTTTTCTATCAAAGGACAAGGACAGAAAATATAATGTGTGCTGGTCCAAATTACAATAAACAAAGGAGAAGGATAAATCTATTTTGTGTGTGTGTTGGATCACAATCCAATAATAGGCAAAAGTAGTACTGATCATACATGTTGCTTATTGAGACAAACACCAATGCCCACTCAAGCATATGAGTAGCCTATGATAATAATATTTTTAAAATATTTGCATATAACAAGTGTTAAGATGCTGGTTGACAAACCTGTACAACTTGATGTTGATAAGATGCATCCTTTCATGTTGGCTGAAAACGAAATAGAGGAAGTTATAGATAAAAGACCCAATATTGCACATGTTAAACACCATAATTGCAACAATTTAAGTTTGCAATTTATTACTTATAAATGTGCAATTAAAATGGATACTAATAAACACAACTTTCTTGTACAGTATATGCAACACACAATTAAAAGATGTGAGCTCATATTATTCTACTACAAGAGCCACAAGACATGCAATCTATCCAAAACAAACTACAAGTTTACATCT
Source organism: Microstegium vimineum (assembly GCA_022036555.1). Classification (NCBI taxonomy): domain Eukaryota; kingdom Viridiplantae; phylum Streptophyta; class Magnoliopsida; order Poales; family Poaceae; genus Microstegium; species Microstegium vimineum. Next base: position 23,475,553 of record CM039127.1, on the reverse strand, counting down.
TCCCCAGAGGCACATCAGCTACCTGTCACACAACGCTATAAATGACTTGTAGTTGTATGCATATGTTGGATGTGGGAGATCAATTGAACAATCGAATATGGATGGTCATATATGTGATGTATTCACTATCTAACCAGATAACTTCCAAGGTCATATATTGCCAAGAAGAGGATAATATAGACAACTATTCAAAAGTAACCTCAAAAGTCTCCATCACTCGGCTAGTCTCAAGGTTAAGTACGTGATAAGCACGAGAATGAGATGCATAACCGAGAAAGATATCATCAGAAGACCTGGATTCGAACTTATCTAGCTTACCTTGCTTGAGGATGAAGCACTTGCACCCAAACACCCTTAGGTGACTTAGCTTGGGTGGCCTCCCAAATCACAACTCATAAGAAGTCTTTTTTCTTGAAAGCCCGAAGAAAAATACGATTGGAGACATAACAAGCAGAATTGATCGCTTCGACCCAATACCTCCTAGGAGTCCTATGCTCATCGAGCATCATCCTAGCCATCTTAATAAGGGTCTGATTCTTACGTTCAACAACGTCATTTTGCTGGGGAGTGTGAAAGCCCAAGTTTGGTTTTGGTTAATTGATGAAACCTATGGACTAACCCTACTTGCTAAGTGCATGATGTAGCTAGGGTAATCCAATGTGATGAGTGGAGCTAGATGAAGGATCATGATAGATCAAGTGTTCCATGACTAAGGAAAAGAAGAAAGAGAAAAACAAAAATGGGCTCAAGGCAAAGGTATATCGTAGGGCCATTTTTGGTTTAGTGATCAAGACACTATAGAGAGTGTGATCGCATTTAGGATAGATAGCCGTACTATCAAGAAAGGAAAACTCGTTTCGATTGCGGTTATCATGTGCCACTAGGTTTGCATTGCATTCATATAAAATGAACCTAAGTGACACTAAAATGAGGAACATCTCCAAGATAATTCAAAGAAAAGGCTAACTCTTGAGCAAAGAGGTTGGATCACAAGGTGTTAGCATATGAAGACTTGGAGAAGAAGAGGCAACTCAATTGGACACGAGATAGTGCTCCGGACACAGGTCCGGACGCTGGTCAGATGCTATCCGGACCAATGGCAGTGCATCCGGAGGCAAACCCTCGCTCTCGGTTTCGGTGGACAAAAGGTCCGAACGCTGACTCTGGACCACCGTCCGGAGTGATAACGCCCTCTGGACCTCTCTGCTGGAAGGTACGGACGCTATGTGTCGTCCGGACACGGCACTCCGGACAACCGTCCGGATGTTTGGAGCTCTCGGGGAGCTCTCTGCTGGACTCCGGATGCAAGGCGCGATGGTCCGGAGCCTCTCCTATTCAGCGCGTCCGGAGGCCACGCGGCAGCACCAGACGAGGGCGCGAACGGCAAGTTTCATTCTCACTCTTTGTGCTTGCTTGAGAAGGCCCTCAACTCATCTCTCTTTGCTTTGCTTGCTAATTCATGAGAGTTTGAGTGAACCAAGTGCTTGTTCATTGCATTGCATCTTAGTGGCACTTGGTCATCATCATCGCCGCGGGATTTCTTGTTATTCTTGGTGTTTGCCAACACCTAGACGGCTTGGCGATTGTGGAGAAGCTTTGGCATGTGTTGGTGATTGTTCGTGGCCGGCTTCATCAATTGTGAGTGGGCTTGTACCCACCTCGGCGGAGCGCCAAAGGGTAACTCTAGTGGATTGCTCGTGTCATTGAGTTACTCTCATTTGGGTGGTTTTTTGTGGCGCCTGGGTAGTGGGCTAGGCTTGTGATTGCCTATTAGCCACCGAAACACCATTTAAGTAGTCGACACAACGGGGACTAGCTTGGTGGCAACCAAGTGAACCTCGGGAGAAAAATCATTGTGTCATCTTGTCTCCCGGCTACTCTTTGGTTTTCTTGTGATTGGTTCTTCACATTGACATCCTCACTTCACAAGGCATCGGTATAGCAATCACCTCCTCTCTTGTATTTACATTCTTTCATATCTTGCTTAGTTAGCTCTCTTGCTAGGTTGTTAGTTTAGTTTGTTAGTTGTTCTTCCTAGCTAGAGTTGAGTGCCTTAGGTTCTTGCTATTGCTTGTTAGGCACTTAGCTAACTAGAATTGCTTGGATAGGTGGCTTTACACCCCTAGTAGAGCTAGAGCAAAAAGCTTCGCTTAAGTGTTATTCTAACCCTTTGATCTAGTGCTTTGTAAAATTTTTATTAGGCTATTCACCCCCCTCTAGCCATCTAGGACCTTTCAAGTGGTATCGGAGCCGTGGTCACCGCTATTATCAAGGCTTAACAACCTTCGGTGTTAGTGATGGCTCAAGTACAATTCAACCATGTTGGAAGCAAACCACCAATGTTTGATGGCACATCCTTTGATTATTGGAAGAGGAATATGAAGATGCATCTAGACTCAATACATGAGAAGGTGTGAAGTGTGACCGAACATGACTTTGTCATTCTTGATGAAGTCGCTCCCACACCTAGAGAGCAAGAGAACCGGCAATGCAACACTATGGCTCTCAATGTGATCTACAATGGCATTGATTCCAAGGTTTTTGAGCAAATCAAAGATCTTGAGAGAGCAAGTGAAGTGTGGAAGAGACTAGAAGACACTTATGAAGGCACTTCAACGGTAAAGAATGCCAAGTTGTACATGCTCAAGGACAAGCTATCTCACTTCAAGATGAAGGAGGATGAGTCCATCTCGGAGATGTTCCATAGGCTCCAAGTGATCATCAATGATCTCAAGAGCTTGGGTGAGAAGGTGAAGGATGAAGACTTCTTAAACCGGTTTCTTGGTTGTTTGCCCAAGAAATACAAAATCTTGAGGCAAATAATTAGGAGAGATGGTTTGGAAAAGATCACTCCCAATGAAGTACTTGGAGAGATTATGACCAAAGATCAATACAATGAAGAAAGTGAAGAAGAAGAGGTCAAGGAAGAAGAAAAGAAGAAGAAGAGCTTAGCTTTCAAGGCTTTATCATCCAAGGGCAAGAGCAAAGCAAGAAAGCAAGACTCAAGTGATGATGAAGATGCAAGTGATATTGATGATGAGATGATGGCCCTCTTTGTGCGCAATTTTGGAAAATTCATGAAGAAGAAGGGCTACGGTGCTAGAAAGAGAAGAGACAACTTCAAGAGCAAGGAATATGTTAAGAGATGCTATAAGTGCAAGAGCACCGATCACATGATTGCGGATTGTCCCAATCATAGTGATGATGATGAGAATAAGAAGAGCAAGCATGACAAGAAGGAGAAGAAGCTATCATTCACCAAGAAGAAGAAAGGTGAATCATATATGGTGACTTGGGATAGTAGTGATTCCTCCGATGATGAATCTAGTGATGATGAGAAGAAGAAGACCAAGAAGAAGGCATTGGCTAGCATTTCTATCAACAACAAGCCATCCATCTTCGACACTCCATCATGCTTCATGGATAAGCCATCTAAGGTACAATCTCATGATGATAGTGATAGTGATGATGATAGTAGTGATGATGAGGAGGAGTACTCCAAGGAGGAACTAGTAGACATGATGAAGCAAACTTATGCTTGCTTTGAGATAAAGAGGAAGGAGTGCAAAGAATTGAACAATCCTTTGATGAGCTCAATGGCTCTCATGAGAGGCTAATGGAAGCCCATGAGAAGCTTGAGAGGACTCACTACAAGCTTGAAAAAGCTCACTCTTCCCTCCTTGAACAAAAAAAGGATAAAGTTATTGCATCATGTGATATTGGAGTCACTTGTGATATACTTGATGAATCATTTTTTACTCCTATCATTGTCACCCCAACCGATACTAGCACATCCACTAGTGAGAGCTCAAAGGTTGATGCTACACTAGTGAGTGAAAATGAAAAATTGAAAAATGATGTTAATGAACTCACTCATGCTTTGAGTAAGGCATATGGTGGAGATGCCCGCTTACTAAAGTGCTTGGTAGCCAAAGGTTCTCTCTTAGCAAAGAGGGATTGGGATATACCCCCAAGAAAGGCAAGGCGACCTTTATGACTCCAAAGCCTAGCTTTGTGAGAAGCAATAGTCGGTTTTGCAATAGTTGCAAGCAAGTGAGGCATGTTCACCAATATTGCAAACTTAACATGAGCCAAACCAAGTTTGCTAAATTCACCTCCATGCATTTTGATTCATGTTATATGCTTACCAAAGGGAGAGATGGTGTAATGGCTAAGTATGTTAGCACATCCATTGTTGGCCCAAAGAAGAAGGCAATTTGGGTGCCAAAGTTTTTGGTCACTAACTTTGGAGGACCCAAACAAGTGTGGGTACCTAAGAAGAACTAATTTGTTTTGTAGGCCAATTACAAAGCTGGAGGAAGGCATTGGGTGCTTGATAGTGGGTGCACTCAACACATGACCGGAGATTCTAGAATGTTCAAATCAATCAACTCCAACACCAATGATGGCATTGATAGTATTATTTTTGGTGATAATGGCAAGGGCAAGGTCAAAGGTCTTGGTAAGATTGCAATATCCAATGACTTGAGCATATCAAATGTCTTGCTAGTTGAGAGCTTGAACTTCAATTTGCTATCCGTGGCTCAATTGTGTGATCTTGGATTCAAATGTATATTTGGGGTAGATGATATTGAGATCATTAGTGTGGATGGTTCAAACTTAATCTTCAAAGGCTTTAGATATGAGAACCTCTATCTAGTTGATTTCAATGCTAGTGAGTCTCAATTGTCAACTTGCTTGCTCACTAAATCAAGTATGGGTTGGTTATGGCATAGAAGGCTTGGTCATGTTGGCATGAAACAATTGAATAGATTGATTAAGCATGACTTAGTAAGAGGCTTGAAAGATGTTGTGTTTGAGAAGGATAAACTTTGTAGCTCTTGTCAAGCCGGCAAACAAGTTGGTAACACCCATCCTAAGAAGAGCATGATGAGCACACGTAGAGCATTTGAGTTGTTGCACATGGATATATTTGGACCAACAACATACACTAGCATTGGAGGCAACAAGTATGGATTTGTGATAGTGGATGATCTCACAAGATACACTTGGGTATTCTTTCTCAATGACAAGAGTGATACATTTGCCACATTCAAATCTTTTGTCAAGAGATGTCACAATGAATTTGAAACCACCATCAAGAAAGTGAGAAGTGACAATGGAAGTGAATTCAAGAATACAAGAGTTGAAGAGCTATGTGATGAGCTTGGGATCAAGCATCAATTCTCGGCCAAGTACACTCCTCAATCAAATGGCCATGTTGAGAGGAAGAATAGAACATTGATTGATATGGCAAGGTCTATGCTTAGTGAGTACAATGTGAGTCACTCCTTTTGGGCCAAAGATATCAACACCGCTTGCTACTCTAGCAACCGGTTATATTGTCACCCATTAATGGATAAGACACCATATGAGCTATTGAATGGAAGAAAGTCCAACATTGCATACTTTAGACTGTTTGGTTGCAAATGCTACATCTTGAAGAAAGGCACAAGACTTGGAAAGTTTGACAAGAAATGTGATGAAGGGTTCTTACTTGGTTACTCAACCACAAGCAAAGCCTATAGAGTGTGGAATTCAGCTAGTGGTGTGCTTGAGGAGGTTCATGATGTTGAATTTGATGAAACCAATGGCTCTCAAGTTGAAAATGAGAATCTAGAAGATGTGAGTGGACCTAAATTGTTAAAGGCTATGAAGAACATGGATATTGGTGATATTAGGCCAAGACAAGTGATTGACATTGAAGATGACAAAGATCAAGTGCTCAACTCACCAAATGTGCAAGCTAGTGGCTCTCAAATGCAAGATCAACAAGTTGCTAGTTCATCTCAACCAAGCTCAAGCAATCAAGTCCCTATCCTCCAACCAACCAACATTGCAAGAGATCACCCCATTGATCAAATTGTTGGTGACATTACAAGTGGTGTACAAACAAGATCAAGATTGGCATCCTTTTGTGAACACTATTCATTTGTCTCATCCATAGAGCCAACAAAGATTAAAGAAGCCCTACAAGATGTTGATTGGGTCAATGCAATACATTAAGAGCTCAACAATTTCACAAGAAATCAAGTTTGGGAGCTAGTTGAAAAACCCAAGAACTACAATGTGATTGGCACAAGATGGGTATTTAGAAACAAGAAAGATCAAGATGGTATAGTTATGAGTAACAAAGCAAGATTGGTAGCTCAAGGTTACACACAAGTTGAAGGTCTTGACTTTGGAGAAACTTATGCACCGGTTGCAAGATTGGAGGCAATAAGAATCCTATTGGCCTATGCATGTGCACACAACATCAAGCTATACCAAATGGATGTGAAGAGTGCTTTCTTGAATGGCTACATCAATGAGCTAGTATATGTTGAGCAACCTCCTGGTTTTGAAGATGACAAAAAGCCCAACCATATATACAAGTTGAAAAAGGATTTATATGGCTTGAAGCAAGCACCTAGAGCATGGTATGAAAGATTGAGGGATTTCCTCTTATCCAAAGGGTTCATCATGGGGAAAGTTGATACTACTCTATTCACCAAGAAGCTTGGTAAGGATCTATTTGTGCTCCAAATCTATGTTGATGATATCATATTCAGTTCAACCAATCAAGATTTTTGTGAAGAATTTGGCAAGATGATGGCAAATTTGTTTGAAATGTCAATGATTGGTGAACTTAGCTACTTCCTTGGACTTCAAATCAAGCAATTGAAGCATGGCACCTTTGTGAGTCAAGGCAAGTACATCAAGGACATGATGAAGAAGTTTGGCCTAGAAGATTCAAAAGGCATTAGCACTCCTATGGGCACTAATGGGCACTTGGATAGTGATGCTAGTGGAAATATGGTGGATCAAAAGTTGTATCGGTTTATGATTGGAAGCTTACTCTATGTGACCGCTTCAAAGCCGGATGTCATGTTTAGTGTATGCATGTGTGCAAGATTCCAAGCCTCACAAAAAGAGAGTCACTTGAAGGCTACAAAGAGAATGTTGAGGTACTTGAAGCATACACAAGATGTTGGATTGTGGTATCCCAAGGGGTCTAACTTTGAATTGATTGGATATTCGGACTCCGACTATGCGGGATGCAAGGCTGATAGGAAGAGCACATCGGGCACATGTCAAATGCTAGACATGTCACTTATATCTTGGTTGTCAAAGAAACAAAATAGTGTTGCACTCTCTACCGCCGAAGCCAAATACATAAGTGTGGGTAGTTGTGGTGCTCAATTGCTTTGGATGAAGACAACTTTGAATGACTATGGGATCAATTTCAAGCAAGTGCCATTGCTATGTGACAATGAAAGTGCGGTGAAGCTAACCAACAATCCGGTTCAACATTCAAGAACCAAGCACATTGACATAAGGCACCACTTCATAAGGGATCATCAACAAAAGGGTGATATTACAATCGCAAGTGTTGGCACCGATGATCAACTTGCCGATATATTCACCAAGCCACTTGATGAGAAGAGATTTTGCAAGCTAAGGAATAAATTGAACATTCTTGATTTCTCAAACATGTGTTGATGCACCCCATATATGACATGCCTCTCCTTCGAGCAAAGAAAGGTAAAAATTGATTGTCATGTCTCTCATCCAATATTAGGACTTGTTAGTGCATCTAGACATCAATTCATTAGGCTCATTCATGAAAATCAAATGAATTTGATACTTATATGGTACCACTATTGCTTCTATGCTTGATATGATCTAGTGGTAGCATATGACATGTTTGTAGGCTTGCAATCCTAGTGTTTGATCTATAATATGAACTTCAAGTACTTAGCTCAACATGGGCAAGATAACCATTCTAGGATGTGTGAACAAGCTCATCTATGGTTTAAACCGAGTTAAATACTTGGGGCAAGTAATCTAGATTGAACCACTTTTAAGCTTCTCTCCAATAATAAACTCTTTGAGCACATCTTTTATGATAATAGATGACAAAGGGGGAGAAGTAAGTACACTATGAAGAAAATATTTTGAAAATTTTGAAAAATGAAAGCACACAAGTAGGGGGAGCAAGCCTATGAACTTGATTGTTGCATTTCTATGTGCATTCATAAGTGCTTGCTTGCATATGTTTTTATATTCATGACATGCTTGTGTGGTGAATGCTAGAAACATAAATGATATGGTGCTTGAAGAACGAGTATGCTTAGGCTTTTATATCTTCAAATGGTATCTAGTTCTCTCAAGTTGTTTTCAAGTGGTTTCTAGGCACTCATGGTGCTAAGGATGGTATAATATGGCACTCCAATTGGTATCACGCTTCAAAGGTCCATTCTTTATACCTTAGCATCATTTGGTAGTATTCACTCTCCCACAATTCCTATTCATGCATATGTGATCAAAATGAACCAAACTCATATATCACATATATAGGGGGAGCTAATACTACCAAAGTTGAAATTTTCATTCAATATATTCACTTGTGAAAGGTTGTCATGAATTACCAAAAAGGGGGAGATTGAAAGCCCAAGTTTGGTTTTGGTTAATTGATGAAACCTATGGACTAACCCTACTTGCTAAGTGCATGATGTAGCTAGGGTAATCCAATGTGATGAGTGGCGCTAGATGAAGGATCATGATAGATCAAGTGCTCCATGACTAAGGAAAAGAAGAAAGAGAAAAACAAAAATGGGCTCAAGGCAAAGGTATATCATATGGCCATTTTTTGTTTAGTGATCAAGACACTATAGAGAGTGTGATCACATTTAGGATAGATAGTCGTACTATCAAGAAGGGAAAACTTGTTTCGATTGTGGTTATCATGTGCCACTAGGTTTGCATTGCATTCATATAAAATGAACCTAAGTGACACTAAAATGAGAAACATCTCCAAGATAATTCAAAGAAAAGGCTAACTCTTGAGCAAAGAGGTTGGATCACAAGGTGTTAGCATATGAAGACTTGGAGAAGAAGAGGAAACTCAATTGGACACGAGACAGTGCTCTGGACGTAGGTCCGGACGCTGGTCAGATGTTGTCCGGACCAATGGCGGCGCGTCCGGAGGCAAACCCTCGCTCTCGGTTTTGGTGGACAGAAGGTCCGGACGCTGTTCAGAGTCTGGACGCTGACTCCGGACCACCGTTCGGAGTGATGAAGCCCTCTGGACCTCTCTGCTGGAAGGTCCGGACGCTATGTGTCGTCTGGACACGGCACTCCGGACAACCGTCCGAATGTTTGGAGCTCTCGGGGAGCTCTCTGCTAGACTCCGGACGCAAGGCGCGATGGTCCGGAGCCTCTCCTGTTCAGCGCGTCCGGAGGCCACGCGACAGCACCAGACGAGGGCGCGAACGGCAAGTTTCAAACTCCAGAGGGTCCGGACGCACCTGCAATGGTCCGGACCCCCCATACAGGTAGCGTCCGGAGTGACGCAGACAGTGGCAAAGAAGGGGCAAAACGGCTAGTTGCTTGGTGGTGGCTATTTATATGTTTTGGCCGGCCTCTTGGGACCTCTCTTGCACCTCCCATTCATTCTCACTCTTTGTGCTTGCTTGAGAAGGCCCTCAACTCATCTCTCTTTGCTTTGCTTGCTAATTCATGAGAGTTTGAGTGAACCAAGTGCTTGTTCATTGCATTTCATCTTAGTGGCACTTGGTCATCGTCATCATCGCGGGATTTCTTGTTATTCTTGGTGTTTGCCAACACCTAGACGACTTGGTGATTGTGGAGAAGCTTTGGCATGTGTTGGTGATTGTTCGTGGCCGGCTTCATCGATTGTGAGAGGGCTTGTACCCACCTCGGCGGAGCACCAAAGGGTAACTCTAGTGGATTGCTCGTGTCATTGAGTTACTCTCATTTGGGTGGTTTCTTGTGGCGCCCGGGTAGTGGGCTAGGCTTGTGATTGCCTATTAGCCACCGAAACACCATTTAAGTAGTCGACACAACGGGGACTAGCTTGGTGGCAACCAAGTGAACCTCGGGAGAAAAATCATTGTGTCATCTTGTCTCCCGGCTACTCTTTGGTTTTCTTGTGATTGGTTCTTCACATTGACATCCTCACTTCACAAGGCATCGGTATAGCAATCACCTCCTCTCTTGTATTTACATTCTTTCATATCTTGCTTAGTTAGCTCTCTTGCTAGGTTGTTAGTTTAGTTTGTTAGTTGTTCTTCCTAGCTAGAGTTGAGTGCCTTAGGTTCTTGCTATTGCTTGTTAGACACTTAGCTAACTAGAATTGCTTAGATAGGTGGCTTTGCACCCCTAGTAGAGCTAGAGCAAAAAGCTTCGCTTAAGTGTTATTCTAACCCTTTGCTCTAGTGCTTTGTAAAATTTTTATTAGTCTATTCACCCCCCTCTAGCCATCTAGGACCTTTCAGAGTGTAAGGTGAGGAAAACTGATGGTCGAGACCCAAAGAAGAGCAAAAAGTTTCAAATTCAGAATTCTTGAATTCAGCGTCATTATCACCGCGTATAGGTCTCATGGCATGCTTGGTAGCTCATTTTGTAACATTTAGATCAAATCTCAAACATGGGAAAAAAGCCTCATTCTTACTCTCCAAAAAGAACACCCAAGAATATCTCAAGTAGTCATTAACGACTACAACCACATACCCCTTCCCTCCCTCTGACCTAACCCGAGCTGGACCTATTATGTCCATGTGTAATAGCTCGCTAGGTTGTTTGGTCATAATCTAAGTGACAGAAGGATGGAAAGCAGCAACCATTTTGCCGTGCCTACAAGGATGACAAACCAAGTCTTTCTTGAACTTCAGCTTAGGAAATCCTTGGATAAGGTCCATTGAGCTAAGCCTTGCAAGCAAGTCGAAACTCAAATGTCCCAATCTCCTATGCCACTTCCAAAGATCAGAGGAAGACCCAGCTAAAAGACACCAAGAGGGTCCAGAAGAGAGAGAAATTGACACGAAAGACCCTCCCAAAAGGCACGATCTGACAAACAAGGTCACCACGCGGGTCAAGAATGCGAGAAAAGCCCAATTTGAAAAGAACCACAAAACCGTTCTCCAAGATTTGTGAAACCGAGAGAAGGTTCAAATGCAAATTTGCTACAAGTGCAACATCTTTGAGGATGAAAGACGCATTGACCCGAATCGACCCATGGGATACAATGTTGACACAAAATGTGACGCACTGTGCCTCACACACAGCAAGCCAGAAGCGTGACTTCAAACGGGTGCCTGGGTGCTTTGAAATCCAGAGACATGCCAGTCAGTTTAACCTGAAACTAACAAGTGATAAAATTATTAAATACAAAACTGGAACATGCCGGGTGAGACCAGACAGTTCCATATATACGGCCCTGAAGCCACTTCCAATGACATACAACTATAGAAGCTATCTGTCAACAAGTTTTATAGATGATTCGACTAAAACAAACAATGAGTACGTAAAGAGTTGATTGCCGAACATGCATGCATGAGAAAGTACGTATGAACGAATCATCATTAATTATGAATGAAAGCATAACCAACTCGGCTATCCAACCTAATTGGGGTCCATGATGAAGGAACACGTAAGCAAACACGATCAAACTAATCTAAAGCTTGTATCCGCCGCACGACACCTAACTTTATAAAAGCTCAAACGTAGTTAACATGCATGAACCCACAACACGTAACAATCTAGATGAAACCAATTCGGCTATTATGAATATAAGATCTATTTATGGATATAAGCAATTACAAAAGCATGGATAAATCTATGAGAAAAGATGAAGCCGAACCGTATCAATCTAGATTGGGCAAAAGAGTGTTACAAATATATAAAAAATATATAAACATGCAACACGTAGTAACTTAATGAATCTACTAGATCTTGCCAAATCTAATAGAGTCGGTAACTATCTTGCTTTTGCTAGGCATATCGAGCAAGCACCTGCCGCACGGTATCTACTCATACACAAAACATAAGCGAAGACTTCTTGATTGTCAAGCAAGGATCCGCCGCACGATCATTGAAAACAAACAAGACTACTTGCATCAACATCTAAATCCACCGCATGATATTAGACATGATAACAAGGTTGCCGGGACTTACGGAGGTCGATAGATCGATGGTTCCTCTCAAAGAACTCGACGACACGACAAAGGACTCGAAATTGGCACGGGGCCGGTTGTATTGTATTGGTTGTGAACATTTTTTTACAATGGCCAAAGGTTTATATTTATACCCTGGTCATGACATGAGTCCTAAAAGGACACGACTACAAAACATTAAAGGGAAAACACGATATCTTTAACTCTAGTCTTCCCTTCAGAGTCTTTATTTCCTCAATTGTCGCAATCTTTGTTGCCCGATTCGGCTCTTACTTGCCGTTTTCGTCGCCTCTTCAACAGAAAACCGCTCCTCCTTAGAATAACCGACCGCACGATCATTTGCCGAATTCTTGGAAATTAGCCGACCGCACGGACACTTGCTGAATGCCTCGAAACTAGCCGACCATATGGACACTTGCCGAACGCTCCGAACACCCATCTTCACAAATTTGCTGTGCACTGGCCCACCTATCATCTTTCTAAGCATACCAAAATCCAGTGTTAACACACAACCTTACATCTACTCTTGTCCTCAAAAGTGATGTACTTGGTGTGGCTCACGGGATCGAGGCTAGAAAACCACTTGGCACTTTCGGTCATGTGGCATGAGCATCTAGAATCCACAAGCCAAGTGTTCTCCAGTCCTCTGTCCTGTATTAGTAGAAAAACATGGGGTGAGCAAATGGCGGAACACTGGGGTTACTAAACTGTGAAGGATACCAGTGTTGAGTCATTTGCCCCTGAAAAGTGTTAGGAAAAACACCAAACATCTCATGCCCTATGGGGGATAATGATCACCACAATATGGAAAATTTTGTCTGCTAAAGCTGTGGGGAGTGAAGCCACCGCCACGAGGTCCATAGTCATATGGATCACGATCGGTACCTCGCTGGGCATGACCACCACGTGGTCTCACCTCCTAAGGCCTAGCTCCTTGAGGCATTGTACCTCTTGGCCTAGCAATGCGCCTCTGAACATGTGGTTCACGTACCCCAACTGGTGGGTGGTACATGTCTCGGTTGTTCATCTCAACCTCACACTTCTCATCTCTCTTCCTCCTAAAGCAAAACTCAGCCAAGTGCCCATCCCTTTCATAGTACTCATAATGGTATCTCACTGCTCTCTTGGGAGGCACTCTCTTGTTATGTTGGGTGGATTTTTCTTGCTTCTTCTTAGGAAGGAGATCGCTAGAGATGTTCGACAAAGTGTCAAGTGGGTTCTGAGGTGGTTCGGTTTGGGAATCCACACTTGCTTTTGTGGAGTGGCTTTGGGGGTTCCTCAAGCACTCCATCTCTCAGAAGAAGCTTGGTAGGCTTAGGTGGGGTGATCTTGGTAAGCTTGGGAGTTGTGGTGGGTTTTGCATTGGCGCTCAAACCACTGCAGTCACCGATCTTACCAAACATGCTATCGTCCTTCCCACCTAGTGCAAAGCCTACTCCCAGGCCGCTAGTTTCCCTCTTACACTAGCTAAGCATCATACCCAACTACAGCTCTTGGCAAGATCCTCGGTTTAAGAAGTTCCGAAGGTATGTGTTTTCCTCCTCGGTACGCATCTTGTCGTGTCTGCACGACTCGATCTCAAGCTCCAACGCCACAAAGTGATCAGCCTCACGGGTGCTATCTGAGCGGGACTTCTCTAGCATAGCAGTCCTAGCCTACTTATATGTCAACTCAGATCACAAGCCTAAGCAAGACTTGCACGCACCAAGCAAAGTGGGCCTAGCCTTCAGCTCGCTATGTTCCTCAAGTAGAGTTCTATACTTGTCCTCAAGAGAGACAATACTAGACATATGCAATGCACAAGCATTGTACTCTACCTCCTCGGTGACCACAACCGCCAACTTAGCAAACTCAAGCTCCTCTAGCACTTTTACATATTTGGCCTTGAAATCGTTCCTCTCACGAGCCACGCGCTTGAGCAAAGCATCCTAACTAAGCAACGTGAAGTTCAAAGACTCGACCTCAGCAGAAAGAGACTCAATGGAGGGTGATACCTCGGGAGTGTCAGAGTCGTCGATCATGTCCTCCTTGCCAGTCTCTTTGGCTCCAAGTGCCATGATGTACAAGCCACCATGCTTGACATCGGCATAGAAGAAGAGACCATTGAGCTTGTCCTCAACCTTCCCTTCAACTCATCATCGTCGCTCGAAGAGGTGCGCTCATTGCAGGAGTCATTGAGGTTGCTGAGGGAGGAAAGGAAGGCATGTTGCTGGGCCTTCACCTTGTGGAGCACCTTCTTCTTGATAGATCTTTTGCTAAATCCTCCCTTGGTCTTGTTCTTGTCAAAGAAGGTGTGCTCGCGCTTGGTGAAGTCAGTCTTGGTCTTCTTAGGGCAGTTGGCGATGAAGTGATCCAAATCACCGCAACCATAGCACCCTTGGGCCACACCACCACATCATCGGTTCAAACGGTTGTTGTGAAATCGTAAGAACCTAGTGATGATCAAGGCTAGCTCATCATCTCCAATTGCCTCCACTTGTTCCTCTATCATAGAAACCAAAGAAGACAAAGCGAACAAAGCTTGTGAAGGGTTAGAGGAAGAAGTCAAACCACCGGAGCCAGAAACCAATGCCATAGTCGGAGCCGACAGGTTTTCAAGCTTGGCGGGAGTTTGGTAGTCGATCTCCAAGGATTTGAGATTGCTGAACAGCTCATCCACAGTGAGGGTATCGTACCCCGATGACTCTTGAATAGAAGCCACCTTCATCTCCCATACCTTCCGATCAAGAGCATGCAAAAGCCTGATAGCCATCTCATGATCGTCATAAGGTAGGTTGGTTCGATTTGTGCACATCTTGTTGACAATGGATTGACAGCGAGAAAACACCGCGTCAACAGATTCGCCACTCAACTGGATGAAGTTCTCATACTCCCTCCGGTACGTGTGAAAGAGTTTGGACTTGATTTGGTTATTACCCTCATGAAACCTCTCAAGTGTTTGCCAGATCTCTCATCCCGTACAGAGGTTCGAGACACGCTCAAACTCAGAAAGTGAAAGGCTCAAGAAAAGGATGCTATTGGCCTTGTTGTTTGCATTGTGTTGGTTCACTTGCTCTTGACCAACGCGTGCAACAAGGACCTCGTAGTTTTCATTCTCACAGATCTCCCACACGAGTGAATCAACTCCCTGAAGAAAAGCTGACATGCAAATCTTCCAGTATGAGTAATTTGTTCCATCGAAGAACGGTGGTTTGACGAAACCACGCTCCATGTCGCCTTCTATGGATCAAGAACCGACTAAGGTGGATTGATCCTTAACCCGCTCTAATACCAATTGAAGGACCAATAACGGCAACTAGAGGGGGGTGAATGGGATCCAACAACATTTTTTCGCAAAACTTTGGCCCTTGTCCCAAAATCAACCCTGACACAAGCACTCGAGAAGAATGATGCTTTCACAACCCAACACGTGGGTGGATATCTTAGGAGATGTCCTAGAGGTACAACGGAACGATCGAAGCCACAAACTCGGATCAAAACACTAATAGAGGTGCTCTCAACCCCTAGAGATGAGAGGAAAAGGCACTCCCAAAAACTACTTATGAATACGAATCCAACGCAACAAACAGAACTTGATTTAGAGTCTGGACAAGAGAGAAACAAGCAAAACAGCACTGTAGGTTTCATGAACTATCCACAAGAAAACTGCGGATAGTCCGCTACGGTGCCCCGAACTATCCAGTTTACAAAAATCAGAAAACCAACTACGCAGAACTGGTTCTGTTTTCGCTCAAATAGGAGGGGCGGACTGTCCACGCCTGGGGGGTGGACTGTCCGTGGGTTCGGCCACCCATACACCATCGAAACCCCGTCAAGCGAGCCCAATGCCCGTACTGTCCGATAATGAGGCTCGAACTGTCCGCGGCTGCCTGGACACAGTGAAAAACTATACAATTTCAAATCGCCTCCACCTCAAATCTCTCAAAACCCTTCCAAATCAACACCAACTGCCACCAAACTTGGTAGAGATGATCACAAGGTAGGTGGGGAGCTATCTCTAGGTGATCATCACTCAAAACGGAGTGAATCAACAAGAAAAAGGATGAACTCAGAAAATCCCCAAAACAAAGAACACGAAATTGATTTCGCCTAATCTATGTGCTCATGAGGATTCAAGTGATTTCCTTAAGTAGGAATGATCAACTCACGTCCTAGGACAACTTGAGTCAAGCGGAATCAATCCAAATGCCCTGAATCAAAAGATCCCATGAAAGTATGAACAAGGAAGGAAAGGGGAAAACGAAGAATGTGAAGAACACAAGCAAATCAAGACACCGATCTGAACAATCATGCTAACCATGGCATAAGGAGGGAAGGGCCTCCATTCCCGCAAAGCTTGGTTCAAGTGTTTACACGGATTGACGAACAAAATCAAACCGTGGACCTCATGAGCAAGAGACTAGAGAGGGAGAGAGAGCCTAAGGAGTGGGATGGGGAAATGAGGGAGGTGAAAGAGGTGAGGGTGCTAAGTGCCCCATCATCCTTATTTAACAGCGTGTCTTGACATTTCCAAAACACTCCCTAGATACATGAGTGAAGTACCTAGCCCTAAGACATTGCAATCTAACTCGGCAGATATTTTCTTCTTTTTGATCGGACGGCCCCACTTTCTGCCCGGACTTGTCGTTGCCAAAATGCAACCTTCAGGATTTCACCATGTGCCACCCCCATTTCCTTGGAAGCTCCACCCGGGTTTTGAGGCCCAAACCCATAAACCGGTCCACCGGTGGTTTTGCGGCTCAACCTCCAAACTCCGAGTTTTGAGACACAAATTCGAAAACCGTCCTCCAATGGGTTTGAGGCCCAAACCATCAAACCGCTTAACACATGCCACCTCGTCCATGCCCGGCCGGGCGCCAAGTCCTCTTGAGCCTTCCCACTCGACTTGATCGCTCGCCATCTTAACTTGGTCAACACGGTCTACCTCCATGTCTTCATGCACTTGTCAATGCCAAGTGCCAGCCACCGCGACTAGTCCTCCGACCGTCTAGTCCGTTGGTCCAAGCCTCGCGTCCACCCTTCACCACTCTCGGTCCATCGGCATGGCACGCCTCTACTTGACCTTCACCACGCCATTGACTAACGCCTCCGAGCTCGACACCTGCACAACACAAGGCGATAGACAAGCAACTTCTGCTTTCGTAGTGGATTAGTGAACACGCTCAAACGGAAATACTCAAATGATGAACAGTCACTTATCACTAAAGCTGAACATCATGGGTATATATAGACCATGTGTTCGCAAGTACAATAGGAACACACAAGAAGAAGATTACCAAGAAGATTCACACTCGAACCAGACCAATTCTGAAGAAAAGTCCAAAAGAAACAGTCTTAACTTTTGATTCTCAAAAGCTATGGAGGTCCATGAGGATATTTTGGAAAGCTTATTGAGTCTAGTTTTCAATGTCACTAGTGTCGACCTGTTTGGAGTTACCAATGAGAGCGCCGACCTGTTTTAGTGCATACTGGTCAGAGGGTTAACAACCAACCTCATGGTCAAGTTCACGTGCAAAAGTATACCAATTTACAATTTTATGTGATGCATGATGGTATACATGGATGGAAAGATTATCAAGTTAACTTTCCAATGCAATCAACAACACATATTTTGGAGTTTCCTAGGTGGAGTTATTGCCGAAACACTAAAGACTACGCTAAAGATCAACAGTCACACGAAAACTCTCCAGGAACTAGTTTCATGGAAGTCTTTTTATTTACTATGACCTTTTATTTCAATTTTATTTTATACCTATCTAGGAGGGTTGTTCCTAGTGTAAATATCCATGTACCCCCAAGCAAACACAACTTTTGATCATTTGAGAACCTTATATGGTATTGCAGCTAAGTTGTTGAGTGTCTTACTCAAACCTTTATTCTTTCTTGTTCTTCTTGGACTTATGAAGAGATTCCTCTAGGATCCCCTACTTCATGCTCTATGGTTTCTAGTACGGCTATACCGTTTTTTGTGGATTAGTTCCGGATTGTGGTTCTATGGTCGTTGTTGACGGTCGTTAACGTCAACATTTAATATAATTATAAACATGATAAATGGATCAACCATATGGAAAATATAGAAGTATATGGCTTTATCTGACAAATTCCACGAGTTTTGGTATTTTATTATTTTCCAGGGACTATTCCAGAAAAGAGTAATAAAGGGAATCAAATCTGAATAAATATCGGAGTAAATCCGCAGAGATATATTTACCAAATTATTCAAGAAGGATCCAGAAGACACCGGAGAGAAGTGGGGCCCGAGCCGTCGCCAGGTGGGGCCGGCGGGCCCCACCCCTACCCGCCTTCTACCACCTTCTGGAGTGTTCCTCCACCGCCTTTGAGGAGTCATCTCGGCCCTATATTAAGTGGGTTTGATCCGACGGATGTCGTGCATCCCACCGGGCTATAAAAAGAGGGCGGATCCTACCCCCCGGGGCAACTGGAGTTCCATCTAGTCTAAGTCATTTGAGATCTAGTCATCTGAGCCACAAATCCTTGTTCATGTAGAGCCTCTCTAGTTCATAGCATAGCTTAGTTAGATCAAGAGTAGAGGAAGTCAAGATACGTCAATCGGTCTTGGACTCCCGACGTTGTTAAGAGATTAGAGTCTAGTATAATTCTTATTGTCTTCTCTCTTATTGTGATTATCTGCAGTTGTATGATATTTACGGGCAACACTATTCTTCATTATTATGTTCTTGTTTACTTTGTTCATTGTTTATGTTAATATGTCTAGTATAATTAGTTTGCTATTGAGTTCATGCACATGTTCGTATAGCGCTCGTCTACTCAATTGTATGACGAGTGGTAGGCAGTATGTAGGCGTGGTGCTTTGATACTTTGCTTATCTGCGGATGCCCCATCTGTGTCGGGTCGTGGGGTATATCATGGACGTGACAAGTCCATTGAGTCCTCTGTAGGCCTCCCCCCGTGCAGTGGTTTGGTAGGGAGGGATTGTCAGGTTGAGGATATCTTGTTATATCTTAGGTTTCTGAACCCAACTCATCCTGTTTATGGCCCCATTGTGGATGGGAACATTGGTGGTATTACTTAACGATGATTGCTAGATGTATTTGCACTAAATAGCGTAGCTTTGATGGTAGCTAGAATACTTACGAGTTATTTCTTTATTACTTGTATTAGATGACGCTTGTGTAGTGACTAGAGTGCTCTAAGAACTTTATCTTTATTATTATGATGACTGATCAATTACCCTTATCATATATATATTTATCATGTGATTTACCCCTGTTATGAGTAGAGTTCTTGGTTGGTTTAATCCCTTCATTCATTCCATATGCAAGTTATCAATACTATAGATTATCAGTTTAACTAGACATTCCCAGTGGTAAAAATATAAATTGACAACCTGGTAATACTCTAGGTAAAATACTACAATGGTGTATTAATCTGTCCGCTTGCAGAATCAATTATTCTTTATAATTTCATATCCATCATTATTTATTTCTGTCTAGTCACGCATAAAATAGAATATTTCTTAAGTACCATTAATTATTCCTAGCTCTATAATTAGGGAAGACAACCTAGTTCCATGTTTAGGAGTATATGGTAAAAGATAGTGGCTAGTTGCTAAAGACAAGTTAATTATATACCATTCATTTTTGGCGCCATTGCTAGAAACATCTGTTCTTAGTGATGATGTAAAAAATGCCAACAATCGTTCGGAGATTGAGTCGAAGTCTACACAATTTCGGTGTCTCTCTCCCCGTCGCTTGGTCGCATCCAACCTTAGAAGGTATAAAGGTAGTTACCGCCGTTCTTCAGCCATTTATCCTTTGTTAGAAACCTACTGTCGCGAAGATCTGGCCATTCCTTTACCGATCCATATCGGGTCTTATCACTCGACCGG
Organism: Microstegium vimineum; assembly: GCA_022036555.1. Lineage (NCBI taxonomy): Eukaryota > Viridiplantae > Streptophyta > Magnoliopsida > Poales > Poaceae > Microstegium > Microstegium vimineum. The sequence goes on along the minus strand of CM039127.1, from coordinate 23,455,726 downwards.
CCTCCGTGGGCACGGGGAGCGCAGCTCCGGCTATAGTTTCACGTGGGGGAGCTTTGCCTCAGCCACAGCGGGCACAAGCGAGCTCTGCTCGGCCATTGCATGCGCGGATGAGCTCCGCACGGCCAGTCACCGCGAGCACGAGCGTGGGGGTGTTCCGCCTTGGCCGCAGCACAAGAAAGAGAGATGGAGAGTCAAACAGAGCGAGAGGATAGGGATAAGAGGTGTACTATGGACATTTTTTCTGATCGGTCCTATTTCTCAGGACTCTCAAATGGTGTGAAACGAACGGAAAGCAGACGGAATGGTGTGTTGGACAAAAGAGTTTAGCGTCATAGCACCAGAGTCTGTGCCAACTTTTTAGTGGCTTCTGGGTATCGACCATCTTTCTTAATGGCACACAGGGAAAAGACTCTGTAGAATTAGGGTTCCTCCATCCTGTACAACATCCTCCATTTTGTGTTTTCCTGCTTGTCATCTCTATAAATCTTATTAGTCCTTAAATTAGGTGATCATCAACACCAAAACCCACAATAGGGCTTGATTGCACTCACAGCTAACCACCCCACAATTTCCTCCATGACCATGGCAAGATGATGAAATCCATGACTGTCGTGAGATGTCGACAATAGTGAAGGTTGAATGCCATGACTCTCGAGAGGCCATCCTTAACACTAATTGGCGTGTTGGCGTATAGGATCATCCCTCTATTTTTCTCTCACAACTCTGTCCCTTAGCTATATAAGGGGCGACAAGGCTCCCTTTCTTCTTCTTCTTCGAAGCTTTTGTGATTCTCACGAAGCTCGAAGTTCTTCACCTCTCTTGACACTCTCATCTATTTGTGATGAGCTTGCAATCGGACACATGGGGCGGCAGCAAGGGAGCATTGGACAAATGGGATCCAGTGTTCATGAAGAGTAGTCATTGTCGTGTTGTTGTGGGAATTTGTGCATGGGCAAGGGAAAAGTGGCAGTGCAATGGGTGAGGAAGGGGAGAGCGGGAGAAGGCGCACAAAGAAACTGATGGAAACCATAGTTTGCGGCTTGGCCTTGAGTCCATTGGAATGGGGGCCAACTGGAGGACTTGAGTTCCCAGCAAAATATAAGGGCTCTAGTTGGGTCCTTGTTAGAGTTATATTTTTGGTGTAGACACTTTGTATTTAGCTACGAGGGATTAATAGATGTTGTGCTGGAGTTGCTATAACCTCTACTACAGACTAGCGATTTTGGCTCGTGAACATGGTTCATCACCATCCGATCAGATGTAGGGTCTTTTTCCAAATCGGTGTAAACCTTGAGTTTGTTAGTGCTAAGTCATTTGAACTAAACATATGACTAAAAACTTGTTAGTTGATGGTATGAAACAATGGCAATAGCCAAATGCCATCGAAGGACTTTTTGATTTATCTATTAACTTGTAATGGGAATTTCAAGAGACATTTGTTTCATGCATGAGTACTACAAGACTATTTTAAGCATTTCACACACAGAATGTGATGAGGTCATAGTGAACACGAGTGCTATAGTACAAACTTGGTTGCTTAGATTTTACTTAAAAACTTTATATACTTTCGTGCTAACCGTTTATGGTTTATTTTTTTTGCCTCAATACTTCAAGTACAAGTTATACATGGTCCTATTTGTTAGGGTTTATTACCTCAGTTTATCAATCATGATATAATATTTTTCTCTAATAACAAAATAATTTTAGTCGATGACTTTGTTGGGGATATTACCTCGGCATATCCCCAGGGACCTTATGGGTCTACCGACCAGAAGATGGCCCAGCCCGCGAGGCCTTGCGGCACGCAACCAGTCCATCGTGCTCGCCAAGGACTCCGAAGAAGCCTTGCTCGCCAAGGAAGATCCTAGTAGATAGATTCGGATCCCTTGCCTTAAGGGACCGATCGTAATCTGTTAGGATAAGGAAACTGTAACCCTGCTCCCCGGCTAGAGCAGGGACCCCCTCCAAAACTCTCTCTTAGATCTCATCTAGATCGGCCGTGTGCATCGACTTCGTGGCTCGTCAAGCGGTTACGTTCCCGGATTCGATGGTCCTCTCGACGGCTGGCACCGTGCTCTAGATCGGATCTATGTCCTGGACCGTCGGATCTACTCCACGCGGGGCAGACGCGCCGCTGCCCATACGTCGTCCCGCCGCGCCAATGTACCACCTGCGAAAGAAGATCAACATCGACGATCTGGTCGACGCCATCGATTGCTCCAGCTCCGGTATCATGGATTGCCTCGACCTCGTGCAGGCAGCACGACGCCGACTCTCCGGCCACCACGGCCGCCGACCACGCCGTCACCGAGCCCTGATGAAGGCGACGGCGCGACAACTAGGGACACCCGCCCTCCTCCGATGATGCCTCATGGACTCAACAATCAGGCGGTAGTCTTCTAGCGCCAAATGTACCGATCGGTCTCCGACCAGATCCCGACAGCCCCCATCGTAAACACCGTCATCATCTCCACGATCCCTAGTGACTCCGACCAGGCAGTGTCCCTCGATGGCACGATCTCATCAGGTTCAGTCACCGCCGCAGGGACAGAGATCACCGATTCCTCCGGATCGACCAACAGTTTGCCGGAATTCCCTCCGGGCTTCGAAGGATTAATTTTTCAAGTCTCCGCAGACAGCGTCACCCCCGACAATGAGACAGACGCCGACCGCATTGCAAGAGAACAACACAATGCCGAGCGCGCGCAGAGACACGAAGAGGAGCGTCGTGAGCAGGAGCGACTCGCACTGGAACAACGTGAGCAGGAGCAGAGGAATCGTGACCGACCGCCTCGCCGCAACCTCCAGCAAGATTTCGACAAGGTGGGTAACGTTCCGGTGTACCCGACCCCCAGCGCCAATCTAGCGGTAGCCGCCTGCGAGCTTTCCAAGCTCCCCTCCACGCCCGAGATCGAGAAGATAGAAGCCCACATAATGGTGGCTGTGGTCCAGGTCAACAAAGTGGGTCCTCCGCCCGAATTCTCCGCCCAGTCCCACAACAGAAACCACCCCCGAAGCCCGCCGAGGGAGCACAGGCGAGGATCCCCACCACACAATGACGAAGAGCTCGACGGCCCCCAGCGCGATCGAGCACCTGCGCCACCACGCCAAAGCCCTCCGAGGGAGCAGAGGCGAGGATCCCCACCTCGCAACGACGGCGAGCATGAAAGACCCTGGCACGATCCAGCACCTGTACCGGCGCACCGAAGCCCTCCAAGGGAGCATCGACGCAGATCACCATGGTATGATGATGACTATCCCCAACGCGGCCACCCACCGCCACTAGCGTCACGAGCTATAGGGGGACTGCGCCCCTTCTCAACTCGCCTACGTACCATCAGGTGGCCCCAGAATTTCAGAGTAACGTCGGTGGAAAAGTATGATGACAAGGCAAACCCAGAGCAGTGGGCATCCACGTACGAGATCGCAGTGTACGCCGCCGGAGGAGATCAAGACGTGATGGCTAATTACCTACCAGTGATGTTGTCGACCTCTACCAACAGCTGGCTCCAGAAGATCCCAAAAGGCACCATCGACACCTGGGAGCAACTCAAGGAAATCTTCATCAAGACGTATAAGGCCATGTGTGTCCAGCCAGGGACGCGTTACGACTTGGAGAACGTACGACACAGGAGCAACGAGAGCCTTCGCGAGTACATCAGGCGCTTCTCCGACAAGCGGTTGAGCATCACAGAGATCTCTGACCCAGAGGCCATCGCCATCTTCTCCAACGGCCTGCGGACGGACGATCTCCGGAACAAGTTGGCGCGGAAGAGCATAACAACCATAGAAGAGCTCATGACGATCGCGAATCCTTACGCCAACCAAGATGATGCACCCACAGCAAGGAGAACAGGCGACGCCACTCTCGTTCCCTAGAACGCGCAAGGGATAGGGACTGCCGACCAGATTATCACAGCGAAGGAAGGGCCGGCGACCACCGGGACTACCGGTCGGGCAACTCTGAGCGCTATCCGCAGAGGTATGATTACAGGCGTGACAACCGCTATAACACCCCAAATTTTGCTTTCTGGAAAATAGAGCTAAAATGATTTAGTTATGAATTTTTGTGTTCATGAAAATGTAGAAAATTAAAAACTTCTATCAAATTAAAAATTTCTTAGAGCTACCAACATGTTTGTGCATTCATGCCAAAGCATTCGATTCAATTGTGTTGAGTGAGTTTCTAAAATTCAAAACTAGTTTTCAAGAAGTTTATGAGAATGCTTTGAAAAGTTTTCAAACAAAAGGATTCAAAAATCATTTCAAAATTCAATTGAAAATAATTTATTAAAATCCTCATTTAACCGTCAAATAGGTTTCATATTTTTATAAAATGTAAATTTGTCCTTGAAAAGGTAAATTTTGTGTTTTTGTTTTAAAAATAAAACTTAAAAGTGAGTGGTTTGAATTCAAGCTTTGTTTGAATATTGAGCATGTTTTGAAAATCAGTTCTGCAAAATAGAAAAGGGGTTTTTCTTCTCAATCTTCCTCCCTTTCCCTTTTTGGCCCAGTGCTTTCCCTCCTTACCCCGCAAGCCTGGCCCAGTCGCGCAAGTGTTGGTATTTCTTATGAATATTGGATAAATCCGCAAGCGCACAGATTATACCGTTGTAGCACTTCACCGGGAGTATTCCAGGTATCGTATTTTCCTCGGGGAACGAGAAGTGAGTTAACTAGGAATATGGATATGTCCTATGATGGATCAAGGGAGACTATGATAACTGGGTTGAGAGGTTCGATATAGCAAAGATAACTAACAAGGGATAGTTGGTTATACTGGCCTTACCGGCCCTTCTCTTGCAGGAGGCGACGGGATAGATCAGAAAGAGGACAAAACTCTAACTGGACCGCGTCGTCAAGTTGTATTGAAGCCCTACCTTTTAAGAACTTATCTGACACGCGTGGTGGAATACAAAGACTAGATAGAGCTGTCACCTTCTACTAGCATCCACAAACAATCCGCACGATAAGCGGTTTACAAAGGTAAGATCTAGCCTAGACACCACGTCTACATTTATCTTACTACTTTAACCTTGGCCTAGGATTAAAGCACTTTACTCAAAGCAAAGCGATGATCAAGCGTGAAAAGTTGTATAACAGCTAAACCAGATTTAGAATACTAAATACTATAAAGAACTCAGAAGTCGTCACTTACAAGTGCTAAACTTACAAGAGACTCGCATCCGATGAGGAAGAACTCCGGAGAAGATTCCCGGCAGGCCCGGGGCTTTCTTCAGAAGACTTCCTTCACTCTCCTCCAACCAGCATAACACTACTAGAGAGCTCCGCTAAGAAACTAAGGAGTAGTGTTTCTCCAATGAGGCATGAATGAGAAGGGAGCTCTAGGGGTCTATTTATAGCTAGAGGTGGAGTAGGGGCTACTCTGGTGCCACGTCAGCGATCCGCGCACCTTCATTAAACACCATTGGATCCAACCGACTTCAGAACCGCCTAAGGATCAAGGGTGTTGATTTCCATCATATGGGGAGTGAGTGAGGCGGTTGAGGGGGGTGAAACCGCCATAAGGGTGGTCGGCCGACCGCCCATGTTGCCATGTGGGCCCTCCTGCACTTTCTAGATGGTGTCCCACTAGTCAGGGACCAAGTGGGGGCTTGTGGGGTCCACCTATAGGTCGGCCGACCGCCTATAGGGGCCTGTGGCCCACCTCTGCCTTCTGGCTGCTGGTCCCACCTGTCATATGTGTTGGATTTCGGTTCTGAGTTGATTTGTCACGCTGATATCATTGATGTGGGTCCATGGATCCTTGTGATGTGAATCTGGACTGTTTGGTAAGAGGCATACTTGGATCCAAGGGGTAGAGAGTGTTCTAGAGGGTGGATCTTGGATCATGGGGGCTTGGGAGGTCTAGTAGCCCCACAGGGGGGTCGCCCGACCCCCTAAGTGGGCCCACTAGCTCCCAAAAGTCCTCATTTGTCATTATCTGCATCAAATAATCAAGGGACATGTGGAACTAGTTATTTGGCACAATATGTTCAAGTTATGCTTGATTTCCTTTGATTATGAGGCTGTTGACGGTATTTTGATGGTAATAAACTAGCTCATAACTACCGTCAACAGCAAGCAACCGGCCCAACTCCCTCTCCCTCACCTGCTCACCACCTCGGCCTAGCCGGCCTCCCCGGCCCAGCACCGCGCGTGCCCCCCCCCCTCGGCCCGCACCTCGCCTCCTCCCCCCGCTCGCTGACATCTCGACCCCGCCTGTCAGCACCTTCCCCAACCACTGACCGACCGGCCCCATGCGGCAGTGGCCCGCAGCCCCTCCCCTTTCCCTCCCTCCGGCTGCACGAGCGAACGGCAAAGCCGCCTTCCCCTTCACCTCCTGTAACCAACGATGTGAATGGCATTTACGGCCACTCCGCCGCCACTCCACCACCACGGCGCACTCGCGTCTCCTCGACGCACCCGCACGGCCCTATAAAGCCCCCTCAGCCTCCCCTTCCCTCCCCTTGCCCCTGTCGCCGAAGCTCCGCAGTGCAGAGCAGCCGCCGCCGCCATCGCCTTGCTGTGGGAAGCATCACTGCAGCCACCGTGCCTCTGGGTGAGCTCGCGTTCGTCCCTGCATTCCCCCTGGACCCTCGCCTTCGCGCGAGCACCGCCCGAGCGGCCGCTCACCGCGTGACCGCGAGCTCCGCGCCACCCGAGCCACCGCCGTCGTCGCCCTCGCCGAGGTAAGCTCCTCCGGCCTCACTGAGGTCCTGGGTGAGTTCGCCTTCACCCTTGTTCCCTTCCCGACCCCTTGCCTTCGCATAGGGAGCCCCGCAGCACCGTTTCACCGTTGCGCCGCGTAACTCTAAGACCGCGCCCATGGCGTTGCGCCATGGACGAGCTGCCCCGCCGTCCCTCTGCCGCCACCGAGGCTTCGACCAGCCTCGCTGTCAACGCCGCAACACTCGGTGCCCACCCCTTGGTCAAATCGAGCTTGACAAATGCCTCCCCGACCTCGCGTCGGCGCATCCGAGGGCCGCCATGGCGTCTCGCCGCGGCAGCACCGCCTCACAGCCACATCGCCTTCACCGAGGCCTCAGTCGGCCTCACCGACGCCCTAGATCCCTCCCGGTTCCCTCGCCTTGGCTAAAGGAGCCCGTTAGCGCTGCTCTAGCGACTCGCCAGCGCGCCCGCAACCGTGGCCATGGCGCCGCCATGGCCGAGTCCCCCTCTCACCGCAACTGAGACACCCCACGGCCTCGCGTGCCGTCCGCGTCCGCCCGGTGTCCTTCCCATGGCCAACCGAGGCCGGTAGCGCCGTCAGGTCGCTCTCCGGCGACCTTGGGCCGCCGCCAATGGCGTGCCGTCGCGGTCCATCGCCGGCCGGCGTTCTCCACGCCCAAGCCTCTCCCCTGCGCCGTCTGATCCGGCCCGGACGGCCGGGATTAGAAGGGGCGAAGGGGTATGCGCCCCGGTCCATGGTGGACCGGTGGACCGAGCCCAGCATCCGGTCCATGCACCGTGCCGTAGACCCGCCCAACCGCAGCATGCCACGTGGCCCCGGTCGGCCCCGCACCACAGCAGCCGCAACGCCTTCCGCATTTAGGCTTTCTCCTATGGAAAGCGTATTCCCGATCGGTTTCAGTTTTTTTTGGAAAACAGTATTTACAGTTATGCCATCAGTTTTAAAATGCTTATAAAAACTTTGTTTTAACTCTGTTTTCATCCAAACAAGTTGCGTTAGATTTGTAGCGTTGTTCTCTACATGTTAAGATCAAAATCAAATCTGTTTTGAAACTTTGAAAATGTTTATTTATTAAATGGCTTTAAATATGTGTTTTAAATTCCTAAAACTTGTTTAAACCATATCTCGTCCGTTTTAAGTCCGTTTTGCCTCGTTCAAGTTGCGTTGGTTTCATATCGACGCAATCCATGCAGTAGTGTCTTTTAAATCTATGTTAATAGCTCTGTAATTTCATAGTTAATCTCTAACTTAATTAAGGACTATGCAATTTGCTTTATGAATAAAATATGCATAGTTCCACTTCGGTTTTCAAATCTAAATATAAGTTTGAATTAATCCAACTTCGGTATTTCTCTGAAATACCTTATTCATATTTTTCATAACTAAAATCAATAAAGCTCTTAGTTCCCTTTTTGAAAAGTCGATCTTCCGTTAGTCGTAGCTTGATCATCGTAGCTCCGTTTAGCGTGTTCTTTGCGACTTCGTGACCGTAGCGAAGCGTAGTTTTCTTTCTAAATCCTTTTCGTTGATTGATGTATTGTTCTAAATAGATCTGTATGTATGCTATGTATGTTTGATCAGGTGTTTGAATGGTGTTTGTGATCTTGTCCAATCGGTGAGTGATACGTTGGTGATCAAGAAGAATGATGTTTCAGAAGATCTTTGAAGAAGTTGATCTTTGAAGAAGTTAATCTTTTGAAGAAAGTTAATCTTTGAAGAAGGATCTGAGTTTGAGGCAAGTATAGCATGGGATCTTCCTTGTTGTCCTATTCACCTTAAATACTTAATTCATATGCATGTGTCTACCTTGTTACCCTTAAGGATTACCTAGATTTGATATCATGTACCTTGTCACCTTTGAGGGTTTGCATTGGGTAGATCAAAGCTAGTGCTCTTAAAGAATAACCATGATCTTGTAACTTGACTAATGATATATATGCAATAACAATAAAAGATGACTTTTTAGCTACGTGGACTATAGGTGGAACATCAGGAACTCACACCTGTGTTCTCACTCATAGGGATATCTCTGTAAGCGGATTCCCCCAGGAAAACAGTGCTACCATAAGCTATATGGCTCTGGCTTGACTCAGTACTAGACTTTTACTAGTTCGTAGCAGCTTACCCGAAAGGGCGCAAGAAGTGCTCTGACTTGTTGGGGCTTGGCCTGCATGGGGGGTGGCACTGCGGTGACCCCTGGGAGGGGAGTCCCAACTTTTCACTGAGGAAACTTGGAATGGGTTGCTACTTATTAGTGGAACCTACGAAAGGTCTCGTAGTGAACCCTGCCGACCTACCTTGGAAGTGGGTTAAGAGGCTAGCTACCTCAGGCGAAAGGGCAATTCACGACTTGTGGGTAAAGATGTACGACCTCTGCAGAGTGTAAAACTATCATGACAGTCGTGCTCATGGTTATGAGCGGCTTGGGCTCCTTACTATGTGATGTGCTTATGTCATAGTTCATCAGTTGCTTTTAATCATAAGTTATTGTTATTTGTTCATATAAGCATTATATCTTGTTACATTGATCATGTGGTTATTTGGGCTTATGAAGAACTTGATGCTACTCAAATGCTAAAATTGTGACTTACTTCAAAGCTGACGCAGTTAAACCCGTGTCTATCCTTTTTTAGCCTCATGAACCCCATGTTATACTTGCTGAGCATGGTGATCTGATGCTTGTTGTCATCACCTTTAAAAATCCCGGATGGGTACCAGATTGCAAGAGTTGGAAGATCGGAGTGATCGTTTCGCTGTTTGCTGCTTTAAGGTTATCCTTTGACCTTATATGTTATATATTTTAGGTATTGTCTTTTGATATTACCTTGTTCCTATATGTGAGATTTGACTTCCTGGGCTCACATATAGTGTATATCTGGTTTTGGTCTTAAAACCGGGTGTTACAACCGCTACGTCACCAACACGAACGCCCGCCCAAGGAGGAACTACGACGTCGGCTACGAGAAGATCCTCGACGGCCCGTGCCCCATTCACAAAAACTCCAAACATTCCATGCGCGATTGTGAGCTACTTGAGTCGGCAGTACGGGGAAGAAGTGACAGGAAAGCAAAGAAAGATGACTCCAACAAGGGTAAAGACCAAGAACCACCAGCGCCGGAGTTCCGACAACCTTCAACGACGTACTCCATCTTCAGGGGCACCGTGGTCGTTGAAGGAGAGAGACAACGTCGTCAAGTTCGCAAGGATATCTACTCAGTCGCAGCAACAGGAGATGATTCAGCCAACACTCGCTACCTCGATTGGTCAGAACAAACCATTAGCTTCTCCGGAGAAGATGAATGGACGGATTATAGATACTCAGGCCGCTTCCCACTCATCGTCGATCCAACCATCGCCACGTGCCGTTTTAGGAAGGTGCTGGTCGATGGCGGTAGTGCCCTCAATATTATATTCGTCGATGCATTCCGTCAACTCGACTACTGCAAGAAGGACCTCCTGCCCGTGAACTTCTCCTTCTGGGGGATCATCCCAAATAAGGCGTCGACACTGGTAGGCCGGATCACCCTCCCCGTACAGTTTGGCGACCAAGACCACTTCAGGGTGGAGAACATTAACTTCATCGTCGCCGACTTCGAGACAGCCTACCACGCGATACTCGGTCGACCAGCACTCGCCAAGCTTATGGCAGTCCCACACTATACCTACATGGTGCTCAAGAAGCCAGCGACAACCCCGCCGCAAAGAAGCAAAAGGAAGAAGAACAAGCAGCGACCACCGCCGACCCCTCCTACGAATAAATGTAAAGACCGCCAGCCCCAAGAGGTGCGAGAAGATGCTCTAATATAAACATAGTCCAATAAAGTTTGTATTATGTACTCTTCCATTAATGAATAAAGGTATTTCGTTTCCATTATGTTTCATCTAACCAAGCCTATTAAGCAACCAAACACTCACGGCGTACGACGACCTCTGCAAAACGCTCACGACGTACGACAACCTCTACAAAACGCTCACGGCGTACGACGACCTCTACAAAACGCTCATGACGTACAACGACCACTTCAACGACTCCCACAGCGTATGATGATCACCCTAAAACACCGATAACATATGGCGACCATGGCAATGCGACTACTAACGTTCGGCGAACTCTCCAAAACACTCCCATAGTGTTTGACGACCTCTCCACAATGCAAATAAGGCGTTTTCTCTAAACAGCCTGGCCATAACCAGAAAGCACCCAAAGCTGGCACGCCAATGAACCATAGCGAATAGAAGTAGCTACCCTAAGCGCTATAAATTCATTGACAGGCCTCTCAAGTGGCATTTCCCCAGAAGCCGGGCGATGTCACTTGGGTCGGGAGCCATGAGGTTATGTGCCCAGAATCTATATACGACCACGGTACGATCGACGACTCTACAAGCAGCATGGCTTTTCGCCCAGCGTCTGTAGGAACAATCTCCACAGGCCCTAGTCACGCCACGATCGAGCTTCTCGGAAAAAGGCTCTGTCACTGGCATCTCCCTAAGCATGCATGAGCTGCTCGCCCTCTGCGCTGCGGGTTGTCAGCAGCGTGCCTCCTTGTGAGTCCTTATATATCCTACGCGTGAAGTGGCACTAGCCCTACGATATGGACCATTTGAGACCCCAGGCCGAATGATTCATCGCTATGGCTCACGACTTAGCAGGCACGACAGGACATACAAGTGAAACAAAAGCTCACCGCCCCATTATTACAGCTTTGTAGTTTTCACTTACACGTCCGACAACTTGTATCTGGGATACAAATTACCGTTGTCTCACAACAAAATAGAGTATGACAATAAAGTTGAAACTCCTAAATAGAAGAATCCATACTTTAGATCAGTTATTCCAATGATTACAACTTCATCCTACAAATGCGATAAGCGACAACCTCACTAATGTTCCTAGTCCAGAGCTCGAATTCATGTCGAATTCGGCATTCCCAGCTACAGTACATAACGATCCCAGGCATATTGTTACCCGGTGGGCCAAAACGGCAACATTCCCCCCAGACGCACAAATGAGGATTGGCGACGACTAACTCAGGCACATCTCCTAGGGCGTGGATCCACCAGCGTCGCCAGATAACATGAAGATCATCACGGGATTGAAGGCGAAGACACTTCAAGCCAGGGTTACCCCACCAACCGCCAGGTAGGACACCACCACCGAGTTGATCAACGATAGCAAGTGCCTCCACATTCGCCGAATCCGAATAATATAACATCATGGCCCGGAAGTACATGGCGACACTATCTCCAGCAGCCACCGCCCGCTTAACAAGCGACTACCTATCAGGATCTCTCCCCCACAGCATCAATCTCTCCACACCACAAAAGAACAATGCCTCGGGATGATCGGCCTCAAGGAAGCGACGCTCAAAAGAAGACTCCAGTGATTGGAAATAAGGACGACAATAGTCTTGAATCCGCCGAAGAGACAAGAGCCGAATCATTGAAGCATCATCACAAACCCTTCGGAAGATGTGGCACACCTGACGAGCCTTCACATACTCGCGTACATTATCGCCACCATCGATAATACGAAGAAGGATTCGGAAGAGCAAGTCCTCCGGCAGCATCAACAAAGGGGCGAAACCAACCGCAAGGCCCGCACCGTCACCTTCCATCTTCACCGACCAAACCCTAGCGCCGATGAATCCCTCTTACTCTTCGTTTATCCTTTGCGGCCAGCAAGCGTGGAGATTGTTGAACAAGGCGGACGGAAATCCCCTCAGCTCACCAGAATATATAGTACAGAATCGCCGGCTCTTCGTATCCTCGGTGTACTTGGTAAGGCAAGGAGACGCGACCCTTCCCGTTCCGCCAACCGTCGGAGTTGTCCTTTATACCGAGCGGCGCGGCGCTTCGCCTTTCAGGGTTTTTGGGAAACCGCAACGATCAAATACGGGACCGCCACGCCGCCCACTTCTTGCGCCCCAAACACAGGCCGATGACTGCGCTGTTAATTCGGCCCATTTATTTCCACTTTGTTCTTCTCACTTATTTACTTCCAGTTAACTCCCCCAATTTATGGCTAATAATTTCTCAAATACAACTAACACCACAGTCTCGGGGACTGGGCTTGAACCTTTGTTCTAATTTCTTTTCTGCAGCTACAGTAACATGGCTACAGTAGTCTGGTCGGCAAGCGAGACAAAATTGGCCGTCAACAACGATACTCGGGGACTCCGTCAATAATAACCATGATTCGGTTGCCTGGTCGCATCCCCGACCAGGCTCGGGGACTTCATCCAGTTTACACCGAGCGAGGCTCGGGGACTGCGCCCCCGGCACAGAAGGGCAGCGCAAAGCAGGACAACACCCGGGGACTGACATCCGGGGACTGCGAATCAAGCAACATGATCCTGATACAAGAAGCTTCCAGTTTCTTACATCAGGATCGGGGACTATGGGTATTCGCAGTCGTTTCTTACTAAACTCATATTTAAGTTTTTAAATTTTCTATATATGATCCTGATACAAGAACCTTCCAATTTCTTATATCATACTTGGGGACTACGGGTATTCGCAGTCGTTTCTAACTAAACTTATGCTTCATTCTTTAGTTCAATACCTTATGCATTTTTTAATAAAGCCTGGCACCACGTGCATACTTCACCAGCTACCATGCTCGGGGACTAAGTGGGTACACTTCACCTTACGGTGAATGTACTGATTTTATTCTTGGCAAAGCTCTACTGTTTTTGTTTTTACAGAGTCTAAGTAGGTACACTTCACTAGAGAAGGACTTTTCAAAAGTTTTTTCTTCTTGATTACGTCACATCCTTCCAACGAGCTGCTGCAGCATCCGACGAGGCGACCAGCTCGTACATCAAGCTACGACGCTCTCAACCAGCCCGACCTGGCCGGGAAGCTTCTTCGAGCAGCGCCTGGACCAGGCAGCCTGGTCGGGACTCCACGACGACCACTCCGCATGATGGCCACCAGCCGAACACCTCCAAGGACGATGTTGCGGACTCGCCAGAAGAATATAGCGTGCTCGGAGACTTATTGGGGATATTACCTCGACATATCCTCAGGGACCTTATGGACCTACCGACAAGAAGACGGTCCAGCCCGCGAGGCCTTGCGGCACGCGACCAGCCCGTCGTGCTCGTCAAGGACTCTGAAGAAGCCTTGCTCGCCAAGGAAGATCCTAGTAGATAGATTCAGATCTCTTGCCTTATGAGACCGATCGTAATCTGTTAGAATAAGGAAACTGTAACCCTGCTCCCCGGCTATATAAGGTGAGCAGGGACCCCCTCCAAAACTCTCTCTTAGATCTCATCTACACCTCGTGTAACTTAATACTTACACCAATCCAGCCACCAGAACACACGACGTAGGGTATTACGGCGATTTACTGGCCTGAACCTGTATAAATCGTCGTGTCTACGCTCTCTGTGTTACACTTGATCGTCGTCGCCACACCTCCGCCTACAATCTACTACCGTAGGGTACCCCCTAGGTAGACTGCAACACATATTTTGTTGACAGACTTATCAATCGCATAAATCATCAGCCGAGCAATGTCATGAACTTATAACAAACTCATACTATCACACCACACACTACATTCATGCGCGCATGAACACAAGCTAAGCCTACTACACATATACCTAAAGACACACAGCTGAGACCTGAGAGGTACTTGAAGATGATAAGATAAAACCCCAGCGAAACCTGCATGGGGCTGCACTGAGCAACTCACACTACTGAGTTATTGGCTCGTTTACACTGGGTGTAACAACGATAATAAACTACAAAACCAATTGAATATAATAAGATCATAATTGATTTTAGTTACAAGTACAATACAAAAAAATAACTATTAAATCATTGTTTTTTGTATGGCATAATAATAATAATTATATATATATATATATATAACCAAACAACTCACTCAGGAAAATTGAGTCTACGCGTCCACGTGACAATATTGTGCCTAAATTTTTAGATATGTATTGTAGCATATATGTGCTTAGCATCATCTACCTCCACCATTCATTTCTGCTTTAAAATTCGTGCTACAATATTCTCTCTCCTACTTTTCACACACTTTGGCCCTATTTGGTTACAGGGACTTAAAAAAGTCCATGTCACATCAGATATCTAGACACTAATTAGGAGTATTAAATATAGACTATTTATATAAAACTAATTTATCAGCCGAAAACTATTTTGCGAAACAAATCTATTGATATAAAATAGTCTATGATTTGACAATATGGTGCTACAGTAAACATATGTTAATCTTTTGTCAAATCATACTATAAATTATATTTAATTTATTTAATCTATACTATAAAAGAGCGAAAGAATTGTAAATTAATTGTAACCTAAAAAATTCCTACCAACCTGAAGCCTCCACCTTCAGATGTGCTTTGATTTTTGATCTACGCTAGATAACAATTTAACAGATGGACCTAACATGAATGACACATACATACACGTGTGTTTCCCCTCTCAACCTCTCGATCGCGCTCCCGCTCCTTGTTTTTTTACACCGAGAGTTTTCTACCCACCGAGATATACCTTTTCACTAATCCTATATTTCTATCTACCTATGACCTGAAGTTTAGATCCAATCTCCCAAAGAAAAATAGTACGTGCTATTTCAGCTCTTGCGTCGCACCTCTTTCCCAATCCGTGGAGCCGGTGATCCGCCTCGCCTGCGACGGCTACGAGGTGGCCGGGATCCTAACGGTGGACAACGTTAGTGCGTGCTGACGCTATGGGGTACAACACCTTTCTCGGCATGCTGCCGTCGTCGAGCGGCACCGTCGGGATGGCGTTGGTTAGTGGTTGCTCCTACAAGAAACCGATCGATTCAAATGTAAGCGCGTGCATTTTTTTTCTTGGTTCATTGGTATGATTGTTGGTATTTCTTATGACTATTGGTTAAATCCGTAAGCGCACAGATTATACCGCTGTAGCACTTCACCCAGGAGTATTCCGGGGTATCATATTTATATTTTCTCAAGGGAAAGCTGGGCTAGAAATGATAATTAGAGAGAGATCCTAGAGAACACCTCAACTTAGTACCAACTAGTATAGGGGGGTAAACGATATATGTGATAGGAAGAGTTGATGAATGAACAACCCAAGGTAAATGATAGCTTAGGATAACTAGTAAGTATAGCTAGGTGGGACAACAACGAGAGAGATAGGGACTCCTATGTAATTCACTTCTACTTTAGTGTACTTAGCCAATTAATTATTCTAAACTTAATAGAATGCCTACTCAATATAAGTATGCTACGCGAGAGGATAGATCAGTAGGAGGGCAAAACTCCTACCTGACCGCGCTATCTTTTTATGGGGGTCTTACCTTTTAAGAACTTGCCTAAGAACACGTGGTGGAATTCAAAGACTAGACAAGGTTGTCACTCTCTTGCTACCTACCACAAACAAATCGTGCAGCAAGCGGTAACCAAGGGTAAGATGATATATAAGCATCACTCTTCCACACAAGTTACTACTTTGACTATGATTTATAACCAAAGCACCCTATGATAGGCAATGATCGCATACGGGAAAGGCCACAAGGATCACAGACTATTAATGCAAAGGCTAGTAATAAGCAAAAGCACACAACAATACTATAACTAGTATAGTAATGTTCAAAGTAAATATTAAGTAAAGTAAAGGAAAAGTAATATATTAAATAAAGTAAAGTCTACAAAGAAGGAAAGATACAAGAGCTATACTAGACTTCCCCGAAGACGACTCCGAAAATCCTGAGCACAGCTCAACTCAACCCTAACTCCCACTCTAGACTAACTACTAAGAGAATTCTAAGTGATTGAGCTTGTAGGCTTGTCCACCATGAGTGAAGACGGGGGAGTGAGCCTCTATTTATAGTGGGAGGTGGAGTAGAGGCTACTCCATCGCCACGTCATCGATCCAGGAGGCTTCAACTCTCCATCCTTGATCCACCGCCTCTAAACCGCCTTAGGATGGATGGTCTTGATCTTCAACATGTGTTTAGTGTGTGGGGAGGTCACCAGGCGTAGCACCGACCTAGGGGGTGATCGGTCGACCCCCCCCTATGGGATGTGGGCCCTGCCTTGGTCTTCTAGAACATGCCCTATGGGATCACTTGGGAGTGCTTCCCCTGGATCATGGCCAGTGTGAGGGGCCTGGTGGGCCCAGCAGGGGGTCGGCCGACCCACTATGTGGGTCCCACTAGCCCTCCTTGCTCCATTTCATATAAATATGTATCAAATACTTCATGGACATGTGGAACTTGTTATTTTATAAAGTATGCTCATGATGTGATTGTTTATTCCTTGATTCTGAGGTTGTTGATAACATTTTGGTTATATAAAAGTGTATTATTCTTGGTGTCAACAATGATCAATGTTGATCCTGGACATCTTGCTTGTTACAAATCGCTTGAGTTCTTGAAGGAGTTCCTTGGCGTCTACCAGATCATAGACGCAATCAAGCACATGCTAGCCATCCGGATGGACCTTGGTGACCCCGACTTCGTGAACGTGACCGGCGATGCTTTGCGTTTGTCATATGCATATTGTTGTATACTACTGACTAATTAAATATAGTATCTTCTTCTATTGGTTTTGCTTGATACAATTACTAACTAGCCTACTGTTTTACACAGTTCTTCCAGCGATCAAGTTGCTTCCAGCTCAAATAATTCTCTGCAAATACTACAGCCAGAACCACAACAAATCAAAGAAGAAGAAGAAGAAGAACATTACTATATGGAGGATGATTGTGATGACCATTGAGTGTGGCCATCAACGTCTTCGTGATGTGACTGCAGGCGTCGAGCAGCAGCCGAGCGCGGCAACAGGTAGCCAGGTACGACCTGACATCTGAATATACATAGACTCAACTCATCTTAAGAAAGCCAATTAGCATTTTACCTCTACTCTAATAATTACTTATTAATTTGTTTTCCTTTTAGTTTTTTCAGCTAGGCAATATTGTCGATCAATGATTGGAGATTTGCGATGGACACCCACAGTAAAAATGCACAAGGTATAGATTTCTAAGGCCTTAGGTTATTGGAGTTTTTTTTGCAATGCTAGATTACTTTATTTCACCAATAGAATTACTTTTTGTTCAGATCATATATTGAATTTGTGATTCATATGTTTGTATACTAATATGTTACATTGAGTGACAACTCCCAAGAAATGGTAGTGGCATACTATTGGTTAAGATCTAATGACATCAATTGTGTATATGTTTAATGGGTTTTGCACAACAAATTAGTATATTTGACCAAATTAGTAGGTTAAATTTTTTTGCAATGCTAGATACTTTATTTCATCAATAGAATTACTTTTTGTTCGGATCATATATTGAGTTTGTGATTCATATGTTTGTATACCAATATGCTACATTGAGTGACAACTCCCAAGAAATGATGGCATAACAACCACCAACTGCATCTATGTTAAACAGGTTTTGCACAACAAATTAGTATATTTGAACAAATTACATCAGCGTATCCAGTTTGCACATGTACATACACATTGGAATATGTACATGATATTAATGGTCATGTTATATTTATGCTAGCAAAATTATCTCATGTCTAAAGTTACAAAAAATAAAAATATTTATCGCATCTTATAGATGACACATGCATCAATTAAATCTATAAAAATATTTTGATGCATAAAACTTTCCTATTTTATAAAATAAAAAATTAAATAAATATAGATATTTTACATATTACCTCCTATGAAGTAATAGGTCTTAACTATCCGATCTAAAAAAATAAACGTCTCATAGTCATTTAAGGGTACCACAACAAAACCCATTTGAGGATACTATTTAAATATGATTTCTAGCATCTATGTTCTGCATGGCTCAAATAAAATGACTCACAAGATTTAAATATGATTTTTAGTGCAGCATTTGAGTAGTTTTAATGCAGATTTGTTATCAAAAGGGAAATATTAAAAAAAAATTGGGCATATTTTTTGGACAAGGGAAAGTAAGTGTAATATAAACAACATGATGTGTCGTATAAAGAGCTGCAATTAGCACATCATGCACTAGAACCTCAAGACACTAGAAAAATAGCTAGCCTAAACCACCACTACGTCATTGAGATGATGACATTTAATATGGTGACTCGTAGATTTTTTTTCATGTAATTATGCTTGATTTTCCATCATCCTTTATATTTAAGTTTTAAATATTGTGATACATTCTACAACATTAATTTTTTCATATAATAATAGAATGTTGATTGTCATACCATAGACACGTGTGTGTCGCACATGTATATTCACTAGTTAGTATTAAACATCAGATGCGATAAGGGACTTAAAAAAAATAGTCAGACAACCAAACACACTCTTTCTCCTAGTGTTTTACACACTCTCTCTTTCAGTGCACACATCTTGATGTAAAATGAATGACTAAGATAGATGATGTTGAGCACATATGAACTAAAAAAAATATATTCCTAAATTTAGGCCTGATATGGGCTGAGGTCAGGCGCGGGGCTGCCAAGAAACCTTCTGGCTAAACCTGACGCGAACCGGTTTTCCGAGTTTCCGACTCGGCTTGAAAGCACACGTTGCGTTATCACGTTATACCGACCGGTTCCTTGTCTTCCTTGTTCCTTCCATCCACCCCGAACCCAATTCTCGCGTCCCCCCAAACCCTAGTGCATCGCAAAGCACCGGAAGCCATGGCGGTCGCGGGGCCGGGGCAGCTCAACCTCGACGAGTCGCCGTCATGGGGTTCCCGTAGCGTCGACTGCTTTGAGAAACTTGAGCAGATCGGGGAGGGCACCTACGGGTACGCATGTCTCGAAACCCCTCTCAATTCCTCAATCCCGTGGGGACGCCGCATACGCCTCGACGCAGTTTGTGCGGCCACGTTGACTCGCTACAGTGATTGTTTTGCAGGCAAGTCTTTATGGCGAAGGAGATGGAGACGAAGGAAATCGTGGCGCTGAAGAAGATCCGAATGGACAACGAGCGGGAGGGTGTAAGTATTCCTCTTCCCTTCTCATGGCTCGCGTTATAAAATTCGTACTTGTCTCCGGCTTTCAAGTTTCAACTCGTTTGAATCCGGCGCAGTTTCCTATCACGGCCATCCGCGAGATTAAAATCCTGAAGAAGCTGCACCACAAGAACGTCATCAATCTCAAAGAGATTGTCACCTCC
Organism: Microstegium vimineum; assembly: GCA_022036555.1. Lineage (NCBI taxonomy): Eukaryota > Viridiplantae > Streptophyta > Magnoliopsida > Poales > Poaceae > Microstegium > Microstegium vimineum. The sequence goes on along the minus strand of CM039127.1, from coordinate 23,435,884 downwards.
CCAGGTTTGACAAATATACCACGATTTTTTTTTCAATGGAAATTTACCACGAGTCAGGGCATTGTTCCTGGAATTGTTTTCGCGCAGTCTATTAGTTGCTACTGTTAATTGTTTCAGGTCCAGAGAAAGATGAGCAGGGGAAACAAAGTATGATTCTTAACAAAACTACTATTGGGTTTTTTTTTTTTTGCTTTATTACATAATTTTGATCTCCTTGCTGTGATGTTGGATAGTTGAGGGCAACAAGTACAAAGGGAGCATTTACATGGTATTTGAGTACATGGACCATGACTTGACAGGGCTGTCAGACAGGCCTGCAATGCGGTTCTCCATTTCACAGATTAAGGTAAAGACCATCCATATGTGTGATGGTTCTTGGTTGCCATTAGGTGTTGTTCATGACCTAATGATAGCAATATGTCTGGTAGTGCTACATGAGACAACTCCTTATGGGTCTACACTACTGTCATATCAATCAAGTTCTGCATCGAGATATTAAAGGTATATGGAAGACACTAGTTCCTTTTCTAGAGTTTAAGTTACGACTTGGTTGTCTTTTTCACTAACATTGTATTTGAACATATATCACTTTCAGGATCTAATCTCTTGATAGACAATCATGGTATCTTAAAGCTTGCTGATTTTGGACTGGCGAGATCATTTTCAAATGATCACAATGCAAACCTCACTAACCGTGTTATCACCTTGTGGTACAGGTAGATGTTCTGTTAGTAGACTATCATTGTTGTTATGCAAGCTATATACTATATTACTTTGTTGTATATACTCATTATTGTTGGATTAATGATTTGCAGACCCCCAGAGTTGTTGTTGGGAAGCACACGATATGGGCCAGCAGTTGACATGTGGTCTGTGGGTTGCATTTTTGCAGAGCTTCTTTATGGAAAGCCGATATTGCCTGGAAAGAATGAGGTATGAATTCTTGCAAGCTGTGAACCACCAACTTAGTTATGCTAGCAATTCCTATCAACTGTAATATTCTGATATCTGCAATAAGCCCATAAAGTAAGCAAGCCTAGAAAAATTCTGATATCTGCCTTGTTTGGAGTTTTCTATTTTTAAGTTAGGTAGGCAGCACTTTCTGATATGTATTATTTTGCTAATTCATCCTAGAAAACCTATGATGCTGCCTCTTATTTGACTGAAGGATTTTTTTTTTAAAAAAAAAACTATCTTTGTCACGATTCTGATACAAACATTTTCAATCACATTTGGATGTGGTTGAAAATTGAGTAATCAAACAAAAAGCTTGTGTTCTTGCCATTAGAAATATCAATGCATCTAAGTGGCCATTGTCTTCATGTTTTCTTAAGATCAGATATAATCATATGCACCATTATTGCAATATTGTTCCGTCTAGGCTACCAGCCCTCTCCTAATAGTATGCATGCTCAATTAGTTTCTGCAATCATTTTCCATTATTACTATTTACTAGTGTACTCTCAAACATGATTTTTTTTTCATTATTGTTATGATTATTAACAGACCTGCATCCATTAGTTCCATTTTGAAGCTCATACTTATAAACATGAACCTTGTTGTTTTTGGTTTTTGTGATGCAGCCGGAGCAGCTGACAAAAATATTTGAGCTTTGTGGTACACCTGAAGAGTTTAACTGGCCAGGTGTCACAAAATTGCCATGGTATAATAATTTAAAGCCTCCTCGAGTAATTCCAAGACGTGTTAAGGAAGTTTTTAAGCAGTAAGTATATAAGTACTATACTTTGTATTCACCATGTTGTAGCTTGCCCTGCTACCTGTGTGTTTCCTCACATGTTTGTGATCCCAGTTTTGACTGGCATGCTCTGGATCTGCTTGAGAAGATGTTAGCACTGGATCCATCACAGGTACCAGTGCTTCTTTTTACTGTTAGCTAGCATTGATTTGCCACGTGAAGTGACTAATCTTGAGCCTTGAATTGGCATGCTTTACACTTTTCAGAGGATATCGGCAAAAGATGCACTTGATGCAGAGTACTTTTGGACTGATCCCCTGCCAGCTGAGCCTCACACGTATGGTTCATTTCTTTTTCTTTTCTTTTTTTTTTACTCACAAAGCTGTGTGTCATATGAAGTTGTTCTAAGTCAATCCAATTGTGTTTTATCTATTCTTTTTTGAATTAATTGTATATATTTCATGTTTGCATATGTAGCTTGCCCAAGTATGAATCATCACATGAATTCCAGACTAAGAAAAAACGCCAACAGCTGCGGCAAGCTGAAGAAGCGGCAAAGCGGCAAAAGGTGCAGCATCCTCATCCACATGCTCGTTTGCCACCAATTCAACATCCTGGCCAACCACATTCACAGATCAGGTCAGGGCAACCTGTGAGCAACCCTAATGCTCCAATGGCATCTGGGTCAAGTCATCATTACACAAAACCCGAGGTCCAGGAGGGCCAAACAGATATCCTCAGGGTGGAAACCAAGGTGGAGGATACCAAAATCGTGGAGGGCAAGGTGGCGGCTACAGCAATGGCCCTTATCCTCAACAAGGCCGTGGGCCGCAGCCATACCCTGGTGGTGGGATGGGTGGAACAGGTGGCCCAAGGGGTGGAAATAGCAGTGGCTATGGAGTTGGCAGACCAAATTATCAGCAGGTTGGCCCTTATGGCGCATCTGGCCCGGGCAGAGGGCCAAACTATCCCCCACAAGGTGGTTCTCGCAATCAACAGCAGTATGGAAACTGGCAGTAACATTTTAGCACTATCTTTTTCGTTTTTTTTTTTTTGAGATTTGATCACTTCGGATGGTCCTAAATTGGATAAATTTATCGAATTGTAGGTTGATTTAGTATGGTAACAAATTTTCCTTGATTATAATTACAGTTGGTCACGAATAAACTATCTACATCTAGTATAGCTAGGTGATTGCCCATAGAGGGGGTGGTGAGTCCCGAGTGGCTCTCCTGAAGCCACTCCTCACGCCGGCAGGCCCGGGTTCGATCCCTGGGGCTGGCACCGGGAGGTCCCTTTGCAGGCCTTCCTAATGAAAGGAAAAAAAAAAGCTAGGTGATTGCCCATGCTTGGCAATGTATGTATCAACAAAAAATTGCACGAGATGTATACTGCAGCCTTGCTTGTAACATAATCTACGTAGTACTCCCTCCATCCCAAATTGTAAGTCATTCTAAGAATTTTGGAGAGTCAAAACATCTCAAGTTTGACCAAGAATTATAAGCAAAACTATAAAGATTTATAACATCAAATAGGTATACTATGAAAATATAATTGATAATGAATCTAATTATACTTATTTGACATTATAAATATTATTATATTGTTATATAAGTTTGGTCAAACTTGAGAAACTTTGACTCTCCAAGATTCTTGGAATGACTTAAATTTGGGATGGAGGGAGTAACTGCCAACTGCTTTTGGTCCCAAATCTTTGACTTTTTAACCCAATTCAAGCTGAAGAAACTTGTAATTTAACTTTTTTGACTCAAATCTTTAAAGTCAGGTAGTTGTTTGAACATGTATAATTTAACTCTTTTAATCCAATGGTCACTGCCAATCGCTTGTGGTCCGAAATCTTTGATGTTGTTTTTTCAAATAATGCTTTTAGTCCCAAATCTTTGGTGTTGCTTTTTTTTCCAATAGATATTGTTTACATTTCTTTATGTTATATGTATCTTTGAACATTTTTTATGCTACTTGTATCCGGTCACCGGTTTATGGATCAGTGTCACGTGACTGTGACTTCAATTCCCAGAAAATCCTTATAATTTTAATTTAACTCCAAATAAGAAAGCATCCAACAGGCCAATGTTTTACCCTATGACGCCATTCTTAGAGTTTTGTATTTTTAATAATCATATAAAGATCTAATTTCAACCACGGCTTGCTGCGGAATTATTTTTTTTTAGAGTTCAAGGGAGACCCCGGGCCTTTATATTGCAAAGACCACCAATGGAGCATTTATACATCATCAAGAACACCAAAAAAGAACCATACAGAACCAAGTGCAACCGAACTCGGCACGGTAACAGCTAGAAAAAGGAAAGTAAAACCCAACTATCCCCCACGCTTCATCCAGCCTAGCAAAACTGGTCCATTTCTTTTCAACTAATAACGCTTTGGCTTCATCCGGCAACAGGGATGACTTCCAGCAGTCTGATATAAGAGGTGCTCCCATTTGCCACTCACTTGGTGCAACCAGGCATCCTGTGAGGTCTTGTAGCCATTAGCTTTAGTGTGTCTAAGCAACCACTCTAGTTTTGCAGCGTCCATCCTTTCATAAAATCCCTGAGACCATCTCCAAGAATTTGGCAAATCAGGTTGACATCTTTGATAATTTGGCAAAATAAGAAATTGGAGTCTCAAGATATTTTATTAGTTTTCAAAGCCCCCAGGGGCAGCAGCACAAAAGCCGTTAGATACTAAGAACTTTTTGTCAAACACATAATATTTAAGGACTGTCTATTTAAAACCTTATACGTAAAAGACCAGAGTTGTTTAGCAACTATGCAATCGAAAAATAAATGCTGAATGGATTCTGCTTTAGCACATAACATACACGAAGGGTCCTCCGCTTTTCTCATAATAGCCAAATTATCTCTAGTAAGGAGCTTGTTCTTTGACAGTAACCACATGAAAAAAACGAACTCTAGGTGGGACTTTTAAAGCCCAAACAGCATGGATATAAACAAGAATGACCCCCTGAAATTGATAACTCTATACAACGATTGGGAGGAGTAAACACCCTGTGAATTAAACTGCCAAACAAAAAAAGCATTCTCATTCTCATCTTCAGAAAACATGATGGTAAAAGCAAGTTGGACAACTTCCAACTAAAGATTAAATAGTCTATCATCAACACACCTCCTAAAAGTGCACTTAAGGTGGCAATTGTATCAGTTTTTTCATTGACCAGGATATAGATATCTCAATATTGTACTAGAGGATCCTAACTAGTTGTCTTCCTAAAATTTGCACTTGTTACCATTACCTATTATCCACCTAAACCCCATCTTGGCTGCAGAAGCAGCCCACATCGTACCTTTAAAAAAATCAGAAGTACCAAGGTGGAACTGTAGAAATTATTTGGCCTATTAGTATTGTATTTAAAATCCAAGAACTGCTTCCACAATTTGTTACTGAATTATATCTTTTGATCCAGGAGGCTAATAAGAAAATATTAAGATCTCTTAGATTGCGAACTCCTAAACCACCATTCTCTTTAAGCATATATACTTACACTTTTCCAGTTTGCCAAATGGTACTTATGAGCATAGGGATCATCATTCCATTATACTAACTAAACAAGCTTTGATCAAACCTAGTTTCGTTGCATAAGATAAAAGATTGCCCCTCCGACCAACCATCTTTTTCAACATCTTATCTACTAGTGGCTGAATATCATCTCTACTGAGTTTCTCAAAATGTAGACGAACACCTATGTACTTCATAGGCAAATTATCAACATGACAAGAAAAATAAATGAGCTAAGCTGTGAGCCGTGTCTAAATCTAAATTCATAGGTATAAGGCTAGTCTCAATGGAGAGTTTCATAGTGTTTTTCCGAGACACTGCGATGTCATATGAAACGAAATGAAACTTTGATGGAACTCCTACTCTCAATGAAGAGTTTCATTTTATAGTTTGATAGACATTTAACTTCATGACTCAAAAAGTTGGTATTCGTGTCAAGAGAGTTCTCATTTCTTTTCTCTTCTTTAATACACTGTTATGTCATTAAAAGCGCATGTAGCAACATATTAATGCAAATAAAACTCAGATAAAATTCCCATTGAGACTAACCTAAGCTCACTTTTATGGAAATTAATCTTCATGCCTAAGATCTGTTCAAGTCACATCAGTATTCCTTTAAGGTTTCTAGTATAACCCTCTTCTATTCTAGAGAAGAGGATGGTATCATCTACATGGCCATGTTTGGATTGGAGGGACTAGGGACTAGTGACTACTAATTAGTCATAATTTTACCAAACACTTGGACTAGCAGAGGGACTAGTGACTACTACATAGAAGTCTCAAGGAGGCTGCTATTTGGGACTAATGGAAGCTTTGGACACCCTATACCCCTCAATAATTGCTCCCGGACGCACTCACTGCTGCATTGATTGGGGGTAATATAGTCTTTGCTAGCTGTATTTAATGATGTTTAATCCATTATAGTCTCTTCAACCAAACAGCTCAAGGGACTACTATTTAGTCTATGTTTTAGTCACTAGTCCTAGTCCCTTGAATCCAAACAAGCCCATACTGCAGAGAAATGTCACCCTCTTTAAAATCTTCTGCTACACCTTCAATAATACCTTTTTTCGCCCCTTTTTGCAACATTTTAGTAATAAGATCACCAATAAGATTAAACAAAAGAGGAGAGATAGGATCATCCTATGTAAGACATCTTTGAAGAAGCTACTATCTTCAATAATAAATTGTGAAACCATGACTTGTTTATCATCTTTATTTACTTTCATGGGAATTCCGTTAGATATTATTTATGTAGACATATATTTTGGCGAGACACCTACCAAGGATATTCTAAAGACTTTTCTTCTTAATACGGTGGCTAATAAAAAGGAACGGAATCCTAATACTTCTCGTACAAACTTACAAAGAAACGTAGGGAAGTTTCATCCTCCATTATGCATAGTACAGCAGTATATACAAATGCTACCGAGAACTACACGTTGAATAAGTACTTGACAGTTGACACCAAGAATCGGGTTCTCTCCTGGGCTTTGGCCTTTTTCTTTGGCTCAGGCGCCGTTTCGAGGTTGTTGTCCTGATAGTAGTGCGGCGCGATCTCCAGCAGCCACTCCGGCTTAAGCTCTGTCACCTGCCTCATGTACTCCTTGGTCGTCTCCACCAGCTCGTGAAACAACACCCAGCGCGGGGGAGATTCCACCCGCGCCATCCCGGAGCTCGGGTGCACGAACACCGTCCGCCAGCTCTTGACGGTCCGATACGACCCGTCCTGCCGCCGCTGCGCGGTGTTGCGGAAGAACCCCGCCGTGATGGCCTTCCTCACCGCGTCGAGGTCGCCGGCGCTTGACCGGCGCTCGATCTCCACCCGCTCCAGCAGCGCCTCCAGCTGCTCCCGGACGTCCCGCGCGCGCCGCATGGTGCGTGACTGCACGAAGTGATCGAGGCACCACTGCGGCGAGTGCCCGGACTCCTCCCACTCGGTGTACACGTTGAGCAGCGCGATGTGGTCGCCGACGTCGCCCGCGTTGAAGCGCTGCCGCGCGGCGTCGGCGATCAGCGCACTGTCCCTCGGCCGGTAGAAGACGGCGTTCCCGGCCGACAGCATGGCCGCGATGGTGAGCACCTCCTCGGAGCACCCGTACCGCTCTGACGCCACGATGGCCTTGGCCATCATGGGGTCCAGCGGGAGCTCCGCCATCCGGCGCCCGGTCTTGGTCAGCTCGCCGCGGCAGTTGAGCGCGCCGAGGGCGAAGAGGTCCTCGAGCGCCTTGAGCAGCGCCTCCGACGCCGGCGGGTCCATGAAGTCGAAGCTTACCAGGTCGTTGATCCCCAGCGCCTTGAGCGAGAGCACCACGCTGGCCAGGTTGCTCCGCCGGATCTCAGGAACCGTCTCGTCCTCCATCTCCTTGTTGTAGCTGTACTCCGTGAAGAGGCGGAAGCACTTGCCCGGGCCAGTGCGCCCCGACCGGCCGGCCCGCTGGTCGGCCGACGCCTTGGAGATGGGGTGGACGAGCAGCGACTCCGTCCCCGTGCGCGGGCTGTACAGCTTCACCTTGCAGAACCCCGGGTCCACCACGTAGCTGATCCCGTCGATGGTCAGCGACGTCTCGGCGATGTTGGTAGCGAGCACCACCTTCCGAGCGCCCGGCGGCGCAGGCTCGAAGATCTTGGCCTGGAGCTCGGTGGGCAGGTTCGCGTAGATGGGGCAGATCACCAGCTCCGCGATCTTGGATCCCAGTCCCCTCGTCCGGCGCCGGAGGATCTCCTCCACCGTCTCGATCTCCTCCTGCCCCGTGAGGAACACCAGGATGTCGCCGGGGGGCTGCGTCACGTGCAGCTGCAGCACCGTGGCCACGGCCGCGTCGACGTAGTCGGCCTCCGGCGCCACCGTGTAGTGGATGTCCACCTTGCACCTCCTCCCGGGGATCTTGAACACCGGTGCCATGTCGAAGTAGTCGCTGAACTTCTCCGCGTTGAGCGTCGCGCTGGAGATAAGCAGCTTCAGGTCCGGGCGAAACCGCGCGACGTCCTTGACGAGGCCGAGCAAGATGTCGGTGGTGAGCGTGCGCTCGTGCGCCTCGTCCACGATCACCACGCCGTAGCTGGCCAGGTCCGGCTCGCCGAGGAACTCACGCAAGAGCGTCCCGTCGGTCATGTACTTGACCACCGTCTTCTCGGACGTGCAGTCCTCGAACCGGATGGAGTATCCCAACTCGTGGCCGAGCTTGACGCCCATCTCCTGCGCGACCCTCGCCGCCACGCTCATGGCGGCCACGCGGCGTGGCTGGGTGCACGCGACCTTCAGGCCATTGGCCGTGTACCCTGCCTCGTGAAGATACTGCGGTATCTGCGTCGTCTTGCCGGACCCGGTCTCCCCGACCACGACGATGATCTGGTGCTCGGCGATGGCCTTGAGCAGCTCGTCCTTGAACTTGTACACCGGGAGAGTCTTCCTCTCGTCTTGGAGCTCCCTTTGTAGCGTGACCTTGGCAGCGATTTCGTCGGCCAGTTCTTCGTCCTGCTCCGTGCCCGCCATCGCCGCTGCGGACTTGACGAACTCAACGGCATCGTCGAACACCAGCTCGTATTTGTCGTTGGCGCCGCCGCCGCGATCCTTGGATCCAAACTGCAGACAAGACTTCCTGATCTGCTGTTCTTCCCAGAACTCCTGCTCCGAGAAAGCCTTCCCCTTGGCGCCGCCTCTGGCTTCACGGTCGTCGTCGTCGTCGTGCCGCCGTCTCGCCACGGATAACCTACTCTTCTGGTCAACGTTCGCGGCGTCGTCGTAGGCGTCAGGCATCCGGTAGTAGTCGCCTGCGCCTTCGCCTTGATCGGCGCCGCGGCGGCCCTGGACAAGCAGGTCGTAGATTTCCTTCTTGTGCTTGAACTCCCTCTCCTCGGCGTCCGTCTGCCTTACGCCGCCGAAGAGGAACTCGTCGTCGTCGATCTCGCGCCGCCGCTCCTCCATCTTCTTCTCCTTCCGCTTCTCCAGGTACGCGTAACGAGAGGACCGCCTGAGCTCCGAGGTGTCGCCCCTGTCCATCGCCTCGGATCGTCGAGCTTGCTCGTCCTGCTCCTGCCTGGACGGCTTCCGATCCATCACTTTCCTCGTGTTCGCCTCATCGCGTTCGCGGATATTCCGTTCGAGCTGCGCCTTCGCAGCCTGGTCACGCCGCATCTCTTCCTCCTCATCACCGAGATCGTCGTCAGCGTCCTCGTCCGATTCCGGCACCGCCGCCGCCGCGGCCGCACGTCGCGTCCACAATCGGAGAGTGCGGCCGCCTCTTCGTCATCCTGTTGGGGCGCCCCCTTCTTCCTAAAACGCTTCCGGCTGTTGCTGCTGTTACAGCAGGACGACGCGGCGACGGCAGCCTCGCCGTCGTCGTCATCGTCGTGGAGTAACTTGAACTCGCTCTGCTTCTTCGCCAACGCCGCCGCTTCCTGCATCTGCCTCCGGTACTCGCTGCCCTCGGCGCCGGCAGCCGCGCCGTGTTTGCGAGGAACCCTGCCGTAGACGTCCTCCGCGAAGGCGACGGTGTCTGGGGAGGAGGGGAAACCGCCAAGATCGACGAGCCGCGCCGCGAGATCCCCCGCGGAGGCGCAGTCCTGCGCGAGCCGGACCACGAGCTGCACTACGATGCCCTGGGAATAGCCGAGCAGCGCCATGAGCCGGTCCGAGACCCACGTCTTGAGATGCCTCTCGCCGCCGGTCTCCATGGCCATCCACTCCACGGGCTTCCCTGTGATGTGGGATGGAGAGATTCGTAGACGTAGGCGGCGGCTAAGGCGGTGGCGTAGCGAGGGACGGTCGGTGCGAGTGCGACGAGGCCACACGCTGTGGTGAGGTAGAGTGGCCCCCGCTTTGTTCGTGGATTGACCGATCCGAGGCGGCATCGTTTAAAATTGGACCGAGTCGAACTTCCCGAGGCGGTTTCGGTATGTCGGTTCGGCCCCAGCCCACAGGCCCACGCGGCGAACCAGCGTGACCATCAAGTCATCTCAGACGAAGGAAATCCGATCATGCGCACTTTTCTATAAAAAAGGGGCGCACGTTTCTATCAAAAAAAACACTGAAGTCATTCTCCCATAGAAAAAATTGAGGTAAAATAGTCGTTTTGGCCCCTCAACTATTATTAAAGGCTCAAATTGGCTCTGAACTATCAAAACAGCCACTTTGACCCATCAATTATTATCGAAGGCTCAAATTTACCTCTGAACTATCAAAACGATCACTTTGCCCCTTAAACTTACGATTTTTGTCTTAATTTCATCAATTATCCCTGATCGATAAATACATGGACAGAACTGCGAAAAGGTTGAAACCGCCCCCTCATTATTTTCTTTATTATTGGTTGACCGCTCATGGCGTTTCTAATCCCACCGTTTGTTTTAAAAATACCAAAATCTGATTTAATGTTAGAGTATTCATAAAAAAAATTGTTTTACCAAAATTTAATGTTCGAAACCGATTTTATTTTACCAAAATTTGTTTTACTACAATCATGATTTACCTTTTTATTACTCGCTTAGAATATTTAAAGCTTAAATGATCTCATAAAATTCAAACTAGGTTAAAGTGAAACACTAGATGCAAAATGGAGGTAAATTCTAGTCTAGTTAACCAGATAAACTTTATGTGTTTGTAAAATCATACCACGGTACATCATCATACGTGGCTGGATTTGTGCTACATGACCCACACGGAGGACGACACCGACTAGCAAGATCATGTTTCATGTGGATAGCTCATCATGAAGAGTAACTCCTTAAAGTTGCATCCAGGTTATATGTTTTATACTATATTTGTTTAGAGAGATTATTCTCTACTATGTACCTTCAATGATATATGCTCATTGATTTTTCTAAGTTAAAATAAACTTTTTTATGAATTTTCTAATATTAAATCATATTTTGGTATTTTTAAAACAAACGATGAGGTTGGAAACGTCGTGAGCGGCCAACAAGTAAAGAAAATAATGAGGGTCAGTTTCGACCTTTTCACAGTCCATCTGTCCACATGTCCATCGATCAGAGATAATGGATAAAATTGAAACGAAAATCATAAGTTTAAGGGTTAAAGTGACCGATTTGATAGTTTATGGGTCAATTTGAGCCTTCGGTGATAGTTAAGGGATCAAAGTAGCCGTTTTGATAGTTCAGAGGCCATTTTTGGACATTCGATAATAGTTGAAGGGCCAAAACGACTATTTTGCCAAATGGAGGTCAGGGTCAGGCCAATTTGTAGGTGTCCTGTCGACCTAAAATTTCGGTTAATCAAACGTCATCTGGGATGTCCACGTTCGTGCCGGTCTCCGCGATGTCCTAGGCGCGCTGCCGAGGTTGTGCTCGGTGACCGTGATGCTCACGTTCTCGCCCGCCGCGGCGTCGCGGCCCACCAGCCGGCGGACCTCCGTCAGCACCTGCTCGCGGCGCGCCGAGTACTTGCAGAACCGGCAGCCAGGGTCCCTGTCCGTGTACAGTTTTTTTTTTTTGACAACCCGTGTACAGGTTTAACAACCGCCAGCACCTTCACCTCAGGGTTCGCGCACGGGATGTGCCCTCCGCCACGGGCCGGAGCAAGCAAGCGAGGGATTTTTAATTATTTACCACTGATACGGTAGCTAACTATCTGATGGCTAGTTTCATCATAATAGCTATACAATTATTATAAAAAATAAATGTTTTTGTCATTTTCACTGATATGCACAATATTTTAGCGTGCTAGCCTGAAGCTAACATCTCCGATTGCCTAGGTCCAACAGCGTCAACAGCTGACCGTCAGCACTTCTTTCTCTTGGTTACTGCTAGTAAGGCCCAGCTGTCATGACATAGCAACAAAAACGAAATCGTCAGTGAATGTGATTTGAACAAGCTAATCCTTCGTTCAAGAAAACATACAACTATAAGTTACGTACTAGAAAAAGTAGTTCACGTTTCATTAAGATTTTAGTGAACGATATTCCTATTTATCGATCTAAATTAATTTACTATAAAAATATTTCATAATTAATCTATTAATAGCATTTACATTATAAATATATTTTTTGATGGAAATTTATATTATAAATATTGATATCTTACTAAAACGTGATACTGTACTAGAATTATATGTTTTTTGGCCGGATGGAGTATATGAGAAAAAGCGAACGAGAGCTAAGTAATATGCTCACATGGTTTCTTCTACTCCCTCTAAACACAAAAGAATGCAATTATACGATCAGTGTCGATCAAAGTAAATAAAGTTTGACTAAATTTATAGTAAATAATATTAGTATGTATGTCTCCAAACAAAATTTATTATAAAAATATGCTTTATAGCTAATCTAACAATACTTATTATGTATTACGAATGTTAGTATTATGTTTGATATAAATTTAGTCAAAGTTTAAATTGTTTGGTTCATCGAAAAAGGAGATTTTTTTTTTCTGTCCTAGACGAAGGGAGTAATTATGTAGTCTTGGCTCTGTTCACTGTTCTCCATTCTCTCTCATGCTATACAGCCAATGATTTTTCTTAATTTTTATTTGCTCACATCTCCATGTCATATGGAGATTTCAAATTTTAAACATATTATCTCCACGATGATAGAGAATTCAATAAACATTATTATTCATGAACCTCAATCGTCCTATCACTATTTCTCTCTGTTCTAAATTATAAAATTTTTGTTTCTTATATGGTGGTACACATGGTACTCCATTTAGATAATAAAAAATAATATGTTTAGAAAAACTAAAACACCTTTGTAACGGATTTAGTACTTCCTACCACGAGCGCATGAGATTTGAGAGCACCTACACTGGAGGCGAGGCTGAAATATCATATTCAAGGATCTCAATCTACAAGACGCTCTAGAGAGGTGATATCCGGTGGGTCAAGTCGTTTTACTATCTCGAAAAAACGGAAGATCATTTAACTACTCTTAGCTTATTTAAGCTTTGTTTTCTGTTGATCGTATTCAAGGATCTCAATCTCCTGATCAAACAGCTCATCCGAGCGGGATGGGAAAACCCCGCAGACGGCAAATCCCATCGCGGCCGTGCTCAAGTGACGGCCCCACGGCCCTATCCAACCAAATCCGCAAAAGCAGGTGCAGGACACACTCCTCCCCTCCACGGCTCCACCGCCTCCCACTTCCCACCCCCCACCTCCCCCCGTCGCCTCGCCACCAAGCTCCTCACTCCGCTGTCCACACACGAGCGCACTCCCCTCCCCTCTGGCTCTCCATGTCCACCGCTTCCACAGCCACGGCCACCCGCCTCATCCTCCCGCGCCCTTCAGTCCCGTTCCGCTCCCTCCTCCTTTCCCGCCGCCGGGGGCCGCCTCCGCCGTGCGGTCCACGCCAACGCCGTCGCCGCTGGCGGAGGAGGCATCGGTGGCGAGGGCGCTGCGAAGGAGCCGCCGCGGACGCTATTCCCCGGCGGGTTCAAGCGGCCGGAGATCCAGGTGCCAGCACTCGTCCTACGCGTCGGCGCCGAGGAGGCGCTGCGGTGCGGGGATGAGGTGGCCGCCGCCGTGTCCCGCGGCGTGGGGATCGTCGTGCTCGAGGCCGGAGAGGAGGGCGGAGGCCGAGCGTACGAGGCCGCTCGCGCGCTCAGGGCCACGGTCGGCGACCGCGCGTACCTGCTGATCGCGGAGCGCGTCGACGTCGCCTCCGCAGTCGGGGCGAGCGGCGTCGTGCTCGCCGACGATGGTTGGTGACTGAAATTCTCCTTAGCTTCCAGTTTGTATGAGCTTGGGTTTGGTAGGTAGCAGTCGCTATTACTCTTCTAGAACTTACATTTTGCAACAACCCGGTTTATGCTTCAGTTGCTGATCGTTCATGGGTGCCTATCATTCATTCGGAGTTTCTTTCAGCCTTCTTAGAAGTTCTGAATACAATGCCAATAATTTTAAATGGGACATTGGATATGTTCTGTCATTAACTAACTCGTAAAGTGTGCTTTGTTTTCTAAGTAGTAACTGCCTGCAACATTCATGTATTTAAGATGTTATTTTGATGCAGGTATTCCTGCTATTGTTGCAAGGAGTATGATGATGAAATCAAATGCTGACTCCATATATCTCCCTATTGTTGCTAGAACGATACAATCTGCAAACTCTGCAATAAGCGCTTCAAGTTCTGAGGGAGCTGATTTTCTGATTGTGAATACTGGCAGTGGTGATTTTGCGGATGTTATGAATGATGGTGTTGGCCAACATGTGAAGATTCCGATTTTCTTCACGTTGAATCATTTGAGTGAAGGAACTTATTCTGACTTCACATCCAGGTTGCTCCAATCTGGTGCGTCTGGAGTTGTTACATCCTTAGCTGGCATGCAACTCCTCACTGATGATCTTATAAAAAAGGACTTCACAAAGGTGGACTCAGCCGAGGAAGTCCCACAAGCGAGATACTCTTCTGCTGGGATGCTGGAAGATGTTAATAATGTAATGGTCCTAACTCGCGATCGCGAGAAGACTAAAGTTGCTGGGTTTACAAAATTGGATGAAAAAGTGATACAGTTGATAGAAATAGAGAAGCCTATTCTAAACGAAGCTATTGCTATTATCCGCAAGGCAGCACCAATGGTGATCATCTAACGTTACACATTTGGTAGTTGAAGATGCCCTGGAATAAATTCAATTGTACTTCATATCATCATCTTTAGCATATCCTTGACTTGAATGTAATTGCTGATGTATCATCACAGATGGAGGAGGTTGATCTTGTAGTGGATGCTGCTTCTCGCCTGAGTGAGCCATTTTTGTTGGTTACTGTGGTAATTTTGGGGTTTCACGAGTATTGATTTCAGCAACGTCCATTACATAGCTCATATTTAGATAACCAGCATACATACTACTGAGGCAAATAACATTAGACATGATTATAGTGTTATATTATGTAAATAATCAAATGATGCTATAGAGGCAGCCATATTAATATGTCACATCTTCCTCAAAAGCCATCAACAATCTTAATATCTGTTCTTTTCTCAAACAAGAAATACCAGTATGTTATGAATAGTTCTTTGTGCAAGTATTTTTGATTTATGTGAACCTATGAATCTATCAAATCAATGGTTTGAAACATTTGTTTTCAATGTCTTACATTTCATGAACTTCCCAATTAATTTTTCTATCATTTAGTGCCTTTTCTGGTTCATTTTGCCATCTATTTCTTTACATATTCAGCTTTTGTATGGGTGGAAAAAAGTTCTCTTCTACGCGAGTTCTTTTGCAGCCCGCCCCTTTTTTACTAAGAAAAATATGCTTATGCATGTCCTCTTTTGGTTTAAATTTTGTCTGCATACATGTCCACATGCTAGATGGCTCTTTATTTGCATAAACAGACAAACAAAACTCTCCTAAGTTAACCACAAGAGTAGAAGCACGAGTCCTGTTCTATAGTAGTATAAGCATACACATTGGTCGTGTTTATTTTCCTAACATATCGGGTTTATTTTTCTAACATACTCAGTTTGGTATGAGTCCACAAGCATGATGATTCTCTTATTCAATAGGTCAATAGGAATATTTTTTTTTCTCGAGCAACGCAAGAAAGTTGCGTGTCATTTCATGAGAAGAAAGATACAAGGGTGAGGCTAAAACAGCCATTACCTGACCCCCCCCCCCCCCCCCCCCCCCCCCACACACACACACACACACACAAACACATACACACCCGAATGCTTACAAAAACACGCGCCACTGACAAAAAAGATATAATAACCAAGGAGATCAGTCTACCAACCAAAACCTAAGGTTCTGAGGCAAACAACCTTATGAGCAAATCCTGGAGATTAGAAGCACCTGCCATGCACCATAAACTGCAATCACAAGCCAAAACTCCCTCAAAATACACAGGCATTCTTATGTTTCCACTTCTTCTTAATATAATGATATGTAGCTCTCCTGCATGTTAGAAAAAAACATTCCTATTTTCCATATTTCCCAGGCCACCAAAATGATGAGAGAATTCAGCCCCTTCTCCATCTCCTTGGGAACATCTCTGATAGTGTTTCCCCACCATTGAAAGAAGTGAGTTGCATCAACTGAAGGCACCACTAGGAATATAAATTGGCTTCTTGTTCTTCATTATATTACACATATTCCACACTTTGCAACTAATTTTTTTTACCAAGTAACCATTTTACCACTCATTCTGAACAAATCCTCCTGCAATTTATCTCAGGGTGAATTTAACTCAGGGAAGTCAACTTTTATAAATGCTTTACTTGGAAGGCAGTATCTTCAGGAGGGAGTTGTGCCTACAACAAATGAGATTACACTACTATCATATTCTGAGGTTGAATCTGAAAGCTTTGAACGATGTGAGAGGCATCCAGATGGTCAATTCATGTGCTATTTATCTGTTCCAATTTTAAAGGAAGTAAGTATTGAATTGCTTTTGACTGTCATGTTGATATTCCTTCTTTACCTCACAGATGTATGCATCCAGTTTATTATTCGGTATGTTAAGTTAAACAAGCTAGCCTTTTCCCTTAACTTAATGCATTGAATTAAATAAGCTAGCTAGATGGATGTAAGTTAAGTTCCCTTTCACCCGGTTGAAGGTTCTTTCTTAACAAACTTGAAATAGTGATAAATTATAAGGAGCAGACTTCTTTCTCCCTCCATGCACTGTATTTGATAAAGTGTATCACCTGCCCATTTGCTGTAGCTACCTGACTACTTGGCTCTTGATCAACATCTGTTACATGTAAATGAAGGTGCCAAGAATAACTGACAGTCTTGTTCCACCTCACTTTCTTTTACCTTCTATAGCTGCATTATTGTCCCAGGGCCAAATCAGCAGTGCATTTTCCTTTGCTTCTTTCTTCATTTTGTTTTTCATAAGATGCTCCATGTGTACTAATTCACAGATGAATCTAGTTGATACACCTGGAACAAATGTTATTCTTCAGAGGCAGCAACGACTCACAGAAGAATACGTGCCACGAGCTGATTTGATACTCTTTATCCTATCATCGGATAGACCATTAACTGAAAGTGAGGTATACTTTTTGTACTATTTTATATGCCAAACACATTTGATATTATGATTTTATCAGCATATAAATAAACTTGCACAGTAAAATTGATTTAGTTAAATCTAATATGAGTTTCATTTTGTGTTCCATCTAAAGAGCAGACTTAAGATTGTACTACACTTGAGGACATAGGTGTAAGTGTAAATTCCATTCCAGTACTGGCTGGAACAGTCCGTGGAAACCGTAGGATTAGAAACAGGAGCACCTTTAGCAGACAACTTCGGGTTGAGATCGACCGGAGTGGAACACGGCTTACAATCAGCCATGCCTGCAGGATCTAGAATATCCAACATGTACTGGTGCTGTGACAAGAACAATCCGGAGGCAGTGCGCTGAACATGCATACCCAGAAAATGATCCAGCTTGCCCAAGTCCGTCATAGAAAATTCTTGCTGAAGGGCTGCAATGATGCGACGAAGCATATCCTTAGAGGAGACAGTCAGCACAATATCATTCACATAAGCAAGAGATATGCAGTGTCGCGGCCACGTTGAAACACAAACAACAAGGTTTCTGTCTTGGCCTCCACAAAACCCAAGAAAGACCAAGCACGGGGCGCCTGTTTCAGCCCATAAAGAGACCGATTGAGGCGACACACGAAGTCCGGACGAGAAGAATCCTTGCCGCACTTGCCACTGCAGCCCCCGGAGTTGGAGGAGGGCTGCGACGGGAGTGGCGACCACTGCTAGGGAGGGACGGGTGGTGGCGCTGGTGACGAAGAAGCCAGAGCAGGTGGCCGAGGTCCACTAGATGGGACAGCACTGGTCTGAAGCACGGTGGCCGGAGCAGAGGTAGCCATGGTGAATTCTTCGAGGAGCAGGTCGTTACAGGTGTGCAAAAAGGAGGGGAAGGGGTGCCCGTGACAAAGATGGAGCCCGATGGCTTCAAAACAACCATTGAGACCGCGCAGATGGTTGAGGACGAGAGTCCGGTCATTGATGGGGCTCACCAAGGTCGCGAAGGGTGTTCACCATGCCCTTGAGCTTGTGGCAGTACTCGGTGATGTCGAAACCGCCTTAGAGGGCCCGAGTTTCGCAGTTGCTATGGAACTGCGACTCGATACTGAGCCAAGTGGTGCGGGCGGTGGTACCACGCTCGACGACTGTTTCGCGAGCTTGTCGGTGGTGGTGCTGGTGATCCAAGTCCGCACGACGCAGTCCATGCGGACCCAATCGGGAGAGTTAGGGGCAGCTACCTCGGAGAGGACGCCCTCCAGGGATTACCGGCCGACGGCAAGAAGGCCACCGCCTGGGCGTGCAGATTGAGGAGCGCGTAAGCCTCGTGTTGCAACAGAGTGGCATGAAGGTGGGGGGCGTCGCCATCGACAGAGGTATAGCCCTCATCATTGCTGGAAGCGGCTTTGTCTTCCAGAGGTGAAGCAGCCGCGGCACGCTCGAGCGCAGTGTGGTTGAGGGCAGCACGGAGGCGCGCTTCAGCAGCGTCGCGCTCCTGCTGGGCGAGGGCGGCCTCGCGCTCTGCGTCTTCCGCGCGAACAGCGGCGACATCACGGGCAGCTTTTGCCACGTGGTCGCGCTCCTTGGCGAGGCGGGCGATCTCGGCCTGCTGAAGGGCAGCGGTAGCAGCGGCATCGGGGTCAACAACGGTAGCGCTGGCCGCGCTAGAGGTAGCAGTGGCCGAGGCATCAGCAGCTGGTGGGTTGGAGACGGGAGGGTCGCCGGCCATGGCAGCGGAGGGCGCACACGAGAAAGGTGGTGGCGGCAGAAGCGGAAGGAGAAAAGGAAACCTAAACTCGTGATACCATGAAAGCAATTAGGATTGCGTGAAATATTGGATTAGACTGATTGGAGAGACCTATGTACACATATATAGGGGAGAGGAGACCTCTTGGCTTATAGAAACAGGACCAAACAAGATCTATCTCTCTAACCAACTATAGGGCCAGCCGGCTATACCAGGCTCGAGCCCATACGATATACATATGCATGTCACACGTACAATCTAACAGTAACAATTATAAAAGATTAAATGCATTGCCTTTTCAATTCATGGAATTTTCAGTGACTTATTTCTAGGTTTATTTCTGTAATATAGGCTGCATTTTGTCTTATCTTTACATGGATTCCTTCTGAATGACATAGGGCGTGTTTAGTTTCCTGGTTCTGAGCAAACCTGGCTTGTGGGGTGCGGACTCTCCACGTTTGGTTGGCCGGAGGAGCCTCAGAGCTTGGCTGGCCACATGCAAGAAGTGCCGCCGGGCCTGGCTCGGGGGAAATGAGTTTCATTTCCGTTTCTCCTCAGTCTGGCTCGCGCGGGCACATGAGTGTGTGTTTCGTGGTTTGTTCAAGAGAGGGAGAGCCTATCCAAGTGTGTGCAAACAGCCAACCAAAGGAACGCTGCATGTGGCCAGGCTCTGCTCAACCAATCGAGCAAACAAGTAGCACTTGTATCACCATAGCTTGGCCGAAGTGGGCCTGCATGTGGCCTGCGAGCCAGCCTGCGCTCGCCAACAAACCAAACGTGCCCATATTTCATGGTCTCTATAATCTGGAGTTCTAATTTATGTTTGGACAATATATTTGTTTTTTTATTTTCTAATAGAGCTAAACGTGGTTCCTTGTAACCTCCAGGTTGGATTTCTTCAGTATGTCCAGCAGTGGAAGAAGAAAGTTGTATTTGTTCTAAACAAATTGGACCTCTATCGGAACAGCAATGAGGTTTGGTGTTGTAACTTCATTTCTGCACCTTTGAAATCAAAGCAAGATTTATTTTGTTCCTAATTTCTTGTTTCTAATTCATCGCTTTGCTTCTCGATCTGATGTGTATAGCTTGAAGAAGCTACTGCATTTGTCAAGGAAAATGCAATGAAATTGCTTAACGCAGAGGATGTTACACTGTTTCCTGTATCTTCACGCTCCGCTCTGGAAACCAAGCTTTCATATTCCAAAAACAGTGATGGAAAGCATCCGAGGGACGCTATGTTTAGTGATCCTAGATGGAGAAGCAGCAAATTTTGTGAACTTGAGGATTACTTACTGAGTTTCTTAGATAGTTCAACGGAAAATGGAAAAGAAAGGGTCCGGCTGAAACTTGAAACGCCAATAGGCATTGCAGATCGATTGTTAACTTCATGTCAAAGACTCGTGAAACTAGAATATGAAAAGGCTGTTGAAGACTTAACATCCATCAAGGATCTCGTTAATGGTGCAAACAATTATGCCATGAAACTTAAGTCTGATAGCAATTCCTGGCAGAACCAGATTTCATCTCTTGTAGGTGTTTCAAATACTACTAGTTATTATTTATTTATTTATATAAATATACTCCCTCTTTTACCAAAATATAAGTTGTGTTTCTCCTGCCTTCAATGCAAAATAGTGATTAAATGCAACCTGTGATACTGCCTATTTTTCTTGCTTGTAATACCTCTGATCCCAAATACAAATCTAGCCTGCTTCAGTGCACCAAATATAATAAATCCATAACAACTTTAATGCATCTTTTTGTCTTATTCTTCCTTGTCTTCCCTTACTTAGATGCACGCTAATCTATGGAGTAAACCTGCCAGTTCCACCAATCTTAACTCCAGTAATGATTGATGAGTAATATGGTCATCGTACCCTCTCACCTTAATACTTGTGTCAGGTCCAGATGGGCTATATTTGGGATCGTTGGGAGTACTTTATATTTCTGGCCTCAACATGTATAATAAACAGTTAGTGCCACACTATACTTTCCAGGGCACTTGTGAGGATAATTTTAGTCATTTTCAACATGCCTTTCCCATTAACTTCTGACCTTTTAAGTGTGCATATGGTTAGATATACACTCTCCAACTTATCATACATGCATCTATCGCTGACATAGCATTGATATTTGGTGAAAGTCCTTTTGAGTGCAATATACTTAATACTCCCAGATTAAGAGATTGGTAACATACTTGTATCTTCTTCCTTGTTGCAGATTGAGAGAGCAAAAGGTCGAGCAGTTACACTCATGGAATCTACACTTCAGCTGTCAAATATTGACCTTATTTTTACATACACGGTCAAAGGAAAAACAGGCAGTTCCATGAGAGCCACATCATTTGTTCAGAATGATATTCTGAGTCCAACCCTTGATGATGCTGTGGTATGTTTAGCATTGAACTTTCTCTTACTTTTATCATATTCTGATCCACATATGCTTGTAAGCATATAATTCACACCTGAATGCTAAATGTGCAGCAATCTACATTTAAATTGTTGTACTATGCGATCATAATTTTCTCCCAGAACAGCTTTGTTTTTCCATAATTTCGAGTATTGCATTATGGTATCACTAACTGTGCACAGTATAACTATTTTGGACAAACTGTTCTTGGAAGAGATCCCAACCTAATTGTATCAACTTGTAATTGCCTTGGTTTCAACAAATCTTTCTTTATCAAAACTTTTGGTGCTGACTTGATTGATTAATTCTGCAATTCACTGGTTATCTCCCGCAATATCATATGCTTTACAAGGTGGTGTTGGTGTGTGTTGTAAGGGCTTCTTCTCTCTCTTATAACGAACCACAGTTCTCATGTGTTTTTTTTGAAGAAAAAAAAACAAGATCATCATCTGGGCAGTCTGCAGATCCAACTTCATCTTTTAGATGTTCCTTTAATAGAACTGGGATTTTCAGGTGTATGTACTAGTAAGCAATCTCGAACATGGTATGTAGTAAGCAATCCAGCGTCGGTCCTAGCATTTTAAGGGCCCTCTGGTGAACTCGTTACGGCGGCTCCTTTAGACCATGCATATAATCTTATAATATATATGTGCTAATTTTACTTTCAAGCAAAAGCAAATTCAATATTATATTTTAAATTAACATGTCTGATAATCATCGAGTTACAATATATTTGTACTTCTAAAACTAATATGATTATTTTAAGGAAGAATAGAAGTAAACCACTTCATATCAGATCTAAAACTTTTGAGCAATTGATTTAATCTTTGCCCATTTGCAGCATGGTTAATATTTTTTATAGCTCTCAGAATGAGTACTTCTCTTTTTTGATATATTATTATGTTATTCTTTTTTGTTTTGCACACTCTGTTCTAAAGTAAATTTCATGGAACTATACATGATTTATATCATCAGAAAACTATCCTTTTATGATTTCGTTTCACAAAACTACACTTTTTTTTTGTAACATAGTGTGGGTATCAACTGACATTATGGACCCCCACACATGAGACACACACAGGTGGAGCTCATTAATCATCCAAGCAGATGATATCTTACATATGGGACTGAGATGTCAATTGATGTCCAAACTAATGGAATTAGTGAAAAGGTGTAGTTTTGTGATAATAAGTGCAAAGATGTGCAGTTCTTTGCAGTTGACTAAAGTATGCGTAATTTTGTGATAATAGAGACCACATAAGTATAGTTATCTGAAATTTGCTCGATATTCTAGCTATTTGCTTTACCATGCTTATGTATCCATTTTATCAGCAAAAGTCCTTTCTTTTGTTAGAATTTACTAGGTGACTACTCGACATGGTTGAGTTCTAGCAATGCCCGTGAAGCAAAAGTATATTTGGAATGTTTCTGTGAAAGATGGGATGCACTGGTTGCTCCGGAAGAAAGGGTTCTGTTAGATCCAAATGGGCTTGTTAGTGAAGGGGAGAAACTCACCATAAAGGCACTTGATGGCTTCAATGCCAGTGCTGCTGCCAAGGTTTTTGAAGAGGAAATCCGAGAAGTGGTATGCCCTATTAATGGCATTGATTTCCTTCTGTCAATTGATATGTTTTAAATCTATGCTTTGACACCCCTAAAAAGTATTGAGGTTCTAATTACAAGTAGCACAGCACACCTTTAGGGAAACTCTGGAAATTTCATTGGATATACTAAATGATAAATGCCTTGATAATAGGCCAAGAACAGCCCTTGTGAAATCTGCAGTTTTTCATAGGGATCAATTTCTAGTCGTGTAGCTTCATAATAATTCTGCAAGGCTTCCGCATAATTTCCTTCGGATTGACCCAACATCCGTTATGGTCGTTCATTCTATTAAAAAAATCTCCGTTCCAAAACCGTACGTCAGGTTTTCATCTCATACGGCTTCTCCCTTTTATACTCATACGGGTTCTCCCTTCTATACATAGTACTAAGAGAAAAATCTATAGAATACAAATAGAATTAGTCCCATCTCATTATGGACCAAAGGGGTCTGGTATTTTTCCAAGAAATCTCTAGCCAACCTTCCCCCAAGAGGTTTTTCTTAACACCAATGAATTATATTAATGCTAGAGGAAAACGATAGCTCCAAGAATTTCTTTGTTCTCAACACCTCCTATTTAGAGGAATTAGCCACTTTGTCAGTGTGTTACATTAATATTTATTAGTCGGTCAAGCTTCCTGCTGATACCTTTCTAGATGGTGAACTAATTGTGCCTTGAAGGACTGAACTTAGTAGAATCCAGTGCATGTTTTACCTCCTGTATTTGATCGTATGTGGAACATTTGAATACACACCTTTAGGGTTTGTTTGGACAAACGCATTCCCTGTTGATTGGAGTGGACTGGGAGGATTGAGGGGGAAATTAGTTCATTTCCCTCTTCAATCCACATGTTGGAAGGGACTGGAAATGATAAATGGAAAGAAATTAGTTCATTTTCCTCTTCAACAGGAAAGAATATACATGCGTTGAATTGGAATGCAAGAATAGCCAAAGCATTCAGGGCTCCACATTATTTTAGGTTTAACAGAATACAATATTTTAAGTTTTGTACTATATCTGAGTGCAGTGTGCAAGCCTAGACTTGTAATCACAGCTGCTTTGTTTGTCCTTGTTTTAGCGCATTGTTATTTATTTCTGAGCTTAGCTATTTTCATGTGAAGGCTTTTGGAACATTTGGAGGGCTAGGTATTGCTGGACTGTCAGCTTCTCTTTTGACATCTGTTTTGTCAACTACTCTTGAAGATCTTCTTGCTCTTGCTCTTTGTTCAGCTGGCGGGTAATTCAGTAATTGATAACTGTGCATTATTCTTTAGCAAATCTTTTAACAATGAAATGGGACGGTTGATGTGTAACCATTTTGATTTGTCCTTCTTCAGGTTTTTTGTTTTATCAAGTTTCCCTGGTCGACGGAAGCTTGCAATACAGAAGGTTAACAAGGCTGCTGATGAACTCTCGAAAAAAGTTGATGAAGCTATCCAAAAGGATATCTCACAGAGTGCTAATAACCTAATCCGCTTTGTTGAGGTTATCAGCAAACCTTACCAGGAAGCATGTGAGCGAAAAATAGATTGGTTACAGGGGGTTCAGGGTGAGCTATCTGCTGTCGAGCGTAAGCTCCAAACTTTGAAAGTTGAAATACAAAATCTTCATAGATCGTGAGGTCTCATTACACCTTGTTTATTTGCTAATTCTTTGGATGGATATACTAATCATTTTTTGTTGGTTTATACTGCGTTGCGATGTATACGTAGTGCCTTTGCTGTATATGATAGTCTGTAAGTGTAATGTGTGTTGTAAATTCAGAACAAGTGATAAAACTGGGTATCAACTGTCACATGATAATTGCTGGCCCTGAGAACTGAGAAGGATGTTTTAAAAACTTGCCTATTTGATAAATTTACAACATGATGTGTTAAAACATATGAAACTTGCCCTTTTGGAATCAAGTAATAAAGAAAAGTTGCATTCAAATCTAGATCTGTAACGTGTAATGCACCTGATAATTATGCAATGCTAGGAAGGTCCAGCCATAGGACTTCCGAGGGCGATTGTCAGAAGGACGTTATTTGAATGATTAAATTATTATTTTTAATTATAATGATGCATACATTTTTTTGCATATCCGAAAAAAAAATTATAGTGTGTCAGATCTTGCGAATTGTAGATATTTGGTTGATGATTTTTGCAGCTAATAAATTGGTTGATGCTATTTTGTTACGAGAGAAAACATTATACAGGCTGATAAGGATGGTCGGCTTGTGCTTCCTGACTATATATTGTTGACTTGGCGGAGCGCCGTGAGAGTGCCAGACCTCTCGTCGCTTTGGATAGATGTACTTGCCTTGAGAGTGCTAGGCGGCCTCACTCTTTATATTGTTACATGGTGACCATACAAGGTATGCAATAAATCATACAATCAATCAGCCATAATCCTGGCAATAGCTAGCTATACACGAAGTTTTGAGCTTCGCCCGGGCGCTATTGGAGTGCTGGTCCGCTGCTGCTCGGAACACGCTACACACACCAAGGCCTCCAAATATCCAATGAGAGGAGAGTTTTGCAAGAATTTGACTAGCTGCGTGAGTGAGCACAAAGTGAACTAATCCTTGGCCTTTCTGTTAGTGCGTCGCTGCAGAGTACATGTAGGTAGGGTAGCATAGTCAAATCCATGCAAATTGTCGCACAACTCTCCTCTCATTGGAGGCCTTATATTACAAAATATGATAGTGCAGTGGCTTTTGACGCTATGTTTATTCTTTCTTTCCAGTGCAATGTCTCAGGTACATGCATGTTCAGATAGATACCTGAGCATTGTATGGTGGATGAGAAATGTACTTATTCTCTAACACAATGTAATTAACAAGCAGTTGATTTTCGAAGTACCAATTCAATCTTGTACTGTGGTGAGGGATGGATAATTGAAATTTGTGCCATATTCTGTTGAAAAATTTCTAGCTCCTTCAATTGACACTATAAAATTGATCCTCATGTATAATGCCACTGCTTTTGAAATACGTGACTGAATAAAATATGAATACCACCATTTGCAAAAGCAATGGCGCATGAAAGGACTTTGGTTTTGTAGTGGGCGTTTATGGATTGGAATATTTTTCAAAGTAAATACATTCTACTTTTGATGAAAGCAATATCGGGCGTCACCAAATAGATAGGAAAAAGACAACACATTGCAAGTAAACAAGTTACAGAGATATACAGTCTAGTAGTGTTTTTAAAAATTTCTCGCTAACACTAGTAGCAAAGTCAAATCCATACAAATCTCCTCCTTTTTTTCTTAAACTCCCTCTCTTCCTCCCTTTTGTAACCCGCTGTTTTTAAATTTCAATAAAATCCAATAAGAACAAGCCTCTCCTGTTTCACTAAAAAATTCCACACAAATTCTCACAAACTTCTCCCATAGCATCTTCAACGGTTCTCCAATAATCTATCCCTAACATGTATGTATTTGAGACTTGAAGTAGCCCAATATTATTTTATAAATATCGGAGGACTTACTGCAGCAATCTCAATATATCTATCATAATACCCATATAGAATATACTCCCTCTGTTCCGTTAAAAGAATCGTTTTAAGATTGGGAGCGAGCACCAAGGAAGAGACAGTACGTCCTACATCTATTAGTATTACCGTGCACAAATGACATTAAATGCTCCTGTCTGCTGCCATGCAAGGACAGCTAGAACTCTATCTCTCCAGTGTGATTGGACGAATGGATGAGGATGACCTGTGTCGTCTTTTTTCTTTTAGCAAACGAGCGGGCAAAACGAGGGAGAAGTGATATTATAGCTTTGCAGACTATGTTGTCTCCCTAAAACAACATTCTTATTGGGACAGGTCGGCCGAGCTAAAACGATGTTTTTATTGGGACTGAAGGAGTAGGTCTCAAAAGTGGTAGTTGGAGTTGTTCCCATGGTATTGGAGAGATACAACTCCTTTATTTGAAAGGTGATGAGGAAAATAATGGTGATCATGAAAAAAGGAGACACTGGAGAGCTGTTGAAGCAAGAAAAAACTATAATTATCTTTAATATGACAGTTTTATAGGGTTACGTGGAGGTATTGGAAAACTGCTAGAGACTCTGGAGGCTTCATCATAGCAGGGGAGTGCTTTTGGGCAGTATGGATGGATACCATCGCAAGGATGGTGGACATCGATGAACTTATATATATGAGAATTATACTAACTTAATCTAGAAATTTTCTATCTCGGTGTCACCAAATTAACAAGCAGTTGCGATTTTTCAAGGTATAGAAACTAGACTAGTACGAATGGTGGTGGATGAACTTGAGTTTTGTTCTATGTGCCACTGAAAAAATGCGCTGATCTAAGAAATGTCAAAGCAAAATTGGCGTCTCCATATTCGTCAATGCTGTCTTCTAAAATATGGTGGATCAATAAATAAAAGAATAGGGCCATTTGCGCAAAGACAAAGCTGTGAGGACATCTGTTTTGCAGTGACATTTTGGGATCTGAGACTTATCAACTGAGAAAACTATATTGTTTTTTAAACAGAAAAGTCTTCATTAATAAAATTTCAATCTTTGAAACAAGCCAAGAAACTCATTATGCAAAAGGAAAGAACGAAGAAAAGAAAGTTTATGTAATTAAAACAAGTCACAGAACATCTGCTGCCACCAAGGTCAGTAGTGGGCTGCACTCGCACAATACAGGTAAGCATGTTTGGCAAGGATCTGGGCCTCCTTCATCCTGTGTCATACATATTTTTTCCCCATATAATAAACCTAGGGAAACATATGCCAGACCGAACTGATTCCCCTATCTAGGATTGGAAAACGCTTTCCTAAAGTTCATACACGCATTCCAGTTAGCAATGTACCCCGGTGAACAAAGATTTATTTATTTTCTAGCCCGATTTCATTAACAAGCATTTGATTTATCATCAAGGGTACTAAAACTAGTACCTAGTGGGTGCCTAGTTGCCTACTTCTATTCCACTGTCTGTCCTTGTTTACTGATATGTTGCAAAAGTTTGTCTCCGGGTCCATTTTGCCTGCACTGCCTTCGCATCAGCAGAGCATAAGCTTTTTCCATTTTTTAGGGTACAAACCATGAGCTGACGAGCAGCTGTAAGTGCACCGTCGGATCCTTGCCTTTGTGGTGCTGGATTCAGCTCAAAGCTCGTCGGACACATGAGTAGGCGTGAAAGCCGAAAGGTTAGGGCCCTTGTTTTTCTTTCGCCGATCCTTGAGGGCGTCCCAACAAGACCATTTGTGCTAGCGATTTGAGTGCCAGAATCCAACGTGGAGGAGACAGAGGGCTGAAAAATAAATTGTTAGCGATTGTTTTGGCGCCAGTCTCGCATGGTTTCATGGTTTTCAGAGAATCTATGGTGTGTGTTGTTTTAAGCCCATTTAGATCCTATTTAGAACACATGAATTTTACAGAAATTATATAGGATTTTCACAGAAATCATTTTATTTTATGGAAAAATGCTGGAAACTAAAAAAAAAAATTACCACGATCCAAAAGGCCCTCATCTTTCTAACCACTGCACTCAATTTTTTGTTTTTCTGTTCTTTATTTATCAGTGCTACATCAGCCGGCGAAATCACCAGCGGCTGGGGATCGGACGCCCTGAGTGACAACTGATTAGTCCTCGCACATAAAAGTTAAAAGTGATTAGGTTGACATCATTCACGCGTAGGAGTGTTAAAGTTGAACTTCTGGGGTTCGGTTTAAATACTAGGAGGCTAAATATGATAGTGTTGTCGATCGCAAAGCGACTTTCCTAGCTAAAATACTCTTCGAAGTCCTGTCAAAAAAAAAAAATGAAACCCTCTTCGCAGTTTGTGAAGGAGTTATTACATGCCGTTAGGGGAGATGATGGTGATGGCCTGCTCGTGCAGCCGTTCATTTTTCGGACAGTGTTGTCGGCTTGTCTCTATACTTTGTTGATCTCTGGATCAGTGAAGTTTTTGCTTTTCCACATGCATGAATATCTAGTTAAGTTGTTCTTCAATCATATGGGTAAGGAAGGATTCTATTTGCTTAGGAAATGTTTGGTTATCTGAATTAGCATGTATCTAGTCATATATGCAAGGCAGTTTGTCCATATTTAATTGTCTGCATAGACTCTTATACAAGCATGCACAATCCAGAGCGTGACTATTGGTTTGTAAAGTTTTTTCCCTTTTTTTTTCTTTTTTTATTGTCTAATAAAAATTACGGTAAAACTTTTGCCATCCTTTCTGAAAAAACAAGCATGCACAATTCTCAAACAAAATGGGTCTAATATTGAAAAACCAAAGTCATCTTATTCAAAAATATGTTTTCTAGTATATTGATTTTATCTCAATCGAGATCTGTCGGTTTAGTCTTTCGATGATATCTATACAGTAGAATATATACTAACACATTTATAGAAATGAGTGTACATGTATTTATGTAAAAGATTGTCTTGTGTCTGATTAAAGAAAAGTGATGTAATCACTTAATTTTAATGTCATGGATTCACTGGTGACCAAATCCCAACAATATATGTAGGATTCAGGAAGTGGCGGGACCGCAGGAGTACTGAAGTGGTCAGAGTGGTGGCCGGGTACTGAAAGCAAAAAGCATAACCCAGGCAATAGCAGCTTTCACTTAAGGCAAACAATAAAGTGGGTCGTATGTCGGGTATGCTTTCTTCTTAAGTATTGAAATATACTGGATAGAAATTTATCAGAAACTAAACTATTTTAAGCTTGACCATATGTATAAAAAAGAATAATACCGTTTACAACATTAAATTAGTATCATTGATACTTCTATTCTAAATTATATTAGAAAGTCAAAACATCTCATGTTTAACCAAAATTGTAGAGAACTATGACACCAAATAGGTATATTATGAAAATATATCACAAAACCAAAATGGCCCTATAGGTGGTACCATTGCCTTGAGTGTTGAGTCTATTTTTGTTTTTCTCTTTCTTATTTTCAAAATTGGAGCTTGATCATCACAATATGTCCATCATCACCATGAACATCATCTTACTCCATTACTTGGTGTGTAGCGATCTATCTCAGTTCACACTTAGAGCAAAATGTTAGTGTACAAGGTTTCATCAATTATCTAAAACCAAACTAGGGATTTCAAAGTAAAAGCATACTATATCATTATATGTACTCAACAATAGCATAAGATTACCTCTATACTTATATAAAGGGGACATCTCTAATGAGGAGCATAGCAAAATATATTTATCTATCATGACACGAATCCTACTAGTCCTACAAACGGGGAATGGACTATAGAGAATTTATAAGACTGTCACCCATACAAATGCACTATACCCGAAATGGAGGGTGCATCCATAGGAAAGACAATGTATAAGCATCATGCTTACACAAAGTTTGGTTGCTCAACCCGTTCGAACACTGAATTGAGTGCTCTGTGACCCTGTGCATAGGTATATCAATAACTCAGACTATACTAAGCATACACTCAAACTAAACTGTTCGAACACTAAATTGATCACTCTGTGGCCCTATATATGTATAGATATATGAATAACTCAGACTATACTAAGCATACACTCAAACTAAACTAAGGACATGATAACTACGAACATAATATAAATGAGAATAATGTCATCATAAGATAAATGTGAAGGGTACAAGAACAATACCAAGCCTCCGGTGACTAGATCCATAATCTAGAGCAGCAACCCGACTCTTCTAGATCTAACTTAGCTAAAATATGCTATGACTCTATGTTTAAGCTTTTCTCTCTTGATCTTGGTTCTGATCTAGATGAGATAGATGATTGTCAGAACTCAAACTTAGCTAAACTATGCTATGACTCTATGTCTGAGCTTGGTTCACTCTTGAAGGGTCTAGGGGTTCTTTTATAGGGAGCATCAGGCTCTCAAGGGGCCCATGGTTCCATGGCACGACTTAATCTCAACTCTCTATTTGAACCAACTTGAATTAATGGTGGAGATTGGTCCTCAAAGGCGATGGAGTCGACGGGAGCTGATCAGAGGGCCTAGAAGGGTCAATCGACCTACAGGTGAGATTGGCCGACCCCACCAAGGACCCTATCCACATAGATTTGCTTCTTTGTCAATGAATGATGGATTAGAGCCTTGTGTAGTCGGTTTCATTGAGAATGGATCTAATCTCTTGTGATAATATGGCTCGCTTGGCCTATTTTCTTGATAAACCCTCCCACATTCACAAATTCACCAAAACTTATGTTTAAACCACTAGGCCAATGTTGGTGATTGATATTAAGGATAAATATATGTCAAATTAATGGTTTATGGTTGATGTTAATGACCATCAATAGTATCGAAACAACCTTACAAGGTAGACGTCGCTCCACCTTCTCGCAGCTGTACCGCTTGCTCACTCTTACTTGAACGATCACATCACCTCGACCCCCCTTACTCCCTGCTCGACCAGCGGTCTTGCTACTACCGTGTCTACTGTGGTGCAACCACCAACCCCTACAAGTGCCACCACTACTAAGAGCCTTTTTGGCAGGGCTCCTCTTGAGGGGCTCCTGCAGAGAAGCCGAAGCCGTTTTGGAGGAGCCCCAACGGCTCCGATTCCTCAGCTTTTTCGGCTCCTCCAGAGATGCCAGAGCCGGAGTCAGCGAGAAGCCCTGTCAAACAGGCCCTAAATCTGTGCAGGCTAAGGATAGAGCAAGGCATGCGAGTGGGCCTAGGACTAGTAGAACAGTGCCCGGGGGAGATGGGTTGGGGGTTTAGGCTTTTATGGTGAGTCAGTTGCGAGCACTTGGGCCATGGAGGTGGGCTTCTTGGGGGGGGGAGAAGCAGTGATGTAGGAACATCGCAGGAGGTGAGCTTCTTCAATTCAAACGGTTTATCGGTTCCGATTCAGTAGAAAACAAGAATGGGGCCAACAACTGAACTTCCTACATTAAAAAACCAAAGTTGAACCAAACATGTAAAAAACCGTTAGTTTGGTTTGGGGTTCGATTTTCCACCTAAAGGTGTGTTCACCCTGAAATGTTATGCGTGCAAGAATAGAACTTTGGGCATGCAGTAAATACTCGATGTAAAATATGTGGAGTTGCAACTTAAATTTCAAGTGTTTTTTTTTGTTTTCGTTATGGATAATCTCATAAAGAAACAGAAAATCCAAAGTACAGCACCTGCGATCGAGTAAAATCACAGAAAATATTTTTACCATGGAGGTGAGTAATACGGCAGTGTCCACAAATTTAAGTATAATAGATGTGAGGGACACACATTTCACCGAGGATTTTAATCTTATCCACAACCAAAAGAACCGAATCAGCCGATATTGACCTGCTTCGGGAAATTCAGCTTTTTGAAAGCGACCACCGAGCACCAACTGTTGCATGGATTTCCTCGTGTCACCATCAACAAAGCTGGGAGAATGAAACACTCTCCCGTACATTTAAATTGATCGGTATCCTTCTTTAATTAGTTAGTATAAATCCTGAATCATCAACGATCAAGTGTGACATAGCTGTTGGAAAAAGGCTAGGAGCTAGCTACAATAATGGTTCCAAATCCAGTTGCTAACGTTGTTCGATTCAAACAAAAAATTCAAATGTTGTTTGGGAGATTGATTATTTATTACGTTGAAGTACGTATGAGATAGAATAATGTTTAACCAGACAAGCAAGAATGAGTTTAATCAACAACCCAGCATTATTTTGACTTATGAGAGTGCATGAGCAAAGCTTAGCAAATGCGTCCACGCTTTGCATATAGCATCGATCCCAAACCTTTGGACGTGTGTGATTCTGTGAACAGCCTGCCCTCCAAAAATCATCCGATTGGAGAGCTTTCTTCAACGTGAGTGGCCAAATGCAAGTGACGTGACGCTATTCTTCCAATTTTGTTAACTGAGTTGGGTTGGGGCTGACATGGATGACGCATGCCAGTGAGACCGCGAGGGCAAATCAAACATTTTGTAAGGTGGCGTCGACCTCCTTATCCTGGTGGTGCAGGGGGCCTTGGCAGGGGGTGTTTGGTTCGTTGCTGGGAGGCTGCCTGCACCAGCCGCCGGTAGTGGAGTCAGAATTTGAAATCAGGGTAGTCTTAGTCATAAATTTCATATGTAATACAATAAAATTCAAAGAAAAAATTGGTATACACGTCTGTAAATTAACCAAATTTTGATAGCATATTTAAACCTTCAAAACTTCATAAATAGGCCTCAACATATACAAATAGATCATACATAAGATAAAGTTTTACTTTTACATAAATAAGAGTAGGGCTTTCGCCGGACGAGGATAGGCAGACAAGGGCGCTCGCTTCGCACTCGTAGTCGCATCGCATGAGTTTGTGATGTGCTACCTAGAAGTCACGAAGGGTTCTCGGGGTGTGGGTGGATGCCTGGCTAGGTTACTAGGCCAAATTTCCATGGAATTGCTAACTACTAAATTTTTTTTGGCCAAAAGCAAGGGTAGTCCTGGGCCTACTTGGACTATGTTCGTATTTCTTAACATATACAGATATGATCCACAAGCGCACGGAAGTATCAATGTAGCACGTTACCCGAAAGTCTTTAGGGTATCGTATTTTCTACAAGGAACAGAGGTATTCTTCCAGCTAGTTCATCCATGGACAACACAAAGATAGAGATGAAAAGGGTAGAGATGAATTCCTATGATTTTAGGGTTTATGGATAGATAAACTCTAGTATTACTCACTCACTTTGGGCACTCGAGCGGACCTGGTATGTCAGACGATACCGGCCTGTAGCTCTACACCAAAACCTAGATGTGGGGGAATTTTGAATATATATATATATATAACTACTATTTAGCTCACTGGACTTTGAATAGTATTTGACACGCTGGCTAAGCATCGGTCTCCGTCCTTAGTCTTCGTGTGTCCGTCACCGTAATAATTAAAGTGCTGCTGTTATGGTAATAAAAAAAAATTCTAGCCAGCGAGAGTGACATTAGCAGTATTTATGGTCCGATAATAACTGCACTGCTCATATATAGGAGTATATTACTCCCGTCACGTCCAAATCACATTTCTTTCTTTTCTTGTATTCCAATTTCTCTCCCTCTCGTAGAAAATTCCAAATATCAGGAGCGGTGCGCAGCGGCACCCCTTCTTCTTCCCCACAGGCGTTTGGATCTGGTGGTGGCGCCTCCTCTCCTCCGGCGGTGTCTTTGTCCTCTCCTACGACGGTGTCTCCGTCTACCCCTCCGGTGGCATCCTCACATTCCCCTTCATTGGTGTTTTCCTCCTGGTGATCGGCAAGGGCCTTGGCTGCCTTCCGTATTGTTTTCCTCCTCGTGACCGACAAGGGCCACAGACCACAACTGTGTTAGGCCCGGCGAGGGCGGCGACGAGGACCACTCCATGCGGTGAGTCCTCTCCCTCGGCAGGCGGCAAGCCCTCTCCCAAATGGATGCCGGCCGTAGCAACGACGCACGAGGAGCCAAGGTAGATCCGGCATCCTCAGCGTGTCGATCCAGATCCGGACACGACATTCTCGGTGTAGGGGCGCACATGGCGACGGTGGCGCCCCCTCGCTGCCTCTTCTCCTCCTTCCCACCAGCGACAGGGCTTCATCTCGTGTCGAACTTCGTGGTTGATGGTCGTTGATTCCTGGCGGCATGCGACCGGCCATTACGCCATATTTTATTTTGACTAATGTTCCTTGATTAAATGATGTAACATAAGTACTAGTTGGATGGGGGTTTTTTTCTCATTTTTATCCTTCCTCTCTACTTGTTGGATGTTTTTTTCTCTCATTTTTCTTCTTCCTCTCTATCTTCTTCCCAGCTGGATCTTGCACAATGGTAGCAGATGTGAGCAAGTTCTTATAGATTCTTAATAATTTTTTAAAATTTTGATGCATATGTGAAGATATTTTTAGGATGCAAGTTTTTCCTTTGATTTCGATTACTGTATGAGCAATTAGTTTTGTAATATTAGTTTACATAGAAACATTGATTTAGTAAATTTTTTACTACAAAATACTATGATTGGCTCAATTTTTAGTTCAGTTATTACTGTTTGCAATAGCAGTCAAATAATTACAGCTAGATATATTTTTTTCTATTTTCGCTACAAAAGAATTAAAAGAACAAAAAAATCATCAGAAGGATTCTCCATGCCACTTTGCAATAGTCAAATTTACTAGTCACAGGTCTCAAATAATTTAAATAGCAAAATGATACTTTGAGTAATAAAAATAGTATGACTAAATATTGGACATCTCATTGATTATCATATGCAAAATTACTATGATGGATTTTTTTTACATAAAATAGATATTAGCAGTAATAAAAATTAATCTGACCATAAATTGGACACATAGGTGATTATAACAAGCAAATTTGTCGCTTGTAGGTCGTGATGAAATTATTTACATTGCAAAATGATACTCTATCAGTAATAAAAATTTATGACTTGATATCAAATGCCATGTTAATTATTACAGACAAAATTATGGCTCACAAGCCAGGATGGAGCATTTTATATAACAAAATCATACTATTAGTGATAAAAACTAGTTTGACCAAAGGTCGGACACGCCATTAATTACTACTCACAGATCAGGATAAAACTATTTACATAGCAAAATGATATTATTGGTAATAAAAATAAAAAAAAACTAATCCTTTATGATTTGTCAGAATAAAATATATGACATTGGCATAAAAATCATTTATTTTATTACTACTTCGTATACTTCTATTATAAAATTATTCCTATAGAGGCCACGAGAATAAAAATTTAGAGAAATAGTTCTGCTACTGGTACAATGAATATAATTACTACTAACATAAAATCAAGAGAAAGAGTAAAAAATTACTCCTACATGGTTCGTCAGAATAAAAACTATTGCCCATTCATGATTTAATAATTACTACTAATATTATATGATTTTACTTAAGTTTAGATATTGCGGTATGTGAAAATATCTAATTGAGCATCATCTCCATCCTAACCTTTTTCATTTTGGTTAGAGAAAGTTTAATCCACAATAATAATTGTTTAAATCCTATATGATTTGCAAATGTGGCACATGATAAAAAAAATCATATGTTTTATTTACTTTTTGTTACTCCAAATTTGTGTCTCACAAGCGAGGGTGGAGGATTTTATATAAAAAAATCATATTATTAGCGATAAAAACTAGTTTGATCAAAGGCCGGACACACCATTAATTACTACTCACTGGTCAGGATTAAACTATTTACATAGCAAAATGATACTATTAATAATAAACATAATAAAAAATTAATCATTTATTATTTGTAGGAATAAAATATGTGACATTGGGATAAAAAATCATTTATTTTATTACTACTTCATATACTTGTATTATAAAATTATTCTTATAGAGGCCATGAGAATAAAAACTTAGAGAAATAGTTCAGAAACTGGTACAATGAATATAATCACTACTAACATAAAATCAAGAGAAAGAGTAAAAAATTACTCCTATATGGTTCGCCAGAATAAAAACTATAGCTCATTCATGATTTAATAATTACTACTAATATTATATGATTTTACTTAAGTTTAGATATTGCAGTATGTGAAAATATCTAATTGAGCATCATCTCCAACTTAACCTTTTTCATTTTGGTTAGAGAAAGTTTAATCCGCAATAATAATTGTTTAAATCTTATATGATTTGCAAATGTGACACATGATAAAAAAACATTTGTTTTATTTACTTTCTGTTACTCTGGATATAGAATTATTCCTATAGGGCTAGTCAATCATTTTACTTTATGGACGCACCACCGTATCAATGCAATTACTACACTATCTAAAGTAGCTATAATCACGTCATTAATGTCAAAGACATGCGTGGACCACGTAAATAATATAATTACTACTTTAGTGTGCTGGAATAAAAACAACACGCTAACGGTGTTACTCTTCATAAGAGTAGGTGTTGAATACTATTCAGCAGTCAGGCTGCTAAATAGTGCAGTCCTATATATATATTATTTGTATATATGTGTTATTTATATCAAAGTAGGTAATTTTGAATACAAAACTTTTGATAGCAGTTGTTTACATTAGATTATTTGTAGTGGCGGATAATTTAGACTTACATTGTGCTTTTTTTTGAAAAATACATTACATTATTATGGTTGTTTCTCATTGTAGGTGGGTGTTAGAAACGTGTCAAAAATAAAAAGAAAATTGTATAGCGTGACTCTAGTCGCTGGTAGTCCGCCTTGCCTTCGGGTCGACTCGGCTAACGCTGCCGCCGTCGACGCCACTGGATGTTAGGACGTGTCAAAAAGAAAATGTACAGCGTGACTCTAATTCGTTGTAGTCCACCTCGGCTTCGAGGCAACTCGGCTAAGGCTGCCTCCGTCGTCGCCGCTCCCGAGGCTAGAGCGAGTGGGGAACGTGAATTCATTGTTTTTAATAAATTTTTAGTAGACTAAGTTTTTAGGGTTAAGGTCTCTCTATGTCAAATTTTTTAGTATTGGAGTTTTATCTTTTTCTGTGTCAAGGAGGTAGGGTGAAATATTTTCCTCTATAACGGCTTTGTTGAAGATGAGGGCGATAATTATGGTATCAACAACTTCGTATGACAACATTGAGACCCCTATTCCCGAACAATGACATCAAATCGAGATGATATCACAGCTATGAAATAGTTTTTTCGGACTCTTCTTTTGTTGTGGTTTGATCTGAGTACAATGAAGGACTAAGGAAAAGAAGTTTTAGATCGGCTCATTTTTTGGTGGCAGAAGGAAAAGGAAGAAAGACACCAGAAAAAAATTCTCCCGTCGTTCGTTTGTTGCTCTCATGTCTTTTATTGAGTGTTTCTCTGTGCAGTCATCTATACCAAAAAGCATTGTACGAATCTAATTTTGAGATTTGAAAGAATTCAAAGCATGAGTACAATTTAGATGAAAATTAGTATGAATATATATATATATATATATAGTATATAATCAAAAGTGTTTATAACGTGTTAATGTACCAAATTATTATTAATATATAATTCTTATTTTGTCATAAAAAAAACTTATTAAGCATAAGTGATGTCTGATGGCGCAAATGGGGTGGCCAGTTACTACCCGAATTTCTGGATAGTTTTTATGCTTTTATATACTATATACGAAAGCACTTGTTGGAAACTTTGTAGGCATCCTAGCAATTTTTAGCTCCGCCAATGGTTAATGAATACTTGTTCCAAATTGGAAAAGGCAGGAGGCACTAACAAGGTAATTTTACACTCAGTTGTATATAGTGAAAAAAAAAGAAGTTTTACCACTATGGAAAAGTCGGATTACCTGGTCGGTCGTCAACCTTTACTGCCTTTACTGGCCACAGCAGCGGGAGTCCACCCCGGCGGATGGAATCAGAGTCAGAGCACAATTATGGCAATAAAAAAAACATTTTTGGTACTAAATAACCAGCCAAAAACTTACCATACTGCTCGTCTCCTCCTGCCTCCTGGCCCTATATAAGCGAGAGGAGCGGGCTCCTCTTCCCCACAAAACCCAACTGATGACAGCCAGCGCCGCGTCCTACGAGTCCAGTTCGGATTGATCCCAGTTTATATCCTTTCTTGTGACCGGAGCGTCTCTCTCCCGTCCAAGGTTTACAAAACCGTTCGGTAACCGCGGACCGGCAAACCGTCCCCCACCGGTTCGGTTTCGGTACCGGTTTGAATTCAAATTTTAAATTTGAATTTCAAAAAATGAAAAATTCTGAAAAAATTCCTAAAAATAGTTCATGATTTATAGAGTCGAATGGTGTAAATTTTTTTCAAATTGGAGTTCGTTTGCTATTTATTTTGACGTGTTTAAGTTCAAAAAAAAAGAAAAAAGAAAAAAACCGGCCGGCCCGTTAAGGGCCCATGCGGCCCATTTCGTCCAGGCGCCTCATACAAGGCAGACAGAGGGCGTGGGGGGGGGGGGGCTGTCGGCTCCCACAACCCTATCCGCCCGCTCCCTTCCCCATTCCGCCCGTGCGCTGCGCGCTCCGCCGCCTCGACGCGGTTACCGAACGGCCGACGGCGGTTACCGAGGGAAACGGGTCGGTAACCGCCCCCGTCCCCGGACCACCCGCCTCTGAGCAGTTACCGAACGGGCGCAGGCGGTTACCGACCGGGCGCACGGTAACCGTCCGGGATTCGAAGGTAAGCTTTTTTTTTGTTTTTTCATTTCCTTGCATTTGTAGTTGTTTTAGTTGTAGGATTTAGTTAGAACAAGCTCTAGGATGTAGGATTGATGGAGTATAGGATGTAGAAAATATTTATTGTAGGATTTAGGTAGGATTTCATTTAGGATGTATGTAGGAGTTAGGTTTATTTGGTTTAGGATTTAGGATTTGCGGTTGGATTTGCTTTAGGATGTATGTAGGATTTAGGATTTAGGTTTTCTTTGATATAGGATTTATGATTTAGGTAGGATTTAGGTGTATGTTAGGATTTAGGTTTATTAGCGGTATGATTTGATGCATGTGTTCGATTTGTTTGTGTTGTCCATTTGTGCAGGAAGACAATGTCGAAAGACGTGGTATGGGAGCATGGTGAGAATCTTGCTCCTGGTTGGAGATGCAATTACTGCCGTACACAAAAAGCAGGGGTAGCATTTGGCTGCGCGCGGGACGGAGGTGATCCACTGCAGCAAGGTGCCCAAAGAAGTCCGGGAGTACTTTTAGCGGGACATCGACAGAACTAGGCAGGCAGCTAGTGACCGCTCTCGGCAGAGGGTTGCACGAGAGGCTGCTGCAGCGGAGGGCAACCACCCCCTTGACGATGACGAATACGAGGCTCAGATGCAGGCAGCCATTAATCAGTCCAGAGCAGAATATGAGTACCAAGAGGGGGTGCAGCGGAGAGGCGACGCTTACGAGCGTGGAGGTGATAGTGGTAGTGGTACTGCTTCGCAGGGGGGCAATCCTTTGCAGAGGATGTTTCGGAGGTCTGGTTCACAGAGGCAGACCCCTGCGGCGGTGAAGGACTACAACTTGGCAGCCGGTACAAGTGGTGGACTGAAGCAGACAAGGATTGATACAGGGTCGTGGACGCAGAGGGGAAGGAACGCAAAGGATGCACTTGGGAAAGCTTGGGGAAAGTTTTTTCATATTGCAGGAATCCCCGGGAGACAGGTGGACAATCCGTACTTTGTTAGTGCAGTCAGGGAGACGCAGAAGTGGGGTAAGTACATATACTTGGAGACCTATGTGGTGACAGAGATCAAGTGGACCCCGACGATGTGGTGACAGAGATCAAGTGGGGTAAGTACCACTTCCAAGAGTGCAAAAGGGAGATGGAGATCTTCTTTCGAACAAATGTCCAAACATGGCATGAGTACAAGGATATCATGGATACCAGGATTGCGGACGTGTACTATGGCATGTATGTGGGCCCAGGTGAGATCGCAACCGTTGTTTAAATAGCAATCTCTACATATTTAGTATGTACCATATGCTAATTTGTCGTGCATCATATGTTGCAGCTGCTGTCCTGAACCCAAGGCTTGTATATCGTTACAATCCAACTCCGCAAATGTTTGGTGGCCTCAAGGAAGCATTTGGGAAAATGACGGATGTGCATACCTCCGCCTTGGCATTACAGGAGGCAGAAAAATTCCACCAACACCTTGGGGAGTTTGGCACTGAACTGGCCATGAAAATGGCCATCGACCCCAATACAACCCCATGTAAGAGTACTTTTAAACTCCTTTTTTGTCTTTTAGATCACATACCTAACATAATGGGTTCAACTTACAGCACAGTGGTGGATGTTGTTCGGCAGGCACACTCCAAATCTGCAAAAACTTGCGTTGAGGCTTGTTGCACAATGTGTATCCTCCAGTGGATGCGAGCGCAACTGGAGTACATTTGCCTTATTGCACACGAAAGTTCGTAATCGCTTGTCCCACAAAAAGCTGAACAAGCTAGTGTATGTGAACTACAACCTTCGCCTGCGACTCGCGGATGCCTCTGTACCACCTAGGCGTGAGGAAGAAGACTTCATTGACCAGTTCACGTAGATATCCTTTTACGATAGAGATAATCCGGTTCTAGACTGGATGGAGTATGGCAGATCCAACAAGGCTCCAGTTCTCGACGAAGAAGATGAAGAAACGTACATCTCTCTTCTGTCCCGTATTGTGAGGTACGTTGATGTACTTTGTTAGCCACTAACGAACCATACTTTTAATAATATGATTCATTTTTTGTGGTGACAGAGATCAAGTGGACCCCGACGATGTTAGGCCCATCAGTGATTGGGCCCGTAGACATGTGGGTGACACACATCTTGGCAAAAGGAAATACCAGATGAGACCTAGGCAGGAGGACCCCAAACGCCAGAAACAAAAGGGAAAGAAAGTGCAACAATCTGTCACCAGCGATGCTTCGACAGATGATGGCGAGGAGGGTGAGGAAAGTCCACCGTACCAGGAGTCCGATGACAGCAGCTCAACAAATGACAGTGGAGACGGTCATAGTGGTGACGATGACCCTGGAGCTGCTGGTGGTAGTGCTGTTGGTGGTGGTGGTGGTGGTGGTGGTCTTGGTGATGCTGGTGGACTTCGTTTCACAGGTATCAATTGGTACACACATTTTTTCCTGTCTATGACTATTGACTAGTACTAATTATGGTCAGCTGTAGGCGAGACAGACTTCACACATGCTACTCAGGACCGCGACTATGGGCAGCCGGAATCGCAGAGGAGAGTTTACGACCCGACGGACTGCTACGGCACGCCAGAGTCCTACTCTTCCTCATACAGTGATACATCGTACGGTGGTGGTTACACCTACCCCGTTCCTGACATCAGCACGCAGCTGACCACTAGATGGGTCTACGAATGGCAAGACCCGGATTTCTACAACATGTTAGTGCAGGAATGGGAGACCACAACTCATTGGACGGGCCAATCATGGATAGACTACAAGGCTCAGCTCCAGACGCGCGGTATCGCTCTAATGTCTACCGCGGAGTATGAGGAGGCGTGCCGAAACGGGATCTTCCCTTATATTCTACGCCAGTGACCATGATGTTTGCATGTCTACGACACAAGGTATTTCCATGGACGATTTGTTGTTGCAACGGTGAACTACGTTATTTCCGTCGTGTATTTGTGACTAGTGCATCACTATGATATTTCGATGCGTTGTCCATTTGTGTCATACTATTTTTTCCTGCACTGTGTGTTCTATTTACATCATTATGTACAAAGGTCATAGAAAAAAATAGATTTTTTTAAGGAAAAAAAAGAGTAACCGGCGATTTGGGGCGGTTACCGACCAGACCGAACGGTTACCGGCACTAACCGACCGGTTACCGGTCGTAAACCGATTGCACTACAACGTTTGAATTCAAAATTCAAACCGTTCGGTAACCGCCCGGCGGTAACCGGTAAACCGCCGTCGGCCGGTTTCGGGTTCGAAAACGGTTAGTAAAACCCGGCTCCCGTCGCGATCACCGCCGCCGCCCCTGCCCTCCGATCGCCTCCCTCTCCGAACCTTTATATACACCAGCTGTGTCCTGTGTCCTCCACACCACCCTTGAGGCGTCCGGCGTGTGTGGCTGTGTGTACGTTTGCTTTGCATCCACCATGCCTTCGCTGCTCGACTCGCCGCCACAGATCCCGGCCGCCGGCGCCTGGGGCTCGCTGTACGTTGTCCAAGAACCCGTGAAGCCTCGTCACTGGATGGCCGTCCCGCTCCCGGCGGCTGCAGTTGCCAAGAAGCCGGCGTACGGCGCCAGGAAGAAGAACCTGGAGACGTGCACCGAGGCGCTCGGGTGCGAGACCGGCGCCGTGGACGCCGCGCCGGCCTGTTACGGCGCCGATGACAAGGGCGACGACGCAGAAGTGGACGAGGCTGAGTGCGCGGAGAGGAAGCGGCGCGCCCGGGAGGAGGAGGAGGAGGAGATGGAATGGAGGGCACGCCAGTCGGCGCGCCGACCTCTGCCCCCGCCGCTGACGACGCGCTGCGCGCGGATGGTTCACGAACGGCGCGACGGCCGCCTGGCCGTGTACGCGGTGCGCACGCCCGGGATGGAGGCCGAGCGCAGCGGCGGCCGCCTTCGCATGCGCCTCATCTCCCTCCCCAGCTGCTCTTCCACCGCTTGCCGCCGGCAAGAAGCGCAAGACGCGGAGGCAAAGGAGGACGTGGTGATGGTAGAGGCCAAGGTTGAGGAAGAGGAGTGCGGCGTCGCGAAGTTCGTGCGCGGCGGCCGGTGCGTGGAGCCGGAAGGTGCTGCCGCCACAGCGAGGCGCGGCAAGCAGTGGGAGCCGGAGCAGGCTGCCGCGTTCTGGGTCGCCACCTCCTGAACAGGAAACCGATGGATTAGTCGCGCCTACTGATTATTTATTTCCTAGCGATTATTACTGAAAAAAGGTTTGGCGATCCATCTCTCTTTAGCAGAAGGAGATGGTTGTGATCTGGTCATGCAATTAATGAGTCCTTTTTTTTTGTTTTTGATTTATAGCCTGTGCCATGGATCTGTTGGTTATATATTGTCACCTTAGTTTATC
Organism: Microstegium vimineum; assembly: GCA_022036555.1. Taxonomy (NCBI): domain Eukaryota; kingdom Viridiplantae; phylum Streptophyta; class Magnoliopsida; order Poales; family Poaceae; genus Microstegium; species Microstegium vimineum. The sequence goes on along the minus strand of CM039127.1, from coordinate 23,392,508 downwards.
ACAAAGAACTGTGACGGATTGCTGGTGATTGAGATGGCACACGGTGTATGGTATGTAGGATTTCGCTTGGCCTTGCTTATCTGTGACTTCTCCATGTTGAGAATGTGATCATCAGCCATTAGAATGGTGTTTACAACTTGTATCGTTCTCCTTTTGTCCATGGATGGAAATTAACAAAGGTTTTATCACTTGTTCGAGCTTCGTCCAATGCTCTGTACAATTTGCGCCACTGGCCGCAGTACGTAGAGTCGTAGACAAATCGCCAAGCCTGCCGGTCTAAGCCATAAGGAAGCAGGGGACTGTCCCAGCGAACAAATTTTTTTAGCCATGCAAGAAAACTTTTTTTTTGTTTTTGCGAATTAGCCATGCAAGAAAACTTATTAAGCTGGAGGAGACCAGTCAAAAACCGTGCGTATTGGAAACTTGGTGCCGTGCACGAGCCCTAAATAAAGATTGGGACTTGTTAAAATCCATGTACCTGAATTTTAGTTTTCTTTTATGTGATGGTTATTGCATATATTTTACACTAAAATTATAGGTTTAATTTTTTCCAATTTGTATCTATATAATCTGTAATTTTCGGTTCCAACAATCACAAACTGGCAAAATTATTTTTGTTGGCACAAAGATAATTAATAATTTATAATTGTTTCTATAGTTAGAAATGGATAAAAATTTGATATATGTTATAATACAAAAACAAATAGCAAATCACAAAAGTCATAATTTACTTGTATTAGTTGATTGTACAAGAGTAATGTCTAAAATCACCTTAAAATTCAAGCGTGTGAAGTATTAAGAGAAGTGATAAAGGTTTTGTGAGCTGGCTACCATCCTTGTTATCGTGCTAAAATTAGGAAATTCTTTAGAATAGATTACTTTGGTATTTGTTTTTTATATTCTAATTTTATTCCAAGAATTAGCAAAGAGTAATCTTTCGATGCTATATTCTAAACAAAAGCAGAACCCAGCGCTACAATTTGCAGCCATAACATTTTGAACTTTTGCAGTTACTCTGTTGGACAAGATAGATGCAGTATAGTGACGCTGCAGGACCAAATGAGAGTGCGAACACATGGTGGATAAGTACCCATGTATGTTCAATTTTGTGATGAGTGATTGCCCAACACTTGAACGTTTTAGTTTGAGTGGCTTACTACTAATCTTTGCGAAAGAAAATGTGTGCCTGTCTATCGGCTTGTGGTGTGCAGGTACTATGCCTAGTGACAGTGGTCAATGGCGTGGAGAAGGTCGAGTAGAGGCTTGTCGTGCCGATGGACTGAGAGCGGTGAAGGGCGGAAGCGGGGCTCAGACTGAGGGATCATGGGCGCCGACGGACTAGCTGTGGTGGCTAGTGCCTGGCACCGGCGAGTGCGAGAAGACATGGAGGTAGACCGAGTCGACCGAGTCAAGACGCGGACTAGCGGGTCGAGCGGAGGCTCAGGGGACTCAGAGTCCGACCGGGCGAGGACAAGCTGGCTCGAGTCGAGCGGTTTGGTGGTTTGGGCCGCAAAACCACCGGAGGACGGTTTCCGAGTTTGGGCCTCAAAACTCGGGGTTCGGTAGTTGAGCCGAAAGCTACCGGTGGAGGGTTTCGCGGGTTTGGGCCTAAAAACCCGGGCGGAGCTTCCGAGGAAGCAGGGATGGCACGTGGCGGAATCCTGGAGGTTGCGTCGAGGCGACGACAACTCCCGACAGGAAGCGGGGCCGCCCATTAAAACGAGTGGCTGAGAGTTATCGACTTGGATTACAATGTCTTAGGGCTAGGTAATTCGGTCATGTATCTAGGGGGAGTCTTTGGGAAATAGCCAAAACCCTGTTAAATAGGGGATGAAGGGGTATCCTCATCCTATCTCTTGAACCCTAATCATTTGCCTCAACTCTCTCTCTCTCTCTACCCTCTCTCTAGTTCATGACATCCCTAGGTTGATTTCATCAACCTCTGTAAGAACTTGAGTTTGTTGCGAGGAATCGGAGGTCGTAACCTCCGTAAGCCATGGTGGCTTCGATTTCGTGATTGTGTCCCCGTTTTGCTTTTTGCTCTCTCTTTTTCCCGAGATGATTTCTCTTTGTTGGGAGCAGCTTTGCTAAATCCGTTTGAACCAAGTTGTTCGTAATCGTGAGGAGTTTCTTTGCACCGAAGGAATTCTCCTCAAACCTCACGAGTGCGTAGATCAGGCGATTTCTTTGTAGCGTTCTTCGTTTTGCCCTCTTTCCCCCAAATCCGAGTATTCTCTTTTATCCTCTCCAAATTGAGCGATGATTTCTTCGGGATAGCTCCCCAACTGCACTAGGATCATGCCTACAAAGTTTGGTTGCAGTTGGCGATCATTTGGTTGAGTTTTGGGAAGATTTGGCGGAGAGAAATCTGTTTTCGCGAAGAACAATTTTCTGCTCGTGAGCGTCGGACCACTTTCCCCTAAGCTCCGGACCATAGCAAGTGGTCCGGTGGTCTTGACTTTTCTCGTGTCAAGCAGAAAGGGGCGTCGGACCACCCTCCGGACCTCTCAGCTTTTGAGCTCCGGACCATAGGCGAATGGTCCGGTGGTTCTGCTGAGGGAAACTACCACGCGTCGGACCTCTCTCCTTAGTCCGACGGGGTAGTCCGGTGGTCTGGTCCGGAGGCAGGGTGTTCACTGCTCAATTTCGACAGTGGGCAAAAGTAAGCACCGGACCACCTTCCTTGGTCCGGAGGTGGCGTCGGACTGGTCCGGAGCAGGTCGTCCGGAGGTCAGGTGCTCCCTGCGTTGGTTTGTCTCGGCGGGTGAAGGTGTCGGACCTTAGCACCGGACTACTCGCTATAGTCCGGTGACTCTGTCTCAACTGGTCCGACGGTTGCTGTTTTGCCTGTTTTTGCCTAGGTTCTTACCTCTTTTCCATAGGGGTTGAGGACTTGGTTTTCGAGGTTTCCGGTGAGTTTTCCTCCACTGCCGGTGAACTCTTATTTCTTCGTTTTCGTCTGAATCCCCGCTCGCGTTGCTCGGAGGAGGTTGAGCACCCAACAACTAGGTTTGGTTTTTGGGAAGAGTGATCCGAATATTTCGAGAGAAATTTGAGGCTCCCATTCACCCCCCTCTAGTCGCCGTTCTTGGTGAGAATCGTTGATTGTGGCCACGAATGTGATCACGTTGTTGCCATATATGCGGCCATTAGGGCTGCTATATGTGTGGACAAAATACGAGGTTCAAGAGCGTGATGGCCACTGGCCGGACTATAACGTGACCCATGAAAGCCACGGTCCGATCCAATCCCAATATGAGGTGGCCCAACTATCTGATGTGTATCCTAGGCATGTCGATAAACATGGACGACAGCGGCTAAAGCACAGAAGAAAAAAAGCCACACCGGAGATGGCAATAGTCAGCCTACTGGTTCGCTGGTTTAACGAGCGATTTACCCGCCGAATGAGTTGTTTTTTATATATATTAATTAATATGTATTATGATGAAAAATATGCAGGTTTTCTCCAAATATATCACATATACTTATAATATAACACATGAGCTAATCAGTAATATTGATATAATCCATTGTCCAAAGTTTGGAGCTAAGAGTCTGATTAGATGGCTTCCTAAACTCGCTGTAGAAACATATGCTGTTGTTTGAATTATTTCACCATCTCGCCAAATGTTTGACTAGCTGCACCTGCACTTTTCTCTACTCCAAGGAGCAGCTAGCTTTTGCCAATTCTTTTTGGTAACATCTGAACATTAAAATGGATCACTGGATTGCCACAGAAAGCACCTAATTCTAACAGTTCACGGCAGCTCATTTTTATGGCTAATTTTTAAGCTAAATCGAACCAATAAGGCTACTTGTTCCCTTTTTTTTTTGTTGGGGGGGTGGGGGGCGTCAATCGGTGATCAGTCCGTCCGGTTCTGTATTTGTATATGGTCCAGACTCCAGACACCATTTCCAGCAAAAGCAACAGGTCGGACAAGAAAATCTTTATGCGCTTGCTGACTAGCCTGCTGCTTTTTGTCGATGTTGGTTGGTTCTTTCATGCTAAGGGCGACTTGAGAAAAAAAAAAGAATGAGATGCTACTGCTGGTGTGGTACCGTATCAACTCAGAATAGGGAGCACTATGATGATTTTGTGCTTAGAATACGGACCATGAACAAACCTGATGAACTTTCATTGGGCAGGAGCCAAGCCACGAGATTGGCACCGTCACAGTCCGGCGAGCACAACGGGCGGGCTGGCACAAGGCGGGAGACATATGCGGTTCCCGCGTCACGTCGTTGGAATTCTTGCCAAGCCAAGGCTTTTGCGATCGGCTGGTTCCCCCGGCCGGTTTCTGTGCTCGGATCTCTCCCGGGTGGGGCGGGATCTCACGGCGATCTCGCGTGTCGCGCGGGGGAACGAGATCGTCTAACTTCAGTGAAATCGACTGCAACTGCAGTCAGGCGTATCTACGCCGTTGCTTGACGATCCGACGATGGATCTGTTAAAGTAATATGGGCTGCACGATAGCAAGGCCCAGCACAGCCCATATCTGCTGGTGCCAAAAGCTCCCGTGGATGGAGCGCTCGAACGTATCGACGCCGCCGCCGTCTTCCTACTCCCACACGAGTGCCGCAAACTGCCGCGTCGTTGCTGTCCTCGCCGAGCGCCACGTCGTGCAGCGCCGTCCCTCCCAAGCGCCGCTCTATGGCCGCCGTTGCCAAGCGGCTGGCCTCGCCGAGCACCGCGCCGTCGTCGTCCTCGCCGGCGGCTGTCCTCGTCGAGCGCCCCAAGCGCGGCTCTATCGCCGTCGTTGCCAGATAACAGGAGCTATTGTTGGGCCGAGGCCCAGATAACAGGAGCTCATTAGCCGGACGCACAGGCCTTCGTTCGATCTATACGCTGACTGCAGGTGCAGTCGTTTTCAAGTTAGACGATCTCACTCCCGGGCACGAGCGTGCTGCGACAGCCTGCCCTGCTCCGCTGTCCACTCCGCCTCTCATAGAAGGTCTCGGTTGATTAACTAAGACGGTCAAGCCGTCCGCCTCCATTAATACTATTAACGGAGACGGGCGTCATAATCCGACCGTCTCCGTTAATAGTATTAACGGAGGCGGCCATCGTAAGGCGCTTGTCTTCATTAAGCCTTTAATTGAGGCGGTCAGTTTTTATTTGTCCGCCTCTGTTATGTTTTGCAGCATTTAAAAAAAAAATTGACGCCATATTTCATTTGAATTTGAATTATGTTTTTTAAATCTAACAAAGATATATATATATATATATATATATGAATAAAAATGCAAACAGAAGTACATATAGAAACACAAAAAACAACCGATAACACTTATATATATATATATATATATATATGTTGTCCAACACATGTACATGTACATATACACAAGTTTGAATTTGAAGTTAGCAATATTACAACCATGTAAACTGTTTTTCGGCCACTAAACTTTTACACTACATCTGGCAACTTGTAATCGCAGAGATTTAACCCCCCCCCCCCTTACTCCAATTTCTTATATCCTTGTATTTAGGATTGGTAGCTAGGTCGCTTTCAGTGTGGAAGAATGATTCTCTCCCTTCGTGCGCGGCCTCTGTAACGAACTTGCAAATATCAGCGACCGTTTGACTAAATGTTTGGTCAACCTTATCCGACTTCTCCAACCAATAATCTATTCCGACCTTGAGTTACCGTCAGCTCATGTTAAATTTGGCGCACGACCTCAGATACTCATCGTATCCTTTCAATACCTATGCTTCTTGATAAGGAACCGTCTGTGACGCATATACACCATCTTAGTAGATCCCTTGAGGTAAGTGTAGCAAGTATCATCGATGCAAACAGTACAACCAGTCTTCCCTTTTATCTGCCCTGACAACGAAAAAAGACCAGGGTAATCAGTGATGGACACAAAGATTATGACTTTTAGAGTGAACTTCTTCTTTACGGACGCATCGAACATCTCAACACCTTGTTCTCACAGTTTCTGCATATCTTCCATGAGCGGCTCTAGAAACACATCTATGTCATTGCCGGGTTGTCTCGGTCCAGAAATCAACATGGTCAGCAAAAGGTATCTACGTTTCTAACATATCGAAGGGGTAGGTTGTACATGGTCAGGATGACCGGCCAAGTGCTATGCGAGCTACTAAGGTCACCGAACGGGTTCATTCCGTCACTACTCAGCGCAAACCTAATATTTCATGCCTCTTTGCCAAACTCTGGGAACATGGTGTCGAAAGCCTTCCACTACTTGCCATCGGAAGGGTGATGCAGCTTGTTATCGTCTCTCGTGCGATTTTCATAAGCGTGCTAGGACATCAGCTTAGCATCTTCAGGGTTCCCGAATATAGCTCGTAGACGATCAATGATAGGTAGGTACCACATCGATAGTGTAGGACTTTTTCTCTGCATGTAACCCAATTCTTCCTCGTCTAGTTGAGCCGATAACTGGTTGTTCTTCGCCATCTTCTTCTTCTTGGACCCACCCATAGATCCTTCGTCGTTCTCATCCACCCGACAATCAACATTCCTCTTATATCGACTCGCACCACAGTTTGGACAATGATCCAACTTCTCATGCTTGTCTCCTCGATAAAGGATGCAGTGGTTAGGGCAGGCATTGAATTTTCTAAGCTTCATCGCCAATGGTCGGATCAACTTCTTCGCTCGATATGTATTTGCAGGCACCTTGTTTTCCTTTGGATATGTGTCAGCAAGGACGGTCATGATGTCATTGAAGCCAGTGTCGGACCAGCCATGCCTAGCCTTCAACATCAGCATTGTGAGGTTAAAACGCAGTGCTGTCCAATGCTTTGGACAACCATTATAAAGAGGGTCCAATGCAGCCTGCTTCATCTCCCTAAAATTCTCAAGCCATCGAGGGTTGTCAAACATAAGGTCATCTTCATCAAGGCGGTTAGCTATTTCCTCCATTAGCTCCACACCCTCTACGTCTCTCACAGCAGCGTCTTCATCACCTCCATCGTCGTCAGCAACACCCATATCTTCGAAAAGGTCATCCATTGTGACGTAATCACGAGCATTGTCATCGCTTGCTGCCGGCACCGACGAGGAGGCAGCTGGTTTAGCTCGTCCTACGAACTCTGCATTATTATTATTGACCGATGTGCCTCTAGATGCATCTTCCACAGTTGAATCTACTACCTTCTCTCCATGAAAATTCTAAACCGTGTAATCCTTAACAAAACCAAATCTGATCAAATGAGATTGCACCTCGCTATCTTTGTGGGCTTTCATGTTCTTACAGTGAGAACACGGACAAGTAGTTGTCGTCCTATCCAGACGCTCACGGTGAGCTTTCGCAACTGCAATAAACTTCCGGACATGAAGGAGGTATTGTGGTTTCATTCTTTTTATCTGGTACATCCATTCATACCTCTCCATATTGCCCCCTATAAATCATATATGACCACACCGTCAAAGAAACAAAGTATTACAAAGAAGATAGATAAACAAAGTACAGTATCGATCTAGATCTAGATCTCAAAGAGCCCAAATAGAAGGGTCAAATGAAGTTTAGAGAGCATGTGTTTATCTTTTGTGATGTCTTCTCTCCCAAATCAAGAGCAAAACTTCCCCCCTAGGTTTTTCTTAATTTTTGGGGTCCAATCTTCAACAAATCATGTCACCACCAAAGACCAACGGATTAGAAAGAAGATATTAGATTTAGAGATAAAGAAAATAGCAGTTTTCTCTCTCCTCCATGAATCTAGATCTAGACTAGATCTCAAAGAGCCCAAATAGAAGGGTGAATGATATTTGGGAGAGCATGTGTACCTTTTGGGATGTCCTTCTCCAACAAATCAAGAGAAAAACCTCGCCCCTAAGTTTCCTTAATTTTTAGGGTTTTAAGATTTAAAACCCTAAAAAAATGGAAGGAGCCGTCGAGAGGAGGAAGAAGGGGGCGGCACTGTAGCATTAAATAGGCACAGCTTAATGGAGGCGGGCAAATGTAACCAAACCGCCTCGGTTAATAAACATTAACGGAGGCGGTCTCGTTACGCTGCCCGCCTCCATTAATCTATTAACGGAGGCGGGCGGGTTACGCTGACTGCCTCAGTTAATCTATATTAACCGAGGCGGACGATCCTTATGTGCCCGCCTCCGTTAATCATTAATGGAGGCGGACGTTTAGGACAACCGTCTTCCAGAGATGGTGGCGGCCTGGCCTCGATTACTAGAGGCGGGCGGAATATGTGACCGCCTCCAATCAAAAAAACGCAGTGTCTCCTAAAAGAAATTTTGTACTAGTGGGTTCAGCGTGGAGAGGAGAGCAGGGACTGCCCAGCAGGCAGCAAGGAAAAGCGAGAGAACGTATTTGATGACACCGCATCCATTATTAGACAACTTTCAGTTTATTTTAACTTATTCTCTCTCAGAACACTATTCAACCAGGAGGAATCAGTCAGCTTTTATACCAACTAAACGAAGTCTTACACAAAATTTAGGAAGCGCATCAGTTTCCATAGGAATCAGGAGAAATCGGTCTGTTCGGTTGGCAGGATTATACACTGTTCTGGTTGGATTAAGTACTGCTGGCTGATTTCTTGTGGGAGAAAAACACTGTTCTGGCTGGATTTAAACCGACTGAAAAACCAAGCGAACAGGCCCAATATGTTGTCTAAATTCTTGTTGATCTGGTAAGGACTTCCACAACGGAAGAACTAGGAGCATGGTCCTGACCTGCACCATCTTGATCAAGAGGGGTTGCTGGGTTGGTGTGCTTTTGTATACTACTTGATGGTTCAGGATCATCTGTTTTTGCACATATCCAAAACTAGATGAGTTGGTGTTATCGATACAACTGCAATGCTAACCCAACTGGTGCCTTGAACTCAAGACCACGCTAGGCCGGAGGAAGGAGTGTTCTAGCAAAGGCCCATGGGCCATGGCTATGGTGGACATAATGAGTGTAGCCAGCGCAGACACAGCGCAGACAGAATGAGTGTAGCCAGCGCAGACACAGCGCAGACAGAATGAGTGTACCCAGCGCAGGCCCAACATTTATTTTCTTAGAGCATGTCTGTTAGCCCCTACTCCCTCCGTTCCAGAAGTATCTGTCGCTTTCGCTTCCTAAGAAAAATATTTGAAAAAATATATATTAAAATGGTTAATATTCATGATACATGATTAGTATCATTGAAAAGATTTTTGCATCTAGTTTTTTAATAAATTTATTTAGATATACAAATACAGTACGTATTTTTCTACAAATCAAATCAAACTTGTGGCACAGAAATCGAAAACGATAGATAATTTGGGACAGAGGGTGTATTTTTTTTCCTTCGCCACTTTTCCCCCTTGGGTGTTTCTCTTCCGCACCACGACTTTGGGACTGGTTCCGCCACCCGCCATGGATGCCTGCCGGCAGATGTGCACATACTCCCTCCGTCACAGAATACAGGTCGTTCGGGGATTCAAAAATGTCCCTCAAAGAAGGTCGTTCTAGAGAATGGGCCCCACCGAATGAGGGATGCAGGCCTACTGCGGCATCTCCCACGCTCCCACTAGCATCGGGCTCCTCTTTTCTTTCTTCTCCTATCCCACCAGCGCCGCCGCACCCATCCGGCCATCCCACGCCGCTGCACCGTCCTGCTCTTCTTGCACGGGGAGCGCCCCACAATCTTCTTCTGCGCGTGGTGCTGAGGCGAAGGCCGCAGGCATCGAGGTGGAGGGGGCCAGCGTCGGCGTCGACTGGGGCAGCTGTCGAGGCGGAGTGGTCGGCCCCCCGGGCCGATCTTGAACCGAGGCAGAGCGGCCCGACGTCGAGCGGCGCATCCCGAGCGGAGCGGGCGCCCCTCCCCCATCCACCGCACCGCCCAGATCCACACGCAGCCGAGGTCGACGGCTAGCTCGAGATCCATGGCGTCGCAGGTACCTGTCGCCACCGCTCCTGTACCGGTCGTCGCCTCCCCGCCGGTTGCCTCCAACACCGGTGCTCTCCCTCTTCTCCACCGACTCCTCCCTACAGCGCGTGTGGTGTGGCCCTCATACGGAAGGAGAACCAGAGTCAGAGAAATCTGGATCTGAACGAAGCAACGGAGGAGAGAAAATATCGTGTGGGGACGGAGGGAGGATTAGACGTTGCAGTAGGGGCATGCAGGTCTTTTGCCTTGATCCTTGATAGTCCCGTCCGTTCCTAGAACGACTTGTATACGAGTACAGAGGGAGTAAGTTATAAGTTATCTGTATAACTTTATAACTTTCTAGAAAAAAGTTGTGGAAACAATTTTTTTCTAAAAAAAGGAAAGCCACGTGGAGAAATGGAATTGACCATTGGTTTTGAATCTGGTTGCCTTTCGCAGTTTTGCTCACTGGTTAGGTCAGTCTTAATAAAAATTTCAATTAAATATATTGTCACATATATATTTTTTTATGACATAACAATGTATTTAAGAAAAGAGAAGAAATAAGTTTGATCTAGATGAAACTCTCTTGAAATGAATATCAACTCGCTGTGAGTCATAAAACTAAATGTCTATGAAAGTCATGAAACGAAATGTCTATGAAACTATAGAATAAAACTCTTTATTGAGAGCAAGTGTTTCATTGAAATTTTATTTTATTTCATATGACATGATAGTCTTAAAAATAAGACTACGAAGCTCCTCACCAAGACCAGACGTGTGTAGATGTGCGCAGCACCATCTAAAAAGGAAAAGAGGTAGGCTTTGTTTGGAGAAAGGAAACATTGGGTGAATTGTTCATTGAATTTAAATCGGATGAGCATTGGTGAATTAAGGGCGTGTTTGGTTGTACACCGCAACTTACCACGACTAGTAAAAGTTCAGCAACTTTAGCTGCTGCTTGGCCGTGTAAAGTAGTTTGATTGCCACAACTGTCGTTTCCCTCCCTGGCTTGTCGTTTTGCGTGTGGCGAAGTGTGATATATGGCGATCATTCTTCTCACCACAAAGTTGTGGTGCTGCCGAGTCTACGACGTGGCTGGCGTTGATGGTAACCAAACACGACATTAGTTGGACTGATGAGGACATCCCCTATATGGCTGACGAGCTCCACGGCCTATTTGCTTCGCGACCTCCCGGGCGAGGAGCCGGCCATGCAAGCATCCTGGCCCCAGGCGCCTGAAATCGGTCGCTTGGAGCTGCGCTCGCGCCAGGCAGCTTTGCCAAGGGTGCAAAGCAAACAAGCCCTGCCTGGGCCACAAGATCCGTGCGTCGCCCGGGCTGCGAGCTCCGGCCCGCGGCACCACCGACTGCATGCGCCCTGCCGTTCCGGTGTTGCTGCCGCCGCCGCGCTGGGCAGGCCCTGCAAGCCCCGGCCACGGGGCGCCATGTGGAAGCAAGCCGCAAGGACTCGTGCCTAGAACACCACACGCTTCCCGGTCATTTTTCGATCGAGAGATGGGCGGAGAGCTTCGCAGTGAGGCGTGACGGGAGCACGTTCCGAGGCGCGCCGTTCCCGTTCGGCTGTCGCTCTTTCTCTCTTCCTCGCCCTATTCCACCCAGTCTCAACCCGCATATGATAGGAATATTTCAACCGTATCAACTTAGTTCCACCTACCTACGAACCAAACAACATGCTATCTGAGTCCAACCGAGGATATCCCACTCTAACCATTAATCCAAACACACCCGACGCTGAAGAGGACCCCGCTGCCCGTTGTCTCACTCTCGCCTCGTAGTGGATTCGTGGCCAGCCACCGTCGGTTTTAGTTGGTGAAACGATCGACTGAACCAACTCAAAGGCAGGCAAGCGTCATCTGGTCGATTACACGCGGGAGAAGGAAGGTGGCTTACCATGTATACAAACTAGTGCAAGGCCCGCGCCACCGCGGGCTCATGCAGTTCGAACAAAAATTTGAATTATGGAGACACAGTGACTAATAAGGTAAATACATATATATTTAGGATGTATATATTACACGTTATTCAAGTATGCAAAACGTGTCAATGACGGACAGGCCTCACAACAAATTATGGCCCCGAGAGGCAAATGAACCTAGTTTCCTTCCTTCTGAAAATAGGCCATACATACTGGGCCAAATTAACAGTTCATTCGAGGCCGTCCTGGCCTGCATTACGCTTTTCAGCCTGTGAACTGCCCTCTGTCTCGTCGTCTCCCCCATTCCTCTCCTCCCAAGGAAAGGAGAGCGCGCCTATAGAAGGTCATATAGAAGTTAGTATACATTTCATAGAACATGAGACCCTAGATGGATGGGCCAGGAATCTAAAAACTTATAGAATCTTATACAGTAACAACTGATACAACTGAATGACTACTCCATAATGACTGAAATGCTTTATGACAACTTACATTTGCAAAATCACCAAAATCACCCATGATTGAAATGTTTTATCAGAACTTACATTCGCAAAATCTCCCTTGCATTCCAAGCACTGAAGATTGAAGCCTTGTGTGCCTTAGTACAGAAAGAGAAAGGTAATCTGAAAAAAGGGAAAAACTTACGGAGCGAAAGTTTTGATCCTGAATTCATCATAACCGGCATTTTTAATGAGTTCCACATAGCTTCAAACAGCAATGCAGAATCAAAAGTATGTAAACTGTGGGTATACAACTAAAGAGAACCTAAACAGAATCTAAAGTGTAGTTTCTGAATTCACAAAAAACTTGGGCACTATTAATGAGTTCCAAGTTAGATGAAATTGTAATTGAGAAGGAACATAAGTAAACAAAATGTAGGTATACAACTAAATGACTACTGTGCATGCCTAGTTGCATCTATAAAATGTGAGACTAAGCACTAATTGACAGAGCAAGTGGCCTAGTTATGGAACTATAAAATTCAGCTATGGATCATGTACCCCTAAATTCCTTGATGCATGTTTTCCAATAGTAATTCAGGAACCGGATAGGGAAAAAAAGAACTGTTGTGATGAGTATAGCAAACAAACAGCACACGAATGTTTCTGTCAAGGATAGAAGTTGTGCCTGATCTGTGGCAGAGACAACCTGTAAAATGATGAGGACTAAAGTAACACGACCATTCTATTCAAATATTGTTGGTTGCCTCTGCAACTTGAACAGGTGCATAGATGATGAGATCTTTAAATGGTTGGGCAAGTCAACTAAAAAACTAATTGAAGCTCATATAAGAATAATTGGCACAGCTGATTCAATACTCCATGCCTCCGTTCTATCATAGATTGATGCTTCATCAGGACCTAGATGGATGAGCAAGAAAATAATAATAAAAAAAGATTATGAAATAATAACTACGTAGCTAAATCACTACTCTATAGATTGAGTGGTCTATATTCAAGTAAAATGCATACTGATTCAATTGGCTGATGAAAAGGGCAACAACCTGAGATATGAAGGAAATAAGACTGCATGCTGTTGTCGAAGGGTGAAAATGAGTTCTTTAAGCTATACGAAGTACTGCAATAAATTTAGCTGGACATTGTATCCCTTCCATATATATTGGTAGTATTATTAAGACAGTATTTTGTTTTCGCAAGGAAAAAGACAGTATTTTGGTAGGGCAAAAAAAAGAACTTGAGAGGTCTGGCGAATAAAATGTTTCATACATCTTAAGACAATCTGAGGTGGCAAGACTAAGGCTATGTGTTTAATTTTAAATGTGGGAACTCATATGTATAAATCAAGTATCCTTTTTTCTGCTATTGAAACTAAGAACACACCCACAACACCTGAAAATTAATTTCATACAAGGTCGACAACGAGCAGTCATTGTTTCAGGAAAAGTTAAGCAGATGTCTGCTCAAAAGTTAATATAATCAATGTAAAGTACATAGACCACAAGAAGACAGTGTAAAGATCTACCTTGAAGGATGTTTCATCGACGAACACGCTCAATCTGAAACTAAATGGTGTAAAAGGTACATGTAGAAACACAACTTGAGCAAATGTTATTATTTTGGAAGATGGCAATTTTCAAGTTGAAGCCAAATAATAAATTTATTCAGTTCGACGAGCACGCTCAATCTGAAACTAAATGGTGTAAGAGGTACATGTAAAAACACTGCTTGAACAAATGTGATTATTTTGGAAGATGGCAATTTTCAATTTGAAGTCAAATAATAAATATATTCAGTTGTTTACAAATCTGGTAGTGTTCAATTTTTATGAACATTCACTAAAGAGCATGAGTAGGTAAGCAAAGACATAAGCGCTGTAGGTTTTAGATCAATGAACTAAGGCAACACAAAGGAAAAAGAAAATTTCAGCAGATACTTTGTGTTTTTATTTTCTCTGCAGAGATACGGGAGGTGACTGTTGATAGGGCTCAGTCACATGGATTAAAACATATATTTCCCTATCACCTTACACTCTTTAGGTAAATTAATCCATAATGCGCAAACATTCATATTGCAGAACTAAAAAATGCTCTTGCTTCCTATAATCATAGTCATTTTTTTTTCTTATAACCTCATGATCTTTACCTCCAGTTCAATAAAGAGGAAGGAAATCCCTCCTGTTATTAGCCCCAACCTTGCGGATGCATTGATCTATTCATCCTGCATAGTAAATAGAAAGATGGGGATAACCTCTAGTGTAGGTCAGAAGAACAGAGAGGATGGGTCATCCTGCTTCACCTGGAAGAAACCGAGAAGCAAATGGAGCTTTTTCCTCTAGGTTGTAGCTTCACTTAAAAAGCACATGAATCATCATGGTGTCAATTCTAAGACACCATTGCTGCAAATGGAGGCAACTTTAATAGAAATTGAAATAAACATCATAGCAATTGGCAGGAATGAGGATCCAAGATATAACCTTGGAACCAACCAATGCACCCAGGTGAGAATCTACAACTGAAGAAAGGCAAAGACAGAGGAGAGGTATAACTAAGTTTTTTTGGTGTGTCCAATATCCCGAAATATGTTTCCAGTGTGTGCATTTTGTTAACTCAAATATATAAAAAAAAACGGCCAATCAGCTCTATGTTTCTTTCAGTTCTGAACTCTCTGAAACACGAAGCAAGACAAGAATCAGAATGAAAAGAAGGACACAACTATAGCTAAGTATCATCAAGATCTAAATATTGATGCAATTGACTGAAAGTAAAATCTCTTGTAGAAGGGTACACAGTGGAAGCCATGCTGAAGCAATCAAAGAACTTTTTGAACTGAATATGTATGCCATGTTTATATCATGTTTTTCTTCTTGACCTCTGTTTACAGATACTAACAACCAGTTAACTCAGTGGGCAAAAAAGAGAGATTGCAATATCCAGTCCTCTAGTAGGCCAAAGCCAACTATTTCTTTTGAATAGATAAGGACCATGACAGATACTCAGCACAAATACTAAACACCAGTGAGATCTTATTTGGTGGCACATGAAACTGAATTTTAGATTGAGGACAAGAAGGTAAACCTAGTTACTCCATGTGCGAAAGGCACAACAATGTATACGCGTGTATGGGTACTGAAACTAAATAAATCAGGGAGCATGTATCCTAGGAATATGCCTGCATAATGAGAAACCAACAAACGCTACAGGGAGACCATCTAATAGTCAAAGGCTCACTTCAAGAGACGAAAACAAATTTGCTACCGTCAGCCATTTCTTTTGGCGAAACCTTGGAACCCTGTGTGGTTAAATGAAGCATCATAAGCACAAAAGACAAAAGGTTTGCCTCAGTAAGTTACCAATCATCATTTGTTCATGAACCTGGAGCTTCAAGGCATGGCGACAAAAGGGTTAGTCTCAGGGATTTCCCAGTACCTCACAAGCGCATTGTTGGTGTTATGACCCAGGGGGTCCAGACCACCGGCTAGTAAATTTGTATATTGCGTGCTCCCTCTCCCAGACGTGATGCAAGAAGAACACAAGATTTATCCTGGTTCGGGCACGGAAGGCCCTACGTCCAGCGGGGGAGGATGTATTGTATTATCTTGCACCGAAGTGCTCGTACAGGGGGTACAAGCTGGTTTACACGAGGGTGCTCAGGATGAGCTGAGGCCTAGGACTAGCAGGGCTATCCTGGGCAGTCGGTTGATTGCTTGAGAGGTCGATCAAGCAATCGGGTGTGTGGTGTATGAGGGTCAGAACTGATGTACGAATGTGAATACACATGCCCCTTTCTTCTATCCCGACGTCCCCTTTTATAGACCAAGGGGAGGCCTGAGAGTACAGAGTCCTAAACTGTAGCGGCATGAGAGGCATGTCCGTGGCACCATGCTGAAGAAGGGACGTCGATCGCTGTAGCGGCGTGGCCTTCCCGTCCTTCCGGTGTTCAGGGCGCGGTGATGGCTGACTGGGCATCACCGCACAGCATGGCGCAACACGGTTGACCTTCGGAAGATGGGTGCGAGTCCCACAGCTGAAGCGGGACGGAGCGGATGGACGGGTCCCATACCGGAGTGGTTGGAGGTAGGGGTCGAGGCCCCTGGTTGAGGGGGGGTCGAGACCAGCGTGGCCCTGTCGTATCCCTGAAGACATAGTCGAGGGCTGTCCTGTTCACGGCTCGAGGAGGTGCCTCTGGAGTCCGTACTTGCGACGTGGCTACAGCGGCGGCACAGTTGACGGAGGTCCAAGGCATGGGCGGTGAGTTGATGGATTTGACTGCGATAGCGGGCGCTCATGGCGTTAGGCGGGGGAAGGTAGGCGCATCGGATCCCCTTTACCCCATACCGGGAGCAGGTGAGCTGATCGAGCTTCCTGCCCAGGGGTCGTTCGTTCGACCCCCCGTCCGTCATTCGGGGGGTTGAAGCGGAGGCGGAGGGGTCGTTCGTTCGACCCCTGTCCGTCAGTCGGAGTCGAGGCGGAGGGGTCGTTCGTTCGACCCCTGTCCGTCAGTCGGAGTCGAGGCGGAGGCGGAGGGATCGTTCGTTCGACCCCTTGTCCGTCTATTTTTCCAGGAATGGGCCGGCCCACGACTAGTTGTTGTGGCCGGTGCGGGGGGCCTCCGTGTGATGGGCCTTTCTTCATGGACTCGAGCGGCTGATCGGATCCTGTCTTAAAAATGGTTGTTATGTTGAGCGTTAGTTTATCGAAGGATTTAGGGTACCCCTTACCTTTGTACCCGACACGCATGAACATCAGATCGTATCCTCCAGCATCGGATATGGCATCTTCATCACAGGCTCAAGAACGAACAAGATGGTGAGATAGAATTTAAAAGATCGCTAAGCATAATCCAATCATCGAAGCCTGAATCCAAGAGCCGAAAACAAATTTAGTACTGTGGACCCGGCCACGAACGGGCAAACCCAGCTGCATTGTACATAAGAATGTGTTGTAGACCAAACATTAACCCATCATGGATGGACTCCGATAAGGGATTGCACAGCACTGCAGCAGCACCCAATCACCCGTGCAAAGGGGGAGGCGGAGGGACAAAGGATTTCCGGGAGGAGCCATGAGAAGGGGGAGAAGAGGTTGAGGCGCCATATCCCAGCGCCGAGCTCAGCCGCCGAGGAGAGGGGAAGGCCGCCTGCGGGCCGCGCCATCACCTAGGCGGCACCGGCCTCGACGACGGAGACGATGTTGGGAACGGAGGAGGGAGAGGGCAAACCCTAGGCGGCCGTTCACATCAGGAGATGGAGCGACGCCGCCCCGATCCAGTGACCGAGGAGACGGAACCTGGAGTTGCATGAGCCCGCGGTGGCGTCGCTGCGGGAGCCGGGTGGGGCGTCGGGGATGGGGAGGGGGCTGGCCGCCGCACCGCCATGAGGAGAGGGAGAGGGACAGGGAGAGGGAGAGGTAGAGAGAAACGCTTGGGCGTGCTCACCTGCGCGCCACCGTGCCTCCATCACCTGAGCACCGACGACCTTGGCTCGCGTCGCCGCCGCCGAAACCCTAGGTCAGCGTGGCGGCGGAGCTAGGGTCTGGGGAGGCAGCGTAGGGGCGGCGGCAGCCATCGGCGGGGCCCAGCAGCGCCGCTCCGTTGCCGGGGACGGGAACCAGGACACGAACCGTACCGCAAGGCCGCCGCCGGCACGGAGGCCGCAACCACGACGCCACCACCCATACCCCAACTCGCACCGATCCTCGCGGCGTCTACCAGCGCGCGGCTCAGCCGAGGTACGAATCAGAAGAAAGCGGCAGAGAGCCTCGTCGAGGTCGCGAAGGGGAAAAAAAGCCAAAGCGAGGAAGAAAGGCGAGGCGGAGGGCGACGAAGCGAGTCACACGCGCGCAACATATACACGGTGCAACGAATTCAAGCGAGAGCACGAAGTTTATCTGGAAGCTGACTGAGACAGATTCCAAAGTAATCCACATTTGCTAAAACAGTTTACAAAGTAATCGGAGCCGCTAACTGCTGCATCTGGACGGGCAGGAGAATCAGCGCTAACGTGGCCGTGGCTCGGCCGTGGCTCCTGGCCAGGGAGCCACCGGCAAATCTAGAGAGGAATACGTTGCACTGTTGCAGTGTGCACTTTGCCAAAACAAAGTTGGCAACTGAAGTACCATCAGGAAGGATGACAATTTTTTAAATTTCCTCGTTCCATTTTTGGTTCGCCTCCCTCCTCCCTCGGCGCCGCACCCATGAGCCTCGCCGAGTTGCCGTCCCCGTCCCCGTCGTCGTCGTCGAGCGGGAGCGACGAATTCGCGGCCCTCCTCGCCTCCGAGCTCGAGCTCGCCTCCGGTGCTGACACCGCCTTCCCTAGCGACCCCGACCCCTCCTCCGCTTTCCCCGCCGCCGACGACGAGGGCGAGGATGAGGATGGGGATCCGGAGGAGCTAGAGGTTGAAGCCATAGAACAAAACGGGTACGTGCCGCCTTCCTGCTCCTCCCTCCTCTTAATTCACCGCTAGACGACTCCATGGTTTTGGCGGCGTCGGCCGCGCGATTGTGACCTTGAATTCCACGCGCATTTAGAGGCGCATTTTGAGTTAGATGATCGGCCTTGCTGTTGGATTAAGGATAAGCAGATTTGCCCCGATTCGAGCTTATTAGGGTTTCTTGCTTCATCGTCGGGTAAAACATATGCTTCAGGGTTTTTGCTTGCTTTTAACATGCTTCGTGGTTTATTGGACTATGTGGATCCTCACTGCAGCAGTTGTGATTCTATGAGGATTTTAACCCTCCTCCTATAATTCACTGAAGTTCCTACTGCTCCTGTACCGAGCGCACTTAATCAAATTAACTAGTGAATCGATTGTTCTATTATGTGAAATGCCAAATCTGAAATTCGTAGAACCAATAGATTTGATAGTGCTCTAATCTTCAATCCCCATTTATAGAGTACCATGAAGGCATCCATTCTCTTATGTTATGCAAGTTTGATGTCTGTCGTGTTTTCATCTTCAGCTTATGGACACAGGCTGAAATGAGGACAAGACATGCGAGCATATGCTGTAGCTTATCCTTTCTGTTGTGGTAACTGAATAAATGAGAGAATTCTTGCACTCATGTCTGTCATGTTTTCATATTCAGCTTATGGATACAGGCTGAAATTAGCCTTCTATTTCAGATGAAAAGAAAAAAGAAAATGACAATCCTAGTGAGAAATGTGAATCCTAGTCAATTAGAATCTAAAAGCAAACAAACCTTCCAGTGTTCCTAGCTACTGTCTGTTCTATCTTTTCCTTTAAGAAGTACGCACCCTACTTGATTTATTTATTTGCCTTATGTAAACTTGTGTTACTTCATTGACCCCTTCCCTTACATTTGATTTTGAGGCCTAGTAGTTACAAATTTGGCTTGTACTTGGGTAGTAAGGCACCTGCTATGGATTGCGGTTGTTCAATATAAATGAAATCCTAGTCCATCCCTTCTAATCCAGGGAGGGAGGGAGAGTCATTGCATCCTAGTCAGTTTTCTAAAAGTTACGTGGATTACCCTTGCTTTTTTTTTGCTGGATTTTCTGGTGTTAAATATATTTACAAAAAGTTGTTAGATTATTGATTCACATGAAATGAAATTCAAATTTTTTATTCTAAAATCAAATGGGATATCGATAGAATCGCAAGTCAGCAGTTATGATACCATGGAGGTATCGATAGTATCAGAAAGCGCACATCTGTAAAATGCTGCATCAGATGTTGTATCAAGTGTGGTGGCTTTCCATGCTGGGTAGTAAGAGTTTTCAGTTATCATTGAGGATAATGATGTGGAGAGCACTCTAGTTTTCGGAGAAAACAAAGGGTCAAAGTTCATTGGATGAAGTTGTGTTAAGAAAGAACTAATCATTACTTGTTTTGTAGATTTTGTACTATGAATCTGACTGCTGTCGACTGCATGCAAAATGCAGTACCAAAAGGCGTAGAGTGGAGGAACAACGCCAAGATCAAGGAACATCAGTTACGCCTGACAAAATTCCCACTGGTATGCTTCTTAGTTGCACTTTTGCAAATCTGTTAGTGACATTTTTCAATCTAAGGGGACATGATGACTTGTTTACTTAAAATTCAAATGTGGTGTTCTAAACTATATTTTTCTGCATTGTGTTGCATGTTTGACTTGCTATCCTTGCTCATATTATGCACTAACTTTAAAGTTTGTTGCCCTTTCACATTTTTGTTCATAGTTGTAGAATATAAACCACTTTCTGTTATTTATATTTCTGAATTCACAACAAATTTTCCAGCTATTGGTGGCTATTATAAATTGCTTTAGAATATCCCTCAAATTTTGTGTAACTTTGTTTCTGTTAGCAACACGCAATCTAGAAGGGGAATTCGGGGCAGGTAGCAGAGAATAAGGAGTAGGTAGCAAGCATATGTCTTAATGAGGAGTGATAAAAAGTTCGAATTCGGTTCTAGTTCATTGATGATCCTGCACCGTCGTCTCTCCTCTCCCTTTATACATGGCGCTCAGGCCAGCTCAGCGGACGCAGCCACGCGCACACGATTGTCACACCCACTCTGGGCCCACGATCATAGGATTCGGGCACGCCGGTCGCTTGGATCGCATGGTGCTTCCGGTCGGCTCGGGCTTGGTGATCACGCTTCCGTCATGCCCCCCCTGACGCCGTCGGCCTGGTGACCGTGAACTGGCGCGCCGTGACTTCGTCCTTGCCGCGTCCTGGTGCTTCTGGTTCATCAGCTTGATGTTCGTCGTGTGTCGTGTTGCTAACATCCCCCCCTCGAAGAGAGGTTGCTTGTCCCCAACCAGGAGCGCGAGGAAACCTTTGCTCAAGAGCTTCACGATCCTCCCAGGTAGCTAGAGAGCGATGAAGTCCTGACCACTGAATCAATACCTGTGGAGTCACCACATTGTTAGTAGTAACGACTCGGTGCTGAAGCACCTTGATTGGAACTTGATAGCCATCCAGAGAATGTGGAAGTTGACAGACTGATTGAGCTACTGGCAAAGCAGTCTTGAGTTGAGATACGTGAAACACTGGGTGTATAGATGATGATTCAGGCAGCTTAAGTCTATATGCTGTGGCACCAATCTTCTGAGTGATCTGAAATGGCCCAAAGAACTTGAAGGCTAGCTTCTGATTTGCTCTAGGTGCTAATGATGATTGCACATAGGGTTGGAGCTTGAGGTAAACCCAGTCTGAAACCTGAAAGTGTCTTTCAGAGCGTTTCTTATCAGTTTGGCTTTTCATACGTTTCTGTGCCCGGGTCAAATGCTGCTGAATCAATGAGGTCATCAGGGACTTGTCTTGCATCCAGTCATCAAGGGACTTAGGAACTATGGCATCATCAGGTGATATACCAAAATGTCTTGGATTGTGACCATAAAGCACAAAGAATGGAGAGTAGCCTAGAGATGAATGCCAAGAAGTGTTATACCAAAACTCTGCCAAGTAGAGGTAGTCCAACCATTTGTTTGGAGTAGCATTGACAAAACACCTCAGAAATGTTTCCATGCATTGATTCACCCTTTCTGTTTGCCCATCTGTTTGGCGGTGATAGGCAGAAGACATGTCCAAGGATACCTTAGCCAATCTGAACAACTCCTGCCACAATTGGCTTGTGAAAACTTTGTCCCTGTCAAACACAATAGACTGAGGAAGACCATGTAGTCGATAGACTTGTGTCATAAAGACTTTAGCCACTGTCAAAGTTGTAAATGGATGAGATAAGGCTATGAAGTGACTGTATTTAGAAAATCGGTCCACAATGACCAGAATACAATCCTTGCCCCCAGAGGATGGAAGACCTTCAACAAAATCCATAGAAATACTTTGCCAAGCCATTGTAGGAACCTCTAATGGTTGGAGTAATCCAGGATATTTAGATTTGTCAGGTTTAGCTTGCTGACAGGTAGGGCATGTTTTGACAAACTGCAGTACCATAGTCCTCATCCCAGTCCAGGCAAACAATGATTTCAATCGCTGATATGTAGCAGGAAACCCAGAATGACCTCCCACAGGGGAAGAGTGAAAAGCTTCCACAATTTTCAGCTGCAATTTCTTGTCAGGACCCACCCACATTTTGCCTTTGTACCTGAGCAGGCCATTGTTCAAAGTGAAAACAGGATCTGCTGCAGTGTTGACAGCAAGCTTGGCAATTAAGTTTTGACAGTATGAATCATTGCAATAAGAAGCTTTCACTTCCTCTTGCCAGACTGGTACAGTAGCAGACATAGCTAGCATTACTTCAGGTTGACCTCTTCTTGACAAGGCATCAGCAATTCTATTTTCTGAGCCAGGCTTGTAGATTATCTGATATTGCAGGCCCAACAATTTAGTGAATACCTTCTGTTGCCAGAAGGTGTGGAGTCTCTGATCTGAGAGGTGAACCAAACTCTGTTGATCAGTATAGATTATGAACTCACCCAACTGCAAATAAGATCTCCAGTGATCCACTGCAATTAAAATGGCCATGAACTCTTTTTCATAGGCAGACAGACCCTGGTTTCTAGGACCCAATGCTTTACTCAAAAATGCAATTGGTCTGTTATCCTGCAAAAGCACAGCTCCCACTCCAAACTTGGAGGCATCAGTTTCAATACAGAATTGTTTTCTAAAATCAGGTAAGGCCAGAATAGGTGCAGTGCACAGCTGATTCTTGAGAGCAATAAAAGCTTGATCATGTTCAGAAGACCACACAAACAGTGAATGTTTCTTAAGCAATGCAGTGAGTGGTTGGGCTAGAACAACATAATTCTTGACAAACCTTCTATAGAATCCAGCAAATCCTAAGAAGCTTCTCACATCTTTTGCTGATTTGGGAATAGGCCAATTCACCACTGCTTCAATCTTTGAAGGGTCTGTAGAGACTCCTTGTTCACTGATCACATGGCCTAAATAGGCAATCTTGGTTTGAGCAAAGGTACATTTAGAAAGCTTGACATGCCAGTTATCTTGTTGCAACAATGACAAGACTTGTCTGAGATGTACTAAATGTTCTTCAAAGGATGAACTGTATATAAGAATGTCATTAAAGAAAACAATGGCACAGATTCTGAGGACAGGTTTAAGAGTGGCATTCATGCCCCCTTGAAAAGTACTTGGAGCACCAGAGAGACCAAATGCAACTACCTTGAACTCATAATGGCCCACATGTGTGGAGAAGGCAGTCTTGTATTCCTCTCCTTCATGCAATCTGATCTGATGATATCCAGATAACAAGTCAAGAGTGGTGAAGTACTTTGCTCCAGCAAGTTCATCCATCAATTGATCAAAGACTGGTATAGGAAAAGCAGTCTTGACAGTCAGGGCATTCAGATACCTATAGTCAACACAAAATCTCCATGTAGAGTCCTTTTTCTTGACAAGCAACACAGGGGAATTAAATGGAGAAGTGCTTGGCTGTATAACTCCTTGTTGAAGCATGGAGTCCATCTGTTGCTCAATTTCATCTTTAAGAGCAGGAGGGTACCTATATGGCCTGACTGACACTGGCCTGGCACCTTCAACCAGAGGAATCTTGTGGTCACAGAACCTTTTGGGTGGCAATTCAGTGGGTGTCGACGTGCTTCATGACTGACTGCACCCAACGCTTAGCAGGCCCGGTAAAACGCATCCGAGCGCACTGAATCCACACATAAAGACTCTACTGAATACATACGAAAGTAATCCTCTGCACACGTGATCCAATACTGCAGATCCGTGCCATCGAACAGTGGAAAATCAAATTTAGGCAGTCTCCCCACTATATTACGATAACTTTCAGGAGGTCGCTGATGATGGATCAAATCCGATGCAGTACCATAAGGCTTGGGATGGGAATTGGAGGTGTAGTTCATACCCATGACCGGGGAATGAACCAGGGTGGTGACAACCCCGTGATCATTCTCCCGGTGGTGGTTGTCGACGCGGTGCCCGCTGGGCCGAGCAGCCTGATAGCTCGCAGGTGGAGTCGTGGCGTGCTGCTCCCATCCGTCCAGAGCAGTGTGCTCGGAATTGATCGGCGCATCGTCGAACACCGGGGCCTCATGCGTGGTGGTGTCGGGCTCGATGATGGCGCGATCCATGAGGCGCAGACGAATGTCGTTGACGGCGGCGTCGTGCTCGCGGCGCCACTGCTCGAACTCGTCCGCGGCGGTCTCGATCGACTTGATGCGGGCGTCCTGGCGCAACTCGGAGTGGATGATGCGCCGCTCGACGTCCAAATCGGCCTCGGTGAAGCGATCGTTGACGGCCTTGAAGCGATTCTCGATGGTGATGTTGACGTTGGCGATTTGCTTCTGAGTATCGGCGATTTGGTTGGTGGTGGATGTGGAAAACTTTTGGATCTCCTCCAGCACGCGCTGCATATCGGAACTCATGGCGGATTTGTGGCGGCGCGCGTAGTGGAAGCGAATTGGGGGTTTAGGCGGCGGCGGCGGCGGTGGTGGAGGCGGCGGTGAGGCGATCGGCCGATCCAGATCGCAGTTCTGAATCGATCTCGGCACCTTGGAATTACTGGGTCTCAGGAACCGATCAGCAGCTCACTGCTCGGATCCGAGAAGAACCAAACCAAGGCAATTTGAGACAGCGATCTAGAACTGTGGTGCGATCCAAATCGAAGTCTCTGATACCAATTTGTTAGCAACACGCAAGCTAGAAGGGGAATTCGGGGCAGGTAGCAGAGAATAAGGAGTAGGTAGCAAGCATATGTCTTAATGAGGAGTGATAACAAGTTCGAATTCGGTTCTAGTTCATTGATGATCCTGCACCGTCGTCTCTCCTCTCCCTTTATACATGGCGCTCAGGCCAGCTCAGCGGACGCAGCCGCGCGCACACGATTGTCACACCCACTCTGGGCCCACGATCATAGGATTCGGGCGTGCCGGTCGCTTGGATCGCCTGGTGCTTCCGGTCGGCTCGGGCTTGGTGATCACGCTTCCGTCATGCCCCCCATGCCCCCTGACGCCGTCAGCCTGGTGACCGTGAACTGGCGCGCCGTGACTTCGTCCTTGCCGCGTCCTGGTGCTTCTGTTTCATCAGCTTGATGTTCGTCGTGTGTCGTGTTGCTAACAGTTTCTTTCTTTTGTTGCAATTGCCTTGGGCTTAGTTCATCATATATTGAGCATTGAGTGTCCAATTATTCATGTGTGATAGATGGCATGTTAAATTATTGAGAATACATTTTCAGGTGCATCTAAAAATGTTCAGGTCGAGGCATGTCCACATCCTGCATATATACGTGGACTTTGCTATATATGTGCCAATCCACAAGACGAGGAAGATGTTTCAGGAGTTGCTTTAGATTACATTGACGAGGTACTCTCAATCCAAATAAAACAAATAGTTTTAGGATTATTTAACATAGACTTCAGGATGTGGTGTTCCCTTATGGCACCTCGCTCATATAACACACATAATTGCAAATTTGTGGGCGCTGCATTGCCATTTAATTTTCATTACCAGTTGCACTTGCACATTGCCTTGTCTCCAAGCAGTTTTACAAATTTAGGAGGATTATTAAAATGCAGGGCTTGAGGCTAAGTACCTCAGAAATTGACAGACTTCGTGCTGCTGATTTGAAGAATCTGTTGCGTGAAAGAAAATTAGTACTCATTTTGGACTTGGATCACACACTGATCAACTCGACCAAACTCCAAGATATTTCTTCTGCTGAACAAGATTTGGGGATTCAGACTGCTGCTTCAAAAGGTAATATTATATAATTGTATTTTATGTTTTGAAAACTTGTACTCATCTTTTGTTGAAGTATATTTTATTAACATGAGCATAAGGTACCACCTCTGATTGCAACTATATTGATGCTATTATGTTGTCATGATACATTTTGTCAACTTTCGATTTTTACACGATTTTATTTGAAACTATTAGAGGTCCCAGGAAAATGGCATGACTAACATTTTCTCTTGTATGTCTACTATATCTTAAAATTTCTATTTGTTTACAGAATTATTTTTGAAAATAAAGTACTGGGTACTGGCCAATGGTGCCTCTTTTGCTAGACAATTGAAACAAAAAGATGGCAAGTATGTTTGAATGTGGACTGGAATGCATACAGTTTACTGAGCGAAGGGCAGAGCCAATATGTTTGTATAAGCAGCTGCCACTGCTCATGGCATGTCTATATGTTTCCTGCATAATGTTGTTTTAGTTACAGATTGAAATTATTAAGAACTTTTGGGCCCTCTACTCCCTCTATCATTCGTTCTCAGACAAACATTTTTATGGCTCAGTGCAATTAGCATCAGTTGTTATTACCCATAAATGAACTTTGCAAGTCTTTTGTAACTTCTATCCTATTAAGCAGAGTAATTTTTTTAAGTGTTATTAAGCAGAGTAATAATAATTAACAACTTTTATATAGTTACATTTGATTATTTTCTTTCAGTTGTCTATATTTCATGTCCTTTGACCATAGCTGAAACTGTTGTTGCTTATCCACGATTGTATATAACATATCAAGTGAACCTCTCATTTTCTAAATGCAGATGATCCAAACAGAAGTATCTTTGCACTAGAATCAATGCAGCTGCTCACAAAGTTGAGACCATTTGTCCGAGAATTTCTGAAAGAAGCAAGCAATATGTTTGAGATGTATATATACACCATGGGTGACAAAGCTTATGCAATTGAAATTGCGAAGCTTCTTGACCCTAGAAACATTTATTTTCCTTCAAAAGTGATTTCAAACTCAGACTGCACTCAGCAGAACCAAAAAGGTCTTGATGTGATTCTTGGAGCTGAAAGTGTTGCAGTGATTCTTGATGACACTGAGTTTGTAAGTGTTATTGTTACATGGCTGTTTTCAGAAGTATGTGCGTTTTCTATCCAATAGGGCAAGCTGATTCAGAACAATTTTATTTTATGCAAACCAAAAGTCACATTAATTTACATGAATTCATTGGCCAAACTAGGTCTTAATGTCTCATTATAGAATACTCTGATCACTTGTGATGTAAGTGTTCCTGGTCAGTAACTGCTCTTTGTTTCCTGTTTGCTTCAAACGTACAGATTTAAAAATAGAAACATCTATCGTCAATTATCAAAGCATAATGATTATTCTCAATATGTAGAAGCTGGTAGGATCCTCTTATTAGCGCTTAGAGTGATCAAAACTTCTGTTTTTTTTATTGTCATTTGTCATTTGTCATTCATGGCTGGCCAGCCTGAAAATGGAATTTTGTTTCAGGTATGGAAGAAGCATAAAGAGAACCTGATTCTGATGGAGAGATACCATTTCTTTGCTTCAAGCTGCCGCAAATTTGGTTTTGGTGTTAGATCTTTGTCAGAGTCGATGCAAGATGAAAGGGAGAGTGATGGTGCTTTGGATACCGTTTTAGATGTTTTGAAGCGCATACACACGATTTTCTTTGACATGGTTGGTTTCTTCAGTTCAATGTTTTATCACTCTGTTTCTTTCTACCATCCATTCCTATTAGTAGATCAGAATCTTGTAAGAATAAAATATTTTCATTTCTAACCATTTGTCCTTGTACCTTTCTTATGTAGGCTGTTGAAACTGATCTTTCTTCACGGGATGTAAGACAGGTAGGCTTTGCATGTACCCTTCATGCTGCTTTTTATGCTTTAAGATTAAGGATTATTTGTTTTTCTTAAGAGTAGATGGGTTGTGTTTATCAGTTTGAAAACAACTGAACTATAGCTTGCTTCTTAAGAATAGATTTTATTTGTAATTGTCTGTTTCTTGTGTTTCTATGCCCACTGTGCAGGTGATCAAGGTGGTACGGAAGGAAATACTGCAAGGTTGCAAAATAGTCTTCAGTCGGGTGTTCCCAAACAATACTCGCCCACAGGAGCAGATGGTCTGGAAAATGGCCGAGTATCTGGGTGCTGTTTGCTCTACAGATGTGGATTCTAGTGTCACCCATGTTGTAACTTTGGATCTAGGAACAGAGAAGACCCGCTGGGGTGTTGACAACAAGAAGTTTTTGGTCCACCCACGCTGGATTGAAGCAGCAAATTTCCGGTGGCATAGGCAACCGGAGGAAGATTTTCCTGTCACTGCCCTGAAGGAAAAGAGGAGAGAGAAACATAATGCTGTGGCTGGCAAGAAGGAAACGAGCAAGGATAAAGAGAATGCTGCAGCTGGGCAGAAGGAAACGAGGAAGGACAAAGAAGAAAATGATGTGTCTAGCCCAGAAGGAAACGACGAACGATGAAAGAAATGTAGCCGGTCAGGAGAAAGATAATGGGAAAGAAAACGATGTGGCCATATCTACAACAGGCCCTGCTGACTCATATTGGGCTCCAAAGGTATCTGACACATAGTGTAGGCGTGCAAGTTTGATAAGGAGGGGGCTGGAAATTTAGCTTTTGATATCCGTTCGTACAGGCCCAGGACTCCAGATCTGGTCTATTGCAAATTTTGCTGCTGACGGCTGATCTGTAGCTGGTTGGGCCTCCGGCCATATAACTTGCGCTACGATGAAATTATAGGAAAGCAAATTGATGTGGTTATTATAGCACAATTCTAGGTAAATTTTGGAGATTCAAAAAAAAATTCTAGGTAAATTTATGTGACTATGTGCGCAGATGGACTTTAGCTTGTATATTTGCTTCTGTAGGTACTGCCCCCTGATTGAGCTACAGTAAACACTCGTGATCGCTAGTGTGGAACTACGGATTCTTTTGTTGAAAATTAAATAATGGTCCACATGAATTGGTCATGGAAAAGGTATAGGTGTAGGTCGCTATGATGTTGCCATACGTTGAGTAAGACGTGATAAATGGAATGTTATTCGATGGAGTCGTAGGGTCTTCTCTTTCATTATAGTGATGATGATGGGTTGATGATGACAAGAACAAAATTCCGGCATTTCGTTTGTCGTCAAAGGAGCAGGAAAGAATCTCTCCCGTGATTTTGGTGTGATTGTGACGTGAAACCTGCATTATCCGGAACCCTTTTCATGACCTGGCGTCCCATCCATAATTAAAGCCTATCGCTTGTACGGCCCTTGTTGCAACAGGGGCCTACTAGATAATCTTGCTTCCATTAGGGTTAGGGAGCAACAATATAATGTTAGCACGATATATTGGGGGGTCAGTGGTTCCATTTTTTCTACCGATAGATAGACACCCGGTC
Organism: Microstegium vimineum; assembly: GCA_022036555.1. Taxonomy (NCBI): domain Eukaryota; kingdom Viridiplantae; phylum Streptophyta; class Magnoliopsida; order Poales; family Poaceae; genus Microstegium; species Microstegium vimineum. The sequence goes on along the minus strand of CM039127.1, from coordinate 23,363,226 downwards.
TGTACTGTAATCACCCACACCACAGCAAGACGTCGGCAGATTGTTACGTGACTGTTGGATCCGTGCAGGAAAACAAAACGGTCAACAAAGAAGTGCAGGAGGCACATGCACAATCCGAGTGGCAATGGCCTTTCTTGGACAGGAAAGGCCAAAAATGATTGCACATGGGCGTCCACTGATGGGTTTGGATCTTGTCCAGCAGTCCTGGTGCTGCGTGCCACTGCCATCCATCTACCCGATCGGGCTCCGGCAGCAGCAGCAGCTGCGTCTCGTCGGGCCATTGCGACGGACCCCAGCACTACCTTGCTGCCCTTCCCTTGCGGTTGCCTCCGAGTTCCGCCGGACGCCCCTCCCGCCGCGTGTACACATGCGAGCATATGTCATGTGCGGCTGCCTGCGGAGCATCTTCTTGGTTCTTGGTGCGTGCGTGCCTTGTTCGGAGCGACCGAGGCGGCGAACCTACGTACTAGTCGGTTCGGCTTGTGCAAGGGGATCCTAAGCTAGGCGAATTTTAGCTGGTGTCCAGTCCACACGTACAACACAAACCTCCCTCCTATACCGGTCCGGTGGCTCCCCCACGCGCGCCAAGCCACGTTTGTTCAAGCGCACCCCGGCTCCGGCTCCGTCTGCGACCCGCCGAAGACGCGAGACCACGGCCGGACTGTCTCCGCGCGGATGCTCTCGGGCCTCACGCGCACGGCAGCTGCCAGATGGACAGCCAGGCATGGGCGCCGTTTCAGCAGAGCAACAGATGGAGACGTGCCGTTTGCCCGTTTGTTCTTCCAGCACTCGCACCTCGATCACCTCGCACTACATACACATACAACACTTGCACACAACACAAACATCGAAAAGTTGCCACCAAGGCAAGATGCCTACAGTGTGGCACTAGGTAGCTATATATATATACCCCCATGCATTTGGTATCTTGGTTTGCACATACTCCATCGGTCCTAAAATAGTTCGCTTCCTGAAAATTTAGTTTTTTAAAACTTTGACAAATTATATATATAAAAATTTTAATATTTATAGTATATAATTAACATCATTAGATTGATTGTTGAGTATATTTTTATAATTAATTTATTTTGAGAAATAAATATTACATATATTTTTTATACATCTAGTCAAAGTTAACAAAGTTAGACCTATACGCATCCTATAACGTCATTTATTATGGGACGGAGGGATACGTGACTATGCCTTCGCATACCAGCGCAAAAAAAAAAAATCATGCATGCAAACTCATATAAAGAGGTAATATAAACACGGTGATATATATACACGGTCAACTCTGATATACACGGTGAAACAGTATAAACGGGCAAAAAAAATCAGTCCTCACCGGCAAAAAAAATCAGTCCTCACCGACATGATGCTTAACTCTGATATACACGGTGAAACAGTATAAGCCTGCTCCTAGTGGCATGTTTTGTTATGCAGATTCCAATGATATCACATCATATAAAGAGCTGTGGTATATCAAGGTTCTCTTTGGAAAGGTCTTTGTTAGAGGTTCTCCATCGGCTTAATAAAAAACCCCAACCAAACCAAAGAACGGTGAAGAAGCCATTTTTTTCTCCAGACATGAAGGTCACCAAAACGTGTATTGATTTTGTTGGTGAGGTAATATAAACATGCTTTTTTCATACGCACACTCGTTACATACTTCCATCATCCTGGAATATAGAGCATTCCTAGCTTGGTAACGACGACGCGGCGGGTAAAAAAAAAAAAGACAAACGAAAACGCTTGATGTCTCAAAGGCTACCTATATCAAAAGACGCGGTAGACTATCAAGGGTTTACTCCAGCTCCGAGTAACGCATGCATGCGTCGATGAATGTGGTAGGAAACGAGATACTCGGAGTAGTACTGTAGCTCATTAGCTAGCTAGGTATCCCTGCCGTAAGCTACAACACGGTGCTGTCCGGTCACCGGGTCACGAGGCTGACCGTGAGGCCAGAAACAAGAGGTTAGTAGAATGCCGATGCTGTCATGGTTAAACAATGGTGTCAGGCTAGCTGACGAGGCGAGAGCCATATATACATGTGGCAGCGGCTCCCGATGTCACAGTTGTGTCACAGACTCACCGCAGGCGCCCACCACACCATGTTGCAGAACAGAGAATGCGTGCAGTGCAGATGCAACAAGTTGCTTGCAGTGATGATGCAGAGATCTGGACAGCAGGTTTGCCAGCTTTGAGGGCTGTTTCTGGTTGAACAACTTTTTAGCCATGTGTTGTGACAGCATAAATAGAGACAAGAACCCAGACCATCGGTTACATTGCATGTCTTACGTACGTACTCCTACACCAGGGGAAAAAATTGTAGCGAAACACTCTCGAGACTTGTGCACCCGCCACCGGGTGGCGTTCACTTTCCTTGGACAGGGACTTTATTCGGCTCGAAGCAAATACACGATCAAATAAAGCAATGTTATCCACGAGCTTCACTACAAGTAATATAATCCTGAAAGGCGCAAATAAAGTGCGCCTTTAATTTTGTTGGGTTTCCCCTCTACTCTACTTTTGCTGGGATGGACCGAGTAAACACCGGCACCTTTCGTGAAAGAAACCTGATTTCAAGAATGGCCGACGTGAAAGCTGGCATGCACTTGGGCAGGGGCCTGGCTTCACTGGTTGCCTGCACTGCACTGCACTGCACCCACTTCCCAGTTGGCTTGCATGCATGATGCATGTAAAGGTTGCCAACAGGACAAGTCACCGAAGCACACAGCAACACATGCAAATTTGCAGCGGTACAGTTCCTGGCTTCTTCCTGCATGCATGCAGCTGCCAATCAAAGTCACTGATGAATCTTGACAAGCCCATGCCGTATCGCCAATTCGCCGCTGTTGAGAATGAGATGAGATCCCCGTTGAGGAGAGGAGAATACGTACGTACGTACGGTGCCGCGGAGCCGGGAGGCAAACTTGTGTTGTGTGTTCCTTGTGGAAGGAGTGACTTGTGGTAGATCTCGGCAAGGCAAGTCGGTCTGTCCCTAGAGGGTTGCCTCCACTCCAGCGATTCCTTCACCCAGGCCAGGCCATTGTTGAATGCCGAGTGGTCGTTCTCAACACAGTAGTACGTAGGCTGTTGTTAACCTATTGCAACGTCAACAACTGTAGCAATAACTACTCCTACTGTCCTACCGACGCTGCTACGGCAGGAGCAGAGCAGGCAAAGGAAACAGGCATGTGGCATCTCGCCTCGGCGTCTCCGTCAACAGAACAGGCACAGGCACAGGCACGGAGTGGATCTATTCCAAGTTCTCACCGTCACCGCGTCGCTCGGCGACATGCATGGCCGGGGGACCTAATAACCTTGTTTCTTTGCCTGCCAGTAATAATTAATATATAATCTTCCATACTTTAATCGCCATTAAACAGATGTCCAACAACCACAGCCACATGCATGCCCACATGGCTCGCTCGCTCTCTCAACGGGGCACGGCGATGTGCGAGCTGACCGGACCGGCCGTCAATCTACTACAGTACAGGTGCAACGTCTCATCATGTCACGATCGACTCACGACCACGGGTCAGCACTCTGCAGGTTTGCACATGCCTGTGCTGCGCGCGTGTGCAACCATCCAGGCTGCATGCAATGCAACGCAACGCACTAGTAGTTGCCGTGTGTCCTTCGATGTCGTGGATCACATCGCTTCACCAGTTTCTCTGTTTTCTCCCTGTGCTTTGGTTCTTGTACGTACGAAACGAAACGGATGCTGGGATCCAATCATGAGAGAGCTGAGGGTACTCTCGTATTATGGCACGTCCCGCCGGTTGTTGAATGAATGAACCCCCAACCTCAACCCCGCCCTAGAGATTCCACCTACTCTCCACCTTTTGCCTCTGTTTAAACAGTCATTCAGTCAACGTCTCGATCTCATGCATGATCTAGTAGTAGCTACTACTACTATAAGCTAAGCTAGGATTAGGACGTTAGTTTCATGAACTTTACCGGAAAAAATAATGCACGTACTACTACCTACTGTATGTTGTCAAAGGCCATTGTGATAACCATGTGAATATAATGCATGTACGTACAGCATACTATATATATCTATAATATGAGCCAGATCGATCTAGCGAAGCCCAGTTGTTGCAACCACTTTTAACTCCTTGTGGGTGTTGCCATTGCCATGCAGTGGTGTTAAACCACTTCTGACTTGTGAGGAGGAATATCGCAAGGGGCCAGGCCACATCCACAATGTGAATCTCTTTCCGATTCGTTTTTTCCAGCTGTTTCCCTTTGAAAAATGGCACCCGATGTTGATCAAATCAATATCCTAAACATGCTTCCACAGCTTTATCGTTTCTCAAGGAAGAAACAGTCAAGCTCGCCCATGAAAAGGGTAAATTTCGAGAGGCTATGAATTCTAAGAAATAAATAATAATATTAGCCATATAATTTACTGAACTTACTATTACTATTTTTTTATAAACACGTATTTTTTTATAAATAATATTGGCCATATATAATATATATAGACACAATTTGCCAAAACCAAAGCCATCAATCAAATAAACAAAAGCCCATCTTTCTTTCATCGGTGACAGTAAAGAATAAATTAAACAAGCTTGACAAATCACAATCAAACAAAACAAATACATTGAGCGGCGGGGAGCAGACAAGACGAACTTTTTGAAGCAATCATGCAAGTACAGATTTAAAAGCCAAACTATATTAGCATTAGCTTAGTACTAGTATTAAACTCTAGCATTGGAACAAAAAAATAACACAACGAAAATTGATACCACTAGCTCAGACGTACTGCCACATCAGAGTCCAAATCCTTAGCACTAAGGAGCTTTTGACCACCCTTCTCTAGGAAAGAAAATTTGCATCAACACCCTCCATCATCAGGTTTAATTTGGAACTTTATAATCCATTTTATTTCAAAACGTTTTAGGATGCCAAAAAAAAAATTATACTCAATGCAGCTGATTTTCAGGTTCTCCCTTTTATCCGGGAGGACAAAGTTCAACTTGGAAAATGCAGGCATTTCATAGCAGACGTTTTCACGCACGTCAATCCTTAAAAACTGAATGTTTGCATTGAAAACAACAAAACTGAGGCTATTTTTCTCTGAATTTAATATATTCTTAAGGTTGAACCAAGATTTTCTTCGGTGGTGTGTGGCCGTGTACGTAGGGTTGATGGATGCAATCAGAGCTAAAATTTGGAGGGCACCAATGCAAATTCCAGACCCAGGGAAAGGAGAGATTGAAAGGCTCCGATTTTCATTTTTAACCCTTCGAACTACCCTTATTTACGAGTACGACCATGATCATAGAGTCGACGAATGAAATTAAAATTACTAATAATGCTACCGATTAAACAGCCTGCTTACTTAGCTCCCCGCCTGAACTGAATCCTAGCGCGCTCGATCAGAAGGCACAGATCTCATCGGCGACCGCCGTCGCCTTGCGCGGGCACCCCGACACGGCGCCGCCCATCGTGTTCTTGCAGTGCGCGATGGCGCCCTCGATAGCGCTCTGGAGCTCCTCCATGGACGATGCCGTGGAGAGCGACACCGGCGCCACGCCAATGCCGCTCGCAACGGCAGCCGCCGCCGCTGCCGGCACGTCGGGGAAGCCGACGCCGCCGGCACCGCCAAAGGTGAGCAGACCAGAGTGGCTCGGCGACGACCGCATCGATGACGGGCAGCTCGCCGCGGCCCGCTTCTGGCGCGGGAACCGGAGGTTCCCGGAGAAGGAGTTGGAGTGCGCGTACTTGGTGCCATCCACCTCTGCCTCCACGGCTGCCGCAGCCGCGACGGCGTGGTCGTCGTCGGCTCTCTTCTTGCGGATGGAGAAGGTGAACGGCTTCTTGATCCCCTGCTGCGGTTGGTTGTTGGCGACGCCGACGCCGCTGACGTTGTTCTGGTTCTTGGGGATCTGCTGGGAGAGCTTTTCGTAGAGTGGTTTCACCTTCTTGGCATACTTCTTGATCACCTCCTTGGCGAGCGACTTGGACGGCTGCTTCTTCGCGGCCGCCGGAGCGCCGCCACGGTGGAAGACGGAGGAGAAGCGGGTGGCGAAGGACGAGAGGTACTGCTTCCCGGTGCGCCTGGCGGGTGGCAGCCCCGCGAAGGAGGCGGGCGCCGACAGCGGGTGCAGGTGGCGGTCATCCTCGGTGGCGGAGCTAGGGCGAGACGACGAGGCCGCCGAGTCCGGGAGCAGCAGCGCGGCGCAGTCAGCGGAGAAGGACGACGACGTGCTGCCGTTGGAGTCGCGGGAGGAGTTGGACGTGGAGGTGGAGTCGGACGCGGACGCGGAGGACGTGGACGCCGAGGACAGCAGCAGCGTGCGCACCATGGAGATGCGCGGCGACAGCTGCAGCGGCAGGAGCTGGCCTTTGTAGAAGAGCTCGTCGGCCGGGCATAGCTGCTCCGAAGACCGCTGCTTGGACGCCGGCGACAGCGTGACCGTGAACTCGAACTCCGACGACGACGCCGAGGATGACGCCGGCGACGGGAACGACTTCACGCCGCCGGCGCCGGTTGCGCTCTTGTTGCCTCTCGTCCTGCCCATGACGGCTGGCTTTGCGGCCGCTACAGACTCATGGCGTCGGGGGAGTGATGGAGAGGAGACGCGGTGGGGGCGACTACCATAGCGAGGAGACGAGGAGACGGGAGGAAAGGTAAAACTTTTCGGGAGTGACCAACCTGACGTCTTTATGAGGGGGCAGCTGCGCCGAGGAGATGCCGGCGGGGACGGTGGCCATGACGGCCGCGATCGCATGTTAGGGGGGCTGAGGGCCGTCTCCGCGGCCGTCGGATCACTTCGGGATCAGGATCGGATGGCTTGGAGCTCAATATTCCATATTCCAAAAATTAGTTTTCTTTCTTGGTCAATTAACAGGCAGTTAACTGACTGATGACTGGATCTTGCTGTGAATGTGGACATGAATTTTTTGTGGATTTTTCTCCATTTCTCCGTGGAACAATGCAGCTTACTTTCGCAGAGGACACGTTCGACGGTGTGTTCGGCTGATGATTTCTATAACTAAGCAATCAAATTATATTGTTTTATTGTGAGAGAAAAATATTATAACTCATAAACTAGACTAATAAGTACGTATTTAGATCTTATTTTTATTTTTCTTTATTACTTTTGTTTTTTCTTAGAAGATTCCAGTATATATATATATTTGCTTTTCTTTGCATTGAGATGGATTCACGGAGATTGTGGTCATTGAAATGGAGTAATAATTAAATCCTAGTGGTATCTTCAAGTGTATACCTTTTTATTCCAGTTGTTTGGATCATTTCATTTCAGAGGAATTAGAATCTATTTAATAGATTAAGATATTTGATTTAGAATTTGATGTTTCACAACCTTTTAAAATTCACATATAACGTCATCTTAAATTTATAGGACCAAAGATGAAATTTGATTATATATATTATTTCTACTACTAAACTTATAACATGGTTTTTAACTCATTTTTATAAAATAGAAATAAAAATATAAGTATCTCTTTTATGGCTACCTTATTTTATATTTCGTACACATATACATGTGTCAATGGAATTAAGTGAATCCACTGTAGGTTTATCTAGTACCTGTACGTTCACGACGGGTAGGTGCATCTACGCCCCGCATAAACTCTTGGATATTGTGCCCATTTATTTTGGGATGTACTGTACATTGCACCCATATACCATCAAAGATTGATGCAACATTTTGGTTTTCTCCTAGCACACCCCTATATGGTTTTTCATTTTTCGTCTCCTGCGCTGCGCCATGTGGCCATCAGACCATCACGAGTCAATCCACTAACCGTGGTCATGGAGTACGGTTGTGGTTGTTGCCGTTAGTTTTTTCTTTTTCATTCATTTTCCCTCCTGAGACTTCGGCTTACCCCTCCAACCACACAAGAATACAACTATAGTATATATCTATTAAAATAAAATTTTAATCAAACTTACAGTGAATAGTATTCAAAATTATATCTTCAAATTAGTTTATTATGGAAATATATTTTTTAATTAGTTCAATAATATTTATTTTGTATTTAAATGTTAATGTTTTTATATAAATATAGTCAAACTTGAAAGCATTTGATTTCTCGAAATACGAAAATTACATTATTTTTTAGATAGAAGGAGTATTAGTATAGGGTCGAGATGACACCAGAGGAGATTAACGGTCCTTTATAAAGCTAATTGTGCCGGCTAGCCAATATAAAATCAGAATTAAACTAAACAGTCTATCCAGAACTGCGATCCCCTATCTATGTTGTAAGCACCATACAAAAAAGATCATAAACAAGTTGCGTCTAAGGTGTTGAACTAGGGGAGCTTACCTAAGCAATTATAGTTAAGGTCACATAAATCTATGCACAACCACTAGTATATGTAGGAGTTCTCGGTGTACTTAATTAACTAGTTTGTAGGTTTATATAAAAAGCACAAAAACTAAGCAAAGCTACATAAAAGGTAGCTACAACAAACTTAGCTACACAAGCCAAGTCAAGCAAGCACAAGAGCAACAACATAAGCATAATATATAAACAAGTATTAAAAAATGTTGGGAGCATATTTATTGAGCTTCTTTAACTAATTCTAAAATCTCGCTCCTGAAAAGTATAAGTCAATTTTGCATCAGAAGTACGTGGCTATTTCCAAATCACTCAAAAACTACTTGTGAACTTTCTTTCTTGTACATTGCATTAGAAACTCTATCTTTTCTTTAATTCATCTTTATGTCCTTCCACCTCTATATATATTGACTGGTTAATATGCAAGAGTATATATTTCCCTACGATTGAATAAATACGAGCATACATTTCTATGCGAGAGTTGATCTAGATAAGAGCTTTCGGAGAGGATTTTTTAATATTGCAAAAAATCAACATTGATAGGGAGTTTTGAAAACTTTTGAAGATACTCTAACACCATCTAACACAGAGCCTTAGAGATCATACATGGTATCAATTGATTATAGAAGTAAATTAACCTTCTCAAGATGATCTTGGACTACAATATCCATCGTGCTACTGGCTGCTTATATATATTTTGTAGAGGGCAAAATGAAAGATCCCTTTGCACCGTTTCGACAAAATAGACCCTGAAAAAGTTCAGACAGAGAGAAAGATATTATATTAGATTAATGACAATATAACCAACGAAGGAAAAAGATTAAGTATGTACCAAATGTAGAAATAACATTGTATGGTTACACTTTTGACTTCATCTTGTACGGTAATTTAGGACTTGTATATATGATTGGTAAACTCAAATTCTCTATTTTCCTTTTCTTTGTTATATTATGATGTTGGAAGGTCATAATCGAGCTCGTGGTGCACTTCAAATTATTAAAATATGCAGCCAATTCCTTCCGAGGGCCAGGTGCCAACAAAAGTATAATCAAAGAGCAATGATTTCATTCTGCATAAATGATTGGCAAGAGATTCAAGCAGCGCTTAGTAACTATCTGGAGAATTATCATAACATTATGATGCTAGGATTTAATTTTGTTCCGGAGGTTGTTATATAATACTATTTGGTCATCTTTCATCTGTCATGCATGCATCATATATATCCCTGTAATTATTTGTGAAGTCAAGATATAAATCCTAGCTTAAGAAAGGTTCCGGTCGAGAAAATCATGTAATAGAATTTTTGTTCCAGATGTATGGATGAGTTTAAACGTACTCCCTCAATTTCAAATGAATTCATTTTAATTTGTTCTAAATCAAACTTGTCTAACTTTAATAATTTTACTATAAAAATATATTAATATTCATAATAACAAATTAATGCACTACAAAATATATTTTATGGCACATCTAATAAATTAATCGTGCTTGATTTTATAGATGTTTGCATATTTCCTTCGTCTTTAAATGTTTGTTGTTATGATTTATGCGCCAACAAGTTTAACTCGATTTATAGAAAATACGTGAAACATTTGTATCTCCAATAAATTTATTTAAAAACTACATTCAAATATCTATCCAATAATACTAATTATGTATCATGAATATTAATATTTTTAATATCTATCTAGTCAAAGTTTTTGACATTTAGAGCAGAGGAAGTACTTTTTGTAAATTGATTAAAACTAGATTATTTTAATTTAAAATAAAGTTAAACCGATAGAGAAAATTTACTAGAACGGAGTAAATATGATTTTGCCGTACGTGGCTGACTCCGAAGAAGGGTTGAACCCACTGGCGGAGCCCAGTGAAGACCATAATGGGCTTCGGGGTGCCTTAGCTAACAAAGGCTAATGAAAGTTTACTTGCATATGTGCAAATCTAGCTAAACAGTCCATCTAAGCAGCTAGATATTCAAAGCTTGCTTCCGTTACTATCTATTCCAGCAAGCGGTACTAGCTGACCTCAAAACTGTGATTAATCTAGTAATAAAGCTAGTTTAATCAAATATCTATGGACAATTTAGCACCTCTTATTATGAGTCAGGCTCGGCACTATCATTGTGTAATACTAAAAAACTGCACAGAAAAGGATTATCCTAGTCTATGAATTATTCCTGAATAGATAATTTGTGAATTATGCAAGATCTGTACGTGATGATTTCTTGTGCAATCTTGTACTCCTCCGTTCTAAAAAAAATGTCATTTTACTTTTCGAGAACAAACACTTCTGACTTTAACTAAACATATATAAAACAATAATATTTATAGTGTATAATTAGTATTGTTAGATAGTGCATTGAATAAATTTTTATAATAAACTTGTTTGGAGATACAAATTTGCTAATATATTTATGCGAATATAATTAAACTTTTAAAAGTTTGAGGAGCGCGAATCTAGCAACCACTTCCGTAAATAGTTAGGAAGCATGAGGCAGGCATACAATACTGTCACACCCGTTTTTAGGAACAAAAACAAGTGCATAAAAGATTCATGTGCACCTCAGAAATAGTCGCACACATGAGTTGACAAATTATAAAAAGTACCATCACAGTGCTTATTACATAGCGAATAAATATCCATTACATAGTCTGAAACAAATAACTTTAACTAAACGAAGATAACTGCGGAAGCTTCGAGGGACTGGTTGACTGGTTGACTCCAAGTCTAGTACTCATTGCGGTAGTCATCAACCCAATCTTCATCTGTGGTGTTTGAATGTAAGGGTGAGCACATACGTACTCAACAAATATAACACGGGGTTTATGAAGCTCAAAAGGGTATGCGGGGTTCATAGCGGTAAGCATTTTAAGTAGATCAAATTCATATTATTATCAACAATTGCCAAGGTAGTTTGCATAAGCTCAAATATCCATGATCATAAAGTAAATGACAATGATATACAACAAATAAATAACACATGCATAAGCCACATAGAAATAAGAACCCAATAATTCTGTGAGTTTTCCGAGCCGCTCGTGTCCGTGAGCACGGCTATCATGATAGTTTATTAACTCTGATCAGAGGTGTACAACTTTACCCACGAGTCGTGATTGCCCATTTGCCCGGGTTTGCAACTCCCAAAACACTTCCAAGGTGAGCGGGCAGGGTACACTATGAAGCCTTCCAAGGGTTCGTCTAACAAGTCAGGGCCGCAAGGTTCGTGGCAGGGAGATATAGAACCAACCTGTCTACGGTCACACTCCTTCGCGGTTGGCCCGTAGATTAGGAACCACACTATACCCGTCTTGGCACGCTCCTATTTGCGCCATAAAGGTAACCACTGACAAGCTAGAAAAGGTCCCCACACTGAGCTAAAGCCAGAGCCATATAGCCCTCGTGGTTGTACTGTATATCCCAGCTTTTGCCGACAGATAAGCTCCTATAATCAAATGTTGCTAAAAAACAAGTTTTATCATTATTGCATATAGTCATTAACAATTAGGATCATGTACATCTGGTATGAGCGCTAGCAAAACTAATCATATAGGGTGGAACAAATCATAGGTGTCAAGGTAATCAGGATAACAATCTCTAGGATCAATCTATGGTAGAACAAGGAATATCATGCATATGAGTTATATTAATTGTGAATAGGACAACAAGGATAATCCCATGTTATACTTTCCTTCTTCGAAGAACTCTTGTTGATCTTGATCAAGGAAAAACTCCGGTTCTTCAACGGATTGCTCAACGTCTATTCCGATCAACAATCAACACCATTCAATCAACGGGCAATCATACACGAAGCAAACAAAACTATGATTAGAACAGTACACCAACAGTAATAAAATAAGGTGAAAAGTTTGTAAAACTGATCTACGCATTGCTACGATCACATCGATGTTTCGTTCACGAAAAACGGAGCTAAAATGACGAAGTTAGGAAATAAACGGGTTTTCCTATACAAAGATATTAAATTAAACCTAATCACGAAATTAAACTTTTCAAAAGTAACTAACAGTAGTATTAACATAAAGAGAATTTTATTACGAACCTAACGCAATTTGAACGGGTCAAAAAGGATTTAAAATGAGGGAGTTATAGACATTTGAAATAGAGTGGCAAAACTATAATTAATCATTTTTCATTTAAATTGAATTAAAACAATTCCCGATGTAGATTACGCTTTCCAAAAGGAGAAAGCGCATTCAGGCTTTGCGCCAAGGACGGCGGGTTGAGCACTGAGACTTTCCAGGGTCTCTTTAGCAAATCGGCAGAGCGAACGGGTATCAGAGATCCACGAGCGTCGATCTCAGATTGAAAGGCCGAGATTAGAAGGAGTGGCCGAAGGGGTATCCTTGGATCTGGATCGTCGGATCTAAAGGGGACGGTGCAGATTAGAAGGGAGAGAGAGGAGAGGCGGCGCCGGCCGGAGACAGAGCAGACGCGGCGGCTCTCCATGGCTGCCGGCGAGGAGGTCGGCGGCGCAACTGGTTACGGCGCTATGGTCCACCAAAACACGAACCGAGAGGTCCGGGAGAACGAGATGGAAACGACGAGTCTACCTGAGGGCTTGGCTCGGGCGATTGAGGAGCAGGGACGACTGGCGATGCGACGGGGCGGACGCGGGCTCCCTGTGAACGGTGACAGGCCGGTGAGGGCAAGGGAACGCGGAATTGAGCGCACTGACGGGTTCGCGGGGTCTCATACCGTGTTCCGAAGGGAGAAGAAGCCCTGCGGTTGACTGCGGAGCTCGGGAGGATGCTAATGGCGGCGGCGGGCTCTGTGCTCGCGGCGGCGGCGCTGTGGTTGCGGAAGAGAAAAAACGGGGCGAGGAGGGGAGGTGCGGAACTACTTATAGGGTGCATCCCGTGCGGATTAAGGAAAGGAAGATCCCGTGAAGCTCGGGATTGGATTGCGGTGTCGGTAGTCGGCCGCTTCTGCTCGAGTTCGGCGCGAGCAGGGGGAAAAGGGAAGGATGACGCGTGGGCCGGTCTTGTCAGCGGCTCAGAGAAGAAAGGGAAGGGGAGGTGCTCCCGCACGCTCTCGGCGGGGCCAAGGAGCTGGCCTTGCGGCCGGGTCTCTGCGTCGGCGCGCGGAGAAGAAAGGAAAGGGGAGAGAAGGGTCTGACGGGTGGGGACAGGATGTCAGCGGCTCAAAGACAAAGGAAGGGAGGGCTCTGACCTGCGGGCTCGGCAGTCAGTGATACAGAGAGAGAGGAGAAGGGAGTGGAGGGCTGACGAGGGGGACCCTGCTGTCAGCGGTGCAAGAGGAGGACCTTTGGCCGTCAGCCCAAGAGAGAAAAGGGGGAGAGGGAAACGGCCACTGCGGCTGGGCCGAGAAAAGGAGAGAGGGGCACTGGGCCGAGCAAAGAGAAAGGAAGGAGGGGGCCAGGCCTGCGGCCAAAGGAGAGCTGGGCCCAGAATGCAAAAGTGAAAAAGAGAGAAAAGAAAAAGACCTTTTCAATTTCCAGAATTGATTTTTCAAAGGAATTTCCAAATACCTTTTCCCAAAAATAGGTTTGATTTATTTTCAAAACACACTCACACAAAAACAAAGATGCACTAGCATGCATGCTCAACATGTATCTATATGACATTTTTAATTTACCAAAACATTTAGAGCTTAATTACATTCAATGCATAGCAAGAAACATAATTAAATTAATTTTATACTTTTTCAAAAACATGCAAATTTTGGGTGTTACAAATACTATAACAATGATTTTGCTAGACAAGCATTAGAGGAGGCGAGTACATCTGGCAACCGCCTCGGTACGTATATGGTTAGGAAGATTTCAGAAATGTCCACTTCAAAAATCATCTACGAAGCCTTCAAAAATTATAGGCACCTCATAAAATTGATTTTCAGAGATAGACATTTTAAGATACTTTTCTCCCTAATTCGTTATTAATAGGGGCGATTACTCTAAGCTACTGTCTTCATAAATCAATTTACGGCGGTATACATCCTAAGATGTCTGTCACTATAAATAGTTACAACAAAAAATAATTTATAACTTTTTCACATGAACTAGAATAAAGACAAATTTTATATTAAAACTGTAGCCCTCAATATAATTTAAAACTTTGTAGTTGAAACATTTTTTATTTGAAGTTGTTTATAGTTCTAAAATATTATCTTAAATTCATTTTCAAGTTTAAAATTTAAAATTACTAAAGGATATTGACAAGATCTATATGAAAGCTATATTTCTCACTACACCGTACAACTTTATAGTTGAATTTTTATATTTAAAGTCATTTATACTCTAAAATATGTGTTTTAAGTTTATAGATTTTGATATTTAAAATTTAGAATTTATAAAGTAACCTCGAATGTTTACATAGTTAATATAAAAATGGTAGTAACCGAACTAAGCTACATATTTGCCGTTGATAAGTTTTTTATTTGAGGTCGTATAGAGTCTCATATGTTTGTTTTAAATTCATATATTTTGAGTTTCAAGTTTCAAATTTTTTATTTTTTCAAACAACCTCGAATCGAGAGATCCTATATCAAAATTGTAGTAATGGATAAGATTTAAAACTTTGTATCTAAGTATTTTCATTTGAGAGTTCATTTAGTAGCCGAATATTCAATACTCCCTCCATCCTAGTATATAAGGTTAATATATAAGGTGTAACTACCTCTGGTTTTAAAAAAAAACATATTTAAGTCTCTCACAGTATATAAGTATTACTACATTGATATATGTTTCTCTATAGAAAGTATATCTTCGATTATGAGGTATAAATAAAAATGGTTACACCTTATATATTGGAACAGAGGGACTATAATGTTTTATAAAATGTTGACAAAAAAGATAACATATTAGAGTAGCCACAGTGAGCTCCGGTGCTGAAAACATTCCCGTGCCATCTCATTCCGATGCTGAGACACTGCTGTTGCACCGCAACGTTCAACATCGTACTTGTCATGTCAAAACAAAAACGTTCAACATCGAGGTATATGAGCTGGTGGGACCCATTTGTTTGGAAATGATGGTGCCGTAGAGACTCTGAAATGGTACTCTCTCTTGAAAAGAATAGATTTTAACAGTTGTTTTAAGTCAAAAATTTTAAATTTCAACCAAATTTCTAGAAAAATCACTAAATTTATTATATCAAAATTAGTATCATTAGTTTTACCATTAAATATATTTTTACATTATAATCATTTTATGTCATAGATTTATTTTTTCTAGTCAAAGCTAGAAAAATTTGACTGACATAGATTATAGAAATCTACTCTCTTCGTTTCATAGAGAGTGTCGTTTTGAAAAACGTGTCTTTAAGGGAAACATGGTTTTCTAGTGATATTTTTAATGGGACGGAGGGAATATTTTTTAAGGGAGAGATGAATATTATATATATTTAGCTGGCATCGAGAGGCATTGTTCGTTACCTGATGCTTCGATTTTGCAACTTAGCATCGCGCTCTACAGTGGGACAACTCGATGCTTGGATCTTCTCTCTGGATTCAGCATCGGTAAACTTCTATATTGCGGGCAGTCTTATATAAATAATCACATATCAGTGTGTTGTATAGTGGCTAAGAAGTGTCCACCACTATAAATGGTATTAACAGAGACGACATACGTCATAAGACGTCCATCTTCATTAATAGAATTAACGGAGGAAATCTAAGTTAACATAGATGTTTTGTTGGAGATGAACGTGGTGCCCGTCTTTGTTAATAAAAAACAACTATCATCGAAAATAATTTCAGTAATTGTGATTGGGAGTATATATAATGCGTTACCCACAATGTTTTATATACGGTGGTTCATTTAACTGTTTGTTAAATACAAATACAAAAGACTAGAGGAACACTCTAGCGTGGATAGAACGGTGTATTGGATTCCATCGCCACAACTCGGTACAGGTACAGCGAGAGCCGGTCCTGAGTTTTTTTTTTACTTAGAAGGGAGCTTAAAATTTTGAACCTTTTTATATGAACATGGTAAGTATATATACACATATTTACAAAACATTTATAGTAACAGTTAACTGAATGCAAAAGCAATATTCCTATAAAATAATTTATATTCATATTAAATTACCTCAAAAATATCTTCTAACATTTCTTAATGCAAATCCATCGATGATGGTTCCAATATCAATCTCATCCAACAATCACTTCTGAACGTATAATCGCTTCTCATTTCAACGTATAATGTTGCCAATCTATTTAACCATGATGTTAAAATTAGAGAAATAACTACTAATATATAATTTTATAAAGTAGGATTATGTGAGAAATAGTTAATCAATCAGTAACTAAAATTTAGATTTTTACCTTGTTGCCGCTCTGCCTCTGTTGTACTGCCTGCTGCCTAACAGGATGAGAGGGAGAGGGGTCTGCTGCCGAATAGGATGCCTGATGCAATGCCATTATCGATCTGTTCGTTTGACAGGATTATGCACTGTTCAGGTAGGATTATGCACTGCTGGCTGATTTCTTGTGAGAGAAAAACACTGTTTTGATTGGATTTAAATCGGCTGAAAAGCCAAGCAAACAGGCTGATGCCGCTATGCAGGACTGCACTCTGAACGTCGGCGTGCCGCCGTCGCCGGGCCCTCACGCGCGGAAGGGAACGACCAAAGGTCGCATCGCGACTCGCGGCAGCCTCGCGCACGGAAACGGGGAGCCAGGATATCGTATATTCCTAGTATTCTCTCTGTTTAAGTATATAAGTATGCAATACCTGGATGCCCGTTCCTTTGTTGGACCTGGGGCTGACACCCTACGGTACATGGACTCAGCACAAATGCTCCTTAATGGGGTTTAAAAAAAACGCTACTTGAAATGAATCATGCAACTACTCTTGCTTATCCCTGAGTAGTAGTGAGTACTGCACATGCGAGTTGTAACAACATATATAATATAAATATGAATTGTAACACGAGTCTACCCGGCGGCCTCCATGAAAGATGAAATGATCAAATGATGGAGGCGGCCGGCCCGGCCGGCTGCTCGCCGTCGCTCGTCCTGAAGCTAGCCTCTCTCGATCGATCGCTCGCCGGCCGTCGTGTCCGCCGTGGTCCCAGCGCGCAGGCGCAGCTAGCAACACTTCCTGGAGCTCGAAAACGCCAAGGCCTGCACAGCACAGATGCGCGTACGTTAGCACATGCATGCCACTGGACTGCATCCGTGACGGTGACAGTGGCGGCACGAGCACGTACGGTGGATCCGTTGGCAGTTCCGATCTGATCTGTAGATCTACGGGTTAGTAGGCCAACGTCTCTTTGACTCCACATGTCGGCGTGGCGACACGTGGTGACGCGGTCGCTCCGGCTTGGCCTTGGGTCCTCGTCGCCCTTGTTCCCCGGCCGGCAGGTGGGGACAGCGCGCGGACCTGCACTGCACCAAGAGACAGCGGCGTGTGGGATCGAAATGGAATACGCGGCCGGGCACAGCCAGTCAGCCAGCAAGCACCCAGTGGTGGGTCTGCAGCACGCAGGGATTTGGGTGCCGGATCTGGATCTCTATCTCTGTGGGGGCACCATCCAACACAAGGGGGATCGTCGTCGTGGTGGTGGTTGTAAAAACTTGTATTCTTGCTGCAAGTGCTGGGTGATGGCTCACGAGTCACGACAGGGAGAGCGCCCTAGCTAGCTTGTCCTGGCCCTGCCTCTGCTACTCATAGCTAGCGGCAGAAGCCTCCAAGCACCTTCCTCCAAGCCATTTGCTTCGTCGTAAACTTCAGAAACAGGAGGGAGGCTTCCTGGCAGTTCATTGTGTTTTGCATTGCAGTTTCGTTGGCAGGAGTCTGGTCAAACCAATGCCATTCTTTTCAGTGTCTTGCTACGACTCAACACACACAGTACATCAATCAAAACTTCAGTAGATACGTTACGTGCCCTTGACGATAGTTGTGTTCTGGAGCAAAATTGGCGAACAAATTTTGACTAGATATATCCGGGACTCCATACTTGGGCCTTTGCAGAAGCTGAATACATTCGTTACTTCCAGCAAAATGGAAGACGATCAAAATTTGGGCCACGAGTTTTGAATTCATTCCAAATTACATATTGGCCCTATAGGCCCAAACACATGACCATACTTTTTTTCCCCTCCAGTTGCGACATGTTTTGGCCTGCTGGATGGGCGCTGCTGCAGGTTTTGAAACAAGAATCTCCACTGAACAGAAGCCCGTAGCGCAGATCATATGTTAGCTTGTCGCCGAAAACGCACGGACCCCACAAAACTACTGCTTCCTCGTTTCCAAATCGTAATTATTTTAGTTGTTTGATGTCAAACTTCTCTGAATTTGTACAATAATTTACTAACACATATAACACCAAATAAACACGCATTTCCTGGTGGATGTAGTAAACTAATAGCCTGATTTTGGTAAATTTTTAATAAAAACTTGGTCAAAAAACGACTTATACATTTTAAATAGAGTAGCTGTACAAGAAAAAAAAGGAATCCAAAAACACAAACTTCTGACACTTGGCATCCATGCCGATTCACTGAGCGATCAATTCAATCCTACAGAAACAGTACCAGAGTAGATTCTAATCAACTCAGAAAAGAAAAACTTTTGCTCAAACTTACAAACAGCCAACTTTCATTATATCAATGCTTTCTGTAATGGGCACAAGATATTCCTCTGAGAGTTTGTATCAGTTTTGTTTGTCAAAGTTTGAATGGTACAACAAATAGCTCAAGTGTGGATCTTTACTATTGGCAACCCAAAAATCTTGCAAAACAGCAGCTGGCCAGGTTGAAGCTCTTCTCCGTGACTCGTATCGTATCTGGCGGGCCGTCCTTTCTTTCAGCAGGACAGCTGGACCGAGCTGATCCCAAGTAACCTTGTCACTAATGATACACCAATATACAACAGCAGAGAAATAAACAGCTACAGAATGAACAGAATAAATGAAATTACAAAACCCCCAGAAAACACAAAACTATGCTTGTCTACTCTGTCCTCATGGCCACAGGGATAAGCTTGCATTTCAACTACGCATCAGCTCTTCATACCAACTCCATCAGAAGTGGGTCTCCTATGGACATTAGCCGAATCACCTTTATGAAATCAATCTCATTCATAACTTTCACAGGGAAAACAGCAGGTGCTTGAGCTGTATAAATAGACGAGAATGTTGCATTAGCTGGCAACTGGTTCTTGAACACTGTTCCAGCCAGAGCATCGGAGTCAAAATTTTGAGGCGAGTCCATCGCCAAGAAGAACATTGGGACCGCAATCTTGTGATGCAAATCCAAATCACCGACAAGACCCACAAGATCACCAAAGTCTTCAACAAACCGCCTTGGCACATAAAATAGTTCACTACCACAGAATGCAATCTTATCTTCCCCCATGCTTTCCTTGTAGTTTGTTTGGAAATGAACTGGGGAACTGCCGATGACCTGCTTGACCATCGCACCTTGCTTTACAAACCATTCCTCCTTATTTGTCTCCAACGGAACAGTAATCCAAGAATGTGCAATCTGCAGCATCAGAAAGTATAGCATGAATCCTACAGTAGCATTTGCACTTGCACTGATCAATATAAAAGATACCTGGGGAAACAGCAAACAGACAATATACAAACCTTATTCGTAATCCAAAGTTTTTCCTTGTCAGCTTGCATCAGGTTCCAGTAGTTAAGAATCATGTGGTCTTGGAGGAACACAAATCCATCAGCACCACTGTATCTTTCAAAAACCTTGGGCAAATACCTGATGAAATGTAAAAGGAGTTCAAGCATGGTCAGCAAAGATGGTAGTATTGTACCAACCAGAAAGCAGAATTCAAAGGAACATAGAACCGGTTCCTTATATGCCACTGTATGGTGTATAGTTCCAAAATCTCTTATTGTTCCATGTAGATTTAGCCCACAAGTCAATGAGGTTATGAGGATGAAGTTTTGGCAAGTTATACAAGTGATTATGGAGTTAATCATGAAAACATACAAAACTATACTGTGTTCATTTGTGATGTTGTTTGAAGTCCTGGCGGCTGTGCCTGGGGTGCTTTTGTCTCTATATTGTAAACTGGTGTTCCAGTATGGGATCGGAGGTTCAATCTTACGCTTTCTAATAAAGCTGGGCTGGGCCTTTGATCTAAAAAGAAAACATATCAAAACAAAGTGAAGGTATGTAATAAATTATGTCATTTTCTTGTTCAGTTTGCTGTTTTACAGATAAATCATGCTATTCTGTAGCTTTATTTTTCTCGAACACACAGATGAGCTTCACAACATTTCATTAAGAAACAAAGGATGAGGATATACTGTAGCATTAATTTGATTTTAAAGCATGTTGTCTACCCCAGTGTGGCATGTGGCGGTGTCAACTGTCTATCTGCTAGATGCCCACTGGCAGGGTATGACAACTCTACAAGTAGATGACATTTTGATGTGAATTCCTAATAAACCCCTTGATTTAGCTAACAATTATAGCAGAAGGAGATGCAGCACATTGTACTTATTGATAGCTAACTTCCAATAACTTCAGCATCTTGTTGCTAGATCCCATACTACAGAGTACTGGCGCGCAAACAACCAAAGTAACCTGAGTTCTCCATTTAGCTCTTTGAGTAAAAAGATGCATGCATACATGCTGCAATTAGTCTAATCAGGTCACACAATTAAAGGCAAAGCCTTGTTATAAGAAATATCGATGATGAAGAAAGTGGAGGAGCATATTATCTACTGTGGACATTTTAACTCAAATGAAAAAGTGTATTTTCATCGCATAAGCATCACGATGATAATGGCAACAAACAGTGTAGATAGCTTCGAAATGACCCAAAAAATAGAATCTTGTCCACATCTATTCCTCTCAGCTAACTGCAATTTGCACCTAAAGAAATATTGCTGTGCTTGTGTGCAATGAATGATAGCACTATGTTTATTGATTCAAACAAACCTAAAATCAAATCAATGAGCAAATTTATACCACCCTCTGTCCAAAATTATAGGTCGTTTGGCTGTTCTAGATACATAACTTTTGCTATGCACCAATATATACGATCTAGAGACATAATAAAATTTGTGTATCTAGAAAAGCCAAAACGACCTATAAATTGTAACATTGGAGTAGATTTCTTGTTTTAGAAACTAAGCCGCTCAAGTTCATGTCCTTGTTGATGCTGATTAAGGTTATTTCTTCTTAATATAAAACCAACAAGATTGGGTCAAGTTTTGTATTTAGAAAATGGAAACGAGTTTCAGCCTCTCCATAATGTTTACATCAGCACTGGGAATACGTTACTTATCTAGCATTAACTCTATTATTAAACCTCCAACCACTGTTGCAGATAGCCTGGGAGTACAAAATCTACAGTTAATACTTACTAGCAATTGGGTCAACACTGTCATCAACTAATTTCATATTGGATTATCTAAAAAATTGCAGGCAAATTCTTCTGAATATACACACATATGCTTATGAAATGCAATCATATAGGTTAAAATCTCATGACATATTTGTTAAAGATCAAGAAAGGAGCCACCTTAAGTAATTAATAGGAGCCTATTTCTGATGATGGTTAAGAAATCAAACAGCAGTGCTCTGGCATCTTCTATTAACAGATATGCAATCTAATTTACTATCAAGTATTAGTCATGGTTAATTGAAAGTTGCAAAGAAGAGAAGGGTTATTGGGAGTAGTAAACACTCACTTATAAGCGTGTGATAATGTGCAGCGTTCAACAGCAAGCTCTGCATTGCTCTGCTCAGCAAGAATGATGACTGTCTTGAAAATCCTTCCATAAAGCAGCCTCCACTCAAGTGCTGTGCGATCCACAGGCCCACTAACATGCATGATCATCACAACATTTCCAAAGTTCTTTCTCCACTTAATAAGATTTCCAATCTCATAGTTAACTGTGCCAATCTCATCGACCCCAAGATGCACAGATGGCAGCTTCTTGGGCACAAACTCCTTCATGTCACCCTCTCCAATGGTTGCACGTTGCCTATCAATCTCCAATGACATGAGCCGAGGCTGCCGATAGCCCACAGCGAGCAGGTCCTGCAGCCAAGCAGCTGTTAATCTCACATCCTGCTCTGTCCAGAACCCTTCCTCAGCCATGGCATAACTCAAATCAAGAATCTTCTCAAAGAGTGTCCTCTTGTTTGATCTCCACTCATTCAGGAACTTGATCAACCGACCAACATTCACATGCAGATCCTTCTCCTCCGCAAATGGGTATGCCTGAATATGATCCTTCCTGTAAATAGTCGGAGGGTAGAAAGCCACATATCCACCAATCTCCCATAAGATCCGTTGTGCCCAGTACCCCCGGATCACATCTGCCGCCATTGAGCTCACGGACACCGGCATCATGAGACCCCAGAAAGCTGGTGACTGGTACAATGTATTGAACGAGTTCACTGGTGCCATCATGCCCTGCGGTAGTGCCACCTTCGGGGCTTCCGAATCAAACCTGAGATCGAACGCCGAAGTTGGTGGCTTTCTAGTGAAGTAGAACACTGCATCAACATCTGGCAAGCCGTCCGACAGCCCCTGCTGAATGAACTGCCGGCCACTGAAGACCTCGGTGTAGAACACCTCATGGGCCACCTCCCCAACCTTATCGAGCGGCAGCCCCCGTGGCCAGACCGAGCGCTGGCCAAAGTGCACGTAGGGGTTGACCACAGTGCGATTGGGATCCGCGTGGCTGTACTGGAGTAGCACTGGGTGGTTGGTGACTCCAGATCCCAAATCGACGTCGAAATGCTTCCCCAGATCGTTCCCGGGCACCTCGGCGCGATCGTCGGCGTCGAAGATCACCTTGGCCCCGTGCTGTATGGCGAAGAGGTAGCCTGCCGTCTTGCGGACGTGGGAGCCGTAGGGGAGGAAGTCGACGGAGCGGTATCCGAGCTGCGCCTGCAGCTCGAGGGAGAGGAAGATGGCGCCCTTGAGCTCCCACCCTGCGGGCGTGTGGGAATCGCCGATGGCGAGGAGCTGCCAGCCCTTGACGCGCGCGAGCGCGGCCAGCGCCGCGGTGGGCGGGGACGAGACGGCGACCACGATCCAGCGCTCCGCCCGGAACGACGCGAAGGGGGTACCCGCGGCGATGGCGAGCGGCGGGACCTTGGACCAGGCGACGTCCGGGTACGGGAGCTTGGCGGGGGCGCCGGAGCCCGAGCGGGAGGAGCGGTCGAGGCAGAGCAGCGCGGCGGCGTCGGGGGCCGCGCCGCGCAGGAGGAAGACGGCGGCGGCGGAGGCGACCGCGAAGAGGAGGAGGAGGAGCTTGGAGGAGTGCTCGGACGCCCATGTGGCGAAGTCGAGGTTCTTGGCGAAGGGCCGCGGGTGCCGGCGGTCCGCCCCCGGTGCGCCGCGCGGGGACGAGGACGGCTTCTGGCCCGCGGCGGCGGCGGCGGCCGCCGCGTGCGGGGACGGGCGGTCCTGGACGAGCATCTCGCCTCGGGGCGGGGCAGAGTGGAGCGGATCTGGAGGAGCACGAGGAGGCGGGGGAGCGCGTGCGTGGTGTGTTGGTATCGGCCGGCTGGGGATTTCGGAGAGAAGGCGCGAGATTTGGGGTGGTTGGGCTGGCGACGGTGGGTGTGGTGTGGCGGGCGCCGACAGACAGCGCGGCGCGGAGGAGGAGGGCGGGAGATCGGTGTCGTGGTGCGGTGGGGCGTCGCGATCGGCCCGCGCGGGGGAAGCGAGGGCCGACGGGGGTTTGAGGCGGCCGGAGCGCGGGTGTGTCGGTCGGGGTCGGGGACGGGGAGTGGAGTGTGCGTTACTCCACACAGTCACAGTGGGTGGAGTGGAGCCGGTTGGTAAAGAGGGGAGGAGTCAGCCGCTGTCGTGGCACGGCAGGCTGGGCCAGCCGACGAGCGACTGAGCTCTCTGGCGTGCCGCGTGCGGCTTTCCGTTTGTTTGCACACTTTGGTAGCCAGGACGGGCTGGAATCCGAAGGATGATTATTTTTTTTTATTATAGAATGGTTACACTGCCATTTACTCCCTTGCACTTGCACATGGGGATTATGGAGTGGTATTTTAGACATGATGACGGTGCAGATCTAGATGTCTGGAAAAAAGTGAAAACAGCCATCAGCCAATCACCCAGTGAAAAGATGCGCTGGTCTTACCAGCTTGACTCGTCCTCGTCGAATTACCTTCTTCGTTCAATGCGAGGACGAATAAAAAATAATGTGTCATCAAATTTCTCTTTTTAAGTGTTGTTGTTGAAATGTGCAGTCACTTGTCATTTCTCTTGCTATAAGCCTAATACTTAATGCTATAGAAGAAATAAATAAAGAGTCAAACTAGTAGACTACAACATGGAAAATAAGATATGACAGTTGTCATACCCTACCACCATGCTTCTCTACCACTAGTTCAATGATAGTAAGAGTCTGTTTGGGACTGCTCTGTAGAGCAGCTTCATAAAAAACTGGAGTTTGTGGAGTATCTCTTTAGGTGCTTTCACAATTTCATCTTTTTTTTCTGGAACTGTGTGTGTGAAACTGAAACCGTTTATCTAAAAAACGTGGAGCAAAGCTAAAAAATGTGGAGCGGAGCAGTTCCAAACAGACCCTAACTCGACAACTTGCTCGCTGAGAACGTAGATATTGGATTTGTGTAAGTTGATTTTTTTTAAGTTGTACTACAAGTTAAACTAGCTTAGCTTTAACCAAGCTTACCGTAAAAAGAAACCACTATACTATTTTTATATAATAACTTTGATAAATTTTAAATAGTTTGACAACTTAAAAAGTGGAAATTGTACCTTTTTATCGACGAAGAAAGTAATATGTGTTACTAACAATTCCTTAGTTAGCGGATTAACGGGCTCATGCTTCATGTAGGCTATAAAGACTACTAAATATATCATAAAGTTACATCTATGATGTTATTCATTTTCCTGAAATTTGGCTTATGTTGAATACTTATTCCTTCTATATTGTAAAAGAAGTTATTTTTAATAACAGCGTGGTCTCCAAAGCATGACTTTGATTTCATATTTCTATAAAAATATTTATTTACAAATGATATATGTATACTTTTATAAAAATATATTTAAAGACAAATCTATTCGTATGGTTTTTACATTTTCAAACTTAACGACTTAAAAATTATTTATGATTTATATTCTCAATGTTTGGCCAAAACCCTATCTAAAATGACTTTTTTTTACAATATGAAGGAAGTATGCTGATTTGTGTTATGAGATAAAAATATTGTTTGTTCGCTGAAATGTACTGCTGAAATCGTGCCGATGAACATGACTATAAAAGCATCTCCAAGAGTCTATCTAAATCTTATTTTCTAAATCATCATTTAGAGAGTTATTTAAAAAAATCAATTTCTAAATATTTTCACTTTTCAACAGTTTTTTTATATCTCATGTGAAGTGTAGAGAGTCATTCTCGTCTTCTGGAAAAAATCCATAATAAAAAATGATTATATGTTCATAACCATTTAAAGAAGTTATGAGATAGTAGTTTTTTTTATCAAAATCTCTATTCGAGATGCGCTAACTACACCTAATGAAGAGGTAGCCTTCCTCACGTAAGTGTCTCATATTGTGTTCTTGTGTGATGTTCTTAAGTATTAGGAAAAGAAAAATGTGATTTATCCACAACTCTTATACACCCTTTTTTTAGATCGGAAACGGAACAATGGATTTGGCAATCCATGCATAAGCCGATCTCAACAATATGCATGTCTAGTTAAGGAGATATGAAAGGATCAAGATGCCAAGAGAGGGGGTGAATTATGCTTGTTTTAAATTTCTAAAGCAAATATGAAAACTTATCAATGTCAATCACCCCCTAGTGCCTACCGTACGTGTGTCTTAACTAGAAAGCGGTAGCAGTTCATGGAATTGAAAAACAACCTAAGCAATTCTTGTGGAAAGGAAAGAACACAACGGAAAGTAAATGCGAAAATGAAAAAAGCTCGGGAAAGAGAATTCTTGACGCAATGATGTTTTCTCGAGGTATCGAGGAGTCGACACTCCCCCTAGTCTTCGTTGGAGCACCTTGCAAGGTATTGCTCCCCCTCAATCCTGCGCAAGGGATGAGTGCTCTCTACGGGCTGATTCTTCGCCACTCCGGCTCGGTGAATCGCCCACAACCAATCACACGAAGTTGGAGAAGGGCTGCCAACAATCTTCCGGCGATCACCTTCCTCCGATCACCACCAAACCATCTAGGTGCTATCGAACACCAAGAGTAACAAGCACAAGACCTTCACTTGACCAACTCAAGGCTAGGAAGGTGGATGAATGCACACTTGTCACTCCTAATCACTCTAGGGAGGAAGAACAAGCTTAGGATTCTCAAATCTCTTCCTCACTAGACACTTGGCTCTCCAAGAACTCTCTCTAGGTTCCTTCAGCTGAAACAATGGCCAAGAGAGCTAATTGGGACGAGATGATCAACTATAAATAGTCCCCACCTCTCCAACTAGCCGTTTTCTGCTTTTTCCCTTTTCTGCGAAGCCACCAGACTAGTCCGGAGACTAGACCGTCGAACCATTTTCCCTGGTCTGGAGCTCACACTCAGTTCAAAAACTCATTGTACCAAGCACCTCCGGACCACTTGCAATGGTCCGGAGCCTCTAGTCCGGAGCCTTGGTACTTACTGCATAGGAAAGAAGTCACTCTGAGTTGCGTCGGACTAGCCGTCGGACTCACCATCGTACTAGTCCGGAGCTCTCTCTCTGGCTTGCTCTCAACTCCCACTACGTCAAAATCGAGCTTCCGCAGCGTTACCTAAAAGCCCTCCGTGGCGAACACTAGTTTTGCCCGCTGCAAAAAATCACATGATTTACCACTGCGGGTATTTTTTATTTACTGTGACGGACATTTTTGCCCGCTGCGGTAAATCGATTTACCGCAGCGGACGTCTTAAGATGTCCACTGCGGTAAATGCTCTATTTACCGCAGCGGACATGTTATGAGGCCCGTCACGGTAAAGATTGAAGCCCAAATGGCCCAAATTGAGGCCCAATACTCATGGTCATATATATATACACCGACTTAGGGTTTTCAAGAGAAACTCTCTCCCTCTCTCTCATTCATCGGCGGCCGCCTCCCACCCGCACCGCGAGACCCCGGGCCGTGCGCCTCCCGTCCGCGAGCCCCTGCGCCTCCGCCTCCGCCGCGAGCCTCTGCGCCCCTCCGCCTCCGCCTCCTGCGAGCCCCTGCGCGTCCGCGCCAGGCACCTCGTCCCTCGCCGGGCGCCTCACTCTCCTCCTCCCGGCGGATCTTCCTCCGCGCCGGACACCTCGTCCTCTTGCGAGTCCATGCGCCTCCACGTCGGGCGCCTCACTCTCTTCCTCCAGGCGGAGCGGAGCGCGGAGCGGAGCCACGGCGCGGAGCGTGAAGCGGCGGCGGCGAGTCGCGCGGCCATGGCGCGGGGCCTTGGCGGGTCGTGCAGCGCATGCCTCTCGCGTGGAGCCTCGCCGGCGCGCAGAGCGGCGGCGTGTCGCGCGGGGCCATGGCGCGCAGCGCGGAGCGGCGGTGCTGAGGCGCGGCTCACGAGGCCATGGCGGGTGGCGCGGCGTGTAGCCTTGGCGGCGCGGGTTGCGGGGCCACGGGGGCTGGGCTCGAGAATGGGCTCGCCGGCGGGTTTCTAGATTTTTTTTTATTTTTTCAAATGATTAACCGCGGCGGGCGTCCTATTGTGCCCGCCGCGGGAAATCGATTAACCGCAGTGGGCAAAGCTGCCTGCTGCGGGAAGTCAACCATTAATCGTGACCTTCCCATGTTGACGGACGTGATTGCCCGCTGCGTAAAACCGAATTTGTCCGTCGCGGAAAATCGTTTTTGTAGTAGTGTCCAAGGCTACCAGACTAATCAAGATTAGTCCGGAGCCCTCCAGACAGGTGGTCCGGAGCCTCTTCCATAGAGCTAAGGCAGACCAGACTAAGGCAGGACCGTCGGACCTCTTCCTATGGTTCGACGCCTCCTAGGCAAACTGGTCCGGAGCCTCTTTCACCCCCTTCTTCACCTCTTTTCACCATGTCTCTTGAAGGGGTTTTGCTCCTATCATCTCAAAGGCTATTTGTAGGGTCTCTAGACAGGTTATGACAAATGTGCATACACTGACAGTCCCAAATTTTCCTAGGTCAAGCTACTAACCTCATACCTCCCTTAATAGTACGGTCAAAGGAAAAACAAAGTCCTAGTCTATACTTAGTGCCCTTCTCACACCTTGTGGCACTAAGAGCTAGCCTAGTCTTCCCTTGTAGCTCCATCCTTTGAAATCGAAAACAAATTCCATCTTGGGGGCATGAATACCATTAAGCCCATTCATCTAACATCACTAATGACTTAGCATTGTCGTTAATCGCCTAAACCAATGGGGCCTAGATGCTTCAATCTCCCCCTTTTAGGTGATTGACGACAATACAAGCTCGAGTATAAGATAAGAGAGAGTTTTGATTAGAGAAACATGACTTGACATGAGATAGGCATGGGTTAGTAATAAGAGAGACAAATACATGCCTAAACCATTCAAGTCATGACAAACACAATAAAGATAGGAATATGAGAGTAGTACTTGATTTCAAAGGATATGCTATAGCTAAAAGATCAGAGGTTAGCACAGAAGCAATATAGCAACATCCAAGTGACATGACATATATATAAGTTCAAACACATGTCACACAAACATCCAAGAGTTTCAAACATCATATATATATCATACAATGCATGAAAGATGGTAAACGTGATGCATGAAAGAGTATATACACACCAAAAGAACGAATCCTACTAGCTCCGCCTGAAGCTAGCAAACTCGACCTTCTCTCCCCCTTTGGCGTCGAAGCACCTAAAACCTAAGCGTCGGGAGGTGGAGAAGGAGCAGTCGCGACACGATCAAGGACCTTGAACTCAGATAGATAATCCTCATCATCCTCTGAGTCCTCCCCCTGAGTGTCTGGAGCTGGAAGCGGAGCGGTCTGGGGGACAGAAGCTGACGTGCCTGGTAACTCTACCTCTGAAGTAGTTGGAGGTGAAGCTGGGGCTGGAGTAGGAGTATCATCTACCACAGATGCTGTCGGTGCCTCAGGAGCTGCGAAGTCTGGTGGTGTCGTGTGCACTGACTCAACTGGAATCTCAAGAACCGGTGGCTACTTAGGCTGAATCAGAGTGGTAGTGACAGCGGTGGCCTCTGTCTGGATAGCCCCTGGCGAAGTAGAAACTGCAGGTGCCTGACTATCCTGAGCGACCTCAGACGATGCGACGGAAGAGTGGTGCTGACCCACTGTAGGAGGGACTAATTCCGTCGTCTGAAGCTCCGCAGCTATCTCTGCTGCAATCTCCTCGCCAGTGGGGGATGGCTGGCCTATGATATCGCTGAACGCGGCGGAGAGGTCTCTCGCAGTCAACCCAAACATGGTTGTGACTGACATCGGGGTAAACCCGGTAGTGAGTGGGGAGAACTGCTGAGAGGGGCCAAGCTAATCCAACCACTATGTCACTCGTGTCGCCGGCGACTGGAACGGGGTGGTCAGTCCTACACCCTAAAGTCCACTAGACTGTGAGGCTGGGGTGGGAGTGACTGAAGAACCGGCGGACACCTGAGGAGCTACAGACGAGCCTCCTATCTGTTGTGGGGCCACAAAGGGGCCGATTGACGGGCCTGCTGACTGGGAGGGCTGTGTCTGACTCAGCATCTGGATCTGTGGAGCAGCTGGGAACTCTAGAGGTGGTGCACCAGTGTGACAGAACCGCCCAAATTATAAGAGATCAAGTGCTAAAGTAGCTAACTTAGCTACCACTTAAAACACTTGAGCCCATATAATCCCGGTAGTCCGGAAATCTCGAAGGATTTCTTACATCAACTCAGGATCACGTACATTCAGGGATACACATTCGAACGAGCCACAATTCAACTGAAAATACCTAAAGTACGAAATAAAGTTATTACAACACTTTGTTCCAAATAAAAGTAGTACTTAAGCCACAACACTTGTGGCCAAAATAAAACATTGTTTAAAGCTGAACTTGAAGTTTTAAAAGACAGGGGTGCCCACAACGTCAGGTCCGACAATAGCAAAAGATGAGCTTGTAGAAGACCTTGCCCAAGGCCTACCCCTCTTCTCCTTCAACAGGATAGAGACAGTGCTTACAATAGCCGAAGTATACTTGGCCATCTGCAACAAACGGGATAAACCCTGAGTACGGGAATGTACTCAGCTAGACTTACCCGTCTAACTGAAAATAAAGACTCCAAGGATATGTATGGCTGTATCTAGAGTTGGGTAAGCTTTACTTTGCGGAAATGCTTAACTTAAAGGAGTTTACTTTAATGATGCGGTGAGCAGTCATCTTTTATCCTACTAATTATCTCTAGGTTATTGTATCTATACTAGAGCACACACTTGATCTACTCAAACAATATAATAACATATATCCAGTTCCTTCATCAAAATTTTAGTAGAACCATTAAGATGTCACATGGAGTTGTACCATGGTGAAGCTCAGCATAATCCCCCATATCCAGTGGGGGCGGCAATTCGAATCGATATACACCAGCTGGTAAGATTACCTTTAACACACGCCCATACTTTCCCTGTCGGGTCAGCATTAGGTCACCGCTCAACAAAGTCCAGGTAGTAATCCACGCGGGCTTGCATTGGTCCACCCAATTGTAGAAAATAGATGGCCACCACGGGGCTGATCATATCTACAGTCTAGAGGCTGCTCACAGCAGAGCGAGCTCCGGCCCGGACAGTGTTTACTCGGCTTCGGGGTCGATACTCACAACGGCCCCTATGTGAAAGGGCGCATTCAAAGATGTAAGAGGGCCACCATCGTGTACAAACCTACACGATCCAACGGACGGACTGCCCCCAAGTCTAAACCACTTGGTGCACTTGTCTTCCAGTTGACTGTATTTCATTACTACCATAGGTTCTTTCCACGATAGCGAATATAGCCAACCGTGATAGTATTACCCACAAGGGATAATACGAAACATAAAAAGAAAGGTAACCATTAATCTAAGCAGGCTAAGCGGTTGCTTTTACTTTATTATTAACAGGGTAACAAGGTAGGTAAAACAAATATCAAGGCAGGTAATGCATCAATTTGGGATTCAAAACAACTCCTATCACCTAATGCATCACAGTATAAAATACTCAAGTAGATTAAATTGTAAAAACTGGGAGGCTTAAGAATGCTCCGGGGCTTGCCTTGAGAGAAGGTGGAGGGTTGGTGGTCAGGGCACTCAGGAAGGTTAGTGTCGAGCTCTTGGTACTCCTCGTACAGCTCCTGTACCTCCTGGACTGCGGTCTCTGTGGGCTCCTGATGTTCCTCCATGGATCCTAAATGATTGCAATGCATACATGAATAGCTGAATGGTGCAGGGATGATGCTCAAATAGAATTTAACACACTAACAGAGATTCTAAGCCTACACCAAAAGAACTGCCACAAAGCTACTAGGGCTAGAGCTACTAGCTAGCAGGATAAAACAGGCTATAACTTATTCTAAACAGAAACAAGACTTTACCAACTCTAGATATAACAAACAAGCATGGCATATATTACTGAAAACAGAATAGGAAATCATTTCAGAAACGGGCTCGAGGCATGCGGAGGCACTCGAGGCAACTGACGGGCATGACCCTCGATTACTCGAGGTCCATCTACCGTCGATCGGAAACAGAGAACGGTGCGGATCAACGTGTTCTTGCCGATGGTGAAGTCTTCGGTGGTGGGGTTGGTTTTGCTAGGCTCGGGATGACTTACGCGCATCCACTGGTGGTGTTGGTTGAACTGACGCGACCGTGAAGAGGGGTCGACGGTGTGCGGCAGCGGTGCAACACGGCGGTGCTACACGGCGAAGTGATCACCGGCATGTGAAGCTCGGCGCCGTGGTGCATGAGCATCGTGGCGATGTGGTGAGTGCAGCTCGAGGGCTAGCTGAGCCAGAGAGGCTCTGTGGAAAACTGTCCACGGGCAAGCTCCGCGGCGGCGGCAATGGCGCACGGCCAACGGTGTTGTGACGACACGGGTCAGACTGAAGCTAGAGGAACGGCGTTCTCACCTCGGTTAACTCCGGCGAAGCTTCCACGAAGATGGAGGCGTCGGAGACGAGACGTCGAACGGTGAACGCTGGTTGATCGGTGCAGTGGCGACTCGGAATCGAAGAACGGCGGGGACGTTCCGGCGACTGGAGTCCACGACTGGTGAAACAAAGGCGAGCAGTGTGGGTGCGGGGCAAAAGCGAAAGCTAGTGGGAGAAGGATTGAGCAGAGAAACTCGGGTGGTGGTGGATTTGAGAGAAGGGGCGCTTGCGGTGCTCGAAGCTCTTGGTGCGAAGAAGAACAGAGAACTACGAGCGATGAGCGAGTGCGGATGAGTGTGGGAGGTGGAGGAGGTATATGCGCTCCTCCTTGCTTGGTCATGGCCGATCGGCGTTGCTGGAAGGGACGTGACGCGATGTGCGGTGGTGGCAGCGGCGCTGGCGTGCTTGCGGCGGGCGGCGCAGAGCGGATCACGACTTGGTCGACGCTCCGTTAGCGCGGATTTGCGCTTGAATGCGAAAGAGACAAGGCGGGACGCTGATCGGACGCGGCACTGCGGCGGCGTTACTGCGAAACGACGGCGCGGCGCGCGGCAGGGCGGCTGTCAGGTCTGCGGCGGCGAAGCAGGACGTCAGCGGCGGAAAAGCGGTGCCAACTTGGTCCTAGCGCCGTTAACTCAGATTTGAGCGAGACAGCGCGAGCGGCGACAGCGATGTCGGCGCAGAGCCGAAGCGGCGGCGATGGCGTGTCCCACTTCCGCGGTCAGGCATCGTCGGCCACGCGGCGGATGACTCCGACGTACGGCTCAGCCGCGGTCGGTGAGTGCACGCGGGCGTGCGCGACACGTGCGTGCGGTCGAGCATGCGGGAGAGGGGTCGATATCGAGGGTAGGGTCGATCGGCTGATCGAGCCTCCGACTCGGTTGAGCCTTCCGTGCGGGGTCGTTCGCTCAAGCCTCGGTCCATAACTTCGAGGGGTCGAAGTTGAGGGGTAGAACTCGAGGGGTAGGAGTCGAGGGGGGGGGGGCGTCGATCGACTGGCCGATCGAGCCTCTGGCTCGGTCGAGCCTCTAGCCCGGGGTCGTTCGCTCGGACCCTCTGTCCATCACTTTTCTATCAAGCGAGGGGGGGGGTCGAGGTCGAGGGGTGGTGCTCGGCCTGCCTCGATTCTGATTGCCTTCTCCATTTTCTTTTATTTGATAAAACTAAGCAGGGTAACTAAACATAAGCAAACCACACTTTTACTCTACGCAAAGCAAGGTTTAACTAAACAGGTTAAACACAAGATTAACCACAAAACACCTATTCAAATCTAGTTTCAAGGCACATAAACACACACATGAAATGATAGCATATGCAAACATGAATGCAAAGAAATGATATGCTTAGTGGCTAATGATGATCCTAATGCAAGCTTGACATAGGGTGTCACAACCAGTCCATCTCATCATATGGGCTATGAAGGTCATTGAAAGGATCAAGATGCCCAAGAGGGGGGGTGAATTGGGTTTGTTTTAAATTTCTAAAGCAAATATAAAAACCTATCAAATGCCAATCACCCCCGAGTGCCTACCGTCCGTGTGTCCTAGCTAGAAAGCGGTAGCAGTTCATAGGAAATAAAAACAATCTAAGCAATTCTAGTAGGAAATGTAAAAACAAGACGGAAAGTAATGCGGAAATGTAAAGAGCTAGGGAAAAGAAAATCTCATTGACGCAACGATTTTTTTTCGAGGTATCGAGGTGTCGACACACCCCCTAGTCCTCGTTGGAGCACCTCGCAAGGTATCGCTCCCCCTCTACCCACGCAAGGGTAAAGTGCTCTCTACGGGTTGATTCTTCACCACTCCGGCTCGGTGAATCGCCCACAACCGATCACAAGAGCTTGGAGAAGAGCCGCCAACAATCTCCCGGCGGTCACTTCCTCCGAACACCACCAAACCATCTAGGTGTTGTCGAACACCAAGAGTAACAAGCACAAGACCTTCACTTGACCCACTCAAGGCTAGGAAGGTGGATGGATGCACACAAGTCACTCCTAAACACTCTAGGAGGGAAGAACAAGATGAACTCTCTCTAATCTCTCCCTCACTAGCCTCTTGCCTCTCCAAAGGATTTCTCAAGGTGTCACCAGCTGAAACAATGGCCAAGAATACCTCTAAGGACCAAGGGGGCAACTATAAATAGTCCCCACCTCCAAAACTAGCCGTTTTTTACTTTTTCTTCTCTCTGCGAAGCCACCGGACTAGTCCGGAGCTCATACCACCGGACCATGCACACTGGTCCGGAGCTCACTCTGATTTCAAACTCAGGCACCGTCGGACAACTCTGCTTGTTCGACGCACTGGTCTGACGCACTGGTCCGGAGCCTCGGTGCTCTCTGAGTGAAAAACTTCTCTTTTTCATACCACCGGACCACTCTCCTTGGTCCGGTGCCCTGGTCCGACGCTCTGGTCCGGAGCCAGGGAGCTCTCTGCATGAACTCAACCTCCTGTCATGAGGCGTCGGACTAGTCGTCGGACACACCGTCGGACTAGTCCGGAGCCTTCTCTGTCTCTGAACCATGTCACCGGACCACTCTCCTATGGTCCGGTGCTTTCCAGACAGGTGGTCCGGAGCTCCTCGAGCTGAGATTCTGCCTAAGTCAGGGACCGTCGGACCACTCTCCTATGGTCCGACGCCCACTAAGCAGAGTGGTCCGGAGCCTCTTTCTCCCTCTTTTTCAACTGTTTTCGCTGAGGTTTCTTAAGGGATTTTGCTCCTACCATTTCTAGGGTTTATCAAGGGCTGAAAGCAAGGTCTCTAGGACTAGTTGTGACAAGTGTGCATATACCCACTTTCCTAAACTCTCCTAGGTCAAGCTACTAATCTCATACCCCCCCCTTTATAGTACGGTCAAAGGAAAAACAAAAGCCCTAGCTATACTTAGTGCCCTTCTCAACCTTACGGCACTAAGAACTAGCCTAGTCTTCAACTTGTATCACCATCCTTTGCAACCGAAACAATTTCCATCTTGGGGGCATGAATATCCATTTAGCCCATTCAACTTGCATCACTCATGACCTAACATAAATGACTTTGTCTCTGCAAAACACACGTTAGTCATAGTGACCTAGTATTATCGTTAATCGCCTAAACACAAGGGTCCATGATTCTACAGTCATGTTCTGCGCCTGAATCTGCTGAGTCTAGAGTTATAGCCTCTGTGACTCAAGCTACATAGCCATCATCTGGAGCTGCATCTCGTCGTGACGCTGCTCGACCTGTCGCTGCAACTCATCTTGCCACTGCTGGACCTGAGTGACAGCTGTCACAAGAGACCCTTGTTGCTCTGAAATGCAATCAAGTATCTTTAGCACTAGTGGATCTAGAGCAACGGCTGAGGGGGCACCCGAACCACCAACCTCTGAGTCATGAGCCCGAGGGGGCATAGGGGGAATTGGCTAGTAGTCGGCGTCGGAACTGTCTAAGGAGTTGTCTATTGTGCCATCTACCTCTTGTGTGTCAAGGTCGTGGAGCTCCTGCTGCGCAATGCCTCTGATTGCCTCATCCTGGGTATCAACATCATCCATGTCAGCTGGTGCAGTCCTGAGTCTGACCTAGCGAAGTACTTTATTGCCCAACTGACTATCCATAGAAGATATGATCTTGTAATCCGGGAAGACTGTCGGTGACTGCTCATACTGATCAAGTATCCTAGGGTGAGACTTCACAAGATGAGTGGCTAGATAGAAGCTGATCCAGTGAGCATATGGCATCTGTCGTCGAGCCCTGATGCCATCTGAGATCACATCCTCAATCTCTGAGAGTATAAAGTCTGCCACGTCGAAGGGTGTCTGTGAGACAAGAGCTGCAAGCAGATACTGCTAAAGATTAGTCAAGCCCTCCTTGTAACCGATGCGAGGTAGCAAGGTACGCCGAAGAACGTCGTTCAGCCGGTGAACAACGGGACGAAGCTCGGTCGGTGGACGATGTGACCCTTCCATGAAAGGTGGCCTGAAGAGCGGGGCAACATAGTCAAATGTAGGGGTACGCCCACCGGGAGCTCGGCGGGGCAGCTCAACACCTCTGTAGCACTCATTGTGAAGACAATAGTCTGAGGTGGTCAGGCGGAGAACCTCTTTGAAGCCTCTCAAGTAGGTCCTGTAGACACGGCCTCTGAAGGTGTACTAAAAGTAGCGGTGCATCGGCTCGATCCACACAGAAGCATAGAACTCTTGAACCCAATGCTCGACATAGTTCCTAGAATGACCAAGAAGGCCAGAGAGACCCGGGAGGTATGTGAGGTAGGGGTGAACCTCCTCCCCATCTATAGCAATAATGCTCTCAAGTGAGCAGACCCTGTGTGGTCAAATCTGGATACTAGTAAGCTGATCTTCCTGGTAGAAGTCCTCCATGAGCGGGGTATGCCAACCCGGTGACGCTCTAGGATCTCTCTGATCTGGACACCAACGCTCAAGCTCTACAAACCGAAGCTTCTTAACCTACTTTGAAGTAATATTTCTCACATCAAGGTGAACTAGAGGTGGAGCTGCAGGAGCATCTGTAGAAGTAGCTGTCGGTGTAGCCTGGGAAGCATTATCACCATGCTTTGGATTCTCAACACGGGGAGTGGGCTGAGAAGTCTGAGAATGAGTGACACGCCCCCAAGGAGGAGGTACAAGTGGCACTGCTAGTGACTCATCGGCAGGCTCTGACTGCCCTACCGGAACTATCTCTATCTCTGACTGAGCTGGCTGTGTAGGTAGAACCCGCGAAGGGGAGCCAATATGAACTGAGCTTCGGCTACCACCTTGCTTTGCACGGCCGTGGCATCTGCAATAGCCTCAACAATCTGTGCCTCAGTCAACTTGCGCTTCATCTTCTTTGACTTCTCAACAAGCTTTGCCTTCCCCTTTGCCTTCGGAGGGCGAGGAGGGGGAGGCGTATCATCACCAGAACCAGCTCTAGCAACCCTGCCACGACCCATCACTGTTCAACCGAGAAAGCCACTGACAAATAGATCAACTGCCAAGTACCACTGCCAGAACCCCACTGATCAACTGCCAAATCACCACTACCAGAACCAACTGTCAATATTAATCACAAGAAACTTTAACAGAGGGCTTGCCAAGCCACTGGACTGATCCTTTAGAGGCTTTGCCTCAATCCATACTCGCGAGCTTTGCCCCGAGTTTCACTGCCACTGACTGCTGCTAGAAAGATTAGAAAGGGATATATAAGCATATATAATCGCTAGAGATAAGATACCGTATGGAAGCAAGCAACTAGATAAGAATAGAGTGAATAACTGCCATAGTACCTGAGGTAAGAAAGCATGTCTAATCAAAGCAAAGCAATCTCCAAACCACACTCCTCAAGGAGGTATACCAACTGCAAGTCACAATTGATACAAGTCTAAGTGAATTGGAATTCAATTTTAGGTGAAGGATTTTCAAGGAATTGAACCTAGGACACAATGTGATCAATAACTTGACAAAGCGTGAAATCAGAGATCAACATCATACCCTAGCGAAAGGTCGAAGTCGACGACGGCCGAATCGACGAATTGACGAGATGAAACGGCAAAAACCACCTAGGGTTTGGGCAAACCCAAAGGAGGTAAACTTCCTAAGGCTGGCAATGAAGATAGGGGGAAACCCTAGGGTGGCAAGCTTGGAGGGGCAGAGGGGAGTGGATGCAGGGAGGTGTGGTCGTCGGTGAGAGAGATCTCGGCAGCGAGCTGCTGTGGCAGCGGTGGAGCTTGCTACGGGTAGGCGGCACTGCTACTGTTGCGAGGAGGGCAGAGTGGGGTTGAGCGCAGGCAGGGGTGCGGCAGAGCTCCGGCAAGGGCTCGCCGGCGGTGGGAGTGGCGAGGTCTAGGGCGAGGTGCGAGCGGCAGAGCGGGGGCGGCGAGGAGGCGGCGTGGCGTATGGGCAAATAAAATCTAACTGCCAAAACAGAATGACACCCGCGGGGGATATGCGCATTAAAACTGAGCGCCAGACTACTTCCAATAGTCCGAAGGGTGGTCCGATGGGGTGGTTCGACGGATTTTGTGTGTTTCAAAGAATTTATGCAGTGAGCACCCGGGGTCCGGACGCTTGGTCCGGAGGTGACTGTCGGACCATCGGAGGTAGTCCGGAGGTCCTTGACTCGACTGTTTGAGGGCTGACTGGGGCACTGGACCTTTGAAGAATGGTTCGGAGGAGCGTCAGACGGGTGGTCCGACGAGTTTCTATGTGTTGGAAGAGTTTACGCAAGAAGGGACAGGTCTCCGGACTAGTGAGCGTCGGACTATCAGAGATGTCCGGAGGGTGGTCTGGAGCTTGTTTTGCTTCGATTTTTCCTGTTTTTCTCTCTAATCTTTCTCCTAGCCAAATACCAACACAAAAGAAGCAGAGAGAAACACTTGTTGGCCTTGACATAAGAACCATCTCTCAAACTCTCAATTTTACAAGTAGTTTTCCATAGGCTAGATTTAGTTTGATATGAAAATAGTTCAAAAAGAGCAAGGATCATCATAGGACCACAAGAGGGTATTAGTGACAACTAGAGCTTGGAATGCTCCCACTAAGTGGACGAACCCAGCGGATGATCAAACTTAACCAAAAAAGAAGCAAGAAACAACACACATGCAAATGCTATGCATTACGAAATTTAAATCTAGGTTGCTTGCAAGTTTAAAACGCGGTTAAGCTTTGTCACACGCTTTGAGGGCGATTATCTCAACCGCGTTAGCCAAGACTATGTGCATTACTAAAGATTAAATAGGTTATTTTACATATGAATGCATATGGTTCACACAAGCTCATTTTTTAGTGAAGTTTGAGTGATAAAGCAAATTTAACTCACTTCTCAACCTACAAAAGGTTGTTTCATCGAGTGGTTTAGTGAAGATATCCGCTAATTGTTCTTCGCTTCTAACTCCCACTAGTGTGATGTCCTTTTGTGCCACATGGTCTCTAAGAAAGTGATGGTGAATATATATGTTCTTGGTGCGAGAGTGTTGAACCTGGTTGTTAGTAAGTTTTACGGCTCTTTCATTATCACACAAGAGTGGAACACTTTTAAGGGTAACACCATAATCAAGAAGTGTTTGGGTCATGTATAAGATTTGTGCACAACAAGCTCCCGCGACAATGTATTCTGCCTCGGCGATAGACAATGCCACACTATTTTGCTTCTTAGAGGACCAAGAAACAAGTGGTCTTCCTAGCAAATGGCACCTTCCGCAGGTACTCTTCCTATCAACCTTACACCCGGCATAATCCGAATCGGAATAGCCCACAAGTTGGAAGGGAGCTCCTTTGGGATACCAAAGGCCAATGCTAGGGGTGTGCCTTAAGTACCTAAGGATTCTTTTAACCGCACAAATATGCGACTCCTTAGGGTTTGCTTGAAACCTAGCACACATACACACACTAAACATGATATCCGGCCTAGATGCGGTGAGGTAAAGTAAACTACCGATCATGGAATGATAGAGAGTTTGATCAATTGGTTTACCTCCCTCATCAAGGTTGATGTGTCCATTAGTAGGCATTGGGGTTTTGATTGGCTTTCTATCCTCCATCTTGAATTTCTTGAGCACATCTTGAGTGTACTTCTCTTGAGATATGAAGGTACCCTCCCACAATTGCTTCACTTGGAAGCCAAGGAAGAAGGTTAGATCGCCAATCATGGACATCTCGAACTCCTTGAACATCAAGTCACCAAACTCCTTGCAATGATCTTGGTTTGTTGACCCAAATATAATGTCATCGACATATACTTGGCAAACAAAGATCTCTCCATTACGCTTCTTGGTGAAGAGTGTGGTATCCACTTTCCCGATCTTGAAGCCCTTCTTGAGTAGGAAGTCCCTTAGCCTCTCATACCAAGCCCTTGGAGTTTGCTTCAATCCGTAGAGTGCCTTGGACAACCTATACACATGATTAGGCAGGTTTGGGTCTTCAAACCCGGGAGGTTGTGAGACATAAACAAGTTCATTGATGAAGCCATTTAAGAAGGCACTCTTCACATCCATTTGAAAGAGTTTCATTTTGTGATGTGAAGCATATGCCAAAAGGATACGGATGGCTTCAAGTCTTGCAACCAGGGCAAAGGTCTCTCCAAAATCCAGTCCTTCTACTTGAGATAACCCCTTTACCACCAATCTTGCCTTGTTCCTCACTA
Organism: Microstegium vimineum; assembly: GCA_022036555.1. NCBI lineage: Eukaryota > Viridiplantae > Streptophyta > Magnoliopsida > Poales > Poaceae > Microstegium > Microstegium vimineum. The sequence continues at coordinate 23,322,776 of CM039127.1, read as the reverse complement.
CCATGCCTTGATCATCTTCCTTGTTCCTAAACACCCACTTGGTGCCAATGATTCTTGCACCCCTTGGCCTTTCTTCAAGTGTCCACACTTGGTTCCAGGTGAAGTTGTTGAGTTCTTCATGCATGGCATTCACCCAATCTGGATCCGCAAGTGCGTCCTCAACACTAGTAGGTTCAACAAAAGACACAAAAGAGTGATGTTCAACATAAGATGCAAGTCTAGAGCGAGTCATAACTCCCTTTGATGGACTCCCTATGATTTGATCATGGGGGTGAGCTTGAAGAATAGGTGTTGATGTTCTATTTGTCTCTTGAGGAGGGGGATGTGGTGCTTCAACATTTTGAGTTTCCGCCTCGGCTTGATCTTGAGGGATGAAGGTATTTTCTTGAGCTTCCCTCACTTGTTCTTCTTCATCAACTTGAGGCATGCACGGTTGAAAGGTCTAGATATGGCTAGAGGGGGGGTGAATAGCCTATTTAAAATTTCTACAACAACACTTAGGCAAACTTGTTAGAATAACACACGGCGTAAAGCAAGTTTGCGCTAGCACTACGGTTAGGCAAGCCACCTACCAATTCTAGTTACTAGCAAGATAAAGACTAAGGCACACAAACTAGCTATCAACCTAGAAAGCTCTACACAAGGCTACACAAGCTAGAGAGCTACTCTACTTTGCGGGAAAGTAAGAAAGTAAAAGAAAAGATAGAGTTAGAGGGGTTATACCGACGCGAAGAGAATATCAATGGATAGCCAATCAATCACAATATGAATCCTCAGTGAAAGACAATGAGACACAAGATTTTTCTCCGAGGTTCAGTTGTTTGCCAACAAGCTAGTCCCCGTTGTAGAGATACACCTACTTGGAGGTTCACGCGCTAATTGGCATCACACGCCAAACCCGTCACCGGGTGCCGCAAAACCAACACAAGATAGGGATCCACAAGCTACGCGCAATCCACTAGAGATACCTTTTGCGAACTCCCGCGGGGAAGGTTCAAGAACCCCTCACAATCCACTGATCGGAGCCGGAGACAAACACCTTCCTCCGCTCAACGATCCTCATCGCTCCAAGCCGTTTAGGAGGTGGCAACCTCCAAGAATAACAAGAACTCCTGCAAAGATGACGATCACCAAGTGCCACTAGTATGTAATCAATCAAGCAATGCACTTGGTTCACTCAATCTCTCATGAAATTGGCAAGTGTATCAAAGAGATGAGTGGTGGAGGCTCTCACAAATTAGCACTAGTGTGTGAGTGATGAAAAAGTCCAAGAGAGTGCCCCAAGGGCCGGCCATACCACCTTATATATCCCACACTCACAAACTAGCCATTTTTCCCCCTCAAAACACTTCCCGCGCGTCCTCCGGACGCTAGCAACAGTGGGAGGTCCGGACCATCAACAGCGTCCGGACACCCCTCACAGCACAGACACTTCCTCTGTTTCACACTCTGGACGCGACCTCCGGATGCGCGCAATGAGCCGTCCGGACCAATAGCCATACGTCCGGTCAGTCTGCCGATTCAAACTGCTCCGTTCCCGCGTGCACCTCAGCTTCCCACGCGTCTTCGGACGCTCCTATAGCTAGGGTCCGGACTCGTTGTTCCTAGCATCCGAAAATATTTTCTAGAGACCCCGATAGCAACTTCACCACCGGACGCAGGTCCGGAGCCACTGGCCGGACAAACACCAGCATCCGGACCTCCTCTTCTAGAAGCAACAGAGAGCACCTAGGCTCCGGACGCACGTTCGGAGTCTACCGTCTGGACCGCAACAAGCGTCCGGACTCTCCTTCTCAGCCGATCCACCTAGGGTATGCCTCCGGACGCACCCTGCAGTCCGGACGGCAGCAATCCTAGCGTCCAGACCCAGCGTCCGGACTGCCTTCTTCTGCCCAAACACTTCACCAACTTCTCCCAAGCTTCCAAAGGGATAACACTAAGTGATTCAAGCACTTGTGCACGTGTGTTAGCTTTTAGTTCACAATTTTTCTTGGAATTAGTTGGTTGTTTCACTAGTTCAATTGATTTTAATGCAATGCAATGAATCTAGTGGCACATGATAACCATAATCAAACACGAGAGCTCCCTCCTTGATAGTACGGCTATCCATCTTAAATGCGATCACACCCTCTATGGTGTCTTGATCACCAAACCTAAAATGGATTCCTATTTCAACTTTGCCTTGAATCCTTTTCCATTTTCCTTTGCACCACCATGCTAGAGCCTTGCCATCATCACCTTTGATCCATTAGCTCCACATGGCATGTACCAACCTATATCATGATTCACACTTAGAGATCAAGGTTAGTACTTAGGTAGGTTTCATCAATTACTAAAAACCAAACACATGGGGACTCTCAATCTCCCCCTTTTTGGTAATTGATGACAACCTTTCTATAAAGATATGAAATATAATCATTTTGAACTTGAGTTGCTTGTCCAAGCATTTTGATCAAAGATTTTAAATTTTGGACAAGTCACACAAATTAGGTTTGGTAGTTATTAGCTCCCCCTACATATGTGCTTCTAGAGTTTGGTTCAAGTTTAGCACATATGCATGGATAGACAACGTGGGAGACTAAATAGCTGCCAAATGATGCTAAGGTTTAAGAGTAGACCTTTGAAGCGTGATACCATCGGAGTGCAGAATTTGAATCACCCTTAGCACCATGATTAGCTAGTCATCAAGTAAGCACTAGAAACCCCATGAGATTAACATTAAAAAGAAAGGTTTCTAGATACCACTTGAAAGGCACACACATCTAGCTTACCACCTACGCATGCTAGTTGATCAATTCATCATTCAATTTGAATCACTAGCAATCACCACACAAGCATAAACATTTGAATTTAAGTGCTTCTGCAACAATACATATGAGGATGTAAGCATTCAAATGCAACAAAAGTGTTCATGAGCTTGCTCCCCCTACTTGTGTGTTCTTTTCAAAAAGATTTTTTATTTTCTCCCTTTACCTTTCAATTTCTCCCCCTTACACATTTCTCCCCTTTTGGTCAAATTTATATCTTTCCACAAATTCTCCCCCTTTGTCATCCAATTGACACAAAAAGGTGGGACCAATTATAGATATTTAAGTTTTACTCCCCCTTAGTGTGATATAGGGTGAAAGATCATTTTCAACTGTAGTTTGAACTAAGCTATTTGCCCAAGACATTTAATTCGGTTTAAACCATGGACAAGCTTGTTCACACATGCTAACATAGTTATCTTGCCTATATTGAATTAAAGACTTAAGCGCATAGACATAGATCAAACACTAGGATTGCAAGCCCATCAACATGTCATATGCTACCACTAGATCATATCAAGTCATAGAAGCAATAGTGGCACCATATAAGCATCAAATTCATTTTGGTTTTCATGAATGAGCCTAGAAGCATGAGTGATGTCTATATGCTCTACACAAGTCCTAGCAAAGTATGCATGAATGCTCTCAAATCAACTTGTACCTTGCTTTGTCGGAGTAGAGGCATGTCATATAAGTGGGGGTGCATCAACTCATGTTGGAGAAGTCAAGTATGTTCAACTCATTCCTTAGCTTGCAAAACCTTTTCTCATCTAGTGGCTTGGTGAAGATATCGGCCAATTGATCTTCGGTGCCCACACTCTCTATTGAAATGTCCCCTTTCAATTGATGATCTCTAATGAAATGGTGGCGGACATCAATATGCTTTATTCTTGCATGTTGGACCGGGTTGTTGGTTAGCTTGATTGCACTTTCATTATCACAAAGCAATGACACCTTCTTGAATTTGACTCCAAAATCATTCAAAGTAGCTTTCATCCAAAGTATTTGTGCACAACAACTCCCCGCACTAATATATTCGGCTTCGACGGTAGAGAGTGCCACACTATTTTGCTTCTTTGATGACCATGAGACAAGTGATCTTCCAAGCAATTGACATGTGTCTGATGTGCTCTTTCTTTCTATCTTGCAACTCGCATAGTCTGAGTCGGAGTATCCAATTAACTCAAAGTTTGATCCTTTAGGATACCACAACCCCACATTTGGTGTATGCTTCAAATATCTCAATATCCTCTTTGTGGCTTTTAAATGACTCTCTCTAGGAGATGCTTGAAATCTTGCACACATGCATACACTAAACATGACATACGGTCTTGATGCGGTCACATAGAGCAAGCTACCAATCATTGATCTATATAGCTTTTGATCTACCATGTTGCCACTAGCATCACTATCCAAGTTGCCATTTGTTCCCATTGGTGTGCTAATTGACTTTGCTTCATCTAGATTGAACTTCTTGAGCATGTCCTTGATATACTTACCTTGACTTACAAACGTGCCATTTTTCATTTGCTTGACTTGAAGACCAAGTAAGTAACTAAGCTCTCCAAGCATAGACATCTCAAATTAATTAGCCACCATGTTGCCAAACTCTTCACAAAACTCTTGATTGGTTGATCCAAAGATAATGTCATCCACATAGATTTGCAACACAAACAAGTCCTTTCCAATCTTCTTGGTGAATAGGGTAGTGTCAACCTTGCCCATAATGAATCCCTTGGAGAGGAGAAAGTCTCTCAACCTCTCATACCATGCTCTAGGTGCTTGCTTCAAACCATACAATGCCTTTCTTAGCTTGTACACATGGTTGAGTTTCTTGTCATCTTCAAATCCAGGTGGTTGCTCAACATATACCAATTCATTGATGTACCCATTGAGAAAAGCACTCTTCACACCCATTTGATAGAGCTTGATGTTGTGAGCAAAAGCATAAGTCAATAGAATCCTTATTGCTTCTAGCCTTGCCACCGGTGCATATATTTCTCCAAAGTTAAGACCCTCTACTTGAGTGTACCCTTGTGCAACTAGTCTTGCTTTGTTCCTCACCACTATGCCATCTTGATCTTGTTTGTTGCGAAAGACCCATCTTGTGCCAATAACATTGTGGTTCTTTGGTCTCTCAACTAGTTCTCATACTTGATTTCTAGTGAAGTTGTTGAGCTCTTCATGCATAGCATTCACCCAATAAATATCTTGCAAAGCTTCTTCAATCTTGGTTGGCTCAATGGATGACACAAATGAGTAGTGTTCACAAAATGAAGCCAATCTTGATCTTGTTTGCACACCTCTTGTGATATCTCCAATAATGTGATCCAAAGGATGATCCCTTGCAATAGATGTAGGTTGGAGAGTTGGAAGTTGATTGCTTGTACTTGGTTGGTCATTGGGTTGAGATGATGAACTAGCCTCTTGTTTATCTTGAGTTAGAGAGGATAAACTAGCTTGATTGTCATTGAATTGCTCATTGGATGGAGCATGCACTAGATAGTCATTGTCTTGCTCTTCATCCATTTGCCTCGGCCTAATATCCCCAATATCCATATTCTTCATTGCATTGGCCAATGGTTCACCTCTCACATCATCATGATTGTCACTTTCATCTTGAGAACCTTGTGTTTCATCAAACTCCACATCATGTACCTTCTCAACTATGACATGAGTGAGATTCCATACTCTATATGCTTTGCTTGTAGTTGAGTAACCAAGTAAGAATCCTTCATCATATTTCTTCTCAAATTTGCTCAATCTTGCACCTTTCTTCAAGATATAGAACTTGCAACAAAACACTCTAAAGTATGCAATATTAGGCTTTCTTCCATTTCATAGCTCATAAGGTGTCTTCTCAAGCATCTTGTGGCAATAGAGTCGGTTGCTATAATAGCAAACCGTGTTGATAGCTTCGACCCAAAAAGAATCACTCACATTATATTCACTAAGCATAGATCTTGCCATATCAATGAGTGTCATATTCTTCCTCTCAACAAGCCCATTTGATTGAGGTGTGTACTTGGCCGAGAATTGATGTTTGATTCCATATTCATCACAAAGCTCATCAATTCTTATTTTTAAACTCACTACCATTGTCACTTCTTACTTTCTTGATAGTTGTTTCAAATTCATTTTGGAATCTCTTGACAAAGATCTTGAATGTATCAAATGTGTTACTCTTGTCACTCAATAAGAATACCCATGTATATCTAGTGAAGTCATCAATTATCACAAAGCCATATTTGTTTCCTCCAATACTTGTATAGGTGGTTGGTCCAAACAAGTCCATGTTCAAGAGCTCAAATGGTTTGCATGTACTCATCATGCTCTTGGTAGGGTGAGTGTTTCCAACTTGTTTGCCGGCTTGACAAGAGCTACAAAGCTTATCCTTCTCAAAGACCACATCCTTCAAGCCTCTAACTAGATCATGCTTGACAAGTTTGTTCAATTGTCTCATACCAACATGACCAAGTCTTCTATGCCATAACCAACCCATGCTAAATTTGGATAATAAGTAAGTTGACAATTGAGTTTCACTAGCATTGAAATCAACCAAGTATAGATTCTCATATCTAAAGCCTTTGAATATCAAGTTAGAGCCATCTACACTTATGATCTCTACATCATCAACTCCAAATATGTATTTGAAACCAAGATCACAAAGTTAAGCTACAGATAGCAAGTTGAAGTTCAAGCTCTCTACTAGCAACACATTGGATATGCTCATGTCATTGGATATTGCAATCTTACCAAGCCCTTTGACCTTGCCTTTGTCATTATCACCAAATGTGATAAAATCAACCCCATTGCAATCATTTGGCTTGATAGAGTTGAACATTCTTGAATCACCGGTCATATGTTGAGTGCACCCACTATCAAGCATCCAATGCCTCCCTCCGGCTTTATAATTGACCTACAAAACAATTCAATTCTTCTTAGGTACCCATACTTGCTTGGGTCCTCTAAAGTTAGTGACTAAGGACTTAGGTACCCAAATAACTTTCTTCTTTGAGCTCTCATTGGGAGTACCCATGTACTTAGCTATCACACCTTTCTTGCCCTTGGTAAGCATATAACTAGAATCAAAGCGAATAGATGCACTTGTAAATTTTATCTTGCTTAGATTTAGTTTGCAATATTGCTCATCATGTCCTACTTGTTTGCAACTTGAGCAAAACCGGCCATTGCTCTTTACAAAGCGAGGCTTTGGAGTCACAAAGGCAGCCTTTCCTTTCTTGGGGGTATAGCCAAGTCCTTCTTTGCAAAGGGAGAACCTTTGGCTACCCAAGCACTTAAGCAAGCGGGCGTCTCCACCATAGGCATTGCCTAAGGCTAGAGTGAGCTTACCAACCTCCTTCTTAAGGGTCTCATTCTCAACCATTAGTGAAGCATCACAAGTGAAGTCATCACTAGTAGAAGAGGTAGAGTTAGAAGTGCTACAGGAAGGGTTAGTTAGAGTGATAATGATGGGTTTATAGAAAGATTCATTGATTATGTCACAAGTTGATCCAATGTTACTTGTTGAAACATGTTCTTTCTTCTTTTGTTCAACAAGTGATGAGTGAGCTTTTTCAAGCTTAGAGTGAGCTTTGCCAAGCTTCTCATGGGCATCCTCTAGCCTCTCATGAGAGCGGTTTAGCTCATCAAAGGATTGCTTGAGAACTTGAAGCTCTTTCCGCAATGCTTTACACTCCTTTCTCTTGATGTCAAAGTGAGTCTTAGCATCTTCCAACATTTCAATTAGTTCATCTTTAGTGGGTTCATCATCATCATCATCACCACTAGACTCACACTCATCATCGGATTGTACCTTAGTGGACCGAGCCATGAAGCATATCGATGGAGTGTCAAATAGAGAGATCTTGTTCTTCATGGCAATGCTTGCAAGAGCCTTCTTCTTGCTTGATATCTTCTCATCATCACTTGAGTCATCATCATTTGAGGAATCACTATCCCAAGTGACAACATATGAACCTTCCTTCTTGTTCTTCTTGACGAACATTTTGTTCTCTTTCTTCTCTTTCTTCTTGTCCTTCTTCTCATCTTCATTGTCACTATGATGAAGGCAATCCGCAATGAGATGGTCCTTGATATTGCACTTGAAGCATATTCTATCCTTCTCATTGAACTTGTGTGAGCTCTTCTTCCTTCTTACTCTATAACCCTTTTTCTTCATGAATTTGTCAAATTTCTTGATAAATAGAGCCATCTCTTCTTCTTCATCATCACTTTGGCTTGAGCTCTCATCATTGCTAGATTCATCACACTTTGCTTTGCCTCTTGATGATGATATGGATTTGAATGCCACACTCTTCTTCTTCTCATCCTTATTCTCCTTGTTTTCTCTTATATTGTCCTTGTCTTCTCTAAAGGTGTCATCGGTTATCACCTCACCAAGAACTTGGTTTGGTGTCATTGTGTCCAATCCACTTCTCACCAATAGAGTGACTAGCATCTCAAATCTTGAGGGAAGGCTCCTAAAAAATTTGAATGAAAAGTCCTTGTTCTCCACATTCTCTCTAAGTGACTTGAGGCCATTGACAAGCACCTCAAGCCTATTGAACATCTCCGGCACATTCTCATCTTCCTTCATCTCGAAGCTTGCAAACTTCTCCTTCAAGATGTATGCATTGGCCCCCTTCATGGATTGAGTCCCTTCATATGACTCTTCTAACTTCTTCCATGCCTCATGATCTCTCTCAATGTTCTTGATTTTCTCAAACACTTCTCTTGAGATTGCTTCATGGATGGCACATAAAACAATGTCATTGTTTTGGAGCTTCTCCTCCTCGGCCGCGGTGGGTGCCTCCTCATTGGCTACCTCAAACTTCTTGTTGACCACCAACTATATCTTCCGGTTGATTGATTTGATATGGGTGGTCATCAATGCCTTCAAATAGCTATAATTGGTGCCATCAAACTTGGATGGCCTCTTGGTGTTGTTTATTTGAGCCATTTTAACACTGTGGGATGTTAAGCCTTGTAAGAACGGTGTACCGGCTCCAATACCACTTGAAAGGTCTAGATATGGCTAGAGGGGGGGGGGGTGAATAGCCTATTTAAAATTTATACAACAACACTTAGGCAAACTTGTTAGAATAACACACGGTGTAAAGCAAGTTTGCGCTAGCACTACGGTTAGGCAAGCCACCTACCAATTCTAGTTACTAGCAAGATAAAGACTAAGGCACACAAACTAGCTATCAACCTAGAAAGCTCTACACAAGGCTACACAAGCTAGAGAGCTACTCTACTTTGCGGGAAAGTAAGAAAGTAAAAGCAAAGATAGAGTTAGAGGGGTTATAACGACGCGAAGAGAACACCAATGGATAGCCAATCAATCACAATATGAATCCTTGGTGAAAGACAATGAGACATAAGATTTTTCTCTAAGGTTCACTTGTTTGCCAACAAGCTAGTCCCCGTTGTAGCGATACACCTACTTGGAGGTTCATGCGCTAATTGGCATCACACGCCAAACCCGTCACCGGGTGCCGCAAAACCAACATAAGATAGGGATCCACAAGCTACGCACAATCCACTAGAGATACCTTTTGCGAACTCCCACGGGGAAGGTTCAAAAACCCCTCACAATCCACTGATCGGAGCCGAAGAGAAACACCTTCCTCCGCTCAACGATCCTCGTCGCTCCAAGCCATCTAGGAGGTGGCAACCTCCAAGAATAACAAGAACTCCCGCGAAGACGACGATCACCAAGTGCCACTAGTATGCAATCAATCAAGCAATGCACTTGGTTCACTCAATCTCTCATGAAATTAGCAAGTGTATCAAAGAGATGAGTGGTGGAGGCTCTCACAAATGAGCACTAGTGTGTGAGTGATGAAAAAGTCCAAGAGAGTGCCCCAAGGGCCGGCCATACCACCTTATATAGCCCACACTCACAAACTAGCCGTTTTGCCCCCTCAAAACACTTCCTGCGCGTCCTCCGGACGCTAGCAACAGTGGGAGGTCCGGACCATCAACATCGTCCGGACACCCCTCACAGCATAGACACTTCCTCTGTTTCACACTCCAGACGCGGCCTCCGGACACACGCAACGCGCCGTCCGGACCAATGGCCATGCGTCCGGTCAGCCTGCCGATTCAAACTGCTCCGTTCCCGCACGCACCTCAGCTTTTCACGCATCTCCGAACGCTCATGTAGCTAGGGTCCGGACTCGCTGTTCCCAGCGTTCGGAAATATTTTCCAGAGACCCCGAGAGCACCCGAGAGCAACTTCACCTCCGGACGCGGGTCCGGAGCCACTGGCCGGACAAACACCAGCGTCCGGACCTCCTCTTCTAGAAGCAACAGAGAGCACCTAGGCTCCGGACACGCATCCGGAGTCTAGCGTCCGGACCGCAACAAGCGTCCGGACTCTCCTTCTCAGCCGAGCCACCTAGGGTATGCCTCCGGACGCACCCTGCAGTCCGGACGACAGCAACTCTAGCGTCCGGACCCAGCGTCCGGACTGCCTTCTTCTTCCCAAACACTTCGCCAACTTCTCCCAAGCTTCCAAAGGTCTAACACTAAGTGATTCAAGCACACTTGTGCACGTGTGTTAGCTTTTAGTTCATAATTTTTCTTGGAATTAGTTGGTTGTTTCACTAGTTCAATTGATTTTAATACAATGCAATGAACCTAGTGGCGCATGATAACTCTAATCAAACACGAGAGCTCCCTCCTTGATAGTACACCTATCTATCTTAAATGTGATCACACCCTCGATGGTGTCTTGATCACCAAACCGAAAATAGATTCCTATTTCACCTTTGTCTTGAATCCTTTTCCATTTTCCTTTGCACCACCATGCTAGAGCCTTGCCATCATCAGCTTTGATCCATTAGCTCCGCATGGCATGTACCAATCTATCTCATGATTCACACTTAGAGATCAAGGTTAGTACTTAGGTAGGTTTCATCAATTACTCAAACCAAACACATGGGGACTCTTAGCGGTGGAGAAGGATCTTGATTAGCTTCATCTTCAACTTCTTCCACCTCTAGTGGGTTGATAGCACCAACGGGCATATTCTTCATAGCCTCCCTCAAGGGTTCATCACCTACATCAATCTCCTCAAGCGATCCTTGGGAGCCATTAGTTTCATCAAACTCCAAGTCATACGTTTCTTCAACTAAACCGATGGCTTTGTTAAATACATGGTATGTCTTGGATTTAAGAGAATATCCAACAAGGAAACCAATGTCACACAGCCATTAGAATTTACCCAAGTGTTGACGCTTCTTGTAGATATACACCTTGCAACCAAACACCCGAAAGAATGAAATATTCGGCTTCTTCCCATTGACAAGCTCATAGGGGGTCTTCTTCAATAGCCTTTGGACGAAGAGTCGATTGGCCGCATAGCATGCGGTGTTGATAACCTCCGCCCAAAACTTCTACGGAGTGTTGTACTCATCAAGCATAGACCTTGCTAGAGTAATAAGCGTCCGGTTCTTCCTTTCTACAACATTATTTTGTTGTGGATTATAGGTAGCGGATACCTCATGCTTGATCCCCACTTCATCACAATAATCTTCAATCTTTGTGTTCACAAACTCGGTGTCATTGTCACTTCTAATCTTCTTGATTTTCACATCAAATTCATTTTGAGCTCTTGTAGCAAACTTCTTCAATATGTCTTGTGTCTCTCCCTTGTCTTGAAGAAAGAATACCCAAGTGTACCAAGAGTAGTCATCCACTATCACCAAGCAAAAGAGATTGCCTCCAAGGCTGGCATAGGTAGTAGGTCAAAATAGATCCATGTGTAGCAACTCTAGTACTCTTGAAGTTGACATGAAAGCTTTGGTTAGGTGAGTGTTTGCTACTTGCTTGCCGGCTTGACAAGCACTACACAATTTGTCCTTCTCAAACACTACATCCTTGATTCCTATAACCATCTTCTTCTTGACAAGATTCTTCAAGGTTGACATGCCCACATGAGCTAATCTTCTATGCCATAGCCAACCCAAAGAGTTCTTGGAGAATAGACAAGTTTGCAAGCTAGCCTCATTGGAAGTGAAGTCCACTAGATACAAGTTGTTGTGCTGGAATCCCTTGAATATCAATGAAGAGTCATCCACCTTGGTCACAACAACCTCACTTGGAGTGAATAGACATTGGAAACCGAGATCACAAAGTTGACCAACCGAAAGTAAGTTGAAGCTCAAAGATTGTACTAGTAAGACATTAGAAATTGATTGACCTTGGGAGATGGCCACTTTGCCTAGGTCTTGAACTTTTCCCTTTGAATTATCCCCAAAAGTTATCTTGTCTTGATTTGCACAAACCTCATCAAGTGTGGTGAACATCCGGGGGTCACCGGTCATATGTTGAGTGCAACCACTATCAATCACCCAATGACTTCCACTGGTCTTGTATTTCACCTACACACAAGCAACTTGGAGTTAAGCTTGTTGTTTGGGAACCCCCTTAGTGCGGGGCCTCATTGCCTTGTCAACCAACTCCTTAGCAACCCAAATTTTATACCTTGTGTTGAGCTCTTGTGATGACCTCTCAAGCTTATCATGTTTCTCATTTGCTTGCTTGAGTGAGGTTTTGAGCTCCCTAGTGCTAGATGTGAGAGTGTTAGTCTCAAGCTTCAAATCATCATTAGCACTAGACAAGACATCAAGCTTAGCATGCAATTAATTTTACAACCAAGACATGTTTGGATAAGCTAGGGCTAGTTACTAGTTAACTAAAAATTAGCTCAAGTTAGCTAAGCTTGACTAGCTACTTGGCTAAAAGACTTAATAAAAAATTTAGTCCATCTATTAGCTCTCTTGTTTGGATGCACTAGAGCTAATTTGAGCTAAAATTAGCTAGCTAGCAATTAGCTCATGGTATCAAATATGCCCTAACTAGTTGGCTAGAAAATTAGTCCACATGTTAGCCCTAACTAGTTGGCTAACTAGTTATAAATTTGCCCTGACTAGTTGGCTAATTAGTTATAAATTTGGTTAGTTTGAATGCAGTTAATTTGAGCTAAAGTTTGTTAGCTAGTAATTAGCTTATAGTATCAAATATGTCCTTAGTTTATGTTTAATATTTTAAATTAATGTTTAAATATCCGTACAATAGGAACTAACGACTTATTTGATTGATGATTTTTACGGCTGAGATGTTATTTTTAGTATTTTGGCGGGTAAGTTTGAGGTAACAAGCCAAGCCGTAATTAGTCAGTGAAACAAACACCTTTGGCGTCCGGATTGCTTGCAAGCACACTCTTGGAGTGACGTGGCAGGTACACACCATCCACTCCGAGCTTCCGTCAGGGAAAACACGAACACGGTGACGCACTCCGCCGATCCCGTAACAGCGCGGGGCCGCGCCACTGCGTGCTGCCACGAATCCTCCAGTTCTCCGCCCCCACCTGTCCCCCGATACCTAAATTTTAGTCGCTTTAAAGAGTAAAATGTCAAACAAACTAACTAAAAAATAACTAAAACATTTTTTTTCTGATAATCACTCAAAGAGGTACTATAAACGATGATATTTTAGTCCAGTAAAGTTTATTAACGGGGAACCAAACAGTTGCATCCAGAAAATTTTAAAATACGCCGGCGAGCATGCGGCACGCAACCCGGCTCGGCGGTTCTGCTGGCTCGCCTCGCTGCGGATGAGAGTTCGCTCCCTGAACTTGTACTAGTACTCTACTCGCGAGGGGGTGCTCCGGAGCCCAGGATTGGAAATCCACGCACGCGATCGTGGAGATGGCCGTAACCGTGGGGAAGCGGGTGCTCGACACGGGCTGGCTCGCGGCGCGCTCCACCGAGGTCGCGCTCACCGGCGTCCAGCTCACCACCACGCAGCCGCCGGCTGCCGATCCCGCCCCAGCCGCGCCCTGGATGAGCGCCGCCGTCCCCGGCACGTACGTGCTTCTCCTCCCTTCTTCTCTCCCGCCGTCCCCTCGCGCTTTGGGGATCTGTGAGTAAATTGCTGCGAGCTTCGTCTTCGTCGCTCGGCTGACATACTGTTGCGATGCTTCGGGGTATGGTGCAGCGTGCTGGGGACGCTGCTCAAGAACAATCTGATCCCCGACCCCTTCTACGGGCTGAACAACCAGGCCATCGTCGACATCGCCGACGCCGGGAGGGAGTACTACACTTTTTGGTTCTTCACCACGTTCCAGTGTGCCCCGGTACGCAGAACTGCACCAGTTCTCCGAATGTTTGTTAATGGTGTTTTCCTGTAACGAAGAATGCATCATCAATCCTACTGTCTCCTCCAGTTAAAAAAGGGAATTGTTCTTCCCTTTTGCTGTAGGCAGTTTTTGATTCAGCATAGTTGTACTGCAGTGTTACTGTGGTGATGAATGTGGCTGCTCCCTCGGCAATCAGCAAGCACTTTAAGCTGTCTTCTGCTGAAATGAACTGTGCAGACTGACAGACTTCTCTTGTTGCGTTGCCCATAGTTTATTTTCCATTGTGGCAGAATAATATTCCTTAAGAGTAGAGATGACTACAATCATTATGCGTGTACGAAGAGTACTCTAGTAACCTGGACCTGGTACTGGTACTACTATATAGCTTACTTAAACACAAATCAAATCCGTGCAACCTAAGGGCGCATGTTCAATTAATAACTTTTCATTCACTTCTGCTTGCACGGAAGCCTTTTTGAAAGTGATGTTGCAACCGTTGTAGCATACTAGCTGTTTGCTTTTTCCTTGATCTCTTTAGTTAATGCTAAATACTGAGACTGCTCTTAATTGTTCTAAAACATGATTCTTGCCTTTAAGGATGGGCATTTTTTCTTTAAAAAAAAGGACGGGCATTTTGTGCATTCGGCACATGTACTTGTTATGGTGCTAAACCACTTAGCATATCAATTTCTTCTTGTTACCTTCATTTTTAGTCAGGAAATCAGCACGTGACTTTAAACTTCCGGGGAATAAACTACTCAGCTGAAATTTACTTAAATGGGCATGAGGAGGTACTACCAAAAGGAATGTTCCGAAGGCACACCATTGATATTACTGATATTCTCCATCCTGATGGTAACAATCTGCTTGCTGTCCTTGTTCATCCTCCTGATCATCCTGGCAAAATTCCTCCTCAGGGGGGGCAGGGTGGTGATCATGAGGTTAGTCTCACATTCTTCAGGTTAGTTTTATGTACATTTATCCTTTCTCACATGATTTGCAATTGTGGATAATGGAATATCACATCCTATTGTAATGCAGATTTGGATTGCCTTTTGTTCACTTTTTTTTTAGCAAAGCTCAAACAAGACTTGTGTTGCTTAGTTGTCCATGTATTCTCCCCCTGATGGTACTACACTTCAGGAGCTACTGAGCCACATAGTATCACCTTGCTTGAATTGAAATATACTTTTTATCTGAGATGCTACCTGCATCAAATGTGCTGAAAGCATAGGTAAAAACACGCAACATACTCTGTTTTAGAGGCCACATTCTGTTGTTTTGTATTCTGATGAGCAGTAGCTGATCCAAAGGAAATTAATGCATATTTGGCCCATAAAATAATAAGTTAGTCCTATTAGAAGAGGCCCAGCTGCCCCTTTATGTCATTTTTTTGGATCTGCCCTGCTGAGTAGTTTGGGACATGCTTTATGATTTGAAGTACATTTCATAAAGTATATATTGCAATTTAAAGTGCAAATGCTAATTCCAATGTTTACTTGGTCTCATAACTAATCTTTAAAAGTGAATATTGTTAGTTAAAGGAACTACTAATGCATGGTTACATTTCAATGTGGTCTTTTCAGATTGGAAAAGATGTTGCAATACAATATGTTGAAGGATGGGATTGGATGTGCCCAATAAGGTAGTTGGTGATTTCTGTGTGGTAAAGCTACATGCTTCATTAGTTGATCTTTGGTCACCTAAGATGTATCACATGTTTTGAGTTCCGAAACTATTCGGTTCTGACAAAGTTCAGAAACCCTATACTACTGAAGACTGCTGCAATATCTGATTTCTTGCTAACCTTTCAAGTAGTCTTTGACAAATAATTAAAACTAATTGCCAACTTTTGTTTCTCTAGCACTTATGGTAACCAGTCAAAATAGTGATTTTTTTACTTATTTTGCAACAGCAATTTTTTTCTTCTTCCCTATTTTCATTCTTTTCTACTATTTGTAACATCAACACTTTCTGACATTTCTCTCTTTTTCTGGCATCTTAGGGATCGAAATACTGGTATCTGGGATGAGGTATCAATTTCCATATCTGGGGTGAGTCCATGAATCCTTGTTGCTCTTTAATACTATTTTATCCATCTTTTGTCGTTGGGGCATCACCATTGATACACAAAGAGGAGATGCACAAAGAAGAAACTACTCATTGATCTTTTAGACCAAAGACCAAACAGTCCAGCTTATTTGAAAGCTTAACAGGAGTATTACTGGGGTTACCAGCTTACAAGCATTCACAGAACATCCATAGAAAAGAAACAAGCAAGCACCTCAAACAAAAAAAATCCCGAACATGCAGATAGCCTATAGACCTCGCCTGGAGGTAACAGAACGTCTAAACTCACCTCTACGGTAGAAAGACCTCCGAAGAACCTAAAGCAGAAGCCCTGACGCCAGCTTGATCCTGTTCTCCTCCTTTGCCAACTTCTGCCATTGATTAAGGAAACTAAACGTTTTGTAAGCTATTTAGTTAGGAGATTTTAAAATTATATCAGAGAACACTATTTGTTCTTGTTTTCCATAAAGCCCAACCTACTCCAGCTATAACCCACCGCTGGAACCTGTTTTTGTTCTTTCCTGCACTATCCAGGAAAATGGGCTTCTAGATGAGCCCAGACTGTTTCTCACCCAACACCAAGAAACAACAAATGATCCACTGTCTCATCCTTCCCACAGATGACAGAATTTGAAAACTTTGGACCCATTCCAGTTTCTTCTTCTGAGTTGATGTGCTGTTCAAATTCTCTCATGCTATGCCATCCACAAGAAGATCTGAACTTTAAAGAGGTATTTTTGCCATCCAAATGCCATCATCCTGATATCAATGATCCCACTAAAACTTATGTATCTGTACATACTCTTGTGGTGAACTTCCCTGACTTTTCTAATTTCCAAACCACCTTGCCATTCTCTTCTGTTAATGTGATTCTTTCAAGATTTTCCATCATAGACCCCACTCTTCCATCTCCTTTTCACCAAAATTCCTTCCAAAGTCCAGAACCTAATCCCTTTTCCCAGCCTCCTCCACTGATATGTCTTGATCATGACATATTTTAAACAGCCTTGGGAAAGCAACCATGAAAGAGCACTCCTCCATCCATAACCCTTCCAAAATCTTGTTTGTCTAGCCCCTTGCACTATATTGCCCTTGCCCCTCTCATACCACTCTACCTCTACAATTATTCTTGCTGAAACCTCTACCTCTAAGATATTTCCTCAACAAATTCATGCATACGCTCTCAACTTTCCAGTCTGAAAATCCACTTGCATAACAAAGCCATGTTCATTGCTCTGGTGCCAATGAACCCCATGCTCCTAAACTCTTTGGGTTTGTCTAGGGCTTCCCATTTTATCATGTGGACCTTCTTGTTTCCCACTCATTGCTAAAACATCTTACCTCTAGCTGAATCAAACGTCTGATGAATTCCTTCATACAACCAGTAAAAACCCATATTGTACATATGGATGCCGGTTTGATTTTGATCTTAAAGCAGTCCTTTTTTTCCCTTTTTTCTGTGAGGATTGTTTAAATAAACTCAAGGACTTATTTTTCACTGCAGCCTGTGAATATAACAGACCCCCATCTGGTTTCAACTTTTCATGATGATTTTAAGAGGTCATACCTACATTGTACACTTCAGTTGGAGAACAAAAGTTCTTGGGTTGCAGATTGTACCTTGAAAATACAGGTTTCAACTGAACTTGAAGGGAACATTTGTTTGGTGGAACACCTTCAAAGTTATACAATAACTGTCCCTCCTCAATCAGATATAGAGTACACCATTCCTTCTGTAAGTTAGTTTCTTATTTCTCAAGCTACTCGTGTACTGAGGCATTATTTAAGCTAGTTTTCTTCCTTTCATGATGACTATCATATACAGTCACTTGATGAATTTGTTGTTCTGTGTTGCCCAAATGATTTAATTGATGTGAGCTTGTTGCCACAGCTTACTTTATCCACATAAAAATGTCAGCAACTACATATGACAGCTATACCATATGTGCTCGTTGCCTATCAGCTATGCTCATTTACAGGACTATACTTCCAGATTTCTCTTGTGTTAGTTAATGAAATCCCCTCGTCATGTCCTAATTCTTAACCCTAAAATATCCAATGCTATTTAAATCATGGCTGCACAATTCTCATCTATATGAAGGCAAAAGAACTAGGTATAAACTTAATTTATCTTCAAAGGTTCTTCAGTGGTTGTACTATCTATTAGGAGGACCTTTTAAAATCCTCAATTATGCAAGTTGATTATTGATTGACTTTGCTATATATGAAGCATAAACATTTTTAGTTATTCCAGCCTTTTTAAAAGGCTCAAATATTTGACATTGTTATATATGAAATATGAAATTTGTAGTTATTCTTCTATAAGCCCAACCTGTGGTGGCCAAATGGCATGGGAAAACAATCCCTATACAACGTTGAGATTAGTGTGGATGTCAAAGGGTTCGGAGAATCTGATTCCTGGAGCCATTATTTTGGATTTCGCAAGATTGAGAGTACAATTGATGATTCTACTGGTGGGAGGTATTAATGGAATGCCCAAAATGTGTCTATTGAATATTTGATCTCTTGAAAACCTGTTGATGCAAATGTAAATCATGTCCAGGATCTTCAAGGTAAATGGTGAACCTATTTTTATCCGAGGAGGGAACTGGATATTGTCAGATGGCCTTCTTAGATTGACAAAGAAGCGATATATGACCGACATCAAGTTCCACGCTGACATGAACTTCAATATGCTTAGATGTTGGGGTGGTGGATTAGCAGAGAGGCCTGACTTTTATCATTTTTGCGATGTCTATGGTCTGATGGTAAGCTTGAATTTATCTCCATGTCAATTGGTTGCCGTGTTTTCTTATCCAAATTATGAATATTAGGTAGTCATGAAAAATTCAAAACAAAGGAGATAATTCCTTTGAAATAATGTCAATCAATCGTTACTTAGGATTATGTATTATGTAAAACTAGAAGCATACTCCACACGTTGTGGGCATAGGCGGACCCAGGGCCCCGTCATCCTGAGCGCCTGCCCAGGCTCCTTCGTGAGTGGCCATGGCCTGTGGAAGCAGCCTTCGTGGGTGGCTGTGGCCTGTGGAGCAGGACATGCATGTCAAGCTGTGAAAGGAACATATAAAAGGCAAGAGACATGCCCTTACGCTCCAGCCATGTGCTGCAGAACAAAACACAAATTTACAGTTACATTTCTAGTTCTAAAACCCTTGCAATTGCAACCTGAGCAGAGACGGGGCACCAGGCGTGCAAGTGGCCGGCAGCTTGTGTAATATGGGTAATGTTGTAACTGAGCTTAGCTCAATGAAATGCTATGTTAGTACCAAATTGGCCTGCAAGTATTCAAATCACTTGATGTAGTCATTTTTTGACAGTCAATTGAAATAAAAAAAAATGCAGTTAGACGTAGATTTGCATGAACACTGTGTTTCCTTTTAAAACTTTTGGTGGTAAACTGAAACACACAACCAACTATTGTCATATAACGAGACAAATGACATGCTATCTTGTTATGTTCTCCCAGGCTCTAGAAAATCTCTGGGTCCGCCACTGGCTGTGGGAATCGCAGATAAATTTTAGTGAAATATGTATATGTTGATGTGGACAAATAAATACATGTTAGTGGATGACGTGGCTTAATGATGTGGATAGCTTGCATGAATAGATATGTGCAATAGTTGCATGTGCTAGTGGACTGCTGATGTTGATGGCTTGCATATGGAGATTGACTTGTAGTGGGGTTTATGATTATAAGAGAGGGATGTGGATGACCAGCTGGTTTTTGGGATTTTCTTTCCCTGTAACTGTAAAGGATTAGGTAAAACCTGATGAGTTTAGTGCTGGATCGACTTCCTCTCTTGTTGAATTCTTGATTCACCATAGATTACTACCATGTCAAGATTGCTTACATGACGGAACCATTTTGAACAGGTATGGCAAGAATTTTGGATAACTGGAGATGTTGATGGCCGAGGAGTTCCAGTATCTAACCCTGATGGCCCTTTGGATCATGATCTCTTTCTTTTGTGTGCTAGAGATACCGTGAAATTACTCAGGAATCATGCCAGTCTAGCTTTATGGGTTGGTGGTAATGAGCAAGTCCCACCAGTTGACATTAACAAAGCACTGAAGAATGATTTGAAGTTACATCCAATGTTTGTAAGTTACCAGACATTAAAAAATGAAGAAAAACATTTATCTGAAGAATCAACTGACCCTAGTAAATACCTTGATGGTACTCGGGTGTATGTGCAAGGATCAATGTGGGATGGTTTTGCGAATGGTAAAGGTGACTTCAGTGATGGTCCATATGAGATTCAGTATCCAGAGAGTTTTTTCAAGGACAGCTTCTACAAATATGGGTTCAACCCTGAAGTTGGGTCTGTGGGGGTTCCAGTCGCCGCAACAATTAGGGCCACAATGCCTCCAGTAGGATGGAGCATTCCAATTTTCAAGAAAAGAATTGATGGGTACATTGAAGAAGTACCAAATCCAATATGGGACTACCACAAGTATATTCCGTACTCAAAACCAGGGAAGGTCCATGATCAGATTGAACTATATGGACCCCCAAAAGACCTGGATGATTTTTGTCAAAAGGTAATTTAGCACTATAAGATTTCATTTCTAGGTACTCTATGCTTAAGCATCTGAAGCATTTTAATTAATGTTGCTAACTCTCAGGCACAGTTGGTGAACTATGTTCAGTACAGAGCACTTTTGGAAGGATGGACTTCCTTCATGTGGACAAAGTTTACAGGTGTTCTAATTTGGAAGACGCAGAATCCTTGGACTGGACTAAGGGGCCAGTTCTATGATCACCTGCAAGACCAAACCGCTGGGTTTTATGGTTGCCGTTGTGCTGCTCAACCAATTCATGTCCAACTGAATTTGGCCACCTACTTTGTAGAGGTATGTGCTGTGCCTTGAACATTTGGCCCAACTCTAAAACTTTATAGTAATTGATCCATGAAAATGATTTGTAGGTGGTGAACACTACAGCTGATGAACTCAAAGATATGGCTGTCGAAATTTCAGTGTGGGATCTTGATGGTGCATGCCCCTATTACAAAGTTACTGAGAAAATAGTTGTACCGCCAAAGAAAGTGAATCAAATAATCGAGATGAAATACCCAAATATGAAAGGTGCCAAGCCTGTGTATTTTCTTCTCCTCAAACTCTTCAGGTTGTCAGACAATGGAACAATCTCCAGAAACTTCTACTGGTTACATCTTCCTGGCAGGACTACAAATTGTTGGGGCAGTATCAGCATAAAAATATTCCACTAAAAATTTATTCTGACGTTTCAGTTTCAGGTAGGATGCACAAAGTAAGAATGACAGTAGAGAACAACTCAAAGAAGTCAGTAGCAGAAAGCAGACGTTTATTATCAGCAACGGATCTAGGTGATGTAAGTGGTTCCCACAGCACTGGAAAAGAAACTACTCGGAAGGGAAACGAGAGTGATGGACTGTGGAGGAAAATACGCAATGGCCTCGGGGTTGCAAGACCAAGTGACAACCGAAGAACACTGGAGGTCAACGGGACCGATTCAGGGGTTGCATTCTTCCTCCATTTCTCAGTGCATACCTCTGAATCATCAACAGCTAAGGAGGAATACAATGACACAAGAATCCTTCCGGTCCACTACTCAGACAACTACTTTTCGCTGACGCCGGGGAGAAGATGGCCGTCGACATCTCGTTCGAGGCTCCCCAGGGGTCCAATCCCAAAATCATCCTCAGAGGCTGGAACCATCATCTGGACCACGCTGTGATGATCTGAGATCCGTGTAACAAAATAAGTGCATACGGAATAAAGGGCAGACATCAGATCGTGTTCGTGCCTGTTGTTGGATTTTAATTAGTCTTGTCCTAGTTTTATTTAATCAAAATTGAATAAATCATAAGACCCAAATTAGCCCTGCATGGAATGAGTTTTTGCCTAAAGTTTGACACAAAGTTCAGTAAGTGATACTTTTGCGTACATATTGTGAAGCTGATAGGCGAATGGCGTGCCTCGCCACTGAGCCATGTCGTGGGGAGGCAACGCGTGGCATGAACATGGGTGAGCAGGTTTTTGCACTTGGACGAATCGATGATTGATGGAGCTATTACTATTCTCGCGGGAGTAATATATGGCAATCACTATTTGATGCCTTATTACTTCGTGATTGTTTCATTGATGGATTCATTACCATTCTTACGTGAGTAATACATGGTAGCCATCATGTGTCAAAGTAAGTAATGCCTTGTTTACGTTTTGGAAATGTCCTTACGTTCAGGTTCGTCCTCTCACCCATTGCCTATAAAGGGTGCGCCCCTTGCCTATTTCATGAACAAACCTCCATACCCACCACCTGCTATAAAGGGCTCGGCCAAGGCACGATGTCGAGGGAGGAGCATTGGGTTTGGAAGGAGGCGCCGGGTGGAGGAAGCGCTGGCCAACAATGATGAGTAAGCCACTTGGGGTGTGTTTGGTTCGATACATTTGAGACGTTATCCATTCACAAGGTAATCTGAGTCCGCTAAATTTGTTTGGTTCACTTGTGTGTAAGGTCCTGTGTTAACAGGTCCGAAGTCAAGGCAAATCGAACGGTAACGGTTTCCACAGCTTAGCGGACGGACATACCTAACACGAATTAGCATCGAACCAAACAAAATGCAGGAATCAAGTATCATGTAATCGTTACCCCTGCATACGATTCCATTCATGTTTGCAGCATCATTTCTCATCTAAACAGCACCTTGGTGAGGAAGCGTGCACCAGGAGCGCCGAGGGACAAAGGATAAATAAAATCAAGGATATGAGTCTTTGCCAAGAATGACAATACTAAACAATTGATTCTAGTTAAAATAGGAGCCTTTACTATGTACCTAAACAATGTAAAATTACATTTTAATCACCTATTTTAGTCATATTGACTTCTTCCTCTGTCCTATCTTCGTTTTTAATTAACGTTTGATTTTTTCTCTCGTTACAACACACAAAACCTTGCTAATAATAACTTATTTGAAGAAATAAATATTAATAATATTTTTAAAAAAATCTAGTTGAGCTTAACAAAAATTAACCGGCACAATTTATTTTGGGACGTACAAAGTACATCGTAAGAATAGTAAATTCGAACGCTGGGGTAGTCGGGAGCAATCTGATGGTGAAGCAGTGAGGTAATTTCAGCTCAAATTGCACAGCCACCGCCGACACCACAGCGTCAAGCCACCGGCAGGCCCGCAGGACCGTACGAGTGAAACACCAGCGTCCCGGCGGATCCCGGCCCGACGAGGCCTGCGGAAATCCGGATGCCAACGGTCGTATAGCTGTCAGATTCCCTTTATTTCACCCGCCGTCGTGACTCCCGAGGTCCGAGTAGCACGTGGCTCCAGCGCCCATGCTTTCGTCGCCGACAGCATGGCTGCCGCGTGTGTGGCTACTACGAGGGACATCTGCACAGGGAGAGCACTGCAGTGACAAGTTGAGGTGGAGCCGTGGCCCCTGGCCCTGGGGGGAGAAGAGCAAGTTGAAGAGCACTGGGTCACTGGCGCCACGTGCTGCTCGTGAGTTACGTAGCCTCGGCGTTCACTAGACTAGGGATGAATGAAACAAATCGACAAATTACATCCTCTCCATGTGAGGACCTCCCGGCTTTTCTCTTTTGCATCTCATCAAAATTTACTTCCAAAGGATTCATACGGAGGAGAATGCATTGTACTGTAGTAGTTTCGCGCTGGCTCTTTTGATTCGTGCAATGCTGGAACTGCATAGAGAATGCACTCGACGATCTGTAAAAGAGAGTCTGGATTTCTATTGATCTTTGTTACAGAATGTAGTTTCTTATACATCATCTGGACACCCAAAGAATGAGAAGAAGAAAAAAACAAAAGGCCAAAGAAATAAAAAAGAGCTGATACCCCTATGAACTAGTGTGAACAAGGTGTTTCAGGAGAGCCTCATCCCCTACCATAAATTATTCTTCATCTGCTTCTGCTCCTGCTCCTGCTCCTGCTCTAGCAACACCATGAACCAAACGAATGCACTATGAAAGGAGGCGATCGATCCCCACCAATCTCTCGACCAAGAACCAACCCAATCATATATACAGGATCTCTCGTCTCCTTTTTATCCCACCACCCCTCTCCCTCTTCCCCAGCCAAAAATTTAAAAAAGAGGATGAAAACACAAAGAAATTGACATGTGTGACTAAGTAATAGTTAACACCTAACCAACCAACCAAGCTCAATTAGCATCTTCTACCTCAGTGCCGCCGCGGCGGTGTTCTTGGCACACGCCGTGGTGTTCTTGAGGTGAGTCCGTGCCGTCCTGAGTAGCTCGCCGAAGCGCTTGATGTTAACGGTGACGTTCTGGCGGTCCATGTAGACCTTCTTCATCTCCCACCAGCCGCGGCTGCTGATCACCCAGGGTGTTCGCACCACGGTGCTGTTGAGCCCGTACTCGGCGGCCAGCGAGCTCTCCTCTGGCGCCACCTTGTACTCGAGGTACTCGAGGCCGAGCTGCTGCGCGGGCTTGCCGTAGAAGGCGTCGGCGGCCCAGTCGAGGCCCACGGGCACGATCTGGAGGAGCACGGACCCCGGGCGCATGAAGAGGAAGTGGGTCACGGCCGCGCCGTGCACGGCCACCATGGCGTCCGCCGACGCCAGCGCGGCGTGGATCACGGGCAGTGGGGTCGTCCGACGCAGGTTCATCACGTGCGGCGCGAACCCGGCCCGGCGGCAGGCCGTCACCACGTGCGGGAGGTTCAGCAGCACGCGGTTCTGCTTGCGGATGAAGACGAGCAGCTTCGGCTTCGCCGGGCGCGGGCACGGCCGGGATGGCGGCGCCAGAGGAAGCGGCACGGGCGGCGACGCGGCCGCCGACGTCGTCGTCGTCGTCCGGCTGTAGCCCTGGTGGAGCAGCGCCTGGAAATCCTTGATGCTCTTGCCTGCGTATCATCGGCATTTTGCGTTTGGTTTGACAAAGGACAATTTGCAAAATGCAAGTTGTTCATGATTGCATTGGATCCCAACAACATGTGTATATGTATTTCATTCGCGTATCATTGGATTCTAACACGAACCAACCATATGTAGTAGTAGCCGTGTGTTCCTCGACGCATTGCACGGATAATCCTGCTTCGATGTCCTGTCTAGATAACCCTGCTAGGATCGAGTTCGGGACATGGCCACATGGGAGTTTGGGACATGGGTCTCTCGGAAAGGGTTGCGGTTGCTTCAGCATAACGCAAAGAGCATAGCTCCGGCATTGTGATCACTGACATCACACCGACTCCTACAGTCAGTCCCCTATCGTACCACAGGCTCACACAGCCACTGCCAACGGATCGATCGGGATTGGGTAGCCCGTGGTCGACAGGCAGCTCAATGCTCCCAGACTCCGTGCCCCAGCAAGCAGCCGATCGGGCCGGAAACCATCACTTCTCACGCGCATCAATCAGTACACGACACCACACTGCCACAGTCAGATGAGCGAGCAACAACCAGCGATCCGGCAGCGCGTGCCGTGGTCCACACCCGTGTCGTCCGTGCGAGACTGCGAGCTGCTTCATAGGAGTATATTATTGACTGATTGATATTGACGTGCACAGCGGGCAGCTAAAAGTAACGCGTCGCCGAGGCCCTTCGACCCCGCCTTTGCGAGCGGCTCGGGCACGACGGTCCTTGGTGCAGTGACCTAGTACTACAGTACGCTAGGAGCGCCCGCACGGCTCCGGAAATCGGGTGTGCCCACAGAGTCCCTGGGATGGCTGGATCAATCCGTCCAACAACTCGGACACGGCGGGCCCGCCTTTCCACCTCTGAATGCACTATTGCCACCAACCAATGAACTAGGAATCAATTATGGTCGTGATTGGTTTGGTTGTGTTTTGTAAAGTCCGAAACCGGGGCCCGGCCTAACGCGATGATTCAGCGAGAGGCTTCAATGAAACTGGAGGTAACAGTGGGAGTGATCTTACAGAAAGGCGGCCGCCCCCTGTATCACTAAGGGTAAACATGGTACTTATCTTTCTAGGTAAATATTTGTATTAGACTCAAAAAAACTTTCTATATCCATCACTGATTGTCCTAAACATCGTATACGTTTCCCAAGAAGGCAATGACTATCCTCGTATTGTTGGTTAGCTGAGTGCCCGCCAAATTGTGTACCGACTCGAACCCACCGACGCAATGACCATAACAGAGCTGTGTGGCGTTGTTGGTACGTACTCTTTATCAACAACTCAACTCTTTCCTGTCTACTATTTCCCTTTTTTTCTTTTTTTGCTTTGCAGAGCGTTTTTCGTTAGTTTGGTGGCCTTTATGTGGCAGTAACACAAGTTCCCAGCCTCTTTCATTGCTAAAGAGAGGAGTTAGGTCAATCTGGAATATTTGCTTTATGCCGAGGCACTCAATAATTAAGTACACTCATATTTTTTATCTCCTAGGATCAACATGTACTAGCTTTGTCCATTCAGTAACCACATTTCTGATCACTTTAGCTGCATCTTCCGTTTCTGCTAGTACTTAGATTTTTGCATGTTACTAGGGCGTAATTAAGCAAGTTCATTCATTATAGGAGTCAACACTAAGCTTCCACTCCGAGAGCATCAGGCAGAGCTGCAATAACTAAACTCATCTGGGCACGTTACGCAACGTCACTTCAATTTCATGACATCCAGAAACAGAGGTTATGCATCGTTCTACTTCTGGACATGGTTTCATCTAGAGGACTAGAAGCTGTCACGGTGTCGCCCCACAGCTGTGTCACTCCTCGTAACAAAACCAAAAAAACGCAGATCACGCCTGCGACCTTGCGTAACCCGGCCATCTCCTCGCCCCCACAGCATGCATTTTGTCATTTTGGCGTCATCAGCCATAAAGCTAGATTCCGGGCGTCACCCATCTCCGTGGAAAAGCCCTGGTTGTGTTAACTAACCGTCTGTCTATATGCATGTTTTGTTGCTTTTCCAGCTCATATCCAAAGTCGCATCGCACGGTCCCAGAAAAAGTTTTGGTCACCCTCCCCTGGCCGCCCACGCCCCACGCGCTCGCACATACATCACGCCATAACAGGCGTGTCAAAACTAAAGACCTCGCCTGACAGTAATGTGGCACCAACCTGCTGCAAGTGCCCATCTGGGCATCTACTCATCAACAGGCAGCAACAAATTAAATTAAATCCACTGGCAGGCAGGACCAGGACGCGAGCCTTGGCGCTTTGGTGAGGTCATCCTACTAGTACAGCAACCCGGGCCAGCGCAGAGTCCTTACATGTCCTAATCGAAACCTTGGGTATACATATCGTCTCTCTTATCACTTCATGAACCAAGGCTGTGCTGTATTCTGAAGGACCCCAGCATTTCGACATATATATCTACTACAGTTTCTTTCACAGCTACAAACAATGCCAGGGCGGCACGGACAAAACTTGGTATCATGCACTCATGCTACATGTTGTCCCCTCTAATGGTTTAGAACTTCAGATGCCAAATCTATCAAACTCAGACACAAACACAAAGTTGATCGATGACGACTAGTTAGAACCAGAACCATTGCATTCCTGCTAATATTAATTAGTGTGCATGCATGATGCTGTAGCGCCGTGCTCTCACGACAAGAAGTCAGGAACTCTCAGGGGATTAGAACAGTCCTATTCACAACAAGCAAGCTGCAAGCTCCAGATGGTGATGAAAGATAGAAAGGACAGAGACCATCGCTGTACGGGGTCGTGCAGCTCTACTACTTCACCACAACAGGACAGGCATAAACCAGTGGACCCTAAAACTGCACAGCCACACCCAAAGAGGGCATGCATGTGGCCGTGAAAACTACACCTGTATTTTAGTAAGAGAAGCAGCCAGTTTAATTTATCAGACGAGTACTTATATTATACAGAGGCACCCAGAGCCAGTTGTTATTTTCTGCAATGTGGGAAGTACGGCAGCCCCGCGACATGTCGCCCGGCCAGGCAGCCTATACGATTCCCTTGCACGGACATCAGACACGGCCTCGCCCCCTACACGCCCGGTCGATTTGAAAAGAAATTCTAGGCACATGGCGCGTCTAGCTCGTCCTCTACAGTTCGCTAATGCTAGACTATTATTATTGTTATTATACTATAATAACCGCACTCTGCAATCCTGCAAGAGTAACGTGGCTGGCGCGTGATTCACCGTGTCGGGGCAGGGCAGTAGTTTGTTTATTACTGCTACCTGCGGCCTGCACTCTGTAGGAGCATCATTCTCCGAGATCGATCCGGCGCCGTAGCAACATCGGCGTTTTCTTTTTCTTTTATTGCTACGGCCAGTACATTGGGGTTTTAATGCGGCCATGAATGGATGTGAACACCACCTTGTAATAAACTCAGGTCGGCCAGAGCAATAGGTCTCGCTCCGTGAAGAAGATGGGTGCAGTACAACCCCCATAATCAATGGACTCGCTTCGTGGATCCGTTGCAGTTTCTCACCGAATTAGTGCGGACGGTTTCAAAATCCAGACGGGAGCTCCCATTATCCGGTCACTGCACCGCACTTGTTAATGCTGATGATGCCGAGTAGTGGCGCACGATGCGCGGCCGTTTTTTTTTTTTTTTTTGAGCTTATCGGCTGGCCGATCCCAATCCACGCACGAAAACGGCTGGGCAGGAGCCACAACGCTCGAAGTGGCGAGCGGGGGGTGGGTGGGTGGGTTTGTTTGCCGGGCGAGGGCCCGGGGGATCCCTCGGCCACAAGGCGTCGGCGTCGCGGGCATCGGAATGGACCCTCATTTGTGCGGAGCACACCCGCTTTTGCGAAAGCCGCCCCTTTCTCCCCTGCCCCGCGCAATGATCTCCGGCATTATCCCGTCGCCGCACAGATTCCCGCGACGGGGGCGGGCGATGCTTCTTCACCTCAGCCTCCCGTTACTACCCCTCTCGGTCTCGGGTTAGGCAAGGTCAGAAACGTGCGCCATGCCCGGCGCAGAGCGGCAGCTGCGGGAGAGGCAGCCCGACCGGCCAGTGCCGTACGCGACGCGCCCGTGCGGTGCGGTGAGGGCGTGTCGGGCAGCCGATTCAAACAGTACTAGTGATCCGCGGCTGGCTGTCGCCGTCACTGGCCAAGGATTTGGAGGAACCGGCGGGCGTAGGAAGCGGCGGTGGTCGCCGGTGGGTGACCATCGCAGTCGCAGCGCAGGGGCCAGGGAGCGGCGCAGCGCAGAGGACGAGCGAGGACAGAAGCACAGAAGCGTCGTCGGATGCGTCAGCAGCAATCTACCGCCCCTCCCCCGCTCTAACCACCCTAACGAACTACCGTCAGGACGGGGTGACCGCTCTATCTAACCACCACTCCACTGCCGAACAAGGCTGAGAGAGACAGGCAAAGAATGATTAACTGGGAGAGGGAGCGGCACCTAAGCACGATGCCCTCGAGCTCTAGGGGCAAATGATTTGGCCTCCCCGGCCAGTGTTAGCCGGCACGGATCTCGATCGAGCCGCGCGGATTTTCACACGCCTTTTTGCCGTTCCTCTTCTTCACCCGCAAGCTAAGCTAAGCTTGGATCCCTAATTCGTAACGAAACTTAACTAACAAATTGACATCGCAACGCGAGGAATGCAATGCCATCAGCATCTGGTACTCTGATGCGATGTGAAATGGATTGATTTGCTAGGAATTGGGGGGAAATTGAGGGGGCGTACCGTTGGGCATGAGCTTGGGGTCCACGACGAGCTCGCCGTGGATGCGGAGGCCGACGATCATCTCGTCGAAGCAGTGGACGCGGCGGTCGTAGCGGAAGTCGACCACCTTGTAGTTGGTGAGCTGCTCCAGGACGGCGCCGTAGCGGCCCAGCCACCAGTAGTGGTACTCGAGCACCACGAACACCACCTCGCCGGCGAACCGCTGCGCCGTGACGAACAGCGGGATCAGCCCGTCGCTGAACTCGTGGTACACGTTGCCCGTGTACCCGCCCGTCGAGAACACCACCGCCGGCACGCCGCGCGGGTGCCGGACGTCGCACCGCCGCCGCAGGGTGCCGCCGCCGTCGCTCGCGTTGTAGGCGCCCGCCACGGGCTGGATGGTCACCTCGTCGATGCTGCCCATGATGCTGTCCTCGAACTTGCGCGTGTACGGACGCACCTTCTCGGGACCGCTCCCGCGAGGCGCGTTGTACAGGAGCACCGACGAGGTGGATGGGTCCGTGCGCACGTCGCCGCGGAGGTAGCACACGTCGCTGCGGTAGTGGCTCCGGTCGCAGCACAGCACGCCCTCCTCGCCAACGCCATGCCCCGCCTCACCTGCGCAAGCAGCAATTCGATTCGATTAGACTCTATTGGGTTCCGTTGAAGCAGAAACAGCTGATCTCCCCCATCCAAGCAACTCACTCACCGCTGATGAAGGCGGAGCAGGGAAGGGAGGCGACCGACGGCGTCTCCTCGCGAGCCTCGAGGCTGTTCTGGTTCGACGGCAGGTGGGTCTTGAGCGCCTCCAAGTCCTCCCGCCTTTCCACGCGCTCTGCAGGGGGGGAACGAGTCGCCATTTCAGCGCACGCCAACAAATTAAAGCATTCCATGACGGCGACCCGGCGAGAGCGAGAAGGATTTGGGACTGGAGGAGGCTCCCGTCTTATTACTTATTACCTGAATCGGCGGTGGAGACGACGAGGGAGGAGCTGGGGATGCGAAGCACGGTGACGACGCTGTACACGGTGAGCACGAGCAGGGGCACGAGGCGGCAAGCATACCGACTCCTCCCGCCGCCGCCCGGCTTCTTGTGCGGCGGCGACGGCGGCGGGGACCTCCGGATCCACGACGAGCAGCTGGAGTGGGCGGAGGAGGGCTTGTGATGCTGCGGCAGCTGCATCATCCTCCGGCTCTCGCTCTCTTGGCTAGCTCCCTCTTCCTCCTCCCTCCCTCCCTCCCTCCCTTTCTCACCGCCGCATGCTACGCCGCCGCCCGCCGCTGTTCTGCTTGCTTCCTCCGCTGCTGCCACGCCACGCGCGCCCTGAGCTAAAACAGCTGACCTCACACACCAGGGACCAAATTGGGCGGGCGCGGGGATATATACAGCTGGCTGGCTGGTGGGATAGAATGGCGAGGAGGTGACGAAGTGGAGGCGGCACAGACGATGCTAACAGCTTCTGACGATCATATTCATGGGGCGAAGTTGGAGTGGGGGAAGGAGAAGAGGTGAGCGGTGGAGGAAATGAAGAAGAAGAAGAAAGAATACAGAAGAGTCTCACATGGAGGACAAGGAGAAACAGGGTGTTTTGATGACGTCCATTATGTGCGCCCTCGGGTGCTAATTGGAGTTCGCCTTTGAGCTTCCTTTCCTCCCCGCTGTCTGCAGCTAATCCGTGTATAGTAGTAGTTCCAACAGGTCAAAAGTCAAAACCCATACGGTGTGAGAAATGGGTTATTTAGATTCTAGATTAATTAATACTACTCGTTATTACAGCTTCTCAGGTCTCACACCAGGACTAGTGGGGCTTCGGGCTGGGCCTGAGCCTGAGCCTGAAACAGCCTGGTCCAAAAGCACCAGGGCCAACCCAGGTCTAGTAATGCAGCCTGCACGGGCTAAGCCCCGTTTAGATGAAACCCAAAAACCAAAAAATTTCAAGATTTTCTGTCATATCGAATCTTACGGTACATGCATGGAGTACTAAACGTAGACGAAAAAAAAACTAATTACACAGTTGATCGAGAAATTGCGAGACGAAACTTTCGAACCTAATTAGTCTATAATTGGACAATTTTTATCAAATAACAACGAAAGTGCTACAGTAGCCAAAAGCTAAAATTTTTTGGATCTAAACGCGCCCTAAAGCCAGAGATAGAACCAGAAATTTGGTATTCCATTATTGAAAGTATTGGTAAGCTTTGCTATTCAAAATAAACATTGACATTTCATTTTTTAGTATGGGAAACTATTTTTCTTTAACTGTCTTTAACATCATTCTTACCGGATAATATATCATTGTAACGGTTCTTGTAAGATCCATTTTGTCTAGTGATGTTACCATCCGGTTCTAAATAAATGAAGTTTTAGAGTTGTCCTAAGTTAAATTTTTTATAAGTTAGAACAAATATTTTACTCCAAATAAGCATGCTATGAAAATATACTCTATAGTGTACATAATGATACTAATTTTGAAATTGATATTCTTTTCTACTCTCTCTATACTGAAATATAAAAATCTAGTTTTGTCCTAAGTTAAAGTAAAGTAACTTTGATCAAATTTATAGAAAATAGTATTAACATCTACCACATCGAAATTAGATATAATATAAGAATATTTCCATAATGTATATAATCGAATTAAACTAATTTCATGTCTTTTCTTCTTTTCTATAAACTTGGTTGAAGTTACTAAATTTTGACTTAGGACAAAACTGTATTTCTTATATTTAATGATAGAGGGAGTATAAATTTAGTCAAACATACAAAAGTTTAACCTAGGGAAATTCTATAAGTTTATTTATTTAGGGATGGAGGTAGTATTTAATATGGTAACTAGTGCTATCAATTTTATGATACAGAGATAGTCCACTATTGGAACATTTTTGGTAATTTTATTGATTATATATTAAATACTTTCTCCATCCTAAAATATAAGGGATCCAAAATTCAAATCTTGTAGCAAAATACAAGGTATTATGGATCCTCACACCCTCCCGTGTGTCATCTTTTCTTTTTTGGCAAAAAATATTGAGATTTCTTTTTAAATTTAACTTCATCCCAGTAAATAAGGAAAATAATAACTGAATTACTCCCTCCATCTTAATCAGCGAGGAACAAGGTGGCCTTTTGAGCCTTTTTATTTTTAATATATGCACATGTTTGACTCACTTTTCATTGTTTATTAAATTAATTATATATTGCCTCCACATAAATGAGTGCAATATTCTTGTTTTACGTTAGGCGCCCAAAGGGCGATCAAATTTTTTTCTTCCAAGATAAACATATCTTTTTTTTTTCTGACTGATTGGATCTGCAACTTCCCATTGGTCATCCTTACTGCCACCATCCTGTCCAGCGGGGAGCCCTTCCCTTCGTCTTCGACGATTGAGAGCCGTTCTTCCGTGATTCTGTTGTCGCTCCACCAAAATACGAGTATATATACGACCACATATCATAAATGTTGTATGAGTTTCTCTTCTTAAGGAAATGCGAGCTCAAACTCATCCAGAAACCACCCAAAAAGACTTTAAAATCCTCGGTAAAATCATGAAATTTGGTACCGAAAGTGCCGCATTGGGACAGACAAAAGTAGGAAATGCCAGCCACTTCTAAATTAGCACGCACAACGATTTTTCACCTTGCTAAATAGAAACACTCGTTCCTTCATCAGTCGGTCCCAGTTCAAGCAAGCTGCCGGTGACAGTGACTAGACAACTTACTGTTCGCAGTATAAATAAACTTGGCCAGAAAAAAAAAAAGCAGTGCCGAAGGAGACAGGAGAGGCGCTGCCCCCAAAGGCCTTCGATACACACAGAAGAATTGCAGAAATCAGCAGAGGCACGGATCGGACGCTTGAACACGTCCACGGTCAAAGAAACAAAACTGCCCCAACTTAGTAGTCATGTTCCCATCGAGAAACAGAAACATAGAACGTAGAACAGAAACGAAAACTTAAGTGTTATTTATAATGTGGGAACGAGAACATTGAGCGTTCCCGGAACGTGAACGTTCTCGGAAACGTCGTTCCCTGGCTTCCCTGTCCGTGCGGCCGCGGCGGAAACCTGCTTCTGCGGCCACACCGCGGACGCCCAGCCGTAAACCTGCTTCTGCGGCCACGCCATTCTCTCCTTCCATTCCACGCGCCGCCCGCCCTCCCTCCCGCCCGCCGCCGGACGCCCAAAGAAAGGAATGGTGAGAAAAAGCGGCTTTCCTCGCTGCATCTGCTGCTGCGGCCCTGGAAATTCTTGGATTTCGGCGGGCGTTCTACTCCTGCCGAAGAAAAGCGCGGATGCTCGCGGACGCTCTCCCGGTCCCGTACGTGCTCCTTTCCTTGCTCGCGGCGGCAGCTGCAGCGGTTCAGCAGCAGAGCACACAGCTTGGGTGCCTGCCGTGCCGTGCGTGCGCTCCACAAGTCCACCGCAACGGGAAATCGCCGAACGAATATTGCAACGGATAATAATTGGGAAAATTAAAGGATGGGAAGCAGGAGCGTGCCTGGTGATGGAGTCCGACACGGATTAGCACTGCCTGTGAAAGAAATGATGTGCATGTCTGGTTACCATAACAGCGGTGAGCCACCAATCGCCGTACTAATCATTTATTGAAAGAAATGAGGGCTTGTGATGGAGCGCGCGGGGATTAGATTCTCCGGTCGAGCGAGCGAGGGTCTGTGGAGTTAGTGGGATGATGCGTCGGCTTAGAATAACGCATACTATACCCAGTCGACGACGGCGACGCACCCATGCGTGCATGCTGGTGGCCAATTTATGTATGTTTTTTTTTCAGGGGAGGTCCCTAATAAAATATTATATTATAATAAATTTGCAAGGCTGCTTTTGTGTTCTTGATGCGGTTGTGTGCGCGCGCCGGTGTGTGCTCCGGAGACTTGGCGTGAGGTAGTTTGTTTGCCGTGAAGTCGCGGAAATGATGACAATTAGGCCTTCTCCTATGCTCCAGTGTGACATTCTGTCTTGATGTTCACCTAGACTGCATACAGTGGCGGATCTAGGATTTTAACTCTGGGTATGCTTAACAAAAAAATCATATACAATTCAATATAACTATTTGGTAATTTGGTTGGTAACAACATGGAATTTTTTAAAGGGAGCTTAAATCCTTGAAGTTGAATTCATTTTAATAATTATAATTCAAACTTAAATTAATATAGGCTAATCTATTAAGTGGATTTCAATTTCTACAAAATAAAAGGATCCAAACTTCTTCTAAATGTAATTCGGTATATATGGAATCCAAATACAGGCATACAAGTGAGTAACATACCTAAAATTAGGAGAAGGATTTGAAGTCCCGTCGTCCCCTTTTTTTTATTGCAGTCCTACTTCTTTTTTGTATTATAACTGCACAAATATTAAAAAACATATTACCAAATAATTAAAAAAGTTGTTCTTGCACGGATCGAATTCTCACATGAACTAGAGAAACACTACATGAATAATCTATGATATATTTCTTGCACGAGGGACGAATCTATGATGTTAGCAAATAACAATAAAAGTAGACAGAAATTTTCTTTAAGACTAAGAGCAAAAGATGCAGAAGATAAAAAATTGAATCTCAATTCTTACCTATGGGACTCCAAGACAATGAGATCGAGTCCGTGCTGGTGTATGGCGTACTGCCGTACTGGCATCCCAGCCTTGGTCTCCTATGCGTCCGTGTGGTCAGCCGATTAGGGCATCACAGCGATCACGCCGCGCAATGAAGATATGGGTGTGACGGCGGCAAGTCTAGACGACGAGAACGAAGGGGCCAAACCGCCAAAATACGACGAGGCGTATGTGGGACGTGGCTGTGGCCGCATGGCCACATGGGCCGCATGGACCTCCCATCTCATGGCCACGATCGGGGTGCGCACATGCCTATCTAGCTTCCAGCAGACGAGCGCTCTCCAGGTAAGTATTTTCTTTTATTATTTTCTACAAAATTAGATGTATAATACGGTAGTATCTCCAGGGCTCGCAGGGTATGCCGGTCTGTAGATCCGCCACTGGCTGCGTACCTTCATGTCACGTGGATTGGTGGCTCCGCAGACTGTCAGAGCAGCCTGCAGAAGCTGTGACCGCTTCGTCCGAGAAACCAGTGAAGCAACAACAAGAAATACATTGTGGATTGAGATTGGTACTGTCTGCGCGTTCTCTCTCAGGATTGACGTCAAATTCCTATTGTGCAAAAGTTGCAGTCTGTACAGTGATGTAAAAGTGAAAAGACCAAATTTCTATGGGATGCGTTGAACCATTTGTAGCTTTACTCTCGGTGCAAGATTACTTTTTCTTGAGACTAACACTAATGTATGCCATCGTTGGTGTTGCCCTTATGCGTGATCGCTTGACAATAGGGAGGAGGACTGCATGCAGAAAGTATATATGTACTTTCGTACTCGGGTTCCCAAGGCACACATTCCTATTTCCTATACAATCCTAGATTCCCGAGACATTTTTTTTTTTGCGATAGAGTAGAGAAATATCGTATTTACCCCTATGGTTGTACTCATCCAAGCACTCATATCACACTTTTATTTGCTTCAAACTAGTACTCAGTAGAGAGTTTGGACAACTGTATAGACAGAAATGAACGAGAGTATACAAGTAGAACTGACTGCATAACTAGTCTATAAACCTATAGTTGTATTCTTTACCGGACATGAATCGGGGGCTAGAATTGTATGCTTATGCGGACAGAGGGAGTTACTAACACGGCATGGCCATAGACCATGCATGTTTCGATGTACCCTGTTCTTTTCGATTGATCATTTTGGTGATTGTGCTCGATTGTTTTGTTGTGAGAAAAAAAAAACACTATTTTAATGACTTATAAGCTGGCCGATAAACTAAGTGAACAGAACGAAATAAGTGTTCTACCGCCTCTGTTGGAACCATATGTTCGAGCATGCAGTACAGGCGTACACAGCGGGTAGTTAACGTTAACTATGCTTACGACCACTAGCTAGCTAGGCCTTGCGATCAAGCTCAATGCATGGATCGCGTACGTACACACTTGACACGTACCATTACTCACCTTCATTTCCTTCTCATATATTAGCACCGTCACACTGCGTACTACTCCGTACCACAGTAGTCTACAACTGCTACAACACAGTATCCGTCCTAAATTATAAGATATCCTAAAAATTTTGGAGAGTCAAAGTTTCTCAAGTTTGACTAAATTTATATGAAAATATAATAACATTTATGATGTCAACTAAATATCGTTAGATTTGTTATCAATTATATTTTCATAGTATATCTATTTAATATCATAAATCTTTATAGTTTTCTCTATAATTATTGATCGAACTTGAGATGCTTTGACTCTTTAAGATTTTTGAAACGTGTATAATTTGGAACGGAGGGAGTATTTGCCAAGACGCGAGGCGCAAATGTGCCACCGCGCACCCGCATGTCGATGGGCGATGGGCGATGGCGCAGGCGCGGTTCGATCGGCGCGGGAATTATTGCCCGCTGCCGGTGGCCCCATGCTCCTACTCCACCACATAGCAGCACGCGCACGCTGGTGGAGAGCATGCAATTCACCGACACCGCCGGGCCGCCGTACGCGGCACAAAGGACCGGTTGGTGGCTGCCGCTGCCGCCTACCAGTAGTGGAGTGAAGTGAACTGACACGCACACTCTTCGGCTGCATAGGAGTAGGGCCCGCCCGTGGTCGCAGTAACAGTAGTAAATAAATTAATTAAAGGCCCACGTTAAGATCGCGAATTCGAAGCACAGTGGCTGTGCTAGAAGCGCGCAGAACTAGTAGCTGAATCATCCCGCTCGCGCACGTACGGTGCAAGGCGCGCAGTGTAGTTCGTTCCGGCCGGGGCGGGCCGTGCGATCTTGGCGTGCTCTCAAACGAGCGAGACAGCGAACGACGACGCGGGCGCCGGACTGCCGGTAGGTATAGTCCAAAGTGCGGTCGTACGGCATTTGCGGGGCACCTGGCCGGCCGCTGGAGCTGCAGGAGAGTGCATGGCCATGCATACGTACATGCGTGCGTGCTTGGGTCGTCCGGACCTCCGGTGGTTGTGTGCGGAAGCGGAACGGACCGGTAGGGTCGGTACATGATTTTCGCTTCGAGTGCACACAACCACCATCTACCGATTCCAGGTGTGTTCTCCGTGGGCGCCACGCGCCGCCTGGTCGGTTTTGGCGCCTTGTTGGCGGTTGTTGGCGTGCACAGAAACCAGCTAGTCAATGCAATGGGCCGGTGAGATATACCCAGTGTGTACTGCTTGCATTGCAGGCCCCGTCGTCTCACTCTCACAGCATTTTGTTTGGCGATCCGGGTCTTCTTACTAGCTAGCAGTAGCTACCATGTCAACAGTTCCATAAATGCCTCTACTACTTCTGGCACAGTAAGGTAAATAAGTCTTGAGTCTCTGCTAAAAGAACAATTAAGAACTATAAACAGACCGATCTTGTTCGGTGACCGCCTGAAGATCTGATGATGTACGTATAGAAAAAACTACTGATGACCAGCACGTTGCCATTGTGTGTCCATCCCCCCTTCCCACATGCTGTACATTGTTTTCAGATTTTTCACAAGCCGAGAGAGAGAGAGAGCAGATCCGACGACCCAAGGGGATCGAGGGGACCAAGCGTTTGAAGTTAGCATACACGAACGCACAGGCAGAGTACACGCGACAAGGCAGCATACAGCAGCTAGCAGGGGCGGAGCTAGGATTTGACCAGGGGGCTATTTTACTAGCAAAAATTAAGTCATGTAAGATAAAATGCACGTCGTTCATACATATATATTGACTTGGTAAGTGTATAGCTAATAAGCAAATTAATATTTAGTTTGTGATACACGATAGTGATAATCTAGAGACATGACAAACACTAAAATATGTTGATTTTTTTAAAAAAGATTATTTATATCTCCCTCCAACAAATCTAATTCATAGGTAAAAATCACTATAATATTAGGAATAAATGAGAGGGAAAGACAAGAGAAAGATGATCCAGAAGAATATAGAAACATGGAAGATTAATAGGGAGGTAGAAATAAAAAAGCACTAATTAACAATAGTAACTAGCTAATTGGGTGTATATTCTATAGATCAACTAGAAGATTATGTGGACAAAAATGATATTAATAACAACAATTATAATCTAGAGAGAAAATATCATAAATATTGTCATGAAGAATTAATACAAGATGGGAGAACAAACAAATAATATATATTACTTAGTAATTATCATTAGGTGTTAGCTAATTATAGAGTATATGTAGTGAAGCATGCAGGATGTTAGCTAATTACAGCTGTTAGCGCCCGGGATTGATGGGGCCCTTGGTCAAGCGTGACGACTTCGATCTCATAGCGTTCGAGATCGATGTTATAATTTCTTTTTAATGATGGTTCTTCCTGAAATCACAGGACAATTTTATTATACATTTGAATTATGCATGAACACGTATCGTAAATCTACACATCATGTTCATATATATGGCTGCATGCCCCACACGAAAATGGTCCTCATTATGTTCGTTTCTAAGAAAGCCACATTTTTTTTTCAGAACGAAGACAGCACGATACCATTTTGAGGTGTTAGTCAAAGGTACGACTTGCAGGGATGGAGAGGAGAGATGGAAATAGTTTTGAATATCCTCATGAATAAATAAATAAATAAAAATAATGGGGTACCATGTGCTCTCTCTGTGCCACTGTGCTATTACATTGGCCTGGTCGCGTTGTTGGGCTATATTTTTCCCCACGAAGAACCTGCATCTCATCGTTTGGATTATTGCCGGTATTTCCCCACGTATTGTACAGCGGCACATGTATATAATGAAGCAGACCATTGACATTTGAATGTAGGGAATCATTTCTTTCTTTGAGAAAAAAAAATAGTAAAGGGCCACTTGGCCACCCCACAGAAGTGCAACTAGTTTATCATGGGCGTGTGTACATGCCACATAGTAGTGCGCTCCAGAGCTATTCAGAACGCGCATACTAGTATTCTCTCCGGCAACTAACTGGTGGTGTGGTACTTCTCATCCAAGGATCTTCATATAAATTTCCCTTGTCCAAGCTAAGTCATGCTGCTCCATCTATCCATTATTTCCAGCTATATACGATGATATATAGCAAAGCAACGTGACCCGTGACCACCGGCCAGCTTATTTTGCACACCGCGAAAGTCACTGCCGGTGAGCAGTCATGCTCAAGCTAGCATATACTATATACGAATGTTCAGCTATCAGGCTGCTGCTACTACGCATGCATGCACGATGACGACGATGACAACCACGGATGGGGCGGCGATGCGTACGTCAACCACCTCCGAGATTTTGATTGCCGCCATGTATATATTGTGTTCCAGCCAAAGGACTACTGCCTGTCCAAAAATATTTAAACCAATCTGTTTTCTTAAATTTAACTGAGTTTATAGAAATAAATATCCAAATATGTTTATTATAAAACATATTCCATGATTAACTTGATAATAAATACTCACTAAATCACTATGATAAATT
Source organism: Microstegium vimineum (assembly GCA_022036555.1). Classification (NCBI taxonomy): domain Eukaryota; kingdom Viridiplantae; phylum Streptophyta; class Magnoliopsida; order Poales; family Poaceae; genus Microstegium; species Microstegium vimineum. The sequence continues at coordinate 23,282,635 of CM039127.1, read as the reverse complement.
TAGTACTTTTAATATAGTTCTTATAAAATTTAAAATTATTTGACTTGTGCAAACAAAAAATACACTTGTTTTTTAACAGAGCATCCCGAGGTATGGTGGGCCGGGACAGAGGGCGTCAGCTATAGCCCCTGGAACGAAGGGCACTCCTTCTCTGGTTATGTAATATACTCAAGAAGGTAGCAGTCGAGCACCGTAACACTACCTCACTAATCGTGGTAGCCTGAGCAATGCCACATGAAGCAAGTCCTGATGCCTCAACTTTTTGAGGCTTTGATTGTGTTGCAACTATAGTAAGGGAGAAGGGAACCTACAGTGCTTTTTTTTAACATTATAGATTAGCGGCGTAATTCGTTCTCTAGGCCGTTATACATATAACTTCTAAATTCTAAATAAGCACTACTAGAATGGTGGACTTCTCCTAGTGTTTTTAAGTAGTAGTAAAACACTACAACTAGTCATAACACATGGGAAATCTCACTAGGAGACATTTACTAGGAAAAGTTTGTACTAAATTTTGACTACCAAAACACTAGGAGAACTCCATCTCACTAGAAGAACTTTTAGATTGTGGTAGTGAAGAATCAAAACAATTCATTAGGGAACATGAGTTTTTCATAGATATAATGTAACTTTGAAGTTCCATAAACATGGGAAAAACAACTTCAGTCTCGCAATCTCGAGATGGTGGTGACCAGGATGGTGGTGACCAAAATGACGGGCCAAATGACGGTCGTGATGCTGCTTCTGAGGATGGTAACAATGGTGATGACTTTTGGCCGACACCGCGTCGTGACAGTGATGGAGGCTCACCCGACTCCGACCCTCGTCATGGGCGCCATATACCTTATTGTGATTACTCGCCAGGTTATCCATACGATAACGCCGCTCCTCGAGGGGCAGCTGAGGAAAGACCGGTGCGCCAAGGTCATACGATCAGGGTTGGGGACGGGAAGAAGAGTTTGCCATGCGCGAGGGCTTCGGCAGGGTGATCCGCTTTCTCCTATGCTCTTCGTGTTGGTTATGGAGGTCCTCAACGCCCTCCTGGACTGGCTGGCACAGCGGGGGTTCCTCACGCCACTGGTTGGGATTCCTGGCACCAGTGTCAGCCTATATGCCGATAACTTAGTTATCTTCGTCGTTCCTGAGGAGCGGAATTTGTTGGCTATCAAGAGCGCCCTATCGATCTTCGGCCTCGCTTCGGGTCTGTTTTCCAACTTGGATAAGAGCGTGGTGACCCCGATTCATTGTGCACAGGAAGACATGGACAAAGTGATGGCTATTCTTGAGTGCCGCGCAGAGCCTTTTCCCTGCCGATACCTAGGGATACCGCTATCTGTACACAGGCTTAGGCGAACAGAAGAACAAGCTCTAGTTGACAAGATGGCTGCTCGGATACCGACCTGGAAGGGCAACCTTCTGAATGCTGCTGGACGCACTGCTCTGGTCATGGCAACCCTGTCAGCGATCCCGGTACACACATCCATGGCTCTTTGTCTATCACCGTAGGCGATTGATTCCATTGACAGGCTGCGTCGGGCCTTCATCTGGGCAGGTTCAGACAAGGTGGCAGGGGGGAAGTGTAAAATGACGTGGCCGATCGTATGCCGCCCCAAGGACCTGGGAGGTCTGGGGGTCACGGACCTCAGGCCGGCAGGCATCGCTTTGAGGGCATGTTGGGTCTGGAAGGACAGGCTGAGTGGGCGAGCGCCGGCGTCGGGGGAGAATGCGGCTCTCGCACTCTTTCAGGCTACAACGGTGCACCACTTGGGCAACAGACTCTCTACCTTCTTCTGGACTGATAGATGGCTTCAAGCATGGGCGGCGGCAGGGGTATGCACCTGTATTCCATAGAATACCCAAGTTTTAGGAACAAAAACAAATATGTATACTGTACATATGTATAAGGTAGCATGTATACTAGATGTTGCAAAGCCCAATAGAGCACTAGCATTAGCAACCCACGAATTTTCCCGACGCTTTGTACTCCCGTCCGTCGCTCGCATGTGCCCTGCGCGCACGGCTTTGCCCAGCATACGGTGTTGAAGCCTGCCGGGAAAGGAGCAGAGCGCACTAACAACCAGACTGGCTGCAGCAGAGCAGCACCTTCCCATCAGGCCACCAGCCGATCAGCACTCCCCCTCCATGTCCTAGCTTCGACTCAAAGAATTGTGAACACAAAACACCCCCCTCCATTATTCAAAGTTTAGAGAGTAAAGATATTGTTTTCTATATTTTTTGCATTGTATTTGTAAGTTAAGCTCTGTTTAGTTCCCTTCAAAATTCCAAAATTTTACCAGATTCTGTCATATCAAATTTTTGGACGCATGCATGAAACATTAAATATAGATAAAAAATATAACTAATTACATAGTTTATCCGTAATTTCCGATCCGAATCTTTCGAACATAGTTACTCCATAATTAGCCATAATTACCAAATACAAACGAAATGCTACAGTACTTTACATCCAAATAAATTTGGATCTAAATAAGGCCTTAGATGAAGAATAAGGGTGCTAGCATATTTGTGCTTTACTTTTTTACTATTGCATATTATACTTTGCTTATTACTCTCCCTATCCTAAATTATAAAATATTTCAAAAATTTTAGAGAGTCAAAGTATCTCAAGTTTGACTAAACTTATATGTCAATATAATAACATAAATTTATGATGTCAATCAAGTATCTTTAGACTCTTTATCAATTATATTTTCATAATATGTCTATTTGATATCATAAATCTTTATAATTTTTTCTATAATTTTTTTAACCTTGAAATAGTTTGACTCTCTAAATTTTTTTAGATATATTGTAATTTGGAATTGAGGGAGTACTTATATTTGCATTATTTTTTAAAAAAATTTGGAATACCCTGACGTGAAATCCTAGCTCCGCCACTGGCTTCAAGGCCGATCCATTGAGTTGGAGGCGCCGATGGTGTTCGCTGCCGTCGGGAGAAGGAGAAGGAGGGCTACCGTGGCTGAGGCCCTACCTGCGAATGTATGGGTCACCCACATCAGAGGCCAATCCTCGCTGCAGATGCTCATCCAGATTGCCCACGTTTGTGACATGCTTGAGGGTGTGGAGCTATCGCAAGAACCAGACACCTTTTTATGGCGGCTCTCGCTGGACCAATGCTATTCGTCAGCCTCAGCGTATGGTGCGATGTTCTTCGGATCGTCGCCGGTGTTTGGGGCTAAATATATTTGGAAAACAGCTGCTCCGCCTCGGGTTCGATTCTTCTTCTGGTTGGTCTTGCATAAGCGGTGTTGGACTGGGGACCGTCGTTTCCGCCACGGTCTACAAGACACGGATCTGTGCATTATCTGTGACCAAGCCTCCGAGACGTTGGACCATATTCTGATGGGTTGTTGCTACAGTCAAGAGGTCTGGCATCACTGCCTTGGCTGAGTTCACCTGCGCCTTGACACCTAGGGTGGAGGACTTTCAGCTCTCGAGTGGTGGATCAAGACAAGGAAGTTAATCCCAAAATTCTTTCGCCGGGGTTTTGATTCTTTTGTGCTTCTCATTGGTTGGTCGCTCTGGAAGGAAAGGAATGCCAGGACTTTCCAAGCAAAATCCGAGGATACGCGGCGGCTGTCGGCGTTGATCAAGGAAGAGGCCGAACGGTGGTGCACCGCGGGGAATGCGCACCTTGCAAGGCTGATGGTGTCGGCGTTGATCAAGGAAGAGGCCGAACGGTGGTGCACCGCGGGGAATGCGCACCTTGCAAGGCTGATGGTGTCGGCGTTGATCAAGGAAGAGGCCGAACGGTGGTGCACCGCGGGGAATGCGCACCTTGCAAGGCCGAACGGTGGTGCACCGCGGACGATGCGCTGATGGCAGTTATTTTCCTTCCTTCTCGGTGGCTCTTGTCTACAATGTAATCCTTCATTTGGGATCCAGTAGTCTAGGTTCTGGTAACGTGCTGTTACCGTTTGTTGTATCTGAAAACTCTGATCTACTTAATGAAATACATGCATAAGCGTGCTCTCAAAAAAAATATCTTGTTTATCTGTAAATTTTTCTATGTATGCCATATACACCATATTTGGGCAATCCTTCCGACAATTAAGAGATCCGTTCATAAACACGAGTACTAATTGATCAGACTTCTTACTTCAATTCAATGAAACTATTTATTTCCTTCTACTAAACTATTTTTTTATTTTTTTTGTTAGGGAACAAACTGCACAACCGTACACAGTTGATCAGAAATGGGTTTTTTGTGAATTGTCTAGCAGATCATTCTCCACCGTCCTAAACACTGGTCATCGATTACTACTCTAAGCTCACTCATACTAATCATTACAAATTCTAATTGTAGCAGTTAGCACTAAGTACAGAACCGGCTTTTAACCCCGGTCTGTAAGGGGCTTTAGTCCCGGTGCCTGAACCGGGACTAAAGATTCAGGACTAAATGTCTCCCCTTTAGTCCCGGTTCACAGGCTCAGGACTAAAACCTAATACCAACCGGGACTAAAGGGTGCGCTAGGTGGGGCATGCGGGCCACGTGGGGCTGCACCCTTTAGTCCCGGTTGGTCAACCGAGGTATATTTTTTTTCTTCTGATTTTGGTATTTCTTATTTTGGTTTTCTAAATAGATTAGGTATTCAAATGTCTCTATTCTTCGTTTCTAATACATGTACTCGCTGCTAATACATGTATTCACACACTTATAAGTTAGTTTCAAGCATTAAATACAAATAAACTATGAAACTCTATATATAAATATATTATGGAGCTATATATACATAAGTATAATATATATATATATATATATATATATATATATATATATATATATATATATATATGCACATAAAATTTACATCGATCATTATCCATTCATATTTGACTTAGGACATAACCGCTCTCGACACTTAAATATCATACAGATGTTCATTTTGATTTGACTTCAGTGGTTTGGCCGGGTCGAAATAGTACTCGCCTTTAGGGTTGACCACTTTTTCAAGAAGAAATCCAGCAAGTGTCTCTTGAATTCCTTTGAGGTGAGTTTCTTGCAACACTTGGTGCTGCAACCATAGTGTCTTCAATTTGCATTATAAAAAAACAAGTGTTAATATACATAACAATTAGTTAATAGCAACAAATAAATAAAATGGATGTATTATATATACATATCACATACTTTTAGTGTCTGATTAAGAGTTCTTGTATACACCGTGAGGAACTCGCAAACGTAGTATCCACACAGATTGTTGCCTGGTGGCTGCCTTAGAATCCACTGTAAGATATAAAACGATTACTATCGTCATCATACGTATATGTTAAAGAATATTAAGGTAACAAATTATGAGAGCTAGTAGAACTTACATTTAGCAGGTTAGGACCCTTTAGTGGCACTTCCAGATCTGTACGGTGTTTTGGGACGAACCAAGCCCAAACCCTACTCAATAATTGGATCATTAGTTAATTAACTCTTGCAGTGTAGTTAAAGAGCAGGAATCTATATTTAAAGATCAAAGTTACCCCTTGATAATGTCTATCATATCTTGGTAATCTCCTAATGGTTTTCTCAATGAGTCAAAGATTATCAATTGACTTCTTCTCATATCGAAGACTATGAGTATCTAGTGAAAATTGCATTTGTTTATAGAGTCAACATATATATCTTTATGCTGAATTGAGTAATAAGTAAGACAAATTGTGCAAACGATAACAACACTCACCCAAAGATGTAGGGGAAGAGTATATAATCTCTGGTCTTTTGGTTGACCAAGAACCTCCGAAGATTCCTCTCCGTTTGAGGTATCCATTGATCGCGGGGAGTGTTTGGATCCGAGAATATGATTGATGGATCAATGAAACCAATCTCTGTGTCTCCCTTACGTTTGAGCAATAACATCAAGAATCTGCCTATATATGTTTGAGGATAGTTAGTTACTATACATATACATATGCTATAGTCAGATTACTAAAAGAAATGATCACTTACAGATAGTAGCAGCTCATGAGATATTTGTCTAGAGCGTCCATATGGCATAGTTGGTGGAGCTCACTATACGGAACAAATATAAGGTCATCGCCCCGGAAGTAATGTTCATCTCTAATTCTGACGCAAATCCAGTCATCTGAGTTTTTGGTACATGCCTCCATGTACCACGAGTTTAACGAGCGCATTTGCGTACCAACTTCCCTGAGGGTCGATGGGTTGTACAGACTTCTTCCACGTACCAAAGTTCTCTTCCACTCATCGACCACAGTGACATTTTCGATGAGTGCATTTTCTAGAAATTGATTCGTGGTTATACCAGCTCCTAACAAGAACTCTTCCATACCATCATAATTGACTCTGCCACTATAGTCTCTTCAATACGCTCATGTTTGAACCATATTGATTCCCAACAACTAGCGGGGGCACTGAATGATTTGATTGTTCCCGAGCTGTGGGACACCCTTCCGTGCTCTTTTCTTCGTGTTAATTGCCTTTTGGAGAGTGCGGTCATAGTCCGATAGTGGAGAACTCTTCTGAGCATCACGTAGCTTTCTCTACCGAGCATCCACCGATTGCCTTAGAGTTGATTGATGTAAGAAGAACAACTTTTTAGCTTCTTTCTTTGCTTTACGGTCGTCTTCCATTTTCTTGAATTGTGCTTTCACATCGGCCTTTATTGAAGCGTCTAGTTCTAAGTCAGTCTTCTCATACGAAAGTTTCTGAGGAATCTTAACTTTCCTTGTAGCTTGCCTCTTTGCTTGTGGTGGGGCGGTTGACACCTTTACTTTTGTGGCGGGCCTCTTCTTTGACGATAGGGCGGTCGGTGCAGGCGTTGAAGACCGTCATGGAGGCGATGGGGCCAGTGTAGGCGTTGGAGACCGTCGTGGAGGCGATGGGGCCGGTGTCGGCGTTGGAGAACCTCGTGGAGGCAATGGGTCCAGTTTCGGAGTTGGAGACCGCCTTGGAGGTTTTGGGGAGGAAGCCATGTCATGCATTCCACCATCATCATCCCTCGCAACACTATGACCAACAGGTGATGAATGGTGACTTAGGTCTCTGGGTGAGGTCCTACAGTGAAAACAACGATTGTGAATAAAGTATTGCTATTTAAGCCAATACAAAGTTAGTGAAAAAGAGCTAGGTATGATTCACTTTCATTCGCACCTAGGATGAGGAGGAGGAGGCGGCGACGGTACAATAGGAGGTGATGCCCTAGGAATAATGATATAGCGCTTGCGCCAACAAATAAATGTCTTCTCCGCTTCTCCTAAAGTCTTCTCCCCATCTCCTCCTTCAATGTCAAGCTGAACATTGCTATGACCTTTTTCAACTCTATCCACCGAGACGCGAGCATATCCAGGTGGTATCTTTACGCGATATTTTCTTGCTCAACATCTTCGGCAAAGTACTGACTTCCGTCATCTACTTGATTGGCGCTGTCATCTACTACTTCATTGGTGCCGTCGTTGATCATGGAAAACAAGAAATCCTCCATGTTCTCATTTGGGTCATTCATTTCTGCAACAAAAAAGGGTTTAGGGTTTAGGGTAGACACTTATGTGTGTGTGTGTAATAAAAAAGGTTTAGGGTTTATGGTAGACACTTAGTGTGTGTGGGTGTGTGTGTGTGCAATAGGGTTTAGGGTTTATGGTAGACACTTTGTGTGTGTGTGTGCAATAGGGTTTAGGGTTTAGGGTACACTTAGGATGTATATCTATAGGGTAGACAAGTGTGTAACACTTAGAGTAACCAAAAGGGTAGACACTTAGTGTGTGTGTGTGTAATGAAATGGTTTAGGGGGGTTTAGGGTAGACACTGATGTGTGTGTGTAATAAAAGGGTTTAGGGTTTATGGTAGACACTTAGTGTGTGTGTGTGTGTGCAATAGGGTTTAGGGTTTAGGGTATACTTAGGATGTATATCTATAGGGTAGACAAGTGTGTAACACTTAGAGTAACCAAAAGGATAGACACTTAGTGTGTGTGTAATGAAAGGGTTTAGGGGGGTTTAGAGTAGACACTTAGGATGTATATCTATAGGGTTTAGACACTTAGGGGTTTAGGGTTGACACTCAGTGTGTGTGTAAACCCTAAACAAGTGTGTAACAGTTAGGGTAACCAAAAGGGTAGACACTTAGTGTACGTGTGTGTAATAAAAGGGTTTAGGGTAAACACTTAGGGTTTAGGAACTAGGGGTAGACACTTAGGGGTTTAGGGTAGACACTTAGTGTGTGTGTAATAAAAGGGTTTAGGGTTTACGGTAGACACTTAGGATGTATATCTATAGGGTTTAGACACTTAGGTGTTTAGGTTAGACACTTAGTGTGTGTGTGAGCATAAACAAGTGTTGTACCACTTAATTAGAGTAACCAAAAGGGTAGACACTTAGTGTAGGCACTAGGGGTAGACACTTAGGGTTTAGGGTTTAGGCACTTAGAGTCAGGCACTTAGGGTATATATTTCTCTAACAAATCAAAGATCTATACATTTAACTACAAATAATGAAAGGTATCTACTTCTCTAACAAATGAAATCTTAGGGTTTAGGGTAGACACTCAGTGTGTGTAAACCCTAAACAAGTGTGTAACACTTAGGGTAGACGCATATATATCAAATCGGCACTTAGAGTTATTTTACTAGTAATATAATGAAAGGTATCCATTTCTATAACAAATGAGAGCTCTATACATATTTTATTAGCAATATAATGAAGATACATATATATCAAATCATATATAACAATAATGGAAGGTCTATATTTCTCTAAGTGCTAAAATCTATTTCTAAAACTAAAATCTATTTCTATTTTATTACACACAATTCACCTTCTTCTTCTTCTTCCTTTTTCGATCTTCTTCTTCTTTTCGATCTCCTATTCACCTAGAAAAACATGTATAAAATGTTAGTGTGTGAAAACAAGAAACTAATAACATAGAATATTATCAATTTTTCTTTTTCTTTTTCTAACAAATCAATTTATAAATTTATAAAAAATCATTTACTAAAAATAGATTTTTGTAAAAATCTGTTTACAAGAAACAAATCTTTTTTCCTTTTTTCTTTTTCCTCTCCTTTCTTCTACCTTCTCTCCCTACCTTCTTCCTTCTTCCTTCTTCCTCCTGCTTCCTTCTTCCTTTCTTCTTTCTCCTCTCTTCTCTCTTTCCTTTTTTCCTTAACTTTTCTCGATCCAACCGTCGATCGGCACTGAGGCTAGAGGAACGGCGCGGAGGAGGGAGCGGCGGTGGCGGCGCGGCGTGCGGCGGCGCGCGTGCGGCGGCGGCGTGGCGTGCAGAGGAGGAACGGCGGCGGCGCGGTGGCCGGTATGTGGCACAACTAGGACGTCGGGCCGGGCAGAGAACGGCGGCGGCGCGGTGGCCGGTACGTGGCACAGCGAGGACGTAGGCGCCAAACGAAATTTTAGTGGGCTCTTTTATATGTTTTGGTATTGTATATAGTTTAATATATATATAAATTATTCTAGTTCTTGTTAATTGCATAATAAATTAAATACATGGCACAATTTTTTTTTAAAATAACAATTGAATTTCCTTTTGCTTTATATACACTAGAAAAATGTATAAATAAAATCTTTTACCTTTTTTATAATATCAAATATAAATATAACTAACCATTAGTATTTGGTTAATGCAAAAGTATATTGTTGAATTAAAAAAAATAAAATGCTTGGTTACCAACAGGAAATTAGTTTCTGCATTATTTTAACGTTAATATTTTCATTTTTGACCATTCATTGTCCAATTATGCGACAAATAAGTTTACCCTTAAATTGGAAATTATTAATGAGACACTAAATAACCCTATATGAAAAACTTTTGCATACAAAGGTTTTATAACTCATCAAGATATATCTCACATAGTGTTTATGAATCTTTATGAGAGACTTGTCATTTTAGAACTAAACTTTTTCAACACTTGGTCAAATGGAAGAATGACCAATATAGAAAATATAGATCTTGTTTATTTGATCAAACTTGTACAAAAGAAGTATTAGTAAACATCACTGCATTTAGGGTTTACACGTTACTACAAAAGAAGTAGTATTAAACATTAGTCACTAAATGCAAAATTGACCAAATAGAAATGTAGATCTTTATTTATTTGACCAAACTTAACAAAAATGACTAATACACATGTCACTTGACATCACTGCTAAGCTAGCTACATCAAGCGGGCACAGTAGTGAACTTCTTCTTGATATATGTCCCTTGGTTATGATCATGTCGTAACCATGGAGTGTCCTCGGCATTTAGAAGGATGATTGGGTCTTTGGTCACACTGAATGACGCAATTCGGTCATCCCTTTCGTAAAGTTCTGACATGTCTGAGTTGTCCTCAATTCCCAAAATATTTCTTTTCCCTGAAAGAACTATGTGACGCTTGGGCTCATTGATGCTTGATTTTTCATCGTTTTTCCTTTCTTTGGTTTTGTAGACATGTCTTTTATATAGAACACCTAATTCACATTAGCAGCAAGGACGAATGGTTTGTCTTTGTACTCAATAGTGTCGAGGTCCATTGTTGTCATCCCATAATCCTTGTCAATTGTTACCCCGGCTCCGGTCATCTTCACCCATTGGCACTTAAACAAAGGGACTTTAAAATTAGATGCATAGTCTAGTTCCCAAATCTCAACTATGCGGCCATAATATGTTTGCCTATTTCTATTTGGGCCAGTGGCATCTATGCGGACACCACTGTTTTGGTTGGTGCTCCTTTTATCTTGGTCTACCGTGTAAAATGTATTTCCATTTATCTCGTAGGCTTTGTACGTGAGGATGTGCCACGATGGTTGTCTACCCAACAAATACAGTTGATCATCAATACTGTCATCACCAAGACATTTTTTTCGCAACCAATCGCCGAAAGTTTCCATGTGTTCACGCATAATCCAAGCTTCATTCTTCCCTGAAAACTGGGATCCTAGGAACTTCTTGTGTACCTCGACATACGGCTCCACCACGGAGGAGTTTTGAAGAACAGTGTAGTGTGCTTTTTTGAAATAATCATCCCCCATACCGATATATGTTTTCCTCCCTAGTGTTCCTTTCCCACTAAGTCTCCCCTCGTGTCTTGATTCAGGAACACCAATCTGGTCAAGGTCGGGAATATAGTCAACACAGAACTCAATCACCTCCTCTGTCCCGTAGCCCTTGGTGATGCTTCCTTCTGGGCGATCACGTTGGTTAACATATTTTTTCAGAACTCCCATGAACCTTTCAAAGGGGAACAGGTGTGCAAGAACACCGAACCGAGAATACTAATCTCCTTGACCAGGTGAACTAGGAGGTGTTCCATGATATTAAAGAAGGATGGAGGGAAAACCAACTCAAAGCTGACAATGCATTGAACCACATCATTCTATAGAGTAGCTAGTTCCATTGGATCGATTGTCTTCTGAGAGATTGCATTGAGGAATGCACATAACTTCACAGTGGCTAGACGTATATGTGGAGGTAGAATTCCTCTTAACGCAACCGGAAGCAATTGCGTCATTAGCACGTGGCAGTCATGAGACTTTAAGTTTAGGAATTTCTTCTCTGACACATTTATTATATTCTTTATATTGGAGGAAAATCTAGATGGGACCTTGATGCTGCTTAGACATTCAAACATGCTTTCCTTCTCTTCTTTGCTAAGAGTGTAGCTAGCAGGCTTTAAATAATGGCGTCCATCTTCTGTCTTCTCTGGATGTAGGTTGTCTTGTTCTTTCATGTCTTGCAAGTCCTGTCGTGCTTCAAGTGTATCCTTGACTTTTCCATACACACCCATGAATCCTAGCAGGTTCACACAAAGATTCTTTGTCAAGTGCATCACGTCGATCACATGGCGGACCTCTAGGACATGCCAATAGGGTAGGTCCCAAAATATGGACTTCTTCTTCCACATGGGTGCGTTTCCATCAACATCTTGTGGAACTGGTAGGGCCCCTTCTCCCTTTTCAAAGACTACTTGCACATCCTTGACCATATCAAGTACATCCTCTCTAGTTCGGTTGCGAGGCTTGGTTTATTTCACTTCTTCTTTACAATGCTTGCCTTTCTTTCTGGCTTGGTGATTCTTAGGAAGAAAACAACGATGGCCAAGGTACACGACCTTTCAACATTTTTTCAGATATACACAGTGTGCATGCTGAAAGATTACTTAGGGCAGACCAATCATTGATTGTTACATACAACAATGCTCGTAGGTCGAAGTGTTCCTGTTTGTACTCATCCCACACATGTACACCTGGTTTGCTCCATAAAAGCAGGAGTTTCTCAACTAAGGGCCTTAGGAAGACATTGATGTCGTTGCCAGGTTGCCTCGGGCCTTGGATGAGCACCGACATCATAATGAACTTCCGCTTCATGCATAACCATAGAGGAAGGTTGTAGATACATAGAGTAACAAGCCAAGTGCTATGACTACCGCTCTGCTCCCCAAAAGGATTCATACCATCCGTTCTCAAACCGAACCTTAAGTTTCTTGCGTCTTCTGCAAACTTCGGGAATTCTCTGTCAATTGCTCTCCTCTGGGATCCATCAACAGGGTGTCTCAACATGTTGTCTGCCTTACGGTCTTCTTTGTGCTATCGCAACAACTTTGCATGGTCCTTGTTTCTGAACAGACGTTTTAGGCGTGGTATTATAAGAGCATACCACATAACTTTGGTAGGGATTTTCTTCATATGACGCTGTTTTCCCTCAACATCGCCAGTGTCATTTTGTCTGATCTTATACCGCGCTGCTTTAGATACGGGGCATTCATCCAAATTCTCATAGTCCTTGCCACGGTACAGTATGCAGTCATTAGGACATGCATGTATCTTCAGGATTTCTAATCCTAGAGGGCACATGAGCTGTTTTGCTTCGTACGTATTGGTAGACAATTCGTTAGACTTCGGAAGTATCTTTTTTTGGATCTTGAGTAATTGCCCAAATGTCTTGTCGGATACGCCATTTTTTGCCTTCTATTGTAGCAACTCCAGTGTTGTACCCAACTTGTTTTGCCCATCTTCTAGTAGTTTTTTGTGATCCTCTAGTATGCGGTCCAACTTAGCTTTCTCTTTTTCACTTTCACAATCTCTTTGTACATCACGAATGATATCACCAAGAGCATCATCTTCAGAGAGTGTGTCCTCTGCCCCTGTCTCTTCTTCTGCTTCCACCATTGCAGTATCATTGAAGTCATCATATTGAGCAATAATGTTGTCAGGGTCTAATTGCTCTTCTTCGTCTTCTTCCATCATAATTCTAATTTCTCCATGCTTGGTCCAACAAATATAGTTTGACATGAAATTCAACAAGTGTGAGTGAAGAGTCCTTGAGCTTCAATATTCCTTCAAATTCTTACACAAGGCGCATGGACAACACATGAAATTACCATCCCGCTTTTTTGCCTCAGCCACTCTTAAGAAATAATGCACGCCATCAATGAACTCTTTGGAGCGGCGATCTACATTGTACATCCAATGACGTGTCATCGTCTGCATTATATGACCCAAAACATAATTAAATTTCTCATTTCAGTCAAAAAATGATATTATAAAATACCAAACGAAAGGTCTGCATTAAAGTAATATGATCGAGATAGAACATCATCATGTGTCATTTCCGAGTCACACAAATACTAATGTATACTCTATGAAAGCCTCGACATAACGTATGCTAAGACCACTAACACTATACACAGAAAACCTAAAATGCACTTCAGTAGCATAATGATCTCCCGACCAATCCCAACTAAAGCAGACAGATCATTATTCGTCTGATGAACATCGACAGACTTCTTGAGCTGGCTCATTGCCTCATCAGCCTTCGTAGCCTTCGCGACGTGTTTAACATAGTCTTCCTCCCAATACCAGCCGCGACATCCAATGCTATCCCACTGAAAATAGAATACAAAATAAGCATTTTATTCAAAACAATCACGTATAATAGGTAGAAAATAATCATAACCATCAAATGTGACAAAATATATAACTCACATTGCGATCTAGACACTTATAGAAGATTCGACCACTATTGACACCCGCCTTCCCCACTCGGTACTCTTTCACAGTCTTTTGCATACACTCGTCACATATAATGAGAGGGAGGTCTGGCCTTAGTCGCTTTGGAACCCGATCAGAGGCCGAGTACCCCGAAGCAGTTGTCATTTACTCTCTATACTCATTTTTTCAAACTAGAAATTATAAATTCCACATTTTCTAAACAAAGGAATTAAGACAACTAAAATTTACATTTCTCTAAAATCATCAAATGTGTCATGTATACAACTAAAAGTATTCTAGGTAGCTACCTTTTTCATCTAAATATGAAATGTATTTTGAGCTCAAGTGGCATATAAATCAAGAACAATCCATCATAAATTCCTCATATAATCCACAAATTAAATGAATTAATAATATCCTAAAAATCTATATTTCTCTTACTGAGATAAATTAATTTTGATATGTGGAACATATAATACCCTAAAATCTTTATTAGAAAAAATAAATCTATTCCTATTTTTCAACTAATTAAATTAAATAATACACTAAAATCTCTATTTTTAACTAATTAAACCATAAAATGTGGTAGACATAGTAGAAATGAAAGGTGTATACTTAGAATACTAATTTTACTTTCCTTCTTCAAAATATTCAAACAATGTCAAGTGAATGAAGCTTAAAAGAGATAAAATCATAAAGAAAAATCACATATAGACCAAGAAACATCATATAGTGCCGCTAAAACATGAGAGGTTGAAGATAGTAACCTTTCAACGAGCCGATGAAGGCGTAGAAGTGATCAAATGAAGTAATGGCCGAAGAGGAGATGAAGAACAGTGAAGAACACAACAAGAACAAGCAAGAACAGAGAGGACGAAATGGAGCTCTCGGGCTCGGGCAGGGGAAGAAGAGAGTTCAAATAGGGGGGCTTTAGTCCTGGTCCACAGAACCAACCGTGACTAAAGGCCTAGAAATAGCCTCGGTTTGTGCCTTAAACCGATACTAAAGGTTTAGTCCCGGTTGGTGGCACCAGCCTTTAGTCCCGGTTGGTTGGTAACACCAACCGGGACTAAAAGTCCCCCCTGACAGTGTCTGACAACCTTAACCGTTGGGAGGGGACTTTTAGTCCCGGTTGGTGTTACCAACCGGGACTAAAGGCCTCTTTAGCTCCGGACACAATTTTAGCAGGGACTAAAGTTATTTTTGGCAATCGACGAAACGTCGTTTCTCTACTAGTGTAGACTATTCTTAGTGGGAGTTTTGTTTGCATTTAATAAGCTGTCATATAATCATTTTCATTGGCGTGACAATATTTGTAAAAAGGGAGAGAAGAAATGAGTTTCACGAGGATAAAACTTTCTTGGCATAATCACTAACTTACTATGAGTTATTAAAGTAAAGGGACACTTTTGATTGCGAGTGGTTCTTTTATCCTTGTTTTATTTAATTTTATATGACATGTCTATCTCGAAAATAACATAAAAAAACTCCTCACTATATATGTCATGTTTGTTTTGAAAATAATGGAAAAAAAAACTCATCACTTAGGGCACTCATAGTGATCGACTTATAAGCTAGTTCTAAACATTCTTTGTATATTTTAATAGAAGGGAGAGAAAAACTAGTTCTTGATCAAGACATATTTCAAAGTCATGTGAGATTGTGATATGGATCTAATCATACTATGGGTCATTACTAAAAACTAACATTATTGGAGAGGTTGGCTAAGAGTTAGTGATTGACTTATACCATTACGGGTGCCCTTAGACTGACCTTACTATACCTAGCGTCTCTGTATTTTTGTTTCGTGCTAGGTGTCTAAAACCTCATGACAGGGGCTATGAGGATGCACAGTATTTTGGGTGGTTCCCCTGCACGCATCACGCCCATTCTGGTTGGAGATACGAGTCTGTCAACTATATACTCACGTACGTAGTCACACGAGCACCAGAAATTTGTAATCTTGTAGGGCAGTGCTAGCTCCATATATTTCCATACAGGGATGGCAATAAAGTGGAGGACCCAGCTTGACGGCACAATTATCTGATTTATAAGAGAAATATCATAAATCAAGAGACAAAATAAATATAAGACTCCCAACCAAAGCATTTGGTTGGTGACAGGTATATGCACCTTGTCAGCAGCATAGATGCAGCATGCAGGTGCATGCACTGTTGCACTCACCTACTCCACTGAAACGATGAGATGGATTAAACAGAAAAAAAGAGAGATAGACAAAAACTACACACACAATGTGCATAGAAAGTGTGGACGCTCAAATTAAAAGAGAACTTGTCTCAAGGAACGACGACGTAGACTATCGTCACTGTTCCGAGCTCAGAAACACCTACCTCTACCTAGAGTACCGTGTGCAGTCTTGTATTGATTGTCATGTTCTTCTGATATATGAATAACTAACTGTACCTATGTACAGTACACCAACTCACCAAGCAGCTTCGTTCACAAAAAATGTTTGGCAAGCTAATTCAAGCTCAAGTCAAGCCGGACATGTATGTATTCTCCATCACACACCTTCTGCAGCAAATGGATCGAATTATTGTAGGTATCAGCAAAAAAGAAAAGATAGATTCGAGGATTGTGTGTAGCAATCATTTCATGGGCGAAGCTTCTATACTGACCAACTACGAGATTCGTTTTTTCTCTTCTTTTTTGTGCGGTTGGTGGTGGCAGTGTAGGAGTAGTTGGTCTCGAACCCTTTTATTTGAGGCAACAGACTAAGATACCCTCTAGTCCAGTTGTTAATAGATAAGTTGGACAATGCGAGTAGTTACACATGTAAATGATCACAAAATCGATCCGTCGAAGTTTGAATAACGGGGACATGTCTCAATCAGAAATCAGCAATAATGTTTCGTTCTGACCATTTACTCACTACCTCTATCACGATTCCTGTTTAGACTAGTTTTAGATCAGGCTTGGGCACTGGAGCCCCAATTCTGTAGAAGTTGGTAACCAAACATCATGGAGCCAAAAAGTCTCAAATGGTTTCGTTTTCCCTTTTAATTTATTTTGTACTTCTTCGCGGCGTGGCTCGGCCATATGGTGTTATTGGGTAGGATTTTTCTTTTCATTTCTGACAAAGAATCTCAGCTTTGGTGCGTCTCCTCTCAAATTTCAAGTCTTTCGCGATATTATGAGGCAAATTTTCCCTTAGCCTCAAAGGTGCATTGGTGTGTTTTTATCCTCTCATAATTCATAAAATATAAAGGTAGACCGAAAAAATTTAAAGGATGCACAACAACAAGGGCAAGAGTTCTGCAGAATGTACCTCAAGAGCGCAGACAGAGGCAGCATGGGAAGTTCTGCACATGCCAGTCTGTTGCAATTCCAGGGGTCAAACCTGAAAATCATAGCCGGCTGCTAGATGCTCCAATTCCAGAGCATTTGATTGATGTACAAGGTACTCTATCATTCTTCACTTGGAAGAGCATGTGCCCTGGTCATCTTTGCATTGGCAACAGAAAAGTGTAAAGAATACCCAAAAGGATAAAAGAAAGATCAGAGGTTGTCCCAAAACAGATCAGAGTTTTAAGTAAAGCGAGGGTTGTTTTGGATGGCCAGCCCAGGTTGCTAGGGATGACTAATCAGGCAATCATGCTTTTGGATGAAGTAAGGCAACACACCCTGTGTCCATTGTGTCCTCCAGCCGGCCAGCCAGCATGTTACTCCATTCTATTTTCATGTTTGCCTCCATTAAGAGAGACTGAATATATGTATAAGGTAGCGCATACATCCAGCTGTTTAATGCTAGCACCGATGTGTGCAATGCAGATAGCAAACTGGAAAGGAAAGCGAGACCTACTAAGTCTCACGTGTTTGCACTTTGCAGAATGTCATTGGATGCATAGCACTATGAAGCGTGCACCTTTATCTCTGGAGAATGCCATTGGATGTGTCATTTGACACGTGAGTCTGGGGTTTAAAGTTTCAAACTAGCTTGTACCAAATCTCACAAAAAATATTGCAGAGCCTAGATATACAAACGTCGAACAAATTAAATATGCCGTTAATGCGAGACGATTCACTACAGGAAACAGCAGCGTTGCCGAGTGTCAGACGCTTTGCTGAGTGCCAAATATCAGGCACTCGGCAAAGAGCCAAATACCACGTGGCACTCGGCAAAGAATCCCACTCGGCATAGATCTGCACTCGGTAAAGCAGGACCTTTGCCGAGTGTCTAGCACTCGGAAAAAAAAAACACTCGACAAAAAATCCCGGCCCTAACGGCATCCATGGCCGTCACCTTTGCTGAGCGCCCACCATTTGGCACTCGACAAAGAATATTTTTTTTGATTTTTGCAATCAAAATTTTTTTGTAGCTTTCACATATCAGCATGGTCAACATGTTCAAATTTGACACTTTTTTAGAACTTTTTGTTATATTTTTTGACTTTATTTTATTTCCTTGATTTTTCAGAGCTTGTACCAGTAGTTTAAACTTGCGTATTTCGGGAAAAATCAAGGAAATGAAATAAAGTCAAAAAATATAACAAACAATTTTGAAAAAGTGTCAAATTTGAACATGTTTACCATATTGATATGTGAAAGCTATAAAAAAAATTTGGTTGCAAAAAAAATTCTTTGGGCAAACCCTAATTCCGGCACTCGGCAAAGCAAAAAAAAAACAAAAAAAATAGAAAACCCAACCGGCCAGCCCACACCACACATACGCACACTCACGCACGCGTCGCCGTCGCCTACGGATCCGTGCCCGCGCCGGTCGCCCCCCCCCCCCCCGCGCCCGGCCGCCGCCGCGCCCAGCCGCCGCCGAGCGCCGCCCCCACCCCACCCCACCCTTGCCCCCGCCCGGCCCCCCTTCCCAGCCCCAAGCCCGCCCGCCACCGCCGTCCCCGACCGGCCGGCCCTGCCCGAAGGGAGAAAGGAGGAGGATGAAGAAAGGAGAAGAGGAGGAGGAGGAGGAAAGGAGGAAGAAGAAGAGGAAGAAGAGAAGGAACAAGAAGAGGAACAAGAAGAAGAAGAAGAAGAAGAAGAAGAAGAAGAAGAGGAAGAAGAAGAAGAGAAAGGATAAGAGGTCCTCCCTGCCCCTCGATCGATTAGGGTAAGTAGTAGTTATTTAATTAGTAGTAGTAGTGTAATTAGTAGTAGTAGTAGTGTAGTAATACTACTAGTGTAGTAGTAGTAGTAGAGTAGAGTAGATTAGTAGTAGTAGTAGTACTAGTGTAATAGTAGTAGAGTAGAGTAGATTAGTAGTAGTGTAGTAGTAGTAGTAGAGTGTAGTATAGTAGATTAGTAGTAGTAGTACTACTACTACTAGTAGTAATAGTAGGGTTTAGGGTTTACCTATGAAAAATCAAATTAATTACCTATATTTGTTGTGAGTTGTAACTTGGGCATGCAATGCAGGTGGTTGTGGATAACGGCCTCGTCTCGACGACCTTGCCTTCACGTCCCCGTCCCTCGGCCGAGTAGAAGGTAAAACTCTGGGTTCTCGGCCATCGCGCTGTTATGGATGTGGATGGCCTTCGTGCCTCCCATTGTTGATGTGTCGGCCTTCGTGCCGTAAATGTGGGTGTCGGCCATGGAGCCGATTGTTTTTTTGCAGGTTTTGGGAACCTACCCGTACAAGGGAGGTTCTGCCGAAATTTTTAACTTATACCATTGCTTTATGCTTTTACAGAGCAGAGGACGTCAGAGGAGCTGTGGAGTAGTCAATCCACTTCATTGGCGCTGCAGGTCTGCCTGCACACTGCCTCGACTCGCCACTGCCCCGCTATCCTGACTTCACTGCCACCTTAGGTATAAACAACTTCTTATCCTGTATCTTTGTCGTAGGTCGCGTAAACTAGTTAGGCGTCTTCCGTCCGAAAGAGATACGGTTGGAGGCACGCAAATCACTATGTGTATCCGACCGTATCTCTTTCGGATTGTCCACGTTATTTAGACAACCCGCAGATGCGTAGATGAGGTCAGTTTCCATGCTCTGCTCCTGTCCTAGTTGGAGTTTCGGCACCACCTCCCCGTTGTTCTCCGGATACACACTCTCCCTGGCGGGACGTGTATCGGGAGAACAGTGGGGAGGTGCTGTCGAAATTCATCTCGGATAGGAGTAGAGCATGGAAACTGACCTCATCTACGCACCTTCGAGTGGGATTATGACCTATCCTTCACCTATTAGCTGGTAGAAACATCGTGTAGGTGCATGGGCTGGCTTTATTTGTCGCTTACATATGTATATGCCAGAGGATGGAAAATCGTGACGGGATGTACACGGGCTACACAAGTAAGAGCACAGAATGGGTTAACAAGACCAATGCTTTCTTGGAGCATGCATTTGGCGCTGCTGCTAAAGGGTCGAGTCGGATGCCATGTCCCTGTAGCAGCTGTGAGAACAAGAAAAGAAAATATAAGAATGACGTGGGGCAAGATCTTTTCAAGTTCGGATTCGTTAAAAACTATACCTGCTGGGTCTACCATGGTGAAGCCGATCAGCTGAGAGACGAGGTGGTGAGATGGCGTCTCGAGGAGTATGATGGAGATGCCGAGGTAGCAGACATGATGGATGATTTTCATGAGGCACAGTTCGGTGAAGGAATGGAGGAGGAGCCGGAGGAAACCGCAAAGGCGTTCTACGACATGATTTCTTCGGCACAAAAGCCCCTTGACGATAAGACAATGGTTTCGCAACTAGATGCCATTGGACATCTAATGGGGTTGAAGCCGTAGTATAGCATGAGTCGAGACATGTTCGATGACATGTTGACAATTATTGGCACCCTGCTGCCGGAGGGTCATGTTCTGCCAAAGAATATGTACGAGTCATAGAAACTCCTTCGTTCCCTTAAGATGCCATATGAGTAGATCCATGCTTGTCCAAAAGGGTGTGTCCTATTCAGGAAAGAGTTAGAGAAAGCAACACACTATCCAAAGTGTAAAGCCTCTATGTATGTGGAGGTAGACCATGGTGATGGTAGGAAAGAACATCTTACGATCCCCGAGATGGTTCTACGGTACCTTCCATTCATACCGAGGATCCAACGGTTGTACATGACAGAGGAGTACGCGAAACAGATGACATGGCACAAGAATGGCAAAAGATACAACCCTGACAAGATGGTACACCCATCGGATGGTGACGCATGGAAGTACTTCGATGACATGCATCCTAACAAAGCTATGGAGGCTTGGAATGTACATGTGGCATTTGCAACAAATGGGTTCAACCCGTATGGAATGATGGCGGCCCCGTACACTTGTTGGCCTGTGTTCGTGATCCCCCTCAATCTCCCCCCGGCGTCATGTTTGACCCGAAGAACGTATTCATGTCGCTCATAATTCCTGGACACTCGGGGAAGAATATGGGTGCGTTTATGCAGCCTTTGTGGGATGAGTTGAATGAAGTTTGGAAAAAGCCGGTGATGACATATGATCGAGCTACAAAGTGGAACTTCAAAATGAGTGTGTGGTACCAGTACTCCATGCATGACTTCCTAGCGTATGGCATATTAAGCGCGTGGTGTGTTCACGGAAAGTCTAGCATGTTCATATTACATGTTAAAAATTGAACTTCAGACTAATAATTGTTCTTATTGACTCATGCAGGAACTGGGTAGTTGTGAGTGGAGGGAGTGGGGTCCTCCATATCAATGGCACCATCACTCTCCTGATCAAGAAGCACTACCCTAACAACATTGAGTACGCCGGGGTATACGGTCCGCCCTGGTCGTGGGACCAATTCATCGCCACGGAGTCCAGTACGCCTGGCGTCACGGTTGCTAGGCAGATTAAGAACGAGTTCTGGGTAAGTCTAGATCGCACAACATTTGTCAATACTATGCATTTGTTATACGTTCTTGAATTAATGAAAGGATACATTATGTCTGTATACAGGAGTGGTACGCGTGCGAGCCGGGGAGAGAGGCCAAGGCAGAGGTCGTGCAGGACAAGGTCGCTAGGTCTCGACTCTGAGACCTGTACCACGAGGCGTGGATCCAATGCATCATCACCGCCTACGCCGAGCTGTACGGCGAAAAGGTCAAGAAGAAGGAATCAAGGGAGGAGATGCAATCTAGTGAGATCGACCTCACCAAGGACCAGTACCTCCAAGTAAGTAGGAAACATTAATACCGATATCTTTCGTGAAGAATATGTAGCCTTCAATTGATCTTCTGACGTATTAAATACTTGACTTGATGTCATGCAGTTCTGTCCTGGTTGGTGCCAGACCCACTCGAACTGTTGGGCGGCCATTATGGACAAGTGGCTCTCGGAGGAGTGGGCAGAGAGGCATAGAGATCGCCGGGAGTGGCGCCTGTAGATGCCTGGGATGCCACACCGACAAGGCAACCTTAGCCTTGATCGATATGTTGGAGATGGGTATGTTCTATTGATTTATGTTTTTATTCTAATGCTCAATACTCATTAGTTGCAATCATCTTTGATTTTTTTTCACGGTCCCAGTCGCATGGTGGCGCGCTGTGTAACCCGTTCATGGCGTACAACTTGGCGAACAAGGGCAGGGCGACCGACCCGGAGAACCAGTACAACCCCGACGACGGCCCCGAATCGTACAGCATCCTGAACGCCTACACCAAGATCACCGAGTACAGGACGGCGGCTCGTGAGCGTCATGGGGAGGACTACGATCCGGCCACCCAGCCCCTGGACACAGACCTGCTGATGAGGTTGGGAGGAGGAAGGTCGCACGGTCGGTTGTATATGGCTGGCAGCTCAGTCTCCTCGGCCTCCCTTCCCAACCTCACCGAGGTTCGGTCGAGGAGCACGAGCGGATCCATCCCCATCAGATCAAGGCAGCCGACCATGGTGCAACTTCAAGTAAGTACCGTTCAATTTATCGATCATTGCTTACCTTGCATTTGCATTGTTTAAACCTTGTTGGATGAATATTGCAGGCCTAGATGCAGGAGGAGATTCAGAGGCTCAACGCCCAGGTGGAAGCACGGGAGCAGACCCGAGAGGAGGCCCATCGGCGCGAGTTGGCCCAGGTGGAGGCCCAACGCCTGGAGTTGGAGGCCCGAAACTACGACTGGGACTAGGGGTCGGTGGATATGGCTACCTTCTTTGCGAGCCTGAACGTCCCTGGTATGGTCGTGCCTCCCTCGCTGCTCGCTCCGTTCGCTCCTCCAGTAGTTCCGCATCATGTTGCTCCTACATGGACTCCGGTGAGTTTATATATATGGTTGTTTATTGTTTTAGCTTCTTCGGACGTCATGGAGTTACTAACGAATTCACTTCTCATTTGTGTAGCCACCGTCACTGGGCTCGGCGCCTTTGCCTCAGGGTCAGCCTTCGCCACAGTACGGGTGGCCCCCTCGTGGCCCTCCTCCGTACTACGGGTGGTCAGGTGCACCTCCTACGCAGTTTGAGTGGTCTGGGTGGTCTCCTGGCCCTAATGTGCCGCCCTAGTGGTAAGGTGGTCCTCCACCGACCGGCGGGTCGCAAGAGTGGCCGCAAGGGGGCCAAGGTGGAAGCTCTTCAAGCACTGGGGGCCAAGGTGAGCAGTGATGGGTTTCTGAGGAGTGATGTCTGTGATGTGATGAATTTTTGTTTTGAACCTATGATGGTTGGATGAATTATGAACACATAATGTGATGAATGGTGGATTATGGATATATTTTGTGTATTCTGTGATTAAATGCGGATATCCATGTGATATATATTGTGGTTGTGTGATGGATGAATGCATATGTGATGTATATGGTGTTTATAGTGATGAAAAGAAAAAACAAAAAAAATTGAATTTTCCTAGATTTATCGAGTGCCACACTCGGCAAAGGGGTCATGGCGGGCGGCAAAGGGGTCATGGCACTCGACAAAGCTGACAATTTTTTTCAAGCTTGGGCGCTTTGCCGAGTGCCTGCCAGGTGGCACTCGGCAAAGAGAAATCCTTTGCCTAGTGCTGGACAGGGTGCACTCGGCAAAGAATATTACAAAAAGAATTAATTTCTTTACCGAGTGCTTGCCAGGTGACACTCGACAAAGAATATTCCTAAAAAAAGTTATTTTATTTCTTTGCCGAGTGTCTGGCACGTCAGCACTCGGCAAAGAATTTATCAACTTAACGGTCGCCTTTTTTTTGCCGAGTGGTGACCTGACACTCGGCAAAGGCTTTGCCAAGTACCCGATATCTGACACTCGGCAAAGAATTCTTTGCCGAGTGAGCTTTGCCGAGTGCCACACTCGGCAAAGCCTTTGCCGAGTGGAAAGGGGCCTTTGCCGAGTGCTTCCGGCACTCGGCAAAGCGTCTGAATCCTGTAGTGATTAAGTACAGGGTGAGACTAGAAAGTTGTGTTTGATGTAGCTGATTTCTTCTTCCTAGCCTCCCGTACATGCATGGCCTCTTCTTTTTGCAAATGAAAATGCAGTTGGTGGCCTGTATTTTGCCCCTCCCTTGGGCAGAGGGACCTAACCTTCTAATTAGCAATTGGAAAATTGTGTAGCCTGATCTTAACTACTGCCATAGGTACTACCAAAAAACAGTAAAGAAGTGGTGCTTGGGTGCGAGCTTTCTTTTTCTTTGAGAAAATGCATTGTGTATAGCTACAGTTGGATTGAGCAAAGGCTATGGCTCAGTCCTCTTGAAGCGGATATGGTTCTTCGTTGCAGGCACTAGGGGTGCGTTTGGTACTTTGGTTGTTGGATGGAGGTTGCATCATATATTAATTCTGGTTAAGCGGACACAGGCTGAGTGGAACCGTATTTTAGAAAAGAATGTGTTTAGTGAAACTCATGAGCGGATGCAAAGAATGTTAAGATTTTGTTTGGTTGATTGTATGAGTGGATACAACCTGCTAGCATGTGAGACTACCATGTGGGGCCTTCTCATCCGCTTGCATCCGCTGAGAGAGGCCCGTCGGCAAGCTCAAATCGGTCGCATCTCGGGAACCTGCATGCGACTATAGTTTTGCACCGGCAGATGCAGTGCACAACAGTAAAACATGACATCTAATCACTCTTCTCTGATATTTTATACGCACGCGCTCAGGACCATGGCAAGCAGACATCCAAACACGTCCTAAGAGAACTCCCGTGATGTGGAAGGCACGACAAGCCCGAGGTTCGGCGCTAGTGGTGCTTGTGCAGGATGGGTGGAATCGGAATAGTGACGGACCTAGGATTTAAGTAAAGGATATGCCACACAAAAAATATATATAATTTGATAAAAAACATTTATCAATTCGGTATATATATTTAAAAATAGATGTTGTCGTATAATATTAAACTATTATCCTTGAAAGATCTTTGAAGGGTTTTGTCGTCTACAACTAGTACAATCAATAGCGGAGTCTGAGCTAGAATCAAGAGAATCAAGAGGGGGAGCCAATTGCATAAGCTCATACTACACCTAGCTACTACCTTCTAGCTTGCGCTTGCTCCCGTGAGCAAGAAAATCTAGCAAACAGTGACTTCTTCGGTTGGCAGGATTATACATTATTCTGGTTGGATTAACTACTGCTGGTTGATTTCTTGTGAGAGAAAAATACTATTCTGGCTGGATTTAAGCCGGTTGAAAAGCCAAGGGAACAGGCTGTAGGACGCAAAATGAGATGAAGTGCTTGTGTGGATGAGCTCCTCTATCCGGAAAAGAATGCAACTATGGTTATGTGCCGGTTAAGTGGTTTATATTTGACCAAGTTTATGGTTATGTGCCGGTTAAAGTGGTTCAAGTTTGACCAAATTTCTGATAAATAGTATTTTAAAGCAGCTAGGTCATCATTATTATGACTAACATGTGTTTTGTAGGAGCAATTTGAGTTAGGTCACAATAATAGTGATTGTTTGTGCAATCAATGTCTTTCATGCCACTATGAATGGAATTTGTTTTGGTTTCCAATGATGGACGATAATGTTAAGAACGATCTAGTTCTAAGTGTCGATTGACATTGAGAGACACTTAGAGTATATTAGAATTTTGTTTTTCTTTTGGTCATACTATAAAGGAGGATATGAGCTAGTAGCTTGACATAGGTAAGTCTAATGATTTAGGTGTGGTGGACACTTATCAAACTTATCACTAGGTAGCTCTGTATTAGCTCAAGAATCAAGTGGAACATACCCCATTCACAAAGTGTTTGAATTGGAAGTGAAAGAGGAGAAGAAAGGGTCGTTGAACTAGTTGAGATAGGAGCATCGGACTACTTCCAAGTGGTCTGACCCTCTTAGGGTGTTTCAACCAAGGCTTAGAAGCTGTCAGACTCGAAGCTTGGGAAGTGTCGAACCAGTTGTCCAAGGTCCACTGGCATGCAAAATCTATGCAAAGAGGTTTCATGAGCGTCAGACTGGTCCTTTGGGGGTCGTCGGACTAGTCCTTGTGGTCCAACGGTGTAAAAGTTCCATGTAGAGAGGTTTTGTGAGCGTCTGAATTTTCCTAGGGTATAACATCGGACCGCTACAATGCCTAGCATAGTTAGGTCATTGTGCCATCTGTGAGGGTCGAATCCTAGCAAAGTGGTCGGATGCCTATGCAAAGTAGTCCGACAATCGTCTAAAAGCTAAGAAAAAGGCTCTAATGGCTAGTTGCTTGAGTGGGGGTATTTATGCTTCTCCATCTCGTTCAAGGAGCCTCTGTTTCCCTTTGTTCAGCTAAGAAAATAAACTGGTGTGCAAGGGAGTACAAGAGACTAGTGTGGAGATTGTTATTTGTTAATCTAAGATTAAGAACCTCATTATTTCATAGGGAGTAGCAAGTGTGCATCAACCTTTCTCATTAGTCTTGTTTGGGTCAAGTGAGAATTGTTTTTGTTACTCTTGGTAGTTGGCATCACCTAGACAGCTTGGTGGTGATTAGAGCTTGGTGATCATCCGGTGGAGCTTATGGATGACCCAACTCATCTTGTGACCGGTTGTGGGTGATTCAGCGGGCCAGAGTGGCAAAGAATCATCCCAAACACTTGAACCTTGTGCAGATCAAGGAGGAGTGATACTTTTGTGCGGGTGCTCCAACGAGGACTAGTTGGGAGTGCCGACTCTCCAATTCCTCTGAAAAATGTAACCATGGTCCTTTCTCTTCGCTTTACTTTGAGCATTTCAATTCATGTTTTTGCATACATAGAATTGCCATGCTAGAGTATAATTGGAACCTTGGTTGCTAAACTTTTATATTGTAGAACATACAACACTCTTTTAGGGACTAGGGGTGAAATGGGCTAAGCAATAGTGCTTAATTATTATAAGAAATTTTAGATTGGCCCAATTCAACCCCCCCTCTTGGGAATCTTGATCATTTCAGTATTCACATTTTTTTTTCCAAATCAATTTATTATAAAAAAATACATTTTGTAATTAATCCAATGGAATTTATTTGATATCATAAATATGAATACCTTATTATTTATAATTGGTCAAACTTAGATACTAAAACGTGGTATTGTGCTAACATTACATTCTTTCCTGGACAGTGGGAGTACATGCCAATGCTTTAGAAGAGAAATGCTTGCTAGCCATAATGAGTAGCAAATGCAGGATAGCAATGGGTGTGAGACATACTTTCTTTTACAAAGGATAGCTATGGTTGTAGGCAGCGACAACCAATTGTCATAGGGAGCTAAAAGCATTAAGAATATATAGTGCCTAATGCACTCATGTTTGTGTTGGCTCTTCAAATAACTCCCTTGGGCAAGAGGGCATAGCTCCCCTATGGCCCTGACATGGCTTTGCCCTTGCCTATCCGGTAGTGTGAAGTGGGAATGATATTTCATCTAGTGGGTGCACTCACGAGGTTGACATTGCATAGGGCCTAATAATGTTTTATCTAAGGGTCCATAAAATGTCAAGTTCATTGAACTAATGGCAGGTTAGAACAAGTGGTACGCGACTTGCCTTTCATAGGGAACCTGATGTCATAGGCACAACAAAGGGCACACCATAAATCTCAACCTAATCTTCCAAGTGGCACCCACGTCACAACTTTTCTAGAATTTGGCTAAATCCTTTACAAGGAATACCACCGGTAGGATTTTAGTCAAAACCCGATCATTTGTTGTGGCATTAGAGAATCCCATGTAACTCTTCTACTTATAATTTGGCGGTGTGTTTCAAGCACGTTCATCATTCCATGTGTCATGGACTAGCTTCGAGCGCTTTGGAGGGCCAACCACTTGAACCTAGGTGTTTTTGGGATGTTTTTCATGAGTCTTTTCATTACACTAGGCCATCTAGATGGTTTTGAGAGGTGTTCCAAATGATGTTTTAGTTGAGGAGATGAAACAACATGCTAGTTGAGAGAGTAATGTGTTAGTTTGAGTAGTGCCCGAGTTGCCTTCCATAGGTAACTCGACCTCATAGGCTTACTAAGGAAGCATCATAAATCCCAACCTAACTTCCTGACTAGCACCAGTGTCCTGACTATTTTAGGCTTTGGCTAAGGCCTTCACAAGGAATATCACTAGTAGGTTTTAGTCCGAACTCTTGCCACGTGTTGTGGCATCCAAGTCTCCCATGTGACTTGGCTAGTGACCATCTTGTGGTGTGCCACAAGTGTGCTTGTTTCTTTGGGTATTATGACCAGCTAGCTTCTAGCCCATCGAAGGGCTAGCCATTCGAACCCTAGCGTTTGTGGGATTTTTATGTTTTTTCACACTAGACCATCTATTGGTCATGCAAGGTAAACCAAATTATGTTTTACAAATGGAGTGAAACATCATCCACTGGGAATGGAAACAAAATCTTGCACGAGGTGTGGGGCCACAACGGTGATGATTCTTGAGTGTGTGGGTGTAGGAAGGAAGCTTTTCTAATAAAATAGAAAAGAATCTTGCGCTAGATATTAACATATGTTCACACGGTATAGAGGTGGGTGCCCACAATGACATTGGGTAATGATGTCAAATACTCCATGGATCTTATTACCTCGCATCCCTCCTACCAAACTAAAAGTCATGATAGGCACATCCGTCTCAACCAAATATGAGCTAGGACGGTTCCATCCAAAAATGAGTGATGAGACTATCTCATCCCATCTCGTTCCTAAAACCAAACCACACTGAGTCTCCTAAAAAAGGCCATATGTAGCATACAATGTATTGTTGTCTACGTATATATTCAAATGTATTAAAGTATGTTTGTTATGTTATCTTTGATAATTTATCGTCACTTAGGGAAGCCTAAATGACATGAGAACATGTAGCAACAATACTGGTAATGGCCTAGGCCCCAAGTTTCCAATTCCTAACCCAATATAATAAATTTATTACGACGCTACAACAACAACCCTAATTATGTGGCCTAATACTTTGTACATGTGTGTTTGAAGACTTATTTTCTTTTTGTTTTGTGTACACTCCCTTGCTTTTTAAATCTGAGATTCAAGATTCTCACCAAAGTACGCACAAATAGACTTATAGGATTGACTACAGATGTGTTACGACCATCCCAAACAGCATTAGAAGGGGTAGTGAATAGTGATATTGCATGAAATATCTGTTAACTATGCATGAAGAAAGTAGATGGCATGATCCCAAAGATTGACTTAAAAAATGCCTATGATAAGTAAAAAGGTCTTTTTTCTCATGTGAACTCTTTGTATGAAAGGGTTTAGTCAAGAGTTGTGTAGCCGAATCAAAATTATGTCATAGGATTAAGTGTATGCATCAATTTGAGGGCATTGTACATTGCTTCCAAACAAAAAAAGTGACTTGGGCAAGGGGATGTTATATCACCTACATTGTTTCACATTGTACTATAGTGGATATGCTTTGCATATTAATTATTAGGTTAAAGGACAATGGCCAAATTAGAGGAGTCATACTTAATCTTGTCTATGGTGGTTTGTGATGGGGAATAGATTCCCAATCTTTAGGTGGAGATAACTATCATTTTGATGGAGCACGACACACCGATCCGGTCAAAAGACCCAAACTTTGCAACCTTAGCATCATAACTCCTTTGGTTATAAACCGTATCACAATCTGTTTACCTTGATGAAAAGGCTAATCTCTCCTTGAATGAAGTATAGAAGAAAGAGCTTGAAAGAAACAGCTCAATTGAAGTGAAAAAATGTAGATGTATTATCAAGCACTCGAAGTTGGGGTTTCACAACCTCTGACGGTGACTGTTTGAAGACAGATTGATCCGAAGCAAAACCCAAACCCTAACTTGGGTGACCTCTTGACTCTATATAAAGTGTTTAGGGCCGTGATACCCTCTAGACACCCCCTAGCAGGCTCTAAGACGATATACGACCCAACCAAAAGATAGTGAAGCATCACCCTGGTAGATTCTAGACGGTAACTTGTTTCGACTATTCCTATTGACTCTGATTGAGTTTTGATGTCAAACTAATTCCATTGGTTAGTTTATGAAATTATATTTTGATGCATATGTGGATCATCGAAAATACGTTTTACCATAAGCCAAGGCAGACTCAACTCAAGTTAGACTGGACCTCCTGCTTGACTTGGATATCCTTGATGGTCTTCTCTGCCTCCACACCTCCCTTCAAGTACTTCATGACCCTCTCAAATATTCCTAAGCAAAGGCAATATCATTAAATAGCAATCTATTCTCAAAACTATGAAAATGATCGCTTAAGAATAGCCCACCTCTAGATTTAATCGTCGCATTCAAGCTCTGGTCATTGGACCTCACATAGGATTTGGAGAATCAAGAGGTGCATCCGAAGGAGTGATGTCCTCATTAGATTGTCTATTTTGCGATACTTGGATGATACAATCCTCTTTCTAGACAATAGTATTTTTTGCGAGTATCTCGACTACAATCTAGAGCAGACTAAGAATATAAGTGTTTTGTGCTTTTTAGCAACTTTATGTCTAAAAAGAACTTTCACAAGAGTGGGATTTTTTTTGCTTTGGAGAACCAAAACACTATGAACATGAATATACTAGCTATTTGACCAAGATGTATAGTAAGTTCTCTTTTTAAATGTTTAGGAATTCTATTTCACAGTAGAAAACTTCACAATGTGGAATGTTATGTTATAAATGAATTATTGAAGCCAATACTACTAAGTACTAAGAAGGCCAAGCACCTATAATATGGTGGTAGACTGGTGTTGGTCAGTTCAGTCCTGAGAAGTTTACCTATATTTACGATATCTTTTTCTCAAAATCCAAAAGGTGTCATTAAACAGTGGATTTTCAGTAGTCAAGAGTTTTTTTGTAATGAAATAATAATAAATAAAAGTATCTCCTAGCCAATTGGGACAAATTCTATGTCACCCTGATCAGGGGGGTTGGGAATAACTTGGTAGACCTTTCTGAAAAATAAACATCTTTTTTCAAAAAAATTTACTTGGGCCCAATCAAAGCATGGGACTTCACAATTCTAGAAATGCTTGCTAAAGGTCGAGAAATATTTTTTTGGGTGTGGGACATTTTCAAAATAAGAGTTGTCTCACAACTTGATTTTTGAAGGACACATGGAGATGGATAAAATCCTCGGTTCCCCACCCCGTGAAGACCAATTTTCCTTGATTATATAATGTAGCCTCTTATCCCTATGTAAGTGTTTTCTAATGTCTCCTTTTCACAAGGTTTAACTAGGGATAAGTTGACAACTTCATTAAACCTAATATCTAAAGTATCCAACATTTAACTTGTTAGTAAGAGGGATGTTTTCAGTTGGGACTTACATAATCATGGTCGATGTTCCTATATTTGATAAACCAAGATACACCTCTAACCAATAAATTTATCATAAAGTGAAGCTCCCTCTTAAGATAAATTCTTGTTTTGGTACCTTCGATGAAGAGTGATATTAACAAAAATACATTCTAAATAAAAGAAACTAGGCCAGTAGCCAAAAGTGTTGGTTTCTGTGATTACAATGAAACAATTAATTTAATATCTCTTTTCTTATTGCTACCGCGTGAAAACTATTTAGAACATTGTCCAAATACTACTGGGTTAATCTCACCTAGATCCATTACCCACATGATTGGAAGTTGACTAGTGACTACCGAGCATTGGAAGGGAGAAAAGAAATCTGTTTTTTTTTGTAGAGGTTGCTGCTATTATTTGAACAACTTGTACACTACTAGTAATAGTATTGTTTTATAGAAAAAATACTACTTTATACAAGCTATATTCAGAGGGTCATACTAACTATAATCTTCGACGAAAGGCGATGCTACAACATGAGGATATAAGAAAGTACACTTGGCAGGAAAGATTTGGATGCTGCCGCCTCGCCAACAATAGGTGATCTTTCTCTTTTATAATTTTCAGCATTTGAGTTAAAAAACTTTATTTAAGAAAAAAAATCAATTGTATTCTGGTAAAAATAACTCGTCCATTCGGTTGCAAAGAATCAAGAAAGCAATTAGCTGGTATAATTGGTGTAGCTTGCTTTAATTATAATGCAAAAAAACTCAGTATTTCATATGCATAGATGTACAAGAATGAATAGAATATTACGCACACACTCACCACTACAAATATATATTGCTATTTAAATGAACCAAACACCATCAAATATTCAAATTGCATATGCAATTCTATATGAGTCACCCTGCTAATGGGTAACCTAGTCTATACCCAACCTAGCACACACTCACCACTACAAATATATGTTGCTATCCAAATGAACCAAACACCATCAAATATTCAAATTGCATATACAATTCTAATATGAGTCACTCTGCTAATGGTAACCCAGTCTATACCCAAACTAACTCAAACAAATTAGCTCACTTCTAATTTAATAGCTTCGACCCAACTGATTCCAACCTATAGACTAATTATACCCATAAATTTGTTGTAAAACCCCATAAATTTGCATAAAATGTATATATAAGCTTTATAAAGCATATGCCTTCATATTAAAAGTCATACTCTAAATTTAAAAACTCATGTTCACATCTTAAAATTTTATCAAAATGAACTAAATCTAAAATTTGTTGTAGATTATTTAATGTAGAAATTTGTTGGATAAGATTTAAAATGTCATGTTGTGCTAGTTAGCATAACAAAATCTACACGTGGAGCCCATAGGTTCAACCGATTAAGTAAAAAAAAAGAATCCAAACTCAATCCATCCAACTCAGGTTTATGTTAAATCCAATCCAACCAGCCCATTAAGTAAATCAACTCATTTCCACTCATTCAAAATACATCTAATAGAAAACCCAACCTATTAAACCTATTTAAACCCAACCCATTAACAGTGTGAAATATGAGCAACCAATCAGATCCGTACCCCATACTCACCACTACAAAGGATTCTGCAAGAAACTGAAGGTACTTTCTGTGTAACAAGTACAGAAAGCTACAAGTATATCTACAAGCATACTGATTAATCCCTCATTCTGTGGAGCTGCCACGCATACACAGCACTGCAATTTGTACTAGCTTAGGGAAACACACGACGTCATTACACTCTAGTATGCTACTGAGCAACGTGCAGAGTTTCAGTCACTCCTGCGACACGGGGCATTGCCAGCCACTCAGTCCACATCAAGTCTGGGCTTACAAAACCCATCAGCACATCCACCAATCAAGTAAACATACAAGATACAGGGCCACTATCAATTAAATTAATGTTCAGGTCCAAACCTGTACACTGGTATATGATACACAGAAACCAAAAGGTGTCAGGCGGCATAATTATACATGTAAACCAAAGAAAGAAAAACCTAGGTGGTGGTTATCAACTCTATTTCACTATCGCTGTCTTCTCATTCCCAGGTTATCAACATGAAATACACCCTGCCATGCCGCGATGATAGCTATGTGCAACTTGCAACTCCACTGCAGGTTGAGATTTTGATAATTTGAAATTCTGCAAAATGGATGGGTGCAAGAAAGGTATGGGGTCAAAAGAATACCACAAGCCTATGAACAAAAGGTCAAAAGCCATTAGAAGCCTCTGTCAATAAGTGGGCATCATCAAGAACAATATCAGCAGGGTCCCCAATCCAAAGTCTATCCCTCCACCGAAACTTTATCCTCAGCTTTCCATTTGCATCCACACCTACAACCTCGCCTTTGCTCGCATAGGTCTCCATCCCCCAACCCCATCTGGGGGATACAAGACCAGGTCGTATCCGTACTTTGTCACCTTGTCTGAAGGGCCTCACCTTTTCCACCTCCCATGCTTTGCATAACCATAGTCTCTCACAGAAGCAGAAAGCAATCCAGAGCTCTCCATCATCAGCCCGGTGGACCACCCCTATGCTGTTGTGGTTCACATCACCCCATTGATACACTGGGGTTCCAATGGAGTCCTTAACCTTCACCCAATCCCCAACACAGACTTCCTCCTCCTCCACTTTTTCCACCTCTGCTGGGTCTATCAACCAAGCCCTGGCACCAGCTGGTGTATGAATCCTCAGTTTCCCATCTGCATCAATAGATGAGATTGTCCCTATACTTGAATGGCTATGATTAGACCAACCGAATCTTGGCTGGCGAATACAGCCTCTGATTCGAACACGCTGCCCAACAATAAACTTGCTAACCCCTTCAAGCTGGCTAGAAGGCCCAATCCACCTTTCCTGCTCACCACAGAAAGCGACATGAATGGTTCCATCCCAAGCATCACCTTGATATCCCACCCCATGCACCACACCGATGCTACCAGGCTTGAGCGATCTCCATTGCTCCACATTGTTCCTCAGCCTAACCCACTCTCCAACCTCAAAGATATTCTCAATTTCAAGATCTGCAGGATCACCTCTCCACAAACCGGGCACACCAAAGAAGGCAACCCTTACTTCTCCGTCAGCATGTACACCAGCGATGATGCCTCTAGAATCAGGGTTCGCATCTCTCCATCCCCATCTAGGCTCTGAAATTCCAGCACGGAACCGAACATGCTGACCAATTTTTAAGGTCTGCACTTTCTCAATGTCTGTGTTATGGGTTAACCATTTCCCATTCCTGAAACAACCAGCTAACTCCAAGTAACCAGAGTCCTGAATGCTATGGACTACTGCAATGCTTATTCTCCCAACACTATTCCAGTCATAAGTAGGCCTGCTCCCAATACTTGGTTTGGGGCGGACCCAATCTCCAACCTCAAAAGCTGAAAGCCTCTCGGCATCACCAGGAGCAACCTTCCACAAGTTTTTTCGGCCAGAAACCTTGATATTTAAAGTCCCATCCATGTCAATCCTTGATATGGCTCCAATAGTAGCTGCAGTTTCATTTAACCATCCAAGGCGTGGCTCAGATATGGAAGGTGACACATGAACCTTTTCCCCTACTTCAAATGGCTGTGCCTTCTCGACATCTGCAACTGAGCAAAGAAAAATCTTGCTTCTGAAGCAGAAAGCAACACCAACATCCCCATCATCTTGTAGACTATGAACTATCCCAATACTATTGCGAGTCACATCCTCCCATCCATATTTGGGTGAAGGAACTGTTGCTTTGACTCTAATCCAATCGCCAACCTGCAAAAAGAAATAGAAGATAAGGATCCAAAGAAAATCAAGAATAGCATTAACATGAATACTAAGAATTTTATACCTTAAAGTTCTCAATCTTTTCCATGTCTGATGGATCTGCCTGCCATTTTGCAGCCCGATTAGGAATATCAATGATGAGCAGACCATCACTCTCGATATCAATTATTTTCCCAACACTGTGATGAGTCTCACCACCCCATGCATATCTGGGCTCTGCAACAGATCTCTTTACACATACTTGGTCCCCGATCTGGAATTTTGTTTTTGCAAGAACAAAGAACATGACTAAGAAAAAAACAAACAGGCCACCAAAATGCCACAGAAGCACAAATATATAATAGGTGAGTTCCTATTGCTGTTTAGCCCTACTAAATCTAGTTAGAATTGACAAATAAAGAGTAAAACATTGATGCTTATGTTTATATAATCTCAAGGTAGTCAAACAAACGCCACTGCAGTACCAAGGGAGCCTTAGATGCAAGGGATTGTAAACACATGAACAAATATATCATATACTCCCAACATTCCAAATTACAGTTTACTTTCGTTTTGTCCTAAGTCAAACTTTGCTAGCTTTGACTGAGGTTTTAAAAAATAATATTAACACCTACAATTTCAAATAAATACACTATCAAAATATGTTTCATGGAGAATTCAATGAAACTAATTCAAGATTGTAAGTATTAGTGCGTTTTCCCATAAACTTGGTCAAAGATAAAGAAGTTCGAATTAAGACAGCCAAAGTGAACTATAATTTTGAACAGAGTATTAAATAGTAGACAGTTAAAAAATTGAACAAAACTATAACTTACGAATAGACAGTATATTATGTGAGACAGTTCAAAAACTACCTTGAATAGGTCAACATGTTCAACCTCCTCTGGTTCACACAGCCATGGATGGGACAAATAGCAAAGGCCCAACAGAAGACTGCTATCTGGTCTGATGGAGTATACAATCCCAACACTTCCAGGAGTGATGGACTCCATGCCATGTACTGCAACAGTCAGCGAGGGACGAATCCGAACCCAGTTACCAACCTTATATTCTTCAACCCTTTCAATTTCAGCAGGATCAGCTCTCCATCCCCTAGAAGCTCCTGGGAAACCAACCCTCAAGATTCCATCTTCATCAACACAGAGAACTGTCCCAATGCTATCCCGCGATTGACCACGCCATCCAAATCTGAAAAGAGAATATTAGACGTTGATCCAAAATGACAAGTTCACATTCCAAACAAAGATATTAGACGGTGATCCAAAATGACAAGTTCACATTCCAAACAGCTAACTAGCAAGTATAGTGCAGTTATTTTTTTTCTTTAAAAATTTAACAAATTATTAGGTTACCACAATGATAGTGGACATAGCATACAAATCAATACAGCTGAAAATTCACGCCAATACCATTAGCATGCAAATGGCAGCTACATACTCCACCATAATGTTTTGAACTTCACTGTTTGTGGTAGGAATAAATTCATTTTTAAAAAAGACGGAAGCAAAGCACCATTTATGAGTTATCATCACTTGAACCACATAGGATGAAAAAATACTACATGTCTACATCAGTTTAAACTTTTTTCTCAGTAGTTGAATATAATCAGAAAACAGATTGACAGGTCTCCTCTTATACTTGTCCATGAGGCACGAGGCCCAACGGCACGGCGTTTTGGCCCGGCACGGCCCGGTGGGTGGGCTGTGCCTGGGCCGCCACCTAGGCACGTGGCACGGCACGGGCACGGCCCGGTCTAAGAGGCAGCACGGGAGCGGCCCGGTGATTGTGATTCCAACGGCTTATTTAGTTAAAATGAGCTGTTAAAATAAGTGTTTCTCGCCTCATGGGCCATGGGCCGGCACGCCACGACAAAATGGCCCGCGGGCCGTGCCTTGGGTCGGCAGCCAGGCACGAAGCACGGGCCAGGCATGGCACATCAGGCACGACGGCCCGAGGAGGCACGGCACGGCCCGATGGCCATCTATATCTCCTCTAAGCTTTGCTTGACACTGAACTATAAGTTAATAGCATGATCAGCTTTAGCGTAAAACCCAGAATGCCAGATTGAACATGTAATAAAGCATTAGGGAAAACTAAATATCTGGGGTTTCTATTTGCATCGACTGGGACAATCATCTGGGCTTTCTATTTGCATCTACTGGGACAATCATCTGGGCTTTCTATTTGCAACTACATACAAAAGACACATGGTGGATCTCCAGTTCAGTATACCATTTGATATATCAGGGTAGACTAAACACCAGATCTTTACTAGTTCGATAATCCCAGCATCCAGATAAATACTAAAGCAATTGAATAAAGACTAACGAAATGTACTGAACTAGCAAATGAGAAGAAAAAAAGTCCCTGTGAACATATTAGGCATTGCTTTATTTAGTTCACAATGAGATGTTAGGTATTTTGTGGTATTAAAGGTATGAAGGACCAAACTTGATTTACCTTGGTTCCGAAACATCAGGCTTGAGTTGCACATGTTGGCCCCTATTTAATGGAATAACTTTTATAACTTCGCTTGTCAAAACATTGGCTTCTCCAGTACAAAATGACACAGCAAGCTGGTCATTGTCTACAACAGACTGGACAAAACCAATGCTTCTAGGTCCGGCACCTTGCCAGCCAAAAGCCGGTGAAGTAACAGTTCTTCTAAATTTCACCCAATCCGCAACCTCGTATCTGATTACAGCATAAAGAAAATAAATTACTAAGATAATTTGCAAATAACATGACCATTTATATTCACTTGTTATCCTAGAATGTGCAGTCAACTTCCAAACTATACTTCTAGACTTGTCATCAAAACTGAAAAGTATGTGACTATCATTTTTTTTTAAAAAAAATCAAACATATAATTAGAGAAGGCAACAGTTAAGGTTGAGCACTGGAGACTGTTAATGTCCAATACAGCGTCTAAGAGCATCATAGTATTCAAGATGCCCAGCTAGAACTTACACATATTGAAAAAAGGTAAATAAAAGCAAGAGTGCATTTCATGTAACTATCAAACTGTCACACATCTACACTTCTACGGAAACTTTACATAAGACCCATGCATCCTTCTGCATATACCTATCAAAAAGACGATTTGAAAGTTACAGTAATAGACAACTCACTCTAACCAATTGGGCCCTGTTGGAGACGCCCAGGATTCACAGCTCGCGCAGCAACACAAACTCTCTCGGACGAACCTTACAAGAAGCTAGCTAGCTGGTGGACACATGCAAGCAGGATTTGGGGTGGACAAAGGAGAACACACGCAAGAACTTTGGGGCGATGAACACCTCCTTTTGGAAAACCACCAAGTACATGGCTTTAAAGCCCAACTGGCAAACCCCGCTGAGCAATAACTCAGCTGGGTCTCAAGCTGTGCATACACAAGCATGCATGGCATCCACTTCTGTACAAGCTACAGAATCATGCACTACAAGCCTTACACACACTCACACGTACAATCCACAAGTGCTACACCAACCACAATCCACGCCGCCCCTACGTCGTGCTCTTGCAGTGCATGCAGCTGCTAGCTTCTCAACATACTTGACTTATTCCCGGATGACTAGTAGCACAAACTAACAAGCTAACTCTATGTGCATGTGACTCACATATCCATGCATTGATGCACAAACTAACCCTGGCCAGAACAAGAACTCAGCACTTTTCTCACACCCCTTTTCTTCTTAGTAATATGAAAGATACACAGCTCTTTTGCGTGTTCAAGAAAAAAATATTCAACAAAATTAGCGTGACGAAAAAACCTATATGCAAGATTCAAAATGCAGAATAAGTCAAGATTATTCCCAACAGGCCCTCCTGTAAGAGACACAGTATTATTGTCATGTGGACCAAGCGCATCAGGTGTATAGCCTGCTGGCTGATAGCCTGATACAAAGACATGTGGGGTAGAGCAACCCCTTCAATGTCGTGCACTCAAGATGACTTGTTTGGCCCACAATGTGGTAGCTCCATATTAACATCATGGCATACAGAAATCACTTAGGCCTGCCAGTTGGTCAGAGGATGTTGTCTAAAAGGAGAACTTGTTAAAAGTGTGGTTTAGCTAAACATATGTCGTGTAATTTTTCAAAAACCTGCCAAGTGTGGTTTGTGGAAGTACCCAAACTCCCAAAGTATGTGAAGTTTTTTAAAATTACTTGAAAAACAACACGAGTTCCTTACATGGTTGGTGACAGATGAACTCCTTTGTCTTCAAGCGTTTCCATCAATTCTTCATAAATCCATTCTCGTGGAAGCCTCTCAAGAAAGTCTCGTAATGTCCAACCTCTATAAGTTGTTCAAACTTGTTAATAAATATTGACACACAAACTAACTGAGGAACTTTTTTATTCACAAAACTAAACTTCAAGACAAAATTTCTAAACAACATTGCAAAGAGAAGGTTTCAAATATGAAAGAAAATATAACTTGTAATCATATTGTCTCATGTTGTTTGTTGTTTCTTTTGGTATCACCACACAACAATAGTTTGGTGTACCCTGCATAAGGATCCTTCTAAAAGAATTATAGAGAACGATGCATATGCGAATTCACGCCACCATAAGAAGGGAAACAAGGGGAATCGGATTCCTTCATTAGTGTTGCTTACCGGTGGTTCCTCACATCAACAGCAGGTGACGGCTGTAGTAGCATTTGAGCAATCCAAGTAAGGTTTTCACGTATCATTTTTGCTGCGTCAGCAGCTATGTGAAAAGCATTGTCACCATCATCATCCTGATTAACAAAATAGCACAACATTTAAATACATAAAATAATTTAGTTCTAACATAAATAGCAGCAAAACCAGATTGAATAAATAGTAAACGCGCATGAAAAATTGTATAAAGAATTCCTTCGTACCATAACTACAGACCTAAAGAGAAGGTCTAAGATAACAAAAACTGGAATAAAAGAAACCAGGCAGGAGACCGCCAGTAAGAACTTCCTACAGCACATTCCAACTTCTAAGGGTGCAAATATTTCATTTCAAAACCAGTAATTCAGTGGATGCCTATAATTCATAACAATCTGCATCGCATACACTTTCAGATCTAACAGGCCCAATGATTAGCATAGAAGTTGTCAACATGACCCAAAAGAAGTATCCATACATCCTAATTCTTATTTGGGTAGTCATAGCACCATTGATCTTGAGCAGATCACCAACAACTAGCACATAATTGAGAAGATCAAACTGAATTCAAAGGTTAGTTATTACGTTAGCAAGTAAACATTTTTCTAAACATCCACATGCCCACTACTAAGGGCGTGTTTGGTTGGTGGGATGAGGTGGGGTGGATCCATTTCATCCAGTTTCTATAGCGTTTGGTTTGTGGACACAGGAATGGAGCCATCCCCATCAAGGAATATCCTTCAAGATGCCAGCATGCTTGCTCAACTCGGATGGTGTGAGTGCTGTCACCCTTGCTGGGACGGGTGGGCCGACCAACCGCGGCCAGCAGCGGACGGAGCCGTGGGCAGCTGGATCCAGCGATCCTGGACGGAGCCGGCATGGTCAGATCCAACACCACCAGGGATGGAATGGAGGGCATGTGGAACCGGCGCGGCGGGAGACGAGTGGAGCCGTGGGAGAGGTCAGGGCCACACAAAAGGCAGCTGTGTGAGCTCGCACAGGCAGACAGCAGTGCAGGCTCACGGTGCGCACAAGGGTGGCGAAGCAAGCAGCATGGGCCCGGCACTAGGCGGAGAAGAACGAAGAAGAAAGGGAAAGAAGCTATTGTTTGTATGGCATGTGG
The DNA here is from genome assembly GCA_022036555.1 of Microstegium vimineum. NCBI lineage: Eukaryota > Viridiplantae > Streptophyta > Magnoliopsida > Poales > Poaceae > Microstegium > Microstegium vimineum. The sequence continues at coordinate 23,241,556 of CM039127.1, read as the reverse complement.
GCCCCATAGTTAATAGTGTTAACCGATCTATTACTCATCCATCCAATCCCTCCAACCAAATATAAAAATAGAACAGCTCGATCCTTCCAACCAAACATAAGATGGAACCACCCCATCCCTAGAACTTGGGACGGAATCATTCTATTCTACCTCGCCCTCCAACCAAACACATCCTAAAATGATCCATTTTAGTGTTATGGTCATTAGATAACGAAATAGTCTGCTTCCAACACGTAAACATGGTCCTATGCTTTTAGTTTGTGCTCTTTTGGAGGTATCTATCCTTAATTGTCATCTAGTCATGTGTGTTGGAGCCTAGTGGTTGATACTTGATAGAGAAGACGTGGGATAATTCAATAGATCTTTATAACATTAAGAAATTAACACGTTTAGTTTCAGAAATCAGAAACCAATACGTTTGAGACAAAATGTCTCCTAATAGTGAGGTTCTATTTGAGAAACACTGGTTAGAGGCTGCATAACTACTTAAGCCAGAGCATACCTTCTCATAGAGGCTGATGTATCTCTGTTGTTGGGATGGATTTTTTTTCTTATCATAAACAACCCTTTGTACGATTGATTTCCTTTTAAAATATTAGCTATGTCCTTGTGAACTGATATTGGCCAAGATAAAACATATGTGTGATTGCCTGAACATTTCAGTTTTCGAATTGCCATGACAAAAACAACACAGCAAAAAACAAAATCCTTTAGGGCTTGATGGGATTGGAGTGGAAAATAAACTAACTTTCCACCCAAATCCCTCCCAACCCATGTGGAATGGGGTGGATTGCAGTGCAGCCAAGCAAGCCTTTACATATAGCCATGCAATGCAAACTTACCATGAGAACCATAGCACTTGACCATATTACAATCACAGAAAACATAAATGTGATACACTAAACGCCATTCATATATTTTATATGCTTACATATTTTTTATGTTCTTACAGAAACTCCATGGAACGAAAGCATAAAGTGCAAAGAACTGATGATGCAAAGAATATAAACTTCATTCAGTACAATACTACAATGTAAATCATAGATAAGTGAATTGGAATGGACAATATATATTACAAAGAGGTTAGGCACAACTCCCACTTACCATCACTACTATATACTTCCTAATATTGATTTCCACAAGAGTATTTCATTGGACTTGGCTTCCAAACTTATCCAGTGCTATCTACGAAAATAACATGAAAAAAAAAACGGTAACACATCAAACCTGTATGTTGCAGTTTGCACCAGCTGCCAAAAGCAAGCCAACACATGAGTTTGCACCTCTGTTGAGTGCAACATGGAGTGGGGTTGTATTTTGAGCATTTCTTATGTTAACATCGACGCCTGCTTCCAGTATAATCTGCCAATAAAAAAAGATAATGAAATGTAAAATTAAGTCTTACTATGATATGATGAGCAGAAACAACACAGAAATATGGGGGAAAGAATCAAGTCATCAGATGGCATTTACCTTAACCAGCTCCACATCATCGATCATTGCTGCAGTATGTAATGCAGTTCTACAGTGTGGATCATCTTGTGCTGTAGGATCAGCACCAGCAGCAAGCAATATTCTTACTAACTCTCGACCGTCTGCAAGTGCAAGTAATTTTACTATTAGAAATTTAGAACAAAGAACAGGATTGTTGAAATATCCTCGACCTTGGGGCAGGTACATTGCTACATGTCAGCAGTCTTATCGGTCGTCTTATATAGTTCCACGTAGGATTTTTTATGATGTGGAGGAAAGAAAGAGGAGAGAGAGGAAGGGGTCGTTGTTTCGTCAAACAACCACCTCATGAGCTAAAACTTAAGACTATGAGACAACTATTCTACCATTGTATGAGTTATGGTTGTCACGCAACTGACAAATTTCCTTTTATTTTATGCATAAATTATGGAATTATGAGTCACTATGAAGCAATTTAAAAGACGGCCATTGTACATGTTAGCTGTTAAGTTGTCTTAAGATTACGTGGCACTATGAGACCACCTAGGAGACAATGTCAATGTACTTGCTCTTATGGAACTGTGAATACAGATTTGCTCATAGTGGTATAGCCAAACATAGAACTGTAGATCTATGTCTTTATATCTGCTGAACCCAATAGAAGCAAAACCAGAAATTACCTTTCTCGTGCTCCTTTTTAAGAGCCGCTGCCATGCATAAAGCTGTACCAACAGGGCTGGGTACATCAATCGCTTCTGCTATATCCTCTAAAGAGGCAACTTCAACCCATCTTCTTACCACAGCAGTGTTCCATGTCTCAATACATAAATGCAATGGCCTACTCACCATGAGAGTGAAATGTCACTAGAAGAAAATAACTAGACATATAAAGCATGCAAAGAAAGAAGATTTAATGCAACCACAGCCTAAATAAATTGACAATACTTTCTCAAGTGGTAGACGAGCATTAAAATAGAACATTATAATAGAAGCTGATGCACTGGTTTGGCTTCCACTAGGCACAAGGTGGATATTTCTTACGTTTTATGTTGAGAATTTGATATGCCCATCGATCTGCAGCCTCCATTTTCCAGTATAACAATAGCACAATCAGTATATCTCCTGGCCACAGCAATATGCAGGACAGATTCACCTTCCCCATCTACTGCATTAGGATCAGCTCCAGCCATCAGCAGCTCCTGCATAACACATACAGAATCTAAAAATAGGAACCAACCAGCCTAAACGATATGAGGTGAGCATGATGACATACTTGCATGCACTCCGGTTGACCATGATGAGCACAGACATGGGCAAGAGTAGGACCCAGGCCTTCTCTAAGCCTGGAATTGATACTAGCAGACCTGCCTACAAGTGCACGAACACATCGTGGAGAGCCAGCAGCCAAAGCGAATACTATAGGAGGGTCTTCATCCTTATCTAATATGTCTACATTCTCTTGGTAAGCCACAATTGCTTCCACAAGCTCTCCCGAGCCTCGGCGGCATGCTAAATGTAAGGCAGTGAGCCCATCTGTATTTTGTGCTTCTAAGAGAGAACAGATTAAACTACCATTTTTCTCTGATGCAGCCTTTGCAAGTAGATCCCTGGTATTTGCACAAGGTTTAGTGTGAAATAGTATATGATATACATGCAATTATACAAGAGTTGCCAGGGACAAACCTAACACCAGCAGCATCTCCTTCGCATATAAGATGATGCAATGCATTTGGATTATCATGAACCATCTCTAGGATGGAGGTTGTTGGAGGTTCCATGCCATTGGGCAATTTTTCATTTGTGAAATCACTGCATAAGCAAGTAGCTAGGTCAAAAATTAAGTCGGGGAAAACAATATGCAAGTAGATTTCAAGAATGGTTAGCTCGAAGATACTTTGATGTTTGCTGCTACACCTCCAGGTAAAGGAATCTTCAGGAATGGTTAGCTCGAAATAATTCAATACTTGCTTTTACACTTTCAGGTAAAGGTTCTTCAAAGCTTTAACTTTAAGCTTCCATGTACTATGCTTTCATCATAAATTAATACTAAATCAGATGAAGAAATTACTTCTCAGGACTAGCAGGTGGGCTCCGTGGTATGTCCAGAAGATGTCGAAGAAAAGTTTTCAGCATGTCCTGGAAGGATGGTCTTCTTGAAGCTCGGAACTGCAAACATTCACCAATCATCTTCCATAGCTCCCCAGGAAGTCCTACACCTACTACTCTTGAATATTGAGGTGGTGGCTTCTTTTCTTTTACAACAGACTTGCAGATTTCCTCTGCACTCAGTCCAGCCCATCTGCATTTCAACAAGCATCTAACACCACCATTCACAAAACATTAAGGGTAACAAATTGAATAATCATGCTACTTACGGAACAGCACCAGTACACATTTCCACAAGCGTGCAACCAAAACTCCATGCATCTGACTCTGGTGATATGCCGTTTGCACTATCCCAAAACATATTCAGTGACTTCTTCAGTGGTCCCCACGCCTCAGGAGCTGTATAATTGGGGCTAAGCAGTGTAGCATCAATGCCAGCACTGGAATCATCAGGTACTTTCCTACTAGTAAGGTTCTTTAGAATTGCTGAAAGACCGTAATCCGAAACGACTGCATGTCCATGTGCATCCAAAAGAATGTTTGACGGCTTTATGCTCATACAAACGATACCCGCTGCATGGAGTTCTGCTACTCCACGAGCAATATCTGCTCCATACCTGCAGAGCCACGTACATGAAAAAATCATCAGTGGTTTGGCATAGTTCAAAAAAAGGGATTACCGAACACAGTGACACTGATTAAGAATTCCAGAAATTGGTTAAAATATGATGGGTAATGACAAAGAAAATAGACTTATTGGTAAAGCAGGGAACTCAAATTCAAAGGCAAAAGAAATAAATGAATAAATGCTGTTGCAAGATAACTAGTTCTACTAATGTGCGATGAGTGGTTTCATGCACTCAGCATTAAAAAATCAATCCCAGAGGTAGCTTCAGTGTATACTTGGGGGAATCTGTTGCTTACTTAGAAAGTGCTGAAACAATAGGTATTAAAATGCTACAAGTCTCGGTTGAATTTATATGGTTCCGTCCATCAGCTGTGAACTGTTATAGAAGCTTTCATCAAATGTACCACAGAAAAATTGCATACTCAGAACAAGATTACTTAATTAGCTTGAACTTGACAGTATAAGAATGAAGTTGAACCCAAGATAGTTTCGGCTACCATAAAACAGCATCATAGGGATTTCTTTTTTAGCCTACCACAACTTGCTTGTGTTTAAAAGGTTTTGCTGTTGTTTTTTGTTCCACCACCATAGATTTTTTTAGAAAAATTGTCAGGAAAGCTAACACAATTAGCTTAAGGCATTCACTTATATTCTACAATGTTTGTCAGTGTGGAACTGTGGATATGGTGCAATGAGTTTCAATAAATCACTACGGCACTTTAATGTTGATCATGAGAGTTGGTCAATTCCACAGTTTGAACTGTGCTCTGAATAGGAAAATGCTCAAACCGTTACAATGAAATCCCATAACTAAGAAAGTGAAATTTTTGGGGAAGGTAATGAATGATATGCAATTAAGCATTGACCAAACTAAACTATAATGTACTGATAAAAAAATAGCTGTATAGAAAATCTTAGAATATGAACTGCAGTTGATTTGGTTCCAGCTGAAACAAGCAATCTACTTAACTTGATGACTGAATCGCCTTTGCTAATATAGAGTAAGATATCCAACAACAGTCAAAACACAGAAACAGCCTCCTTTGCAAAGAAATATAGCATAGAAACTTTGAGCCAAAGTTAGAGCTGACAATGATTATCTGATTGCGGACAGCAACAAACTATCAACCTGATGGGAATATTGTTCCGGAACTTCCATTCTAAAGACCATATGGGTCTTGCAGAGAAATGTTAAATGCGCCAGCACTTAATACTGCTGGGAAAACCACAGTACTTCATAAATTTCTTGCACTGATATTAATTCTCATAGAAATTTTACTCACACATATGCATGTCATAGGAACTTTAATGATTTCAGCATACATAAGTGTTAGTCACTCTGTGAGCTGATAATAGATAAAAAAGAATGAAGCTCCACAGCTTGGTAACTTGATGGCAATTGACTCAGTGAGCAAATTGCAAGCCAAAGTTATGCTACTCACAAATATATCATGGCATTGTGCAGAAATGGCAAGCGATATGATGAGCATTAATTGTGAGCAAGTTTGCCTTCCTTACAACAATAGAAGATAAGCAAACAAAGCAGCTAGCAGCACCAACAAAATCAAACCGCATAACGCCATTAACAAGGCAACCACTTCACAACTCATGAAGCAAGATAGTGGCATGCTTCTCACCGACTACCGAGTAATAATAAAAGTGAGGGCTATGTTGCAATGCGATATGTTTGCAGCGATTATTGGTAAGACAGCAGCAGAAAGAATAGCTACTCAGTACTAGCATTTAGATGCAATGCCACACCTGAGAATCTGCTCCAGCGTGAGGCGTCCACCATTCTGCCGCATCTCCGTCTGCACAGACCCGACATAGCGATCCATCACGAAACAGAGGTGGCTGCCGACCCTCACAGCACCATGGAATGTGCACACGTTCCGACACCATGTCGAGGCGCGCCTCAGCCGCTCCACCTCCTCTTGAACAACCTCGAGCCCATCCCCTGCGGCCAAGGGCACCCTCTTCACTGCCACCTGATGTTTACACCGCTTGACCCCACCGCCACGAGACAGCGTGCCGGCCCACACCTCCTGCCCGGCGGGCCCGGGCGGGCCGCTCCCGATGCGACGGGCGAGCTTGAGGTCCGGGTGCGAGGCGAGGTCGAAGGAGCTGCAACCCGGCGGCGCGGCGGCGGGCGCGGGCGCGGGCCGGCGACTGGGGCGCGCGAAGAAGTCGTCCTCATCTTCGGAGCCGTCGGACGATGACCCCGAGTCGGAGTGGAGGAAAGACGGGGATGAGGGGGATGCGGAGAGGAGCGAGAGAATGGGGAAGTTCTTCCGCAGCGCAGAGACTGAGTTGCCTACGGCGGTCGGATGGCGACATCGCGGGCACGGCAGCGTGGCTCCGGGTGCTGCCGCTAGCATGCGGGAGAGGCAGGCGCGGCAGAATCCATGGCCGCAGTGGAGGAGCAGCGGCGTCCGCTCCTCCTCGTCATATCTGACGTTGCATAAGGAGCAGCATGGCACGCGCATCGCGCCGGCGCCGACGGGTTCGGGCGGCGCGGTGCCCTAGGGCGCGGGGCCGGAGAAGAAGCTGTAAATGGGGAGGGGTAGATCTGGACGTCGCGGTGGGGGTTTGGGGGAGGGGAGACGGGAGAGCAGCGTGGGAATTTCTGAAAGGGAGAGGAGGTAGAGGGGGGTTGGTGGTGATGCGGTGGGGAGGCTGGGGAAGGACGACAAGCAAAGCGCAGCGCGTTGCCCCTTCCTGCTCCTCTCCACTCACCGCTGCTCCGCCTACCTTTTTCCTGGTTCCTGCGATTGCAAATTGCAACAAGGGTGCGGCGCTGCCGCCGCGTGTGTTTGGCAGTGCGGGCGACGGCTCTCATGAGCTCGTCGGCTTGCAGCGTTGTCGACTGCCGCTTTGCGATGGAAAAAGAATTCTGCTGTAATAAACAACAAATACGCCGTTAATTCCCTAAAAAAAATAAGCCGTCAATCAGTACGTGAGGCCAATCGTAGCGATGAAATCAAATGAAAACTTGAGTCTGACGTGTGTTTGTTCGGAAAGATAGAGGAATGAAAACTTGAGTTAGGATTAGGGGTAGGCATAATTAATCGAAACCAAAAGAATCAAGACCAAAAAAAAAACGGATTCTTATTTGGCTCCATATAACAACATTTTGGTTTCTACTCTCGGTTCAAATTAACCACAAGAATCGAAATATATGAAATATGCTTCACTTTTTTGCATTTTGTAATATTACTAGTGAAGGGGCACGCCATCGCGCCATGTGGAGTCGCATAAAAAAATTTAAATACTAAGAAAGTGTGTATTACACATGTTAAAGTCCAAGAACAATTAATAGATATATTATATGTGCAAATTTTGTGCTGGGTTAATTAAGGGACATCATGCAGCAGACTAACTATTCTATATAATTTAGAGGAACAGAGATATACAATCCGATGACAAAAGGAAGCAATAACTAATTGCCAGAATAGAGGCATAGGAGCATAAATGTCATACAATACATATGTCTGACAAAATAGACACATGAAGAAAATTTCAGGGCATAACAGGCGTCCGTTGTAGCATAATACTAAGACCTATGAACGACAATAGCCACAAGGCAAAAGTCTTGATATTTGATATTATACATACTTGCACAGGCAAGCAAGCCACTTATAATAACAATAAGAAACCTCCGTGTGCTTGGTGATGCAGCTTTCCATACAACAGGGCAAGAATCGGAAAGAGCTACAGAGAATCAACATTCAGACAGAAACAAACCACACTTCAGTAATATGAATCTGTAAATAACATTTTACCATCCCATGAATTGGCAGAAGCATTTTCCAAATATTCAGGTCTCTGTAGCATTGTAAGTCCACTTGCAGGTGTATATAATTTTATTAAATTTACCTATATATGAAAACATATGTTTGAAAGAGTAGTAGAGGTCTGCTATGATGCTATCAACTCTAAAAACTTAAATACTTCAGCCCTATTGCAATGCATGTGGGCCAGGTGAAAGGATCAAGATGCCCAAGAGGGGAGTGAATTGGGCTCTTTTTTAATTTCTAAACAAGAATTAAACCTATAAAGAGCCAATTAACCCCCTAGTGCCTACCGCTTGTGTGTCCTAGCTAGAAAGCGGTAGCAAGTCAATAGAAAGCGAAAACTTCCTACACAATTCTAGTATGAATTGAAAGACAAGTGCGGAAAGTAATGCGGTAATAAAAAGCTAGGGAAAGAGATGCTTGACACGGCGATGTTTTGCCGAGGTATCGAGGAGTCGACACTCCCCCCTAGTCCTCGTTGGAGCACCTCGCAAGGTATAGCTCCCCCTCAATCCCGCGCAAGGGATGAGTGCTCTCTACGGGCTGATTCTTCGCCACTCCGGCTCGGTGAATCGCCCACAACCGATCACAAACGTCGATGGAGAAGGGCCGCCGACAATCCTCCGACGATCACCTTCCTTCGAGCACCATCGGACCGTCTAGGTGATGTCGATCACCAAGAGTAACAAGCCTCGATCTTCGCTTGACTCACTCAAGCTTCACAACTAGAGGATGCACACTTGAACTCTTGGATGAACTAGAGGAGAGGATGGATGGATTCGCGAATCACTCTCTCTCTAGGGCTCTTGCTCTCTTCCCAACCTTCTCAATAAACTCAGCAACTCAAATGAGCAAAGGCAAGGTGGGAGAGAAGTGTGAGAAGCTATAAATAGCCCCTCAGAAAACTGCCTCGGGCTGGCAATTTAAGTTGGCGACGAACGCTCTGTCGACTAGGCGACGGACGGTCCGTCGCATGCCCCAACGGCTAGTTCTGTTCATAGTTTGGGCGACGGACGCTCCGACGCCTAGACGACGGACGCTCCGGCACCCTGCCCAACGGCTAGTTCTGACACGCTTTTCCCAGCGACGGACGCTCCGTCATAGGGGCGACGGACGCTCATCCTAGCGTCCGACGCTACACTCTGGCTCGGGCTAAAAAACATCCTCTCTGGAAGGTCGACGGACGCTCTTCCAAGCGTCCGACGCCTGGCCGACGGACAGCGTCCTTGAGACCCTGAAAAACTTAGCCAGAAAAACATCTCCACTGGAAGGTTGACAGACACTGTGGACTCAACCACCCAACGTCCGATGCCTTTGTCCGACGCGACGGACAGCGTCTGACGCCTCCGTCAGGAGCGTCCGACGCCCAGAAAACAGTTCTAACAACTTCGTTTTTCGTCGCGATGAATATGGAAGTTGTTCTAGGCTATCTTACGGTCACCATAGGCTTTCTTAGAGCTAAGGAAGTCAAGTGTGCACCACATCTAAGTCATGAAGCTTTCCTAAGTCAAGCTACTAGTCTCAACCCCTCTTAATAGTACGGTCAAAGATAAAAAGAGAAGCCCTATCTATTTCTAAGTGCCCTTCATCACCATATGGCACTTAGCCTATCATTCTAGGGTCTTCATCATGTCTCCTTGAAATCCGAAACGATATCCATCTTTGGGGCTAAGTGATGACCATTAATGCCCATTCTTGTTGATCACTATGGCTAAACTACGCATAGCCTCTGCAAAACACACGTTAGCCATAATAATCTCTAATTGTCGTTAATCACCGAAACCAACTAGGGCAATGATTCTTCACCAGGGTTTTCTCCGTAAAGGTTTTAAAGGGAATATAAGAATATGGACAGTAATGGGATTTAAAAACGATAATCAAAAGAACTACCAAGCATAAGAAAAAGAGTAATAAAGAATATTTAGGATTTAGATTTTAGCAGCCAACCGATGGTTCAATAGGGACAATTTATAAACATCAATTTAAACACTAAGTATACAATAGTATACCTCACTATAAATTCTTTGTAGAACGGGTTGAACAATATGAATTTAGGGCATATTGGTACCCTTAGCTTAGAGGTGACATGTAATCATTGCAATATAAATTGATGTTTTTTAACTGGTTAAAGCATGAATAATTCCTGGGTTTTTTGGCTGCTAGAACACTCAACTAACCTAAAGGGAAACTAAGTTTCATAAATTTACAGATGATAATAGGCATCAGAGTTGTAACACTAAATTTAGCCCAGAAAAATAAACTAAATTTCATATCATAGCGGATGATAATAGGGATGGAAGTTTTACCATCAATTTCCTATTTTCACTTCCTTCAGTGCTCCCTTTCTTGGCAAATAGTTCATTGCTCTCTCTCCATGTTCCATTTGCCGCTAACAAAATTGTTTGGGGCCATTTAATTTTGGAGCAATTCTATTCAGCTGCTTCGATCCTAGTTTGCTGAAAATATTTAGCATAGCTGACAAGTGTCTACCTTTTCAGATCATCTACACTCTGATGATGGCATTGCAAATGCTTGATTCTCTCCATCCTCCATTTGTAGCTAGCAAAATTGTAGCAAGAATTATTTTGGGCCATTTAATTTAAGAGGAAACTTATTCCTATCTATAATTTGTTGAATTTTTTTTTAGCATAGGTAGCAAGTGTCTGACCTTTTGAGAACATCTACTCTGAGAAATATAAGTTTTGGTCACTAATCGCTCAAATGGTTACAAAGAAATACAGTAGTTACTAAACTTATAGCAGGCTATTGATACGCTGTGGACATCCCTAAGTTCAAATAGTATGAAAGATGGATACTAAAAAGTTGTGAACTAAGGAATGCTCCTTGCCTCAAGCTCTAAATTGTCAAGTGTAAGCACTGCTGCTGCAACTGTAAGCACTGCTGCTACACATAGAAGCTCATGTCTGAGACCGGTAAGCCTTGATGTTGCACATGGAAGCAAGCCACATTTCTAATCCAAAAAGATACAACCTCCCACATTTTCAATCAATATTTTATTTACCTGCTAGCCTCATGGATATATTTGAGGTCGGTGACTATATTTTGAAGACGGCACCTGTAAATGCATAATTGCATCAGCATATAGAAATATAATAATTAGGCAAACTAATTTTCTTCTGATTACATAGGTGGCCACAAAAATTTCAGTGGTAGCTATACGCAAACACAAAGGCATATTAATAAATACAAATGACAAGGGACAGTAAAGAAAAGACTATACAAGAGTAATCTGTGAATATTTTCGTAATTGCCGCATGCACAACTTAAGTAATGTGAACTAAGGATCTAAAAAAAGGTAGAGGTTAATCAAAGCATAATATCTATCTGAACAAGCTTGTAAGTAATGTGAACTAAGGATTAAAAAAAGGTAGAGGTTAATCAAAGCATAATATCTATCTGAACAAGCTTGTAATATTAGTGAATAATTTTTTAACGATACATGAGGGCTACAACTCAGGTCATCAACCAATATAGAGAAAAGTGGAACCATGCGGAAAGTTGTAACACACAGGTAAGAAAAAATATAGATAAGAGTAGGAACACTGCTCGACTACCAAACACTCTCTATTGGCCGCCGTGTATCCGCTGGTACAGTCACGCTGCCTGGCCTCGATAATGCTAGAGTTTGGTGTAGCAACCACACAATCTATCTAAGAAAACAAGGCATAGAAAATGAGCAATCTAAACGTTATACCTAGCGACCAAGTTAACTGCATCTTCTATGGTTAAACAAGGCCAATACATATGGCTACAGAAGTGTAACATATTAGTAACAATATAGGATAGTTGTAACTCAGCCGATAAAAAACAAGATAACCATATCTACCTGTCTACCCCTATCAACATAAAAAACCGAAAGCAGTATAATTATAGAAGGAAGGGATAAAAGAAGTACCTGATCAGCAATTAGCTTTTAGATTTTAAAGAGGAAAAAGTAGACGCATCCTGCAATGGAACTGTGTATACAATATTAATGGATGCAAAGATACAAGGTAAAATAAATAGGCTCAACCATGACTACTAATTTGAAATTTCTTATCTCTATAGTCACATTATAGGAAGTAGAAATTGAAAGAAGCAAATGGATAGAACTTACATGCATTCGTAATTCTAGAATACCACAACTTTGCTACACAAGCTATGAACTACATAGACAATATTGATCCGACTACAACTGGTGTTCTCCTGGTATATTGCAACTATTAAACTCCTACTAATCCTGATGACTAATACACTAAAAGGAGATGCAGCTACTGGTTTCACCGGATTGATGACAAACTTGTTGTTCAAACTCAGTAGCAGCTATCTGGCAACCAGACAAAGGAACCACACACACTGCATTGTAGCTGAACTGAGAAATCAAAGCAGCCTAGCAATTACTGCTTCTCAAAAAGTTTAACAATACATAAGATCACTGACTAAACAACTCCCGAATTCACCACCCAAAAAAACCAATAACAGGCAGGAAAAATTAGATAAAAACAATTGATAGGCAGTTGTTGCTGGGAAAGAATTACGGTTCCTGAAACTAAAAGAGTGCTGCTTTGCTAATGTTATGTATCTGAAAACCATTGTGTTAGAGGCAGAAACAATGGAATTACGGTTCCATTGTTGGTCTCACACTGAATTCAGTAAACAGATGTATCGTGCAAATGATTTCCCCTACCTCTTCTTTTACTAAAGACCAATCCTGCAACCAACCAATGCAAAGGAATATATGCAAAAATCTAGAACCTAACTAAGGAATACAAGGAGCATCTAACCAATGACCACCCCCAATCTGAATGAATACAAATTCAGCCGACCATGTGAAACACGCCCCATTGTCCCCTAAACAAGAGAAACTCACCTCTAGGAATTGAAGAATATGACCAATTGGTATAAAAGGTCGTGATATAGTAGCTGTTGCTAAACACAGGCAATAAGGTCAGTTACGTGGATTGGTTTGCAACCATAGGTCTCTCCTTCAAGTCTAATTATCGTCAAAGCCCGCAGCCTTTTCAAAACCAAAGAAAACCTCATACGAAAATGGAGCATATATAATAAGAGTTTAAAATGCAATTTCCTATAGGAAATGCAAGTGAATCTCATGGTACATAAAAGAATTCTGAAGTACATCACATAGTATGAGTTGTTATAAAATAAATCGTAGACCACATTTCGAAACAAAGGGTATAAACTTGTAAAGCTTATCTGTTGCCAAACCAAAATTCCATGTAATTAGGAGAGTGCGTGTGTGTGCATGGAAGGGGAAAATAGTGCAGTGCAACATAACTAATGCTATATGCCAAAAAAGTACAAAGTAGCATTTACTTTGGCAACATGTTTCAGAGTGACCATATTTTTTTTATTATCATAGGTCTTTTGTTAGTCTATAAATACTCACATTCAAATTTGATGAAAGCACCAAAGTAAAGCATACTGGCACTACTCAAAGAAATAGTTGTTTGTGCAAGAATCGATCTCAGAGCATCACAGAAATAACCAAGTTGACTTTAGGGAAAGATTGGCCGTAGCATTAGCTGTGACAAGCATGGTAAGAAGAGCAACCAACTATGCTTCATCGATTAGTTTTACGGTACAAAGTGACCTTTACTTTGGATTTTTAATTGGGGACACCATATTATTTTTTAGATTTGACTTTGCCTTTTTAATTTGAAGGAGACCATATATTTTTTTAGCATAGTAGGTCTTATAGACGTCTATAAATAATCACATATGAATTTGATAGAAGCACCAGAAGACAGGACAATAATTTCATACCTTGCTCGTCATGCATAATTACAAATTAAATCAAATTAGAAATGTTAGCACTCGCCAAATTTCTGGGTCCCTATAAGAGCAAAAAGAATGCTTGTATTAGTAAACACATCCTTCGCCAAAAACTTATTTGGGTACCTATTTTAATTTTGCAGTATCTTTGGTTCGAAATTCACAAGCACTAAATAATAGGACAATATATGATGTCATATAAACAAGACACTGTAAAAACCATTTCATACAAGAGGCATCTATTTTCATTATGAACATGATCACATACGAGCCATGTGTAACCAGATACATCAAAAAATTAATTTCTTGCCATGTCTAGCTCTCTTAACAGAGTAATGATTGTTTGGAAACTGATTTTACATGATGCTTGCATGATGAACTTACTACTCCCAAACACCAAAGAATGCGGGCAAGTGACTATAGTTATACCCAAGTTGGTAATATAAATTGGGAACAAAGGATCTATTGACATTGGAACATGGGAAGGCCAATAACGGAGAGAAATTGATAAATCCATAAATACAGAGGCTCCGGCACCACAAATAGCACAAGAAAGGTTGATCCAGCAACTACAAGAACCCATATTTTTTTACATAAGGTGCACAACAACAATTCTATGATTTCCCCGGACATTGTTCTATTCAAATAAGCCAGGGAATTCCAATTCTTAAGGAATCTGAAAATAGAACTGTACATTTATATGATTCGGATTTGTATGGATTAGATCTACCACATTTGTTGTTTTCGATGAGGACACTGCTCTATTCAAATAAAGTAGAGAATCCCAATTCAAGAGAAATCACATAGTGCAATAAGAAGCATTCTTCCTGTGCTTTCCAACTCACATATGAGAAAGGATGAGTATATAACTATTGAACTGGATGTACCAAAATTTTTGAGTCCCTGATATGTTGCCTTTTCTAATAAAAGGAATTGTACAATATGCAGGGTAGTCCACTTTTTTATGAGCATGTGTTGACACCAAAGGTGGCAAACGGAAAAGACCGCAAGCGTACGGTTGTCAAGGTAGCTTTCACCGGGAGTAATCCAGGTATCATATTTTCCACAGGGAACGAGAAGTGAGTTAACTAGGAATATGGTTATGTCCTATGATGGATCAAGGGAGACTATGATAACTGGGTTGAGAGATTCGATATAGCAAAGATATCTAACAAGGTATAGCTGGTTATACTGGCTTTATCAGCCCTTCTCTTGCAGGAGGCAACGGGATAGATCAGAAAGAGGGCAAAACTCTAACCGGACCGCGTCGTCAAGTTGTATTGAGGCCCTACCTTTTAAGAACTTATCTGACACGCGTGGTGGAGTACAAAGGCTAGATAGAGTTGTCACCTTCTACTAGCATCCACAAATAATCCGCGCGATAAGCGGTTTACAAAGGTAAGATCTAGCCTAGACACTACATCTACACTTATCTTACTACTTTAACCTTGGCCTAAGATTAAAGCACTTTACTCAGAGAAAAGCGATGAACAAGCGCGAAAAGTTGTATAACAGCTAAACCAGATTTAGAATACTGAATGCTATAAAGAACTCAAAAGAAGTCACTTACAAGTGCTAAACTTACAAGAGACCCGCATCCACTGAGGAAGAACTCCGGAGAAGATTCCCGATAGATTTGGGGCTTTCTCCAGAAGAATTCTCTCACTCTCCTCCAACTAGCATAACACTACTGAAGAGTTCCACTAAGAGACTAGAGAGTAGTATTTCTCCAATGAGGCATGAATGATAAGGGAGCTCTAGGGGTCTATTTATAGCTAGAGGTCCGGTGCCATGTCAGTGATCCGCGTCACCTTCATCAACCACCGTAGGATCAAACCGACCTCAGAACTGTCTTTGAGTGGATGGTGTTGATTTCCAGCATGTGGGGAATGAGTGAGGCGGTTGTGGGAGTTGGAACCGCCATAGGGGTGGTCGGCCGACCCGCCTACTGGCCTGTGGGCCCTCTTTGGTCCTTCTAGAAGGTGCCCCACTGGTCAGGGGCCCAGTGGGGGGGTGGTAGCCACCATGGGCGGTCGGCCGACCCCCTATAAGGGTCTGTGGCCCACCTCTGCCTTCTGGATGCTGGTCCCACCTGTCATATGCATTGGATATTTGTTTTGAGTTGATTGTCACGCTTATCTTCTTGATGTGGGCCCATGGATCCTCGTGATGTAAATCTAAACCGTTGGGAGGAAACACACTTGGATCCAAGGGGTAGGAAATGCTTTAGAGAGTGTTACTTGGATCATGGGGGCTTGGGTGGCCTAGTGGCCCCACAGGGAGGTCGGCCGACCCCCTAAGTGGGCCCACTGGCTCCCAAAAGTCTCCATTTGTCGTTACCTGCACTCAAATAGTCAAGGGACATGTGGAACTAGTTATTGGGTAAAATATATTCATGTTATGCTTGTCTTTCTTTGATTTCGAGGATGTTGATGGTATTTTGATAATGACAAAATAGCTCATTCTTACCGTCAACAGCATGCTAGAAAAGTTTTTTTACCAAAATAAAATAAATAAATGCACTACACTTTCACATATGGTAAGTAGTCATTACTATGAAGTGTATAGTAACAGTAGCTTAATAAGGAGGGTGCATGGAGGCATGAACAGAGCTTACCAAGAGAATAATGCCCTAGCTGGAAAGAAAGTTGCATACTCTAGAATCATGAAAGAATTCAATACTTTAGTAGATGTACTCTCGTAGAGAATAGTGCTGAGAAGAGTAGAATGATGAAAGAATTCAATAATTCAGTACACGTACTCTCGTAGAGAAGAGTGGTTTGGTTACCTGATTGAGCAATCTGAGAACAAATTGTAGACAAGAGTGGTGTGCCATCCGCATTGAGCAGTCTCAGAGGTAATTGTGTATTTGTGTGATGTTTCTGAATTTGGTGATGTTTCTGAATTTGGTTATCCCTAGAACCTCAAGAAAGAGCAGTACTCTTAAACCGAAACAAATTCACAACAAAACTATATACATATCTGAAGTACAAAGCACCACAATTAATCACTTCAATATGAGACCCAACACAGGCTATACGCAGCACCCTAATTAATCACTTGAACAGACCCAACACAGGCGTAGTACCGAGGGACCTAAATTAAAACATAATGTAGAGTAAAGCAGCACATACTTATCAATAATAGGAAGGAAGATTAGCCAAAAAATAGGATAAGATATTTAATAGTAGTTCGAGGCTACTTTGGACATTTTGGTACCCTTCTATAAATAAAAAGAGCCAAATATATTAGCCTCGAGATAAGCTTAGAAGACACAAGGCATGACATGGAATTTATTTAGTCTAAAATATTAAAGACTTCAAGGTTCCATAAGAAATGAAGGAAACACTATATAGAGGTGTGTACAAGACTTAAGAGGCAGCATAGAACCAAAAATGTAGTGGTAGAGTGGTTTGATATACTTGACACATTAGATTTTTAGGCAGCCACACAAAAAGTAGAAAAATATGAGCACCGATATAAAGAATGCACAATGTACAATTGTTGAACCTAAGGTTGAGAAACATTACATGTTAAGCACAGAAAAACTCAAACCATCACTAAAGAGCATATCATATTTTATTTTAGAAGAAAATAATTTTGAATGACATAAGAGTAATACATAAAGTAATAAATAAGCACAGAAAACTCATCACACCTAATCTTGGATCTTCTAACTAATCTTCCAAGGATGTAAGACCTGCATAGAAATTAGTAAATATAAACATAAAAAATTGGGTATATGAATAAATCTCTGAAATCTTTAAAAATTACATGCTAATCATAGGGATCTCCATAACCCTAGATAGGTGAAATCTTTAAACATTACATGTTAATCGTAGGGATCTCCATAACCCTAGATGGGTCAAAATTGTAACCTAGAAGAAGCAAGAATTAATAGGCAGAGGAACTCTATAAATAGGGTGGCAACCATGCTCATATCTAAATCTAGGCCAAAATATTAACCCTAGAAAAGGCATATAAAAAACTCAAAATCTTAACTCTAGAAGAGATAAAAAGCAAAGGCAAAGAATCCACATAACAAATAATGAAAGAACAAACAATCATGAATCGAAATCGCGAAAGAGGCGCTCGGAAGGTGCGAAGAAAGATGGGCGAGCGTCGGCAGTCGGAGGAGCCGAGCAGGGCGGGCGCCATGGCGGCGCTGAGAGGCGGAGGAGTGGTGGTGGCGCTCAGGTCGGGCGCCGTGGCGGCGCTGAGAGGCGGAAGAGTGGTGGTGGCGCTGGGAAGATGCGAGCAGTCGCGGCGCGAGAGGGAGGCGAGCGGAGGAGCGGTGGCGGGAGGAGGAACGGCGGCGGCGCGGGAGGCGAGGAGGAGTGGTGGCGGCGCGTGAGGGAGCCGAGCGGGCGAGAGAGGGCGTCGGGTGAAGAGGAAGTCGCGGTGAAATGTCGCGGGATCTAGGAAGCGAAGCAGAAGTGACCGTATATATTGGTTTGGGCGGCTCCTGAGGAGAAGCTGACGAAGTAGATTAAAAACGAGAAAAAACAAAGGAAGAATGAGAATTCACTTTTTACTGAAATCTGCTTCAGTAGATCTGAGCCATCGAACTAAAGATCGAACAGTTCAAATATTTAGGGTGACGTGGACGGGTCAAATATTCAGGGACCGGGGCATCTCTTTTTATCTTAATAATGTTTGGTGTATATGTGGTATCACATATCTTATTGCTTTGTATTTGTGTTACTGTATCGCTATTGTGTCATTATCAATTATCAGTAATTATTTTAAAATAGAGTTAGTGTTGCTAAAATTGTTTTAGAACATGTACCCGTTGTCTTAAGGATAGTTTGGCAGCGTTCTATGGACAAGATTCTCATGGAGAATCACTCTCTGACTACCAAACATATGATTTAGCAAGAAGTGATTCTCTGTTGATTCTGCGATTCTCTAAAATGGATTAAGAGGCTGAGAGCTCAAAAAAATAGCTTATGCTAATTTTTGTGGAGTGATTCTTTATGCTAATTTTGAGAGTTTAGGCTAAAAAATCAAATAGAAACATTTTATCCACAATCAGTTCACCAGTTAATCAAGGAGCACAACTGAAAAATTAAGGAGCACAATTCTACCAAACAGACCTTAACCTCTGCTCAAAATGTTCGGTCAGAATCAGAACCAAATTAGAATAACTAAAAACAAGAATGCTTGGTTCCCAAAATTTCTCACAACCGGTCGACTCTTATTTTTTTAGGAACCTAATAAAAGTCCTATGTTTGATTTTGGTAATTGAGACAACTAGTTGAGTAACTCTTAGCTAAGTTTATTTGAGCAGGTTATGTCCACAGCAAGGTGATGAGCAAGGTTTTAGAAATGGATGCACAGTGATTGATCTAATTAAAGCAAGATCACAATTAAAAATAAGAAAATGAAAAGAAAACCTTATGTTTAAAACAAAGGTATATATTAGGGATTTTGTTTTCACCAGTAAAGTTGCAGTAGAGTATATAGTCGTAGTCGACACTATTAAGCGAAGAGCTCAAATATTTAATATGTTTATCTATTGTCACTAGATATTGATTTACATGCATTTGCATTAGATCAGTGATGTGGTGAATAACAAATGAAAATATTTGTGGACACAGGTTACCAGCAAGCAATCGAACCATGGGGTAAAATTCTTGATGTTTAATTGATATTTATATTGTCACTTACCGGTTCGGTATAAAGATTTATCTCTTGCACATTAATTTCTTAGCATACATGTGTAGAGCTTGCTTCTTTGTGTGTGTAGTTAGTAGAGTAGTTTAGTGGTAACTAGTTGTAATTAGTTTTCTTGCTAGCTCTTTATAGTAGTAGTTGCTAATGTGCTTGTTCGAGTGAAATTAGCCTTAGAGATGATATCAACTAGATTGAATAGGAGGCTTGCTTGTGGTGTGGTATAACTAGAGCTAGCTAAGCGTCGTCTTATTCTCTAACTAATTTGCTCTAGTGTCTTTGCAAGGAATTTATATAGGCTATCCACCCTCCTCTAGTCATTTAGGATGTGTTTGGTTGAAGAGCGAGGTAGCATGGAACGGTTCCGCTCCTGATTCAGGGACATAATGATTCTATTTGGTGTTTGGTTGAAAGAATGGAACATTTCTATTTTGGTGTTTGGTTGGAGGGTTATCAGCAAAGAGGCGGCACCAGACGGGAGAGAACAGAGAGAGAGAACGGGAGCGAGCGCGTCCGGCAAATTTTTTGGAGCGAGTCCATCCTACTTTTCAAGGGAATATTCCTGGACTGGGATGGCTCCATTCTCCTGTCCACGAACCAAATAGCCTGAAAACTAGGATGAAATGGCTCCATCCTACCCCATCCCATGAACCAAACACATCCTTAGATCCTTTCATCGTGGTTACGCTTGATCTAAAGTGGGGCCTCCTTTGTGAACAATGGCAGTGTCACGTTCGATGCCCACTCGCACCTCTATTCGACGCAATGTCAAAGGCTACCCGAGGATAGGGATAGCCATCAGACAAAAAGTGCATTTATCATATGCTTGTGTTGTCAGTGTCTGATGCTCCATGGTGAACTTCTCTTGTCTTTGTCTTTCACCCTTTTCAAATGTGCTAACTCCAAAGTGTTCAATCACTTATGCCAATGAGCTATCACATTCACAAATATTTTTCAAAGGGTTTTTAGCTTAATCACTAAGTCCTAATACACATGTAAGGAGTCAATTCACCAAGTGGAATATAGATAATTATTTTGAACTTTGAGTTCCCCTCTTAATAGTATAATAGTATGACTATCTATCCTAAATTCGATCACACACTTTATTGCCCTTGACCAGCAAAACAAAGACCATATCTTATATCTTTGCCTTGAGCATATAGGGTTTTGTTTTATCTTTCTTGTTTTCCAAGAATTGAGCACTTGATCACCATTTGTGGCCATCACCATCACTATATATGGCATCCTTGCTTAACCTTGGATGTGGATCTAACCTATCTCATTCACAACACTGTAGTAAAGGTTAGTGCACATGGTTATTGTAATTATCCAAAACCAAACATAGGGCTTTCATAAGGTCGGCCACATCATCTATTTGTATCTACCATAAAGAAATTCAACTGTTACCCTTTTGAGTGAGTAGTTTGCGGGCTGAAAGGATCAAGATGCCCAAGAGGGGGGGGGGTGAATTGGGCTTGTTTTAAATTTCTAAAGCAATATTAAAACCTATCAAATGCCAATTCTCCCTCTAGTGCCTAATAGTGTGTCCTAGCTAGGAAAGAGGTAGCAATTCAATAGGTAAGGTAGGAATGAACAGCTAAACAAGTATCAAAGTAAAGCAACCTAGCAAATCTACTCAAGTCATGATCACAAGTATGAAACACAAGTATGAAGTGCTTGAAAGTAGATTGTGGAAAGTAAAGATCTAGGGAGAAGGAGGTTGACACGTCGACGTTTTGCCGAGGTATCGAGGAGTCGACGCTCCCCCTAGTCCTCATTGGAGCACCCGCACAAGGACCGAGTGCTCACTACAGGCTAATTCTTCGCTGCTCTGGCTTGGTGAATCGCCCACAACCGATCATATGAAGTGGAGGAAGGCCACCAACAAGCTCTCAGTGGTCACCATCTCTTCGATCGCCACCAAGCCGTCTAGGTGCTGTCGATCACCAAGAGTAACAAGCATAAGACATTCACTTGACCCACTCAAGGCTATGAAGGTGGATGTATGCACACTTGTCACTCCTAATCACTCTAGGGAGGAACTCAAGGTTTGGATCTCACAAATCTCTTCCTCACTAGGCTCTTGGTCTCTCAAGAACTCTCTCAAGCTTCCTTCAACTGAAACAATGGCCAAGAAAACTAACTTGGACGAGATGGGCAACTATATATAGCCCCCACCCTCCAAACTAGCTATTATGTGCTTTTTCACTTTCTTGTGAACCATCGGACTGGACCAGTATCGGGTCCGTCGGTCCAGAGCTCACAGACTGAATAGGAGTCTCACTGTGCAGGGCACCTCTGGACTACACGCATTAGTCCGGAGCTAGACGCCGAACGAGGTCTGATGCCCAAAACCCTCTTCTGTACCTCTCTGGACTCCGCCGAACTAGCCGTTGGACTCGACCGTCGAACTAGTCCAGAGCCTAACCCTAGGCTCGGCTTCAACTCACAACCAACCAGACCGATCACCATTGATCCACATGTCTCCGGACAGGTGGTCTGGAGCCCCTTTCTTCTTCCTTTGTGTTACCCAAGCATTCGGACCACTGTCATTGATCCGGAGCCATGCTGGACAACTGGTTCGGAGCTTCCAGAAGCTCCCTCTTCACCTCTAGTCACCATGACTTGTGAAGGGAACATGCTCCATAAATCTCAAGGGCTATTTGTAGGGTTTCTAGGACTAGGTTTTACAAGTGTGCTACACCAACATTCACAACCTCTCCTAGGTCAAGCTACTAATCTCATACCCCCCTTAATAGTATGGCTAAAGGAAAAACAAAGCCCTAGTCTATACTTAGTGCCCTTCTCACACCACATAGCACAAAGACCTAGTCTAGTCTTTAACCTTGAACTCCATCCTTTGAAAACCGAAACAAAATCCATCTTGGGGGCATGAATACCATTAAGCCCATTCTTAACCAATCACTCATGACCTAACTTCAACACTTTTGCCTCTACAAAATACACGTTAGTCATAGTGATCTTGCATTGTTGTTAATCGCCTAAACCATAGGGGCCTAGATGCTTCAATCTCCCCCTTTTAGGTGATTAACAACAATACGAGTTCGAGTATAGAATATGAGTTGATTTTGATTTGGTTTTCATGACTTGAGTTGAATAGGCATGGGTTAGAAATAAGAAAGACATATACATGCCTAAACCATTCAAGTCATGTCAAGCACATATAAGATAAGAATTGAGATTAAGTACTTGAAAGGATATGCTATAGCAATCACAAGATCAGAGATTAACGCAAAAGCAATAGCATAACCAAGTGACATGACATATATAGATATGGAATAAAATACACATGTCATAACTATGTCCAAGTTTCTCAAGCATCATCACACACATATAATACAATGCATGAAATACGGTAAACATGATGCATGATAGAGTATAACAATAAACACAATCAAAGAACGAATCCTACTAGCTCCCCCTGAAGCTAACATACTCGACTCTCCCTCTCCCCCTTTGGCGTCTAGCACCAAAGTCTATGGCTCTGAAGGTGGGGCTAAGGCAAGCGGGTCACGATCAAGATGCTTGAAGACTGAAAGTCAACATCATCATCTGAGTCTGCACCCTGAGTAGCTACAGCTGCAAGCGAAGAGGTCTAGGTGGGCTCAGAAGGACATGGAGCTATCGTGTATGCTGTCTCTGCCATGGGAGTAGTCTATGAAGCTGGGGCAGGAGTAGGAGTGTCCTCTGAAACTCCATGGAAGGGGTCGGTGCCACTGGAGCGAAGGAAGCCAGGAGTGCCTCGGACACTGACTCAACAAGAGTCTCAAGAACCGGTCCCTACTCTGATTGAATTGGTGAAGAAGTAATGGCGGTGACATCTGTCTGGATAGTTGTCGGTGGAGCAGACACTGCTGAGGCCTGACTATCCTGAGCAGCCTCAGATGAAGCAACTGACGAGCGGTGCTGACCCACTGTTTGAGTGAGAACCCCTGTCATATGGACCTCAACCTGCTCAAGAGTGGGGGAAGGCTGGCCTGTGATGTCGCTGAACAACACAGAAAGATCGCGAGCAGTCACACCCAGAGACGTTGAAGCTGACATTAGAGTGAATCTGGTCGTTATAGGGTGAACTGCGTAGTCAGGCCAAGAGCATCCAACCACTGTGTAACCTATGTCACCAGAGACTGTAGGCTGGGAGTGACAGAAATACCGGCTGACACCTGAGGGGTCACTGAGGGGCCAACTAACTGAGAAGGAGCCACAAAGGGGCCAATTGCCTAAAGGGGCCATTGAGGGTCCCGCTGAGGGTGAGGGCTGAGTCTAGCTCATCATCTGTATCTGAGGTGTCCCTAGAAACTAGAGTGGAGGGGCGCCGATAAACCTCAACATATGCTCCATGAAAGCTAGGCTTTGTGCCTGTAGTGTATGCGACTCAAGCTGGATACGCTGAGACTATAGCTGCATCTCTACCATCTGCCACTGAAGCTCATCTTGTTGACTTTGTACCTGAGTCACTACTAAGATAAGAGATCCCTGCTGCTCCTACATCCGATCGAGAATCCATAGCAAGACAGGGTTTAAAGATGGTGCAGAGCTCGAACCACCGGCCTCGGCGTCGTATGCCCTTGTGGGCATAGGTGGAATAGGCCGGTAGTCATCGTTAGAACTGTATGAAGAGGTGCAAGTACCTGAACCCTCAGCCTCATGAGCATCTAAGTCCTTGAGCGTTGCCTGCTCAACTCCTCGAATAGCCTCATCCTAGACATCAACATCATCCATGTCTGTTAGAGCTGTCCAGAGTCTGACCTGACAAAGGGCTCTACTGCCGAGCTAGTTGTCAACTGAGGAAATCACTCAATACTCTGGAAAGACTGTCGGTGAGTGCTCGTACTCTTCAAGTATCCCAAGGTGGATCCTCACAAGCTTCATCACTAGCAGGAAGCTGATCCAATGAGCATAAACATCTGTCGCTGGGCCTTCAGCCCATCTGAGATAACATCCTCAATCTTTGCAAGTATAAAGTCTGCCACATAGAAAGGTGTCTGAGTCACAAGAGTCTAAAGTAGAAACCATTGAAGATTCTTCAACCCCTCCTTATAGCCTGTGCGAGGCAACAAGGTCCTCCAAAGAACGTCATTCAGCCGGTGAACGATGAGGAGAAGCTCGGTCAAGGTGCGTCGTGCACCATCACCAAAAGGAGGCCTGAAGAGCGGGGCCACGAACTCTTCTCGTGGGGTACGTCCACCGTGAGCACGGCAGGGCAACTTGACATCTCTGTAGCAGATGCCGTGAAGATAGTAGTCTGACTCTAGCAGACGAAGAGCCTCTTTGAAAGCTATCAAGTAAGTCCTGTAAGGTAGCCCTCTGAAGCTATACTAGAAGTAGTGGTGGTGAGGGTCAACCCAAACTGATGTATAGAACTCACGCACCCAATGCTCAACGTAGCTCCCGGAGCGACCTAGAAGGTCAGAGAGACCCGGGAGGTGAGGAAGGGGCAGATCTCCTCTCCACCAAGTGCAACTATCTCTCCAGTGAGAAAACTCTGTGTGGTCGAATATGAATGCTCGTGAGCTGAGCGGCTATGTAGAAGTCCTCCATTTGCGGTGTGTACCACCCGAGGGAATCTCTAGAGTCTCTCTCAGGTGGGAACCACTGCTCAAGATCGACGAACTAGAGCTCCTGAACTCGTGAAGCTGAAATGTTCCTCAAGTTGAGGTGTATGGTAGGCGCCGGAGAAGGTGCTCGGGGACCTTGTGGCGCACGCTCACCACGCTTTGGGCCCTCAGGACGAGGAGGGGCATAGTTCTGAGAGTGGGTGACACAGCACGTAGCGGGAACTACCAACGGCACCGCCTGAGAGTCCTCGACAGGCACTGGCTGCACTGTCGGATCTATCACTATGGGAGAACCACTGACTGCTTCACAAGAAGTAGCCCATGGAGGGGAGCCGATCCATACTGAGCCCCGGCTACCACCTCACTCTACATGGTACGCTGCTGCTGCAACTGCCTTTGCTAGCTCTGCATCTATCCTCTTATGCTTCTTCTTCACAACCACCTTGGCGGCACCCTTAGCCTTGTCCCGAGGCGGGGAACGAGGTGGGGGAGGAGCGTCACCACCTGGAATGCTATCCACATTCTTCACACGAGCCATACCTGCAATTGACCAGAGAGCGTACCACTACAAGAACCACTGCCAAGTGTAGAAGCCAAAAACAACCTCTGATAAAGGGGCTCTCAAAAGCCGCTGGACTATCACTCAAGAGGTTTGGCCTCAAACCATACTCGCAGGCTTGGCCCCAAGTTTAAACTATCACTAACCCACTACTAGAAAGAATAGATATGAATAATAAGCACATATATTCTAGAGGGGGGAACCCTATAGGAGCAAGCATTTGGATACGAGAATAGAATGAAATCGGGCATGCTACCTTAGGTGAGAGAGCGCGTCTAATCGAAGCAATCCAAGCACCAAATCAAGCACCACAAGAGAGTCACCAACTGCGGATCACAATTGATGAATTTAATAAGTAAATTGTGGTTGAATTAAGGTAGGCAAATAATATGAAATCAACAATCGACTTGACAAAACACGAATCGATAATCGAAAACATACCGAGAGTAGAGATCGAAGACAAAGATGGATTGAGTCGGAATCGAATAGCGACGATCGATGAAACCTCCTAGGGTTAGGGAAACCCTAGAGAGAGAGAGAGAAAACTCTCTGCTAAATGGGGAAAACCCTAGCTGTGGGTGTGCTCTGCCTGGGGCAAACGCGCTGGAGCTCTGGTGCTGGGTGGTGGAAGGGTCACTAGTGGGAGGGTTCACGGTGGTGAGGGGTGTATGGCGGCGCAGTGGAGGCTAGGCGACGCACGGTTGCTCGGTGGTGGCAAGAGCAGGGGAGGCGCACAACTGAGAGGCGAAGTGGCGGCGCGAATTGGTGGAGGTGGCTGTGCGGTGGAGCTCCGGTGAGGAATTCGCCGCCGATGAGGCGTGGAGGAGTAAGCGGCATAGCAGGCGATTAGGCAGCGGTGGTGTACGGAGGAGAACAAAAAACACAATAGCTGGACAGAACACACATGAAGCACTAAATGTCTTTGAATAGAGAACGTCAGACTAGATCCAAAGCATTGGACTGGTCTGGAGGAGGTAGCCCAACGCACTCCAGAGTGTTCCGAAACGTCGAAAACACGTCGGACCACGCTCGAAGGGAAGCTCTAGACTAATTGAGGTAGTTCGAAGATGTTGATTGGCCACTATGCTGGTCAGACCAAGCAACCGGACTGGTGGAGTATTGGTCCGGAGGGGTCAAAGAGGGGTGGTCCGGAGGGTAGTCCAGATGACTAGAGAGAGCTCCAGAATAGGAGAAAGGCGTTGGACCAAAGGAAGTAGTCCGGAGCTTGGTCCAGAGCTTGTTTTGCTTCAAATTTTCCTGTATTTTTCACAAGTCTTTCTCCCAACCAAGTACCAACACAACTAAGACTCATAAGAACACTTGTTGGCCTTGGAATGAGAACCACCTCTCAAACCGTCAAAATTTTCAAATAGTTTGCCATAAGCTACATGTATTTTTTATTAAAATAGTTCGAATGAAGAGCAAGGAACATCATAGGGCCACAAGAGGGTATAGAAGTGTCTTGAGCTTGGAATGCTCCCCCTAAGTGGATGAACCCAGTGGATGCTCAAACTTAACTGAAAAGGGAACGACAAGCAACACACATGCAATACAATAATTTGAATCTAGGTTGCTTGCAAGTTAAAACCGCGTTTAAGCTTTTTCACACGCTTTGAGGGCAGTTATCTTAACCGCGTTAGCCAAGCCTACATGCATTACTCAAAGTTAAACATGTTATATTACATATGAATGCAATTGGTCAACACAAGATCACTTTTTAGTGAAGTTGGAATTGTCAAGCGCATTTAACGCATTCCTCAACCTATAGAACGTTGATTCATCTAGTGGTTTAGTGAAGATATCCGACAATTGATCTTCGCTTCTAACTCCAACTAGTGATATATCCTTTTGTGCAACATGATCCTAAGAAAGTGATGGGTAATATCTATGTTCTTGGTGCATGAGTGTTGAACCGGGTTGTTGGCAAGCTTTATGACACTTTTATCACAGAAGAGTGAAATTTCTTTAAGTTCAATGTCGTAATCAAGTAAAGTTTGCTTCATGTAAAGGATTTGTGCGCAACAAACTCCCACGACAATGTACTCCGCCTCGGCGGTGGACAATGCCGCACTATTTTGCTTCTTGGAAGACCAAAAAACAAGTGATCTCCCTAGCAAATGGCACCCTCTGGAAGTACTCTTCCTATCAACCTTGTACCCGGCATAATCCAAATCGAAATAGCCAACTAATTGGAAGGGAGCCTTTGGGATACCAAAGGCCAATGCTAGGGGTGTGCTTAATGTACCTTAGGATTCTTTTTACGGCACTAAAGTGTGATTCCTTAGGATTAGCTTGAAATCTAGCACACATACACACACTAAACTTGATATCGAGCCTAGATGCGGTAAGGTAAAGCAAACTACCGATCATAGAACAGTAAAGGGTTTGGTCAATCGGTTTACCTCCCTCATCAAGGTCGAGATGTCCATTGGTAGGCATGGGAGTCTTGATCGGCTTGCAATCCTCCATCTTGAATTTCTTGAGCACATCATTAGTGTACTTCTCTTGAGATATGAAGGTGCCTCTCTCCATTGTTTTCACTTGGAAGCCAAGGAAGAAGGTGAGCTCTCCGATCATGGACATCTCAAACTCCTTCGACATCAAGTCATCAAACTCCTTGCAATGATCTTGGTTTGTTGATCCAAATATAATGTCATCGACATATACTTAACAAACAAAGATTTCTCCGTTGAGCTTCTTAATGAAGAGTGTGGTATCAACTTTCCCAATCTTGAAGCCCTTCTTGAGTAGGAAGTCACAGAGCCTCTCATACCAAGCCCTTGGAGATTGCTTCAATCTGTAGAGAGCCTTGGACAACCTATACACATGATTAGGACAATTTGGGTCTTCAAACCCGGGAAGCTGTGAGACTTAAACAAGTTCATTTATGAAGCCATTTAAGAAAGCGCTCTTCACATCCATTTGGAAGAGTTTCATCTTATGATGTGAAGCATATACAAGTAGAATACTGATAGTTTCAAGTCTTTCAACCGGGGTAAAGATCTCTCCAAAATGAAGACCTTCTACTTGAGAGAACCCCTTTGCCACCAATCTTGCCTTGTTTCTCACAACTTGGCCTTGATCATCTTGTTTGTTGCGGAATACCCATTTGGTTCCAATAATCCTTGCACCTTGTGGCCTCTCTTCAAGTGTCCACACTTGGTTCCAGGTGAAGTTGTTGAGTTTTTCATGCATGGCGTCCAGCCATTCAGAATCTGCAAGTGCATATTCTACACATGTAGGCTCAACACAAGACACAAAGGAGTGATGTTCAACATATGAAGTAAGTCTAGAACGAATAGTTACCCCCTTGATGGACTCCCTATGATAAGGTCATGTGGATAAGCTTGGAGAGTAGGAGTGGATTTTCTTTCAACCACGGGAGGAGGAGGATGTGGTGCATCAACATCATTAGCTTGTGCCTCAGCTTGATCTTGAGGGATGTAAGTATCTTCTTGAGCATCCCTCACTTGTTCTTCATCAACTTGAGGCGTTTAAGGCGGTGAAGGATCTTGATTTGCATCATCTTGAACATCTTCCACCTCTTGCGGGTTGATAGCACCAATGGGCATATTCTTCATAGTCTCCCTTAATGGTTCATCACCTACATCATCAAGGTTCTCAAGCGCTCCTTGGGAGCCATTAGTTTCATCAAATTCAAAGTCATACGTTTCTTCAACTAAGCCAGTGGCTTTGTTAAATACACGGTATGCCTTGGACTTAAGCGAATACCCAACAGGGAAACCAATGTCACAACGCCTTTCAGGCCCGTCTCATGGGGGAGGGCAACCAGTGCGATGGCCGGGGGCCCATGGCACTAGGGGCCCATGAGTATAACCATATATAGTACATGTACTGAGGCCCAATGGCTCGTTCGATGACTGTTTAGACTTTATAGGTCCATCTGATCCTGCGCACCTCTCCCGTGCTTCGTATCGTATATTCATTATTCATATGAACACTATCACGAGTGAGTCGTGGCCCTTCACCCCTCCTAGTCCTAACATCTTGTCTTCGTGATGGACAATCGATTCTGTCCACATGCAAGTAGGCGGCAGTCGAGAACTAACTAATTAATTAACTCATGCAAGTGAATAAATGATTGTCTGGTTGCAGTTATAATGATAAGGCTTGGCAAATTTGTTTTTTCGAATTCAATATATATATATATATATATTGAGCATGTTAGATGTTGCAAGAAAAACACTCATCTAGTGCACTATAGTTTTATTTGAGGTAACCATAATACCATTCTTCTAGCTTGACATATGTCAAGATTTTATTATTAAAAGAATAAAAAGAAAACAAGAATAATCATAAATACGTCCTCCAAAGCACCAAAACTAAACAAAAAAATAATAAAAAATATACTTCAATTCTCATATTGAAACGTTAGATTATTGCCAAGCCCTTACCATCTTGCTTGCCCAAGGGTCCTAAAAATTGTTGAGACGGCCCTGCACCTTTGAAACTTGCCCAAGTGTTGATGCTTCTTGTAGATATACACCTTGCATCCAAACACTCAGAAGAAAGATATATCCGGTCTTTTCCCATTAACAAGCTCATAGGGGGTCTTCTTTAGAAACCTTTACACA
The DNA here is from genome assembly GCA_022036555.1 of Microstegium vimineum. Lineage (NCBI taxonomy): Eukaryota > Viridiplantae > Streptophyta > Magnoliopsida > Poales > Poaceae > Microstegium > Microstegium vimineum. The sequence goes on along the minus strand of CM039127.1, from coordinate 23,211,377 downwards.
AAGAGGCTATTAGCGGCATAACATGCAGTGTTGATTGCTTCCGCCCAAAAGGTCTCTAGGGTGTTGTACTCGTCCAACATAGATCTTGCAAGAGTGATCAATGTCTGGTTCTTCTGCTCAACAACACCATTTTGTTGTGGAGTGTATGTGGCGGATACCTCATGGTTTATTCCAACCTCTTCATAATAGTCCTCAATTCTTGTGTTCACAAACTTGGTTCCATTGTCACTTCTAATTTTCTTTATCTTAAGCTCAAATTCATTTTGGGCTCTTGTAGCAAACTTCTAAGCCGTTGTCTCTCCCTTGTCTTGAAGAAAGAATACTCAAGTGTACCGAGAATAGTCATCCACTACCACCAAGCAATAAAGATTTCCACCAAGACTTGCATAGGTAGTGGTTCCAAATAAATCCATATGAAGCAACTCGAGTACCCTTGAAGTAGACATGAAAGCTTTGGTTGGATGAGTGTTTGCCACTTGCTTGCTGTTGACACCAAAGGTGGCAAACGGAAAAAGACTGCAAGCGTATGGTTGTCAAGTGTAGCTTTCACCGGGAGTATTCCAGGTATCGTATTTTCCACAGGGAACGAGAAGTGAGTTAACTAGGAATATGGTTATGTCCTATGATGGATCAAGGGAGACTATGATAACTGGGTTGAGAGATTCGATATAGTAAAGATATCTAACAAGGTATAGTTGGTTATACTGGCCTTATCAGCCCTTCTCTTGCAGGAGGCGATGGGATAGATCAGAAAGAGCACAAAACTCTAACCGGACCGCGCCATCATGTTGTATTGAGGCCCTACCTTTTAAGAACTTATCTTACACACGAGGTGGAATATGAAGACTAGATAGGGTTGTCACTTCCTACAAGCATCCACTGACTTTCCGTACGATAAGCGGTTTACAAAGGTAAGATCTAGTCTAGACACCACGTCTACAATATTCTTACTACTTTAACCTCAGCTAAAGGCTAAAGCACTCTACTTAAAGTAAAGCGATGAACAAGCATGAAAAGTTATATAACAGCTAAACCAGATTTAGAATATGGAATGCTATGAAGAACTTGGAAGAAGTCACTTACAAAAGCTAAGCTTACAAGAGACTCACATCCACCGAGGAAGAACTCCGGAGAAGATTTCTGACAGCCCCAGGGCTTTCTCTAGAAGACTTCCTTCACTCTCCTCCAACCAACATAGCACTACTAGAGAGCTCCGCTAAGAGACTAAGGATTAGTGTTTCTCCAATGAGGCATGAATGATAAGGGAGCTCTAGGGGTCTATTTATAGCTAGAGGTGGAGTAGGGGCTACTCCGGTGCCACGTCAGCAATCCGCGTCACCTTAATCAACCACCGTAGGATCAAACCAACCTCAGAACCATCTTTGAGTGGATGGTGCTGATTTCCAGCATGTGGGGAGTGAGTGAGGCAGTTGTGGGAGTTGGAACCGCCATAGGGGCGGTCGGCCAGACCCCCCTACTGGCCTGTGGGCCCTCTCTGGTCCTTCTAAAAGGTGCCCCACTGGTTAGGGACCCAGTGGGGGGGGGGGGTAGCCACCATGGGTGGTCGGCTGACCCCCTATAGGGGTCTGTGGCCCACCTCTGCCTTCTGGATGCTAGTCCCACCTATCGTATGCGTTGGATGTTTGTTCTGGGTTGATTGTCACGCTTATCTTCTTGATGTGGGCCCATGGATCTTCGTGATGTAAATCTGAATCGTTGAGAGGAAACACACTTGGATCCAAGGGGTAGAAAGTGTTTTAGAGAGTGTTTCTTGGATCATGGGGGCTTGGAAGGCCTAGTGGCCCCACAGGGTGGTCGGTCGGCCCCCTAAGTGGGCCCACTGGCTCTTAAAAGTCCCCATTTGTCATTACCTGCACTCAAATAGTCAAGGGACATGTGGAACTAGTTATTGGGTAAAATATATTCATGTTATGCTTGTCTTTCTTTGATTTTAAGGATGTTGACGGTATTTTGATAGTGACAAATCAGCTCATTCTTACCGTTAACAAGATCCCCCATACTCACCTCTTTGCTCGTCCTCGAGTAAAGGATAGAAGTAAACATAACTATGCAATTCAAAGTATAAAGCAAGCATAAAGATTCATTCAAGACATTTGTCATACTAATGGGATATGTAGTATTATCTAACATAAATCCTTGAGAGGTTTGGAAATGGAATAATTCTCAAGGCAAAGTCATCTTCCCAAATCATATTTTAGTACTTAGAGTTTTTGATAAGTATTTCAAAAGAAATCTCATAAGTCAACTTACTCCTCTTATAGCACTCTAGATCACTCAAGGCGTATAATTCCTTACCAAGGCATAAAGAGGTTGCCTTCTTTGTATCTTCCTACTTCTAAATGGCTTATGTGGAGCTCAGGTAGGGATAAGATAATGTAGCATACTTGCATCACTTATGTTGTAAAGTGAAAACAAGGATCCAAGGAGAATAATGTCATAATCCTAAATCAAGATGTGCATGTGTATGGAATATGATAGTGGACTTTATTATACTCTTTGACTATGTATGATCTCTCTAACTTGAAGATGTTGGAAATATGGCTATCATTTTTTAAGAGATTCTACTCATCATCATTTTTTATGATAGCCATATCTCTTTTGAGGAATTTTGAGAGAGATCATATCATTTATTTCTAGAGTATTTATTGGATGAATATGGAACATGTGAATGAAAGGCATGTTTTTCGTACTTCCATTGTAGAAGCAGCGAATATATGTGGCATGTACGTGATCTTGATCTTTGAACTATGACAAAATTCTCAACAAGGGTCACAAGGTTTGACTAAACTCAAAGCAATTATAAGAAGCATATGAGGAAGGTTGTGAACATGTATAAACATTTATGGCTTTGGTAGGTATTTTCTCACTATAGAGGAGTAGTGACATTATGGTTTTATGACATTTTCAAAATTAATCTCCAAAACCTTAAAATAGAAAGGGTATGAATCATGAACCGAGAACTATATCACATTTATCAACAACTTAGTCAATATGATCTTCCTATCAAATTATTTTCCCACTAGTAAAGCAAAAAAGCAAGAATTCATCTTTATGATGCTTTTGCCCTTTAAACGTCACAGATCTTGTCACTTCTCAAATTTTAAATCTAGATGCGACCTTCTTATTTTATTCAATGTTAAAGGGAAATAAACTAACTGATTACTTTCATGAAGAAATTATTATTATTTTTTATTTATTTATTAAAAGAGAAAATGAGTAAACAAATTAAAAACAGAAAGGAAAAAGAGGAGAGATGTGGCAAACTAGACAGAATGGATGTTGAAGTTGAGTGGATGCTGGCTGGTGGGCCCGGGCATGCTAGTTGCGGTCGGCCGACCCCACCCATGGCCCATTTGGCCACTTTGGTCTCTGCATTAGACTCCCTTACCTCTGAATGTTGATCTTCTCTGTCAGTTCTGAATTTTGGCCTCTAAGGTGCATCGGCCGATGCACAAAAGTGGCCGTTGAGGTCCAACTTTTTTGTGGTGCTTGTCATGACTGTATACACCATGGTTCCAGGGCCAAAATGATGAATTGGCATGTTGGGGTGTCGAGCGACACCCCCTCATACTTGCTTTGGAGCACACTATAACCATTGACAAAGATAGATAAAATGCAGGGGTTCTGTTGGGGTAAAATACCAGCAGAACCAAACTTTATTCAATTCAAATTTCACTTAGGCACAAGTTACATTTATGAAGGGAAAATAATTAAAAACAAATCTAAGTGCCTAACTTATTAGTGCTACTAGTGATCTATGGAGATGGAGGGGCAAAGAGATCCTCTCTCTTGATTGCCTGGGCCAAACGTTTGATCTTTGCACTAGTGCTGTTGCGAAGATCGTTGAAGCTGTCTTCTAAATCTAAACATGCCATCCTCTCTTCTGCTGCCCTTTCTGCTAGCTTTGTGTTACTCTCCCTAAGTCTAGCGACTATACGCAACAACTTCTCCATGTTGCTTTCTTCGTCCTCCTCCTGGAATTGGCCTAGAGGGCCGGAGATGGAAGGCGGGTTGCTAGTCCGCTGGACTGATTTGCGGGACGCCTCTGATTCAAGGGAGTTGCATCCCTCCCTCCGCTCCTCGGAGGTGAGAGGAGGAACGAGCACCTTACCCATTCTTGGTTCACCATGCGCCCTTTGAAGGTGCATCCACGTCGGCGTCGATGGCGAGTACGAGCTGGTGTTGCCCGTGCTTGTGTCGCCTTTGGTGGTGGAGACGATGGCCTTCTTCACCCCCAATCGGCCGGTGGTTGGCCTTTTACCGGACGTGCAGCCGGTGGTTGGCAATGCTCCTCATCCTCTCTGAGCTCCAAGTCCTGGTCGGCCGACCCCCTAGGGATGGTTGGCCGGGCTGGCGATGGCGCCATGGCGAGGGGAGCAACGTCGAGGACCTTGAAGGCCATGGCGTCGGTGTTGATGGGGTCTTGGACCTTGGAAGGGCTTCCATCGAAGGGGATGAGTGGCATCTTCCCATTGTTTCTTGGTGGAGCCATGGTGAGGTTCAAGGTGGATGTGAAGGGATGCAAGGAGTGGTGCTGGTGCTGCTGGTTGTGAGAAAGAGCAAGGTAGGAGGAGGAAGAAGGAGGAGAGGGGGTTAAGAAGGAGAAATCCAACGTTCAACACCTTCGTTCTCGCTCGGATCACGATGAAACAGAAGGGGAATGTTGGCCCAATGTTCATGTGCAACAGGCACTTTGAATGGGCTCGAACCACGGTCGGTCGACCGCCTTTTGAAAGGTATGGTCCGACCGAGCCAGGTTTTGAACTCCCTCGGGTCAGGTGAGCCAGGCCGTGCAACCTCGGGCTGAAAGGCCCAAAGAGGCGGTCAGCCGACCCTCTATTGAGGCCAAAAGGCCCAAACTTTTTTGAGGGGGAAAACAAGACTAATTCTAGGCTAAGTCTAAAGTCAAACTTGAAAAATGAACAAAAAGTTTAAAACATGTAGATTTTAGTTCTAATTTGGATTCAGAACGAAATCTATCATATCAATTTCTTGTTCAGGGGTTTCATGCTCATGGAAAATTTTAAGACATTGGCCATTTACCTTAAAGATTTTGCCTTCGTCGTCCTGGAGTGTGATTGCTCCATGAGATGCGGCATTGATGATGATGTATGGCCCTTCCCATTTGCTTTTCAGTTTCCCGTGACTGAAGAGCTTGAATCTTGAGTTGAAAAGCAAGACCTTGTCTCCTGGTTTGAATTCCTTGGCCTTGATTCTCTTGTCATGCCATCTTTTGGTTCTTTCCTTATATATTTTGGCATTATGGTATGCTTTCTCTCTCCACTCTTCTAATTCAGAGATTTGCATTCTCCTGAATTTTCAAGCGGCTGGCAGATCCGTATTCCATTTCTTGATTGCCCAATGTGCCTTGAACTCTAGTTCAATAGGCAAATGGCATGTCTTCCCGTATACAAGTTGGTATGGTGTCATACCAATTGGTGTCTTGTATGCGGTCCTATATGCCCATAATTCCTTTGGTAGCTTGTGCTTCCAAGCTGCACCCATCTCATCCACGGTCTTCTATAGAATATTCTTGATTTGTTTGTTGGATGATTCTGCTTGACCACTGGTTTGAGGATGGTATGGAGTTGCGACATTGTGCCAAATTCCTTGATCTGTGAGGAACTGGTGGAATCCTTTATCAATGAAGTGAGACCCCCCATCACTTATGACTAACTTTGGAGTTCCAAATCTGAGGAATATCACTTCATGGAACATTCTCTTTGAATTGGCTGCATCTGCTTTGCGGCAGGGTATTGCTTCTACCCACTTGGACACATAGTCCACCGCTACTAAGATATACTCACACCCCTTTGAAGGAGGAAAGGGTCCCATATAGTCGATGCCCCAGACATCAAAGAGCTCGACTTGTAGGTTGTTGGTGAGTGGCATGGCATCTCGGGTATTGATGTTTCCGTGCTTCTAGTCCCTTGCACATTTTCTGACATAATCTTGGGTATCCTTGTACATGGTTGGCCAGTAGAAACCACTTTGTCAAATCATAGCATGAGTTCTGAATGCTCCATAGTGACCTCCATATTCTGCTCCATTGCATTTTTCCATGATCTTGATTGCTTCCTCTATAGGTACACATCTTCTTAGCAATCCATCATTGCATACTCTATAGAGGTATGGCTCATCCCAGAGATGCACTCGACTCTCCTGAACTAGTTTCTTCATATCTGCCCCTGGTGGAACATGGCCTGCAACCATAAAGTTGACTATATTTGCATACCAGGGATTGGAGTTCATTACCTTAAGGAGTGTGTCGTCTCGAAGGAAATCGTTGATGGGCAAATTCTGTGCATCTTTGAATTGCATTCTAGATAAATGGTCGGCAACAAAATTTTCTACTCCCTTTTTATCTTTTATTTCAAGATCAAATTCTTGGAGTAGCAAGATCCATCTTATTAAATGGGGTTTAGCATCTTTCTTAGTGAGCAAGTACTTTAGAGCAGCATGATCTGTATAGACAATCACTTTTGCTCTAACTAAGTAAGACCTAAACTTGTTTATAGCAAAAACCACGGCCAACAACTCTTTCTCAATTGTTGCATAGTTCAGCTATGGCCCTATTAAGGTTTTGCTAGCATATGAAATAGCATTGTTCTTCTTATCTTTGGTTTGGCCTAAGACCGCACCGATAGCATAATCACTAGCATCACACATTATTTCAAAGGGAAGCTTCCAATCAGGCGGTTGGATGATTGGAGCTAAGACAAGTGCTTTCTTGAGAACATGAAAGGAGTCTAAGCACTCATCATTAAAGTCAAAGGGTGTATCCTTAGCTAGTAGGTTTGTTAAAGGACGGGCAATTTGAGAAAAAGCTTTGATAAACCGCCTATAGAAGCCTACGTGTCCAAGGAAGTTATGAATTCCCTTGACATTCGTGGGAGGTGGAAGTTGTTCTATGACTTCGATCTTGGCTCTATCCACTTCTATCCCACGTTCGGACACTCTATGTCCTAGCACTATGCCTTCTCGAACCATGAAGTGGCATTTTTCCTAGTTCAGGACTAAGTGCTTTTCTTCACATCTCTATAAGACTCTATCTAGATTCTCAAGACAATCATCAAAAGTCTTTCCATAGACAGAGAAGTCGTCCATGAAAACTTCCATGATTTCTTCGATCATATCGGAGAAAATGGACATCATGCACCTCTGGAAAGAAGTAGGAGCATTGCATAGGCTGAAAGACATTCGCCTATATGCATATGTTCCATAGGTGTATGTGAAGGTGGTCTTACTTTGATCATCGGGGTGGATTGGTATTTGATGATATCCCGAATAACCATCAAGGAAACAAAAGAAAGAATGCCTTGCAAGCAAGCCATTCCAACATCTCATCGATGAAGGGTAACAGAAAGTGATCTTCTTTGTAGCGTTGTTAAGTTTTCGGTAATATATACACATTCTCCAACCCGTGATGGTGCGTTGAGGAATCAACTCGTTCTTGTCATTTCGAATGACCGTCATACCTCCCTTTTTAGGCACTACTTGCACAGGGCTGACCCATTCGCTATGAGGAACAGGGTAGATGATCCCTGCGTGCAAGAGTTTCAAGACCTCCTTCTTTACCACTTCCCTCATTACATTATTCAATCTACGCTGAGGTTCTCTAGATGGGATGGCCTCAGGTTCTATAGGAATGCGATGTGTGCAAAGAGCAGGACTAATGCCCTTGAGATCTTGGAGGGAGTAGCCTAGGACTGATTGATGCTTTTCTAAGATAGTGAGGAGCTTGAAGGACTCTTCAGGGGAGAGTTTGTCACTTATGATGACAGGAGCCTCACGATCGTTGTTTAGGAAAGCATAACTTAAACCAACAGCATGCGGTTTAAGTTCTATAGAGGGCTTAGATGGAGGCTCGGATTTCTCCAGATCTATAGGTTCTTCTAGATCATCTTCTTCTTGGATGAAATCTTCAGCGTCTTCTTCGAGATTGGGATGAGATGATTCTAGAAGAGATGCAACCATCACTTCCTCTATGGGGTCAGATTCTGAGAGCGATTCCATCATGGTGTTTATGGATTTGGTAAGCGAAATCAAGAGTTTGATACTACTCCCAAGATGACCCTTAAGGCTTCCATCAAGAGATGCATCTAGAAATCTCATGAGTGGATGCCCAATTAACAAATCAAATTCCTCTATGTCAAATATGAAGAAATTTAAGAGGATATTGACTTTGTTAATTAGCGTAGAAATGGTCTGTGCGATCCCACAACTCTCAATCAACTGTCCTGAAGAAAGCTTCAAGAACTTATTGGTTGGAGTTAGAGTTACCTCGCCTAGGAGAGCATTAGCTAAAGATTTTGACATGATGCTTACTCCTATGGCAGGATCATAAAGAGAGTCTAACTTTGCTCTATTGATTTGACAAGGAATGGTTGTGGAGGAAGAAAGAATTCGAATTAGCTCGAATGAAGATTCAGCCTCTTCTAACCACTCATTGCTCATGATGGAAGCTAGTTCTTGAATCATCTCCTGGAGGTAGGCTTCCTCTATGCGACCAGGAATGTGAAGGTTAGGAGCTTTGCGAGCAGAAGATTTCTTTTGCACAGATTGATTCAAGGCATTTCCAAAGTCAGAAAATAAATCAGCCTCGATATCAAGGGGAAATTCCAAGGGTTGAATTTCTTCTTCCCTTGGTGATTTAGGTTCGATAGAAGGATCTTGGGATTTAGAAGAAAGAGTTTCGGCTATCAAGGTTGTTTCTAGTCTGGAGTCTGGTTTTTGTTCTTCCGCGGGTCCTTCATCAAAAACGTTAGTATAGGGGGTGTTTTCAAGAATCTTCGTTAGAAGACTCTTCCCTGCACTAACGGGTAAACTCAGGAAGGCTCCCCCGGAGGAGATATCAAGAAGCTATGCGGAATCTTTGCTAAAACCGCCATAAAAATGTTGTAACATTGTAGGTTCGGTTATAGTAAGATCAGGGCTGGATGATGATAGATCTACAAGACACCATGCCGCACCTAGAGATTCCTTCTCCTTTTGTTTAAAGGTTAGGACCTCTACTCAAAGATGAATAACACGGGAGATAGGGAAGAAAGCTAAATAGAATTTGGATTGCAACTTTTCCCATTCTCCCTTTGCACTATCTACGTGGCGAGTGTACCATCGTTTGGCTATTCCTGTCAAAGAGAACGGAAATAGCTTCCACTTAAGAGTACCTCGCCTCATCCCGTGGATGTGGACACATGAACAAAGTTGATCAAAGTCACGTAGATGAGTGTAAGGATTCTCATCTTCATCCCCAGAAAATGGTTTATCCTGAGAACCATCGATATGAGACTTGGGCGAAGCTCATAACGAACGGCCAACACGGCCAAAGATGAACTAGGTGGCTCCAACCTAGCGCCCGTTGGAGCACCATACTCGAAAAGAGGTGTTTGATCCATATGTGTATGTGGAATGGAAGGATGAAATCAAACAAAGATAAAATTGGACCAAAAGATACTAGTTAAAACAGCTACCGTTCCCAGGCAACAGCGCCAGAAAGCTTGTTGACACCAAAGGTGGCAAAAGGAAAAAGACCATAAGCATACGGTTGTCAAGTGTAGCTTTCACCGGGAGTATTCCAGGTATCATATTTTCCACAGGGAACGAGAAGTGAGTTAACTAGGAATATGGTTATAACCTATGATGGATCAAGGGAGACTATGATAACTGGGTTGAGAGGTTCGATATAGCAAAGATATCTAACAAGGTATAGCTGGTTATAGTGGCTTTATCAGCCCTTCTCTTGCAAGAGGCGATGGGATAGATCAGAAAGAGGACAAAACTCTAATCGGACCGCACCATCATGTTGTATTGAGGCCCTACCTTTTAAGAACTTATCTTACACACGGGGTGGAATACGAAGACTAGATAGGGCTGTCACTTCCTACTAGCATCCACTGACTTTCCGTGCGATAAGCAGTTTACAAAGGTAAGATCTAGTCTAGACACCACGTCTACAATATTCTTACTACTTTAACCTCAGCTAAATGCTAAAGCACTCTACTTAAAGTAAAGCGACGAACAAGCGTGAAAAGTTGTATAATAGGTAAACCAGATTTAGAATATTGAATGCTATAAAGAACTCGAAAGAAGTCACTTACAAGAGCTAAACTTACAAGAGACTCACAAACGCCGAGGAAGATTCCTGATAGGCCCAGGGCTTTCTCCAAAAGACTTCCTTCACTCTCCTCCAACCAGCATAGCACTACTAGAGAGCTCCGCTAAGAGACTAAGGAGTAGTGTTTCTCCAATGAGGCATGAATGATAAGAGAGCTCTAGGGGTCTATTTATAGCTAAAGGTGGAGTAGGGGCTACTCCGGTGCCACGTTAGCGATCCGCGTCACCTTCATCAACCACCGTAGGATCAAACCGACCTCAGAACCGTCTTTGAGTGGATGGTGTTGATTTCCAGCATCTGGGGAGTGAGTGAGGCGGTTGTGGGAGTTGGAACCGCCATAGGGGCGGTCGGCCGACCCCCCCCCTACTGGCCTGTAGGCCCTCTCTGGTCCTTCTAGAAGGTGCCCCACTGGTCAGGGACCCAGTGGGGGGGGGGGTAGCCACCATGGGCGGTCGGCCGACCCCCTATAGGGGTCTGTGGCCCCACCTCTGCCTTCTGGATGCTGGTCCCACCTATCGTATGTGTTGGATGTTTGTTCTAGGTTGATTGTCACGCTTATCTCCTTGATGTGGGCCCATGGATCTTCGTGATGTAAATCTGAACCGTTGAGAGGAAGCACACTTGGATCCAAGGGGTAGAAAGTGCTTTAGAGAGTGTTTCTTGGATCATGGGGGCTTGGAAGGCCTAGTGGCCCCACAGGGAGGTTGGCCGCCCCCCTAAGTGGGCCCACTAGCTCTTAAAAGTCCCCATTTGTCATTACCTGCACTCAAATAGTCAAGGGACATGTGGAACTAGTTATTGGGTAAAATATGTTCATGTTATGCTTGTCTTTCTTTGATTTTGAGGATGTTGATGGTATTTTGATAGTGAAAAAATAGCTCATTCTTACCGTCAACACTTTCCGGTTTGACATGTACTACAAAGTTTATCCTTCTCAAATACCACATCCTTGATTCCTCTAACCATCTCCTTCTTGACAAGCTTCTTGAGAGTTGACATTCCCACATGTGCTAGCCTTCTATGCCATAACCAATCCAAAGAAGACTTGGAGAACAAGCAAGTTTGCAAGCTAGCTTCATTTGAAGTGAAGTCCACTAGATAGAGATTGTTGTGCCAGAATCCTTTGAAGATCAATGAAGAGTCATCCACCTTTGTCACAACTACCTCACTTGGTGTGAATAAACATTGAAAACTGAGGTCGCAAAGTTGACCAGCCGAAAGAAGGTTGAAGCTCAATGATTGTACTAGCAAAACATTTGAGATTGATTGCTCGAGATAGCAAGTTTTCCATGTCCTTGCACTTTCCCTTTTGAATTATCCCCAAAGGTTATCTTTTCTTGACTTGCACAATCCTCATCAAGTGTGGTGAACATCCGGGGGTCACCGGTCATGTGTTGAGTGCATCCACTATCAATTACCCAATGGCTTCCACCAGTCTTGTAGTTCACCTACACACAAGCATTTTGGAGTTAACCTTGTTGTTTGGGAACCCACACCTAGTGGGCCCCCATAGCCTTGTCAACCAACTCCTTAGCAACCCACAACACTCTAGGCTTCTTCTTCTTCAGGGGTGGACCAAGAAACACCACTTGAGGTCTACCCTTGGAATCTTTGTTGATGATATAGTGTGCATCATGACCAAAGGGCCTTGTGTGCTTGGGCATAGATTGAGGTGGTGGAGTGGCGCAATCATATGCAAAGTGTCCAGCTTTGTCACACTCAAAACACCTCTTTGGCTTAGGCTTTGGCTTGCCTTCATTTTGAGTCTTGCTCTTGTTCTTGTAGTAGTTATTTGCTTCAATCTTGACCTTTGCCTTCATCACTTGATTTTCCTTGAAACCAATCCCGGCCTTGTCAACCTTCATCACGGTATTCATCAAGAGCTCACTTTGAAGATTGTGGCCCTTGATGAACTTCTCCAACCCATTAGTAAGCTTGTTCGTCTCAATCTTGAGTCTTGTATTTTCCTCTCTTAAGAACTCAAGCAAGAGTGAAGTATCCTTCTCTTCTTTATTTTGAGGCTTGATGAAAATAGGATTGTTGGACTTGAGCATGATAAGTTCTTCCTTGAGCTTAGCATTGTCATTCTTCATCTTGACATAGTCCTCATACTTGTCGGCCTCAACTACATTGTTGCCCTTGCACTTAGCACTTTTCTCACAAGCAACATCATCAATCAAGTCATCGCAAGAGGTAGCTACATCAAGCTTCACAACCGGGTTAAGAGCAACATGTGTGACAAGATCATTGTGTTGACGTCAAAAATGGGTCATGACGTCAACACCGTGCAAGGCCTGTGGAGACCGTGCAGAAGTAGAGTCTTGATCACCTAAACCTCTTAGATGGCAATGCCACTTCGGTTGATTAATCTTAGGCGTGCTAGTCAATTTGACCTATAATTGACAAGGAGATGAAACTGTCGAATTATGGAACTTGCTGGTTGTTGCCAGACAGTTCCATAGATGTGCGGCTCCCATATAGCCGATGGTCAAAGGAAATTGGCTAGAAAGCCAACTCCTAGCAATACAGAGCATGATAATAAGATGTAAACGACTATCCTTGATATATCATTGATAAAGCATATAATCAGCCGATATCATTGGTGTGTGTGGTAAAGATACGATACATGCAACAATTACCGATTCAAACTACCAAACCTACTAAACATAGCAGATAAAGATTAACCATTAACAGAGGTGTGTTCCCATGCAGCCATGATGATAATTAACCCGATATTTTAGCTTACTCACTAGCATTGGGGTGTTTCCATGCAACCATAAAAGTAAATAAGCTAAACCATGTCTAGTATATTTAATAGATCTAATCATGTTGAAACAGTAGAAGCACATGCATCGTATGAATAAAGCGCAACCAAAACAACTATTTTAGCGGATATGGAGTCCATGAAGCATGAACAACATCCATATGCTTAGTCACAAACGGATCTAAGATTAGGCCGACGTAACCCAACACACTTGGCAGTGGGGTCCGTTAGATGCAGTCGTACCAAGTATGTTAAGCCAAATCCATCTACTCTCAAACCAATCTAATACCCAGTCATATGTCTCAAACCCAAAACATAATCACGACCAACAGATTAGCCGATGAGATCCTAGATCTACGACTTTGGAGTGTATAAGAGTGGATGCACACAAAACCATAGATCTAGATAGAATTAAAGCGCAAGCCAATCTGTTGATTGAGATTGGGTAGGATATTGTTGCGATAGATAAACAATGCATAACAAACAGATAACTTAATGAATCTATTAGATTGCTAATCTAATAAAGTCGATAACTAGCTTGAAGCAATGACTCATGTCAGATTGAAGCAATGCAACCCCATGAACACCGATAACTAGCTCAAATCGAGCTTACATGAGTTACAAAATACAACCATATAAATGAGACATGAACCGAGGCTAGATTTATAAGCAAAACGGAGGTCAATCTAGTCAATGCAACCCTATTCGTCAAAGGTTTACTGAGATCTACTCTACTCCTACTCTTAAGGTTTGGCCGGTGGCCAAAAGATTGTATGTTTGATTGATTGGATGTCCTCTACAACTCTCTAGACCTCGCTATTTATAGACCATAGCGCTAACCCTAATCCAACACAGCTACTAACCAAAAATAAGGAAACAAAGTTGACTTGGGCTCTAATCTTCCAACGAAACCCACCATGTGTATCCCGCCATCGATGCGTGACACTTTCTCCTCGTAATTCCCTCTAAGTCGGTTTCCTTGATCACTCGTCCAGGTCCACATGTATAGTAACATTTGCTTTGTCATTAGGACCCATCTATACGTATTTGGATCATGCCAAAATATGGTGTCAATACATGCCCCCTAGTTTTAGGATAAAGTTCATTTTATTCACAAAATTACAGGTCTCCGCTTCTTCTTTAGTTGATCTAGCCGAGCTCATGTATTCACCAAATTGCCACTTGTTCCCCTTCCGCTTGACTTTCAACCCTAACATCTCAAGCAATCCTGACGCCACCATTGATTTGGGTACAAGACTTTGCATCATCCACTCGACGTACGCCAATTCCTGCAACAAGATGGCTTCGCTAGATTTCATCCCTGAGGTACAGTTCTGTTAACCCCCTTTACTATCCCTTTTCTGACATTTTCATCTTTGTTTCCCAAAAATTGGATCCAGGAACTTAAGAGCAATGTGTTGATTGCATTGGCTGACCAACCAAATTGTTATTTTCTTGGCCCCGTGGGCAATCCTGACCCAACTACTGTTATCGTGGCCGAGACCAATAGAATACCTTTCAAGCAATCATCCATGAAGTGAAGTCAATGGAACAAAAAGACTTCATTCAGAAATTGGCCATCTGCCATCCTAGGCTGGAGGAATTAGTTCGTGAAACTCTCCAATCACAGAAATACTTGTTGGGGAAATATTGAGCAGTGCCTATCTCTTTCTTTATCGAATATGAAGAAGAATGAACCCATGTTTGAGGCAGTCTGCTACTTCTGGTCCAATACTTATAATGATTTCATCTTCGGTCATGGACCAATGACCCTACTCTGGCCGATATTCATATGTTGACCGGCCTCAATATCATAGGAGATGTCCATCCTCTCCGCTTGGCCACCAAGTCTTCAATTTCTACAAAGAATTTCAAGACCGGAGGCTGGGGCTAGTATATCAACAATAGTGAATCTGCCTCCAAAACCATTACTGACAATGGACGTGTGCTCTATCTGAACATGTGGCTAGACATATTCCTCTTCTGTGGACAATCCTGCACACTAATTGGCAATTACCTTTCTTTGGTCGAACACGTCAACTCCCAGAGTGACATTCCATTGGGTAAGTACTTGTTATGTGCCCTTTATCATCTCCTAAATCAAGTATATTAGCACCTAGTGAAGAATGAAATTGTCCCCACCATCATAGGGCCATGGTGGCTTCTCCAGCTATGGCTCAATTTGCAGATGCATAGAATTGTCATCTTGGACCTGACATCTTTGTCTTTCACCTCGAAAACCTACCTGGAGGAAAGTGAGAGAGATTTAACTGAAGGGGAAAAATCTAGATGATGTATGTCCTTTGGTGAAGCAGCATCGACTGTTGTCATCAGCAAGACGATTGGGGACTTTTTCAAACTTTTTTACAAAGGTTTTTCCACAGATATCCTGAAGTGGTTCGCTTATTCAGACGTTTTGGACTTTGAGCTCCCTTTTACCTTCAGATTCCATGCGAGATATGTAGACCAACACTCTTTACTGATGATCTGGTCAAACCCTGTCTGCTGCCAACAGAGGTAGACATGGCAGAGAGAAGCCTCCTATCTCATATGAATTCTATAATCCTTTCGTCGCAGCAAGACAAATAGGATCCCTTCGCCCCAAGCCTCTTCTTTGCTGACAAACTCCAATCTTGGGAAGCAGTGCACTCGAGGTTGGAATTCAACCGGATTAAACAAATTGAAAGATCCCTTCCCCCTGTCCTCGTTAAAGATCACATCTGTCAGGCCTTCACTTCTTCTCTATTCGTCACTTGGTGGTTCGAATGGAGCCAATACCTCTTCAGTGGAGCGGTGGCTACTTACTGCTCGTTGTTAGATCTTGCCTTCTATCTAGCCCCAAGGTACTGTTCATTACCAACAATACTTTAGCCACCTTTGTGTTGCTCTCTCAACTCTTCTTCAGTAGGATCTCGAAGGACTCAGTCCTCCCCCAATGACTTACGACCACTAGTGCTCCAATCCTATGCTCGGTTGGGGAGCGCCATCATTAAAGGTGTTGATGCAGAGGAAGGCTGACAAACTGTCTGACCATCAAATTCTGAGTTCCTTCATGAGAACTACCGGCTCTTCTGGTTCCAAGAAGCCCAAGAACCCCAGGACTGCCAAAACCAAGATTAAAATGACAGCCAAGCTAGACGATAGTTAGCTGAATATATTGACCGATGTTATCACTGCAGAGGTATATCATCCTCTTTTCTTTGGTTTTTCCTAGCTTGAGATCCTGGATGAAACTTTTCAACCTCTCAGGAAGAAGAAAGGACAGCTCGCCTTTAGGCTAAACTCAGTGTGGATATGGGAACGCTGCCCTCTTCTAATGACACAACATTGAACGCCCATCAAGGTACCTCTTAAGAACTATCTTTTTCATTTTAGCCGATGATTCCCTTATCGCAAGCGGAATCACTTTACCAATCACCATTATTCTCAGGACACTCCCCTGAGAACTCGTCGGCTGCACCTGCTTCGGAGACCAGGTATGATATAAGATTTGCTGCCCCATCATACAGCTCATGACTTATTGCACTTTCTATTCCTGCAGGAGCAGACTTCCCACCTCTCGGTTCCCTTCGCTCTGGAAGACTATCATCGGAACGGGAACCGACACACAATAGTCAGTAAATTCCACTCCACTTCTTGAAGACGTAAGGACCCGGCTTAAGTTGTTAACCCCCTTAATGCCATGCATGAGGAACTTGAAAACTTTGAGTGAAACCGCATTTGGGTCTTAGTGCCACCACCACCAAGTTGCCACCCTATAGGAACCAAGTGGGTTTTCAAAAACAAACAAAGTGAGGACGGAGTGGTAGTGTGTAACAAGGCTAGGTTGGTAGCGCAAGGCTTTTGTCAAAAGGAGGGAATAGATTATGAAGAAACCTTTGCCCCCGTTGCCCGTTTAGAAGCCATTAGAATTCTTTTAGCCTTTGCCGCTTCTAAGGGGTTCAAATTTTTTCAAATGGACGTTAAGAGTGCTTTCTTGAACGGGTACAGAGAGGAGAAAGTGTATGTTAGGCAACCTCCCGGTTTCGAAAATCCCAAGTTTCCAAACCATGTTTTTAAACTTCACAAAGCTTTGTATGGTTTGAAACAAGCCCCTAGAGCATGGTATGATAGGTTGAAAATGTTTTTGCTTGCTTAGGGTTTTAAAATGGGATCAGTCGATAAAACACTTTTTCTCCTCAAGCAAGGCAAAAACACTCTCTAGTCCAAATTTATGTGGATGATATCATTTTCAGTGGTTCTTCTCATGCTCTTGTAGCCAAGTTTGCAGATTTTATGAGCAGAGAATTTGAGATGAGCATGATGGGAGAGTTGACTTTCTTTCTTGGGTTGCAAATCAAGCAAACCCGGGAAGGGACGTTTGTCCACTAAGGCAAGTACACGAAGGATATTCTGAAGAAGTTTGACATGGGTGAGGCGAAGCCTCTTTCGATGCCCATGTCAACTACGACTGCCTTGGATGCGGACGAGGATGGAGAGTCGGTTGATCAGACGGAGTACCAAAGCATGATCGGGGCGCTTTTCTACTTGACGGCGACCCGGCCAGACATACAATTCGTCGTTTGCTTGTGTGCGCGCTTTCAGGCGTCTCCATGCACTTCGCACAGGCAGGCGTTGAAACGCATCATGAGGTACTTGCGCTTCACAACCGAATTTGGTCTTTGGTTTTCGGCCTCTTCCTCTCTTGTGCTTTGCGGCTATTCCGATGCTGATTTTGCCGGTTGTCGTCTTGATCGGAAGTCCACTTCTGGAACTTGTCAATTTCTTGGGTCTTCTCTTGTGTCTTGGTCTTCTCATAAACAGTCTAGCGTGGCTCAGTCGACCTGCGAAGCTGAATACATTGTCACCGCTAGCTATTGTTCGCAGTTGATTTGGATGATTGCAACTTTGAAGGATTTTGGTCTTGTGCTTACTAAAGTGCCTCTGCTTTGTGATAGCACGAGTGTCATTAGTCTGGCCAAAAATCTCGTGCTCCATTCTAAGACCAAGCACATTGACGTTCATTTTCACTTCTTGAGAGATCACTACGAGAAGGGCGACATTGAACTCCGGCATGTCGATACCCAAAACCAGCTTGCGGACATTCTCACAAAACCTTTGGATCAAGCTGCGTTTTCTCACCTTGGGGGAGAGTTGGGTGTTTGCTTCCCTTTTTAGTTGAGGGAAGCTTTTGTGCATCATTTCTTTTCTTTTAGTTTTTATTTGACTTTCCTTTTGTTTTCTTCGGTTTTTAATTGGTGTCGGTTTGCTTTTTGTATCTCATTGCATTTGTGACATAGTTCATTTTGAGCTTCATACCTATAGCTGATATAATGAAAATATGCTCTATTTGAGGTGCTTTATGTGTTTATGGTGTTGTTTAACTTAGACTCTCTTTGATCTCTTGATATACAATAGAGCTAAGTTAGAAAAGCTTTAAAACTGAATTTCATTCTATATGTCACCTCTGAAATGACACTAGCATGTGTAGGCTTTTGAAGATCCCTTTTAGTTGTTTTGTATATAGATTGTAACTATGGCTCTTCATTGTCTCATTCACTTCCGTTGAGCACCATGCTTAAACTTTCTCTAAAATGAAGTAGCTCTATGAATAGTGAGTTGATAAGATTGAGTTGGGTTTGCATTTGTGAGCACTTCACCGTTGTTCGAGACTGCTTCCCATGTGAGTTAAACTTGAGCGGTGTCATGTATGACCGAAACCGGTGGTGTTAAGCTCTTTGGCTTTGCCCAGTTGATAAGTGGCTTCACTTTGCTTACAATCACTCGCATACACCTGTAGTGTGCCTAAAACTGATTTTGGCTGCAAAACTCTGAAAAATGAAAATTTTGATTCAGTTTGGATCATTGGCTTGTTGTTTGATCTTTGCTAGGTATAGTTTACTCGTTATACATGAGACAGTTTTTGAGGTTGATCTTATCTTGTATGCCATGTTTATTCGTCTTTCGGTGGTGATACCCTTTCTCTGCTCACACATGTAAACTTCTCTAAACTAGCTTCTAGAGTAATCTTTAGCTCACCTAGAGTCTTTCTTGGGCACTTAGAGCTTTTCCTATTCTCACAAGATCACATCACTTAGAGCATCCTTTCATTGTCTTAGCTCTATGTATGAAGCTTTTGCACTCATTTTGCACTTCATGGTATTTGTGGCCGCTATCTTGTGTTTTGAGCTTTGATGAGATACATGTGTCAACAAGGGGGAGAATAATGTGCATTTCATCATATTCATCCAAGGGGGAGAATTCGTGCATTTGTGAAAATCTTGCATTTTGGCTCTTTTCACCCTTCCTGGTACCTTGAGTGTGCACTTTCCCAGGGGGAGCTTTTGCTAGATGTGTTGAGCCTTTGCCTCTTCTGGAGGGTCTAGCTTGTGTTGTTGGCCCCGACAGGTTTCGATTGGTGTTTTGAGCTTTGATAGCTGAAATTGGTGTTGCAATTGGTATCTTTGGTTTGCTAGTGGTGTTGAGCCCGTTTCTGCCTCTTCTTGAGGGCTAGCTTTGTTTTGCTTGGTTGTGTCGAGCCGTTGCCCATGTCTTTGGGAACCAAGTTTTGGATGTGTTTTGCCTCTCTCAAGTGACCTCGTTTTGGCTTACTTAGCTTTTGGTCATTTGGAGAAGCTTTACCTTGTGGCTCAAATCTGAAATGCACTCATCAAGGGGGAGATTCCGAACACATGGTTGATACGTGTCCATATTGTTTAGTTTTATGATGAGTGATTGCTCAACATTTCAGTGTTTTAGTTTGAGTGGTTATACTAACCCTCTTGCGAAAGCAAATGTGTGCCTGTCTATCGGCTTGTGGTGTGTAGGTACTAGGCCCAGAGACAGTGGTCAATGGCGTGGTGAAGGTCGAGTAGAGGCTTGCCGTGCTGATGGACTGAGAAAGATGAAAGGAGGAAGCGGGGCTCGGACCGACAGACCGGGGCACCGGTGGACTAGCTGTGGTGGCTAGTACTTGGCACCAGCGAGCGCGAGAAGACATGGAGGTAGACTGTGTTGACCAAGTCAAGATCGCCGGCAAGCGAGTCGAGCAGGAGGCTCAAGGGACTCAAAGCCGGGCCGGGCGAGGACGAGGTGGCACGAGTCGAGCGGTTTGATGGTTTGAGCCTCAACACCATCGGTGGACGGTTTCCGAGTTTGGGCCTCAAAACTCAGGGTTCGGTAGTTGAGCCTAAAGCTACCGGTGGCGGGTTTCGTGGGTTGGGCCTCAAAACCCGGGTGGAGCTTCTGAGGAAGCAGGGATGACACGTGGCGGAATCCTAGAGGTTGCATCGAGGCGACGACAAGTCCAGGCAGGAACCGGGGCCGTCCATTCAAATGAGTGGCTGGGAGTTACCCAACTTGGATTACAGTGTCTTAGGACTAGTTAATTCGGTCATGTATCTAGGGGGTCCTTGGGAAATAGCCAAAGCCCGTTAAGTAGGGGATGAAGGGGTATCCCTCATCCTATCTCTTGCATTACTCTCTCCCACCTTCTACTCCTAGGTTTTCCCTTCCCCTAGCTTTTCTTGCTTGAGATCCACGGAGTCTCATGTAAAAACTTGAGATTGTGTTCGGAAATCGGAGGCCTTACCCTCCGTAAGCCATGGTTAGTTCGATTTCATGATCGTGTCCCTTGATTGCTTGTGTTCTTCGTGTTTTGCTTTTTGCTTCTCTTTGATCCTGAGATGGGATCTTTTGATTGAGAGTAGTTCTTGCCAATCCATTTGAACCAAGTTGTTTGTAATCGTGAGGCGCATCTTTGCACCAAAGGAATTCTCCTCAAACCTCACGAGTACGCAGATCGGGCAATTTCTTTGCCAAGTTCGTCGGTTCTTGAGTTTTTCCAGAAATCCTCGTTTTCCCGTTAATCCGAACCAAATTGAGCGATGATTTCTTTGGGATAGCTCCTCCATAGTCTTGGGATCATGCCCACAAAATTTGGTGACTATTGGTGAAGATTTGGTTGGGTTTTGAAAGGATTTGGGGAAGAGAAATCGAGTTTCGCATTCACTGCGTTCTGATCGGGGGCAGCGGACACTCCATCATTTTGCGTCGGATGCTAGGGCTCACCCAAGCTAGCGTCCGTCGCGCTCTCTGTCTGCGCGTGTGAGTTTGGCATCGGACGCTCGCCAGCATCCGTCGGCCTCACATCAGACGCGTCCATCGCCTGGAGGCCCTCTTGGGTTGCTCTCTGTCTTCGCGTCAGACGCTAAGCTCCAGCATCTATCACCAAGGGTTCGACATCGTCCGTCACACCCCAACGGCGCGTCTGTCGCCTGTCTTCCCAGCGTTCGTTGGCTGCTTTTCGGTGATTTGATCTGGGTTCTTGACACTTTCCCATAGGGGTTGAGAACTAAATCTTTGAGGTCTCCGGTGAGATTTTCTCTACTACCGGTGAGCTTTCATTTCTCTGATTTCATTTGAATATTTTGGGAAGAGTGGCCCGAATATTTTGTGAGAAATTTGAGGCTCCCATTCACCCCCTCTGGTCACCGTTCTCGGTCCTTCACAATGCCAAGATGCTCTTGGGATCTTCCTTTGCCAGGATTGATGGTAGACTCTTCGGCTTTAGATCCATCGACTCCTCGATTCCGATCTACAATATTAGACGATTAAGTCCTTTACTCACTTAATCTGGCTATCTTGATTGCCATCACATGGATTTCCTTGTCGTTCACTGGCCCTCTGTCTTTTGGAAGACCTCGCCGATGCCATCAACACGACGGTGGACTTCATCCACACCCGTGGGTTGATGCCAAAGGAGCATCTGGCGGACATATCGGTGTGCATCCGGGAACTAATCCTCCATTCCGTTGCCTCTGAAGCCTCCTTTGACCTTCCTGGAGCTGAGGTCATCGACGTATAACTCTTCGGCATCATGGACTGTCGCTTTGTCAACACCCGTACCAGGGACATCTTCCTTGATGCCTTAGAGGGCTTAGAGTCTATGGGGAAAGCTATTGCCGAGGTGACTCTTCACGGTCGTTAGCGTTGTTGACGGTTATTTCACCATGTTTTTACACCTTCAAAACCGTCAACAAAACATCATTTAGAGAACTAATGAGCAAGTGTAGAGTAACTTGTGTGCAAATAACATGGTTCCACATGTACATGTCATTATTTGTATGCAAGAATGTAAACCAGGCAAAATAGAGTGCTGGAGGCCCCATATGCAGGTCGGCCGACCTACATATGGACCCAACAGGCCCAGCACCTACACCACTATACTGTACACCTGTCCCGGAGGTCCCACAAGAAAGGCAGGAGCCAATGGCCCCAAACACAGGTCGACCGCCCTGGGTTTGGAGGCTTCCTGGCCTACCACGTCACCACAATCTAAGAGAGAGTAGCCCAAGCCAATTCCAACCCTTGGATCAAGTGGTGATCAACATCTACGCTCCAGGAGCTTAGCACATGGATCCCTGAACCCACACCAGCGGATAAACATCACAGAAGTGACGAACAAGCTCTATGACACGTGGGCCAGCCTTCTAGAAGGCCGAGGCAGCTCAGAGGAGTCATAGGGGGGCGGCCAACCCCCCCTATGGGGGTTACTTCCTCGCACAAGGTCCCTGACCAGTGGGGACCTATTCTAGAAGACTTAGCTAGGCCCATAGGTCATAGGGGGGGTCGGCCGACCCCCTTAAGTACCTTTCAGAGCTCCCCGAGGCTCCCACCGCCTCTCTGCATGCCGCCATGCATCAGAAGTACCTCTGCCATTGATCTAAGGTTGTTGCAAGGATGGTTTGATCCGACGGTGCTTGATGGAGCTCTCCTGGATTGCTGACGTGGCACTGGAGTAGCCCCTAGTCCAACTTGGGCTATAAATACCCCCCTAGGACTTCACTCTCACTCATGACTCATTGGAGGAAAACTACTCCTTAGTAGCTTAGCGAAGCTCTGCTGTAGTGCTATGATAGTAGGAAGAGAGTGAGGGAAGTCTTCTGGAGAAAGCCCCGGATCTGTCGGGAATCTTCTCTAGAGCTGCGCCTTAGCAGATGCGATCCTCTCGTAAGTTCAACACTTGTAAGTGATACATCCGAGTTCTTTATAGCATTTGATATTCTAAATCTGGTTTAGTTGTTGTACATCTTTCCGCGCTTGTTCATCACTTTACTTTAAGTAGAGTGCTTTAGCCTTAATGTTGGGTTAAAGTAGTAAGAATAGTGTAGACGTGGTGTCTAGACTAGATATTGCCTTTGTAAACCGCTTATGGCACGGATTGTTTGTGGTAGCTAGTAGGTGGTGACAGCCCTATCTAGTCTTTGTATTCCACCACATGTGTAACATAAGTTCTTAAAAGGTAGGGCTCAATACAACATGATGGCGCAGTCTGGTAGGAGTTTTATCTCTTACTGATCTATCCCATCGCCTCCTGCAAGAGAAGGGTTGATAAAGCCAATATAACCAGCTTGCCTTGTTAGATATCTTTGACATATAGAACCTCTCAACCCAAATACCATAGACTCCTTTGTCTCATCATAGGACATAACCTTATTCCTAGTTAATTCACTTCTCATTCCCTCAGGAAAATATGATATCTGGAATACTCCCGGTGAAAGCTACACTTGACAACCGTATGTTTGTGGTCTTTTATCCGTTCGCCACATTTGGTGTCAACAAGCGTCAACTTTTAAAGCAATTATAAACATGATAATTGGATCAAACAAATATAATATCTAGAAATATAGGGCTTTATCTAACAATTTCCATGAGTTTTGGTATTTCATTATTTTCTAGGGACCACTCCAGAAAACAGCAATAAAGAGAATCAAATCAGAGAAGATATCAAATAAATCTCGCGGAGATAGACATGCCAATTTACTCAAGGAGGATCCCGCAGACACTAGAGCAAAGCGGGCCCCAAAGCCTGCCAGGTGGGGTCGGCCGGCATGGGGTGGGGCCGGGCGACACCCCCCCCCCCCCCGGCCCACAGGTCGTCGTCTTCTGGAAGCTTCCTTCACCGTCTTTCAAGATTAATCTGAGCCCTATCTTAAGTCGGTTTGATCCAACGGCTGTCGTGCATTCCACTAGGCTATAAATAGAGGGTAGACCCCCCCTGGAGTCATCCCTAGGTCATTTGAAGATCCATTCAATCTAAGTCATAGGAGATCTAGTCATCCAGAGCTACAAACCTTAGTTTATCTAGAGCACGTTCTAGTTCATAGCATAGCCTAGTTAGATTCGAGAGTAGAGGAAGTCAATAGACATCAATCAATATTGGACTCCCAATGTTGTCAAGAGATTGGGGTCTGGTATAGTTCTTATTCTCTTATTCTCTTTTAGTATTTATCTACAGTTGTATGATATTTATAGGCAACACTATTCTTCATTAATATGTTCTTGTTTATTTTGTTCATTGTCTATGTTAATATGTCTAGTATAGTTAGTTTGCTATTGAGTTCATGCACATGTTTGTATACGCTCGTCTATTCGGTCATATGGCGAGTGGTAGGCAGTATGTAGGCATGGTGCTTAGATACTTTGCTTATCTGCGGATGCCCCCATCTGTGTCGGGTCATGGGGTAGATCATGGACGTGACGGGTCCATTGAGTCCTTTGTAGGCTTCCCCCTGTACAGTGGTTTGGTAGGGAGGAATTGTGAGGTTGAGGATATCTTGTTATATCTGAGGTTTCTGAACCCAACTCATCATGTTTATGGCCCCATTGTGATTGGGAACATTGGTAGTATTACTTAACAATGATTACTAGATGTACTTGCACTAACTAGCATAACTTTTGTGACAGAACCTCCTAAGAACATGACCCACTTGCCAGGATTATCGTCCACCCAACTTTAATCCCAACAAATGATCCAAGTCTTACAAGATCCATCAGGTGTCATCGGATTAAACCGAGTCATTCACCCCTTTCCGAGCAAGATCGTCTCATTACAGACATTGCAGGAGTAATACAGTAATTTAATTTACAATAAAGCAGCAGAATTTATAAGTCATATTACAAACCATAAGTTTTGAAAACATAACTTAAGTATTATACGAATATATTACATCAAGCTAGTGATAAAGAGTTTATCTCACAACCAACCGAGGTACTCTGCCCAAGAGTCAAGCAACTACAATTATTCCTCATCATCCTTGACACTAACAATGGTCATGTAGCAGGGGGCTACACAGACTGCATTTGCAACATCATCTGCAACAAGGGTTAACAAACCCTGAGTACTAGAGTACTCAACAAGTCTTACCCGACAAATAAATTGTGGTGGATATATAACAATATGCAAGTAATAGGATTCAAGGTAGGGTTTTGCAAGAATCAAGTATTTTGCATAAATGAGCATTTATAAAATAGTTGTAATTGATTCATTTTTCTTAAATAGTTACTCAAGTACCGATCGGAATGTTTTGATCGATAACGAGGCAACAACCATCTCCAAAAAGGAATCATCATGTATCATGTTTAAGTGTATTACTATGCGGAAGAACAGTGAGCTAAGTCTCCATAACCGAGGAGCATGACGATTCGAACCGATTAAACCCAGCTGGGGATTCTCAATCACATGACATATGCAGCACTAAAGCACACATATGACTACCTTTCCCCAGATCCTCCAGCCAAGACCGGGGTTTCGCTACCCGAGAGCACAGTACACCTCCACCCGACTCCACGAACCAGGAGGGTACACACTACTCTCGCCATCTCACCACTCCCAGTGTGGATTAACCGTTCTTAAGACTGGAATAGCCAGAGTCCGGCTTCCAAAAGTATATGATCAGTACTCCAAATTCTTAACTCATGCAATTCAACAGCGGACGGTTCCTAATGACACAGGCGGAGAGAACCCGCTCACCAGTCGCTACTGATGGCTCCCAAACACCGTGTCCGCCCGGTCCCGATTATTACTTCCATCAAAATATTCCTTTCTCAAAAGTGCATAACCATTTGCCATAGCAATACGTTATGTGTAGATGACCGGAAATCATCTACCAGTTATCATTCTAAGCATACTAAGCAGTGATAGAAACTTGCGTATTTAAAATAGATATCAAGGTGTATGAATTAAATACTTCAAGGATAACGCTATGCATCAAGTAGGAATTTAATGGAATAGTAATCATGCAATAATTAACCATAAGTGTATTTAAATAAAAACTTTTAAATACAAGGTAAGGTTTAAATGCACCGGGGCTTGCCTTGGTTTGCAGGATAAACAGTCTCTGGTTCAATACCATAGATATCAAACCCAACTTCGTAATGTTGATTATCCAAACCAATTATATGATGGACCTCTCCACTAACAATAGGATTATCTACATGATAATGATATGCCTAGATGATGCTTAAATATAAACATGATGCTTAATAATCACAAAGCATATGGTTAAGTGATGACAAATCAAGTTTAAGAATCTTGAGTACAACTTTCCTTCACAAAGGAAACAAAACTTTGTTCATTAGGTAATTAACCAATTCATGTTTAATTAACTAATTAATTTAATAATTATGTCCAAAAGAACTAAGTACTCAACAACAAATCAAATGACATGTTCATATCTTTGTTTGTCACTGAACAATGACCATGTTCTGCAATCAATCCAAATTCACTCAAATCCTATAGTGATTACGGTTTCTAATTGTCTTTATTTAATTAGTTATTAATTATCTAAATAATCAAGTTTTAAAAGTTTGTCCAATGGACCTCAAACTTTTTATACAGCCAGGTATAGATACATACAGGTTGCATAAATATTTTCATGATTTTTGGAATTTTAAAAATAGAGCATGAAAAATCATTGAAAATGGCTTTTCTAATTACATTAGACATTTTTACAGAATTAAAAATGTATTGGACAACATTATATTATATTTTTATTAAATACTACACATATTTGAGAGTACCCATAATTAATTTCATGATTTATAGCTATACAAAAAAATAGATATAAAAATAACAAAATGTAGTACTCTTCATTTTCACAAAATAGAAAACTAACTATAGATGAGTCACTGACAAGCGGGGCCAAGATGTCAGCTCTCTCTCTAACCCTAGCCAGCGGCGTCGGCGACCTTAAAACATAGCGGTGCGTCACCGCCGACGACCAAACCGAACAACCAACACCCGCACCATGTTCTACACTTCATCCCACATCCAACGAGGTAAAACAGAGCTACTCCTATCCTTCACAGAGGTCTCACCGACGGCAATGGCGGAGCTCATGGCTCGGCCATGATCACGCCAGCGACTACAAGCCATATATGACTCAAACAAGCACCTAGAACTACTCAGCAACTCAACATGAGCATGATGCACAGGCTAAAAGCACCAGACGGACTTTACAATACCAAGAACGACTATGTCGGCGACCATGGCGCATGACGGAGATCTGGACGACATGCGCGGGCCAAACCAAGGCAAAACAAGAACTACCGACTCCATAATCATGATCAGCATACTACTACGAAGCTAAAACATCAATCAATTGAAAGAATCATCAAGTAACAAGCTCTCACAACGAGTGACACCGACGCGGCGACGTGAACTCGTCGGAGCGACGTGGCCAGAGCACTAAGGCTCGAATCAAGGACAACTAAGCAGCTAGGGACTATCAGTGTCTCACCCCGAAGCCGATGCTCGCGCTAACTCGGACGGAGATGGAACAGAGAGCTCGGTCGATGATAACCGTGCCAGCGGAGAAGATGAACAGCGGCAATGTCACGTTCCAAAAGCTGTGATCCACCAAATGCAAAACGAAAAGGCACATCGGGATCGGTATGGAGCAAGGATTACAAAACAACAAACGAAATGACAATGTGGCTCCTATATAGTCCAGACTACGGTGAACCCGATCGGCGGAGGTCTTGCCGGAGCCAAGGAAGACGACAGACCGCTGATCGATTCAGAGGGATTAAGCTTCTAACAAGCGGCTCTGGAGATAGAGGATGTCAAGGCGAAACTAGCGAAGTGCTTGGTTGAAGTTTGTAGTGGCTGGTTTGATCAACAAAGATCGCCGGAGTAGAGGTGGCGCACGGAGATGGAAGATCTGAGAAGAAATCGATATGTTCTCGGTGCTAGGGTACTTATAGAGGCCAAGGGATGGATATATAAGGATCGTGGCGTCGTCGCGAAGGTCGTGGAATAGTTTAGGCGCGACGAGAAGCCTTGAGAAGGACGGCGATGACGACCTTCTAAACGTCAGCCGCCATGAGCGGCGCGGTGGCAGATAGCTGCCCTAGAGGCACTGTTCACCATATTACAGAACTGCCACTCATTTCATTTTGCAAATTAGACCCCCTTCCAAACGTTTTTAGGAAAAGGTGCAAATACGAAAGTTGTTCCAAAATTCATAATCTACAACTTTGTCAATATCAACTTTTTCATATTCTGCTTAGTTTTCAAAATGCATATTGGAATTTAAATTCAAGTTTAAATTGAATTATCCCCTTTACATTATCTCTGTATTTTTGAATATAACTTCAAAATCTCCAAAAATAACTTTTGTTGGATTTATTAAACTCTACAACTTTGCTTTAACACTTATATGTTAATTCCTTTTATTTTTAGAATTTCATATTTGAGGTACTATTTAACCTCCTCTAAATTAGGGTTTC
This sequence comes from Microstegium vimineum, assembly GCA_022036555.1. NCBI lineage: Eukaryota > Viridiplantae > Streptophyta > Magnoliopsida > Poales > Poaceae > Microstegium > Microstegium vimineum. The sequence continues at coordinate 23,182,923 of CM039127.1, read as the reverse complement.
TGGATTTTTGTTTTAGATTCAACATTTGGAATACATTACAAACAAGCACAAACTAATTTAAGCACATACAAATAAAATTGTTTAAGTTTAATGCATACCAAGGTTTTCAAATCATATGAATGATGCTTATGCATATGATGACATGGTATAATTTTAATATTAAAACACCAGAGGTGTTACAGCTTTGACGGTAGCTAGAATACTTAGGAGTTATTTCTTTATTCCTTGTATTAGACGACGCTTGTGTAGTGACTAGAATGCTCTAGAAAATTTTATCCTTATTATTATGATGATGACTAAACTATTTATCCTATAATATATATATATTTATCATGTGACTTACCCCTGTTTAAGAGTAGAGATCATTAATGGTTTAATCCCTTCATTTATTTTATATGCTTGTTATCAATACTATAGATTATCAGTTTTGCTAGACCTTCCCAGTGGTAGAATATAAATAACAACCTGGCAATACTCTAGGTAAAATGCTACAATGGTATATTTAATCTATCCACTTGCAGAATCATTAGTTCTTTACAATTCCATATCTATCATTATTTATTTCTGCCTAGTCACACATATATTTAGAATAATTCATAAGTACCATAAAATATTCCTAGCTTTATAATTAGGGATGACAACCTAGTTCCATGCCTAGGAGTATAAGATAAAAGATAAGTGGCTAGTTGCTAAAGGCAAGTTAATTACATACCATGCATTTTTGGCGTCATTGCTAAAAACTATGTTCTTGGTGATGTCGTTAAGAAATGTCAACAAGCATTTTTGACGCTGTTGTCGGGGAAGGTATTTAAACTTAGGAAGTATTGATAACCATATGCAAATAAATAAAGATCGATCAACCAATCAACATCTTACTCAAACATGTTTACCCTTGTTTCTATCTATCTGTGTATCTTATGCAGGGTAAATGAATGCACGTTTTTTCTCTTCTAGATAATTTCACTTTAAATCTAGAGAAACTCCTTCGAAGAAAGCCGAAGTTTGCACAAGTGAAGGATACTAGCAATTCACAATGAGAAACACCCTCAACTGAAGCTCACTCTTCGGGAGAGGAAGCTTAAACATCAGAAGAAGAACAAACGGGATCAATTTTAGCAATTGCTTTTGAACCTATGGCCGAGAAGACACTACGTGAGTTCTCTGCCCCAACTACTACCAACATCCGTACTGGATCTGTTGTTAATGTTGGAGAGAATAGATTCAAGCTCAAGCCTGCTCTCATTACCATGGTTCAAGCAAATAAATTCTGTGGAAAGGCTCATAAAGATGCAAGTGCACACTTACAAAACTTTCTTGAGATCTACAACACCTTCACGATAAAAGGAGTATCGAGAGATGCTACTCTACTTCGCCTTTTCCTATTTTCACTTTTGGGGAAAGCAAAAAAGTGGTTCTACACGAACAAAGATATCAACACTACATGGAATAAGTGTACCACTTCTTTCCTGGCCAAGTTCTTTCCAACAGGCAAGACCAATGCTCTGCGTGGGAAAATTTCAAGCTTTCAACAACAACATGATGAATCATTCGCCGAAGCATGGGAACGTTTTCAAGATTACATCGCGAGCTGTCCTCATCATGGAATGGAGAATTAGCTATTGTTGCAGACTTTCTATCACAGACTAGTCACTAGTTCCCGTGAATCTATGGATGCCGCAGTTGGAGGAGCTTTCCTATCACTTAAGCTCTCCGATGCAACATCACTGTGTTAGAAGATAACCTCTAATCAGAGTTGGAACGAAGAAAGTAACCAACCTCGGAAGAGAGGAGGAGGCATACATCAACTCAAGGAATCTAACATGGTCACCACCAAGTTAGACCTTATTATGAAGAAGCTTGAAAGCCAAGACATCGAGAAGAGAGATGCCATGCATATCAATGACTCTCGCATGACTTGTGAAGAGTGTGGAGGCATTGGGCATTTAGGAAACAATTGTCCTAAATTGAAAGATGATGTGAACTTCATCATCAACAACAACAACTATATCGTCCTCAGCAAGGCTAAGGATGGAATCAACCGAACCAAGGATGGAATCTATAACCTCGACAAGGTAATAACCAAGGTAACAACAATTATAATTTTCCACCTTTAAGAGATCTAGTTGCTGGTCAGTCCAAACTACTTGAACAAATGTCTAAAAAGGTAGCATCCAATGATAAAGCTCTAGAAAATATAAATACTAGGATGGATACCTTTTCTTCTGCTATAAAAAATCAGAATAGCTTCAATAAAATGCTAGAAATACAATTAACTCAGCTGGCAGCTGTTGTTCCCCCAATGAAGGAAGGTAAGATTCCGGGCCAATCGGAAAATTTAGAAACTTCAAATCGTGTCAACATTTTCAATGCAGAAAACTACTACACTCAGCCCGCTGATGTGAAGTGGATTGACTATTCACTTCCCGAGAAAAAATGTGACCCAGGGAGGCCTGTCATTCCTATCTCCATAGGATGTCACACCTTCCTAGAAGCTATCTGCGATTTCGGTGCAAGTGTCAACATTATGCCTAAGGTAATTTATAAAAGATATTGGGAGATCCCCTGTTATACACAAACATGGGTTTATAGCTTGTAGATCAGTCTATCTATTACCCCGAGGGAGTTTTAGAAGAAGTCATCATTAGAGTGGGACAATCATTTGTTCCAATTGACTTTGTGGTCATGGAGACAAAAGGAGATGAAAGAGCACCCATCATATTGGACCGACCATTCTTATGTACAACCAAAGCCATCATCTATGCGAAGCATGCTAAGATTGTCTTTTTCATAAAAGACAAGAAAGAGAAGTTCTCATTCAAGAACCGCATGCCCAACACTCCTGCACTACCACGAAGGAAGTATGAACAAGATCAACCAGCAGTACCCAAGAAGAAGAAGAATAATAATAGAAGAAGAAGAAAGAACAAGCAGAGCCAGATCTCAGAAGGAGCAGTCTAGATGATCAACCTAGTCAACACGGAGCACGATCACTTACTAGCCTCACCATACGTAGTCAAGAAGGGAGACCCAGGAGTACCAACCATTGAATACGCAATCAGAAAGATAGTCTTCCCTTTGACCTTCTGCGACACAGGATCAAGGGTCAACATAATGTCAAAGGTAACTTATGATCATTTATTTGAAGTTATACCTTTGTACCCAACCTACATGTAGTTGTAGATGGCGGACTTGACGTATAGATTTCCCGAAGACATAGCAAAGAACATAGCGGTACAAATTCAAGATTCACATATTCCTGTGGACTTTGTAGTACTTGACATGCAGGATGAAGAAGACATGACTCTTATCCAAGGGAGATCGTTCCTCAACACCGCTAGAGCCGTCATCTTCATCCCATCTGGACAAATCCACTTCAACCTACTCATTGGAAAGGTATGCTGCAAATTTAATAGTTATGCTAATCATACACAGCCTAAGAAGCGACGCAACAGAATGAGACGCCATACCCGCCGTCAAGCAACCCAACCGTTGAAGGATGGATGGGTGGACTATCCTGGAGAAGTCACAAGATACGAAGACCGATTCAATGAGGAGGAACAAGAACAAGAAGAAGTGGAAAAACCTCGCTGGGACGAGTGGGGACAAGAAATCGAAAGAATGGAGCTACGCGCAAAAGAAGAAGCAGAAGAGACACGAGTACAAGCACAACAATGGTGGGAGGAGAAATAAGATACGCAACTACATAAAGAGGCATCGTCTGAGTCAACCTCAGATGATAAACCTGACAAGTACTCTCTCTCCTATCTAGTCTTATCAGTAGACTATAAATCTCGTTCCTTTGCCACAAGGTAAAAATGGTAGTTACCTAATTAGTTATCATTAGTAATCTATCACCTTTATCTTTTTGCATATTAAAGGAAAACAAAATAAATATTTATTTGTCATTGCATCATGAAAAAATAATAAGCCCCATGTGAGAGAACTTATGGTGTTACCATAAGGAAACTTACTGTGGTGGCACAAAAAAATTCCCTTGCATTATAAAATAGAAAATTCTAAAAAAGAGATGAGACATTCAATGCCTGCTAGAATCTATTAAAATTTAAATTAGCTCATAAGAATATTCAATTACTCTTTTGGCTAACCGTTAATTGTCATAATGGAGCCTCGAGTTTTGTTTGTTCTTGTTGGAGTATAACCATGTAGGATTGAAAGCATCAATGAGGAGTGAGTCCAACCAGGAGGCTACTTCCAAAGATCATTCAAATCTACTATAGCAAAATCAAGCTTGGGGGAGGGCACCCCCAGTTATCAGGTAAGTACACCTATGCTATTTATCGAGTCTATCTTATAGTCATAAAATATTAAAAAAATATATGAGCACATGAAGGTATTATAGTATCATAAGAAAACTTAAAATTGCCAAAAATTATATGGGCACATGAAGGTCCATGGTTGTCAAGAATTAAGAGTCCTAAATAAAGATATGTTTCGTTAGGGTGTGTGTTTAATTTATTAGAGTCAATAAAAGCTATGAACTTTAATTTTGTCTTAGAAATGATGAATAGTTGCTCTGTCATAATCCCTTTTAAGTACCTAGTTTTCAACCTTGAATTCTCCTAAGTTTAACTTAAAACTACTTTGATTTGAGAATTTACTCTTAACCTAAAACTTGTGGAGGCATACACTTAAACTAATTCGAGGTAGTTGGGAGATATGACATGAAAGTCTGAGCTGCTATTTATCTTACTCCTAGCAATACTAAGTTCTGGTGATTTATCTTTTGAAAATTTAAAATCTTACATGATGAGCTCTTGTATGACATATTTTAAATTCCTACCAAAGCCATATACATTTATACATTTAGATTAGGAAGACTCATTCATGCTACTTGTCTTTGTATTAAGTGTTGTCAACCTTTAGACCCTGTGAAGAGTCTCATCATGCTTTTAAATCAAGATCATGTACACACCACCCAAATATTCACTACTCTATACTGGAGTAGGCGCAACAACATGTCATTCATCCACCAGAAAAAGGTCTTACTCTTACACTAAGAGTAACCACCACCAAAAATATCCATTTCCAATAAATGCTCCAAAGTTCTTGTTATATTCTCTTATCAGTTTTTCTTGGTAATAGAAATATGAGCTATGCAAAAGCTATTCGAAAAAAATAGAAAAAGAAAGAGAGGAATTAAAAATGGACAAGTGTCTAACGCACCTCTCAAGAAAAATAAATAAAGAATAAGATAGCTCATACTCTCTAGCCATATTGTTCAAATTTTCCAAATTCCAAAAGAGAGAATCATTTCAAGGAGCAAAGTAGAATTAGGTTTTTCACCATCACCACCATATATCCACCATATCCATACATCTGCACATCTTGACTTGATTGTATGACTTGACTCTTTGTGGATCTATTGTTTGACTTCACAATATATACAGAGTAAGTATGCTAACCTTGTTAAGTCATTCCTATGAAACTGCACTACATTTACTAGTATAGGAGGGCATAACATTATTGCCTCAGTGAGATCCACAAATACCACATACATAAGAGACTTGAGGGTGTCATACAATTAAGCTCTGAGTTTTATTTCAAAAACTTTGCAAAACTCAGAATTGTGCTAGAGTGAAGAGTTTGAGACATAGTGCCTGACTTGATTACTCTGTCTTTTGATTGCTCAATACCCAAGTGATAGTAAAAGCGCCATGATTAATGGTAATATGGATGAGTTCGAAAGTTAGAGTATTTTTTTTTTGTAATTCATAGAAGAATTTTTGTTTGAAAGCATGTGAACTTTTGAGGTGTGAAAGCATTGCAACAACTCCTGATCCAAGTTTATTAGAAAGGGTTTGCTAGGGACTAGCAAAGGGTAAGCTTGGGGGAGCATGTTGACGGTCGTTAGCGCCAAATTTTAAGGCAATTATAAACATGATAATTGGATCAATCAAATATAATATCTAGAAATATAGGGCTTTATCTAACAATTTCCACGAGTTTTGGCATTTCATTATTTTCCAGGGACCATTGCAGAAAAGAGCAATAAAGAGAATCAAATCAGAGAACATATCGAATAAATCCCGCAGAGATACACATGCCAATTTACTCAAGGAGGATACCGCAGACACCGAAGCAAAGCGGGGGCCCAGAGCCTGTCAGGTGGGGCCGGCCGACATGGGGTGGGGCCGGGTGGCACCCCCTAGGCCCACAGGTCGTCGTCTTCTGGAAGCTTCCTCCATCGCCTTTGAAGATTAATCTGAGCCCTACCTTAAGTCGGTTTGTTCAAAAGGCTATCGTGCATCCCACTAGACTATAAATAGAGGGCAAACCCCCTGGAGACATCCCTAGGTCATTTGAAGATCTATTCATTCTAAGTCATAGGAGATCTAGTCATCTAGAGCTACAAACCATAGTTCATCTAGAGCACTTTCTAGTTCATATCATAGCCTAGTTAGATTCGAGAGTAAAGGAAGTCAAGATACGTCAATCGATCTTGGACTCCCGACGTTGTCAAGAGATTGGAGTCTGGTACAATTCTTATTCTCTTATTCTCTTTTAGTATTTATCTACAGTTGTATGATATCTATAGGCAACACTATTCTTCATTAATATGTTCTTGTTTATTTTGTTCATTGACCATGTTAATATGTCTAGTATAGTTAGTTTGCTATTGAGTTCATGCACATGTTTGTATAGCGCTCGTCTATTCGGTCGTATGGCGAGTGGTAGGCAGTATGTAGACATGGTGCTTAGATACTTTGCTTATCTACGGATGCCCCCATCTGTGCTGGGTCGTGGGGTAGATCGTGGACGTGACGGGTCCATTGAGTCCTTTGTAGGCCTCCTCCCGTGCAGTGGTTTGGTAGGGAGGAATTGTCAGGTTGAGGATATCTTGTTATATCTGAGGTTTCTGAACTCAACTCTTTCTGTTCATGGCTCCATTGTGGTTGGGAACATTGGTAGTATCACTTAACAATGGTTACTAGATGTACTTGCACTAACTAGCGTAGCTTTGATGGTAGCTAGAATACTTAGAAGTTATTTCTTATTACTTGTATTAGACGACGCTTGTGTAGTGACTAGAATGATATAGAAAATTTTATCCTTATTCTAATGATGATGACTAATCTATTTACCCTATACCATATATATTTATTACGTGACTTACCTTATTTAAGAGTAGAGATCATTGATGGTTTAATCTCTTCATTCATTTCATATGCTTGTTATCAATACTATAGATTATCAGTTTTGCTAGACCTTCCTAGTGGTAGAATATAAATGAGAACCTAGTAATACTCTAGGTAAAATGCTACAATGGTATATTTAATCTGTTTGCTTGCAGAATCATTAGTTCTTTATAATTCCATATCTATCATTATTTATTTCTACCTAGTCACACAAATATTTAGAATAACTCATAAGTACCATAAAATATTCCTAGCTTTATAATTAGGGATGATAACCTAGTTCCATGCTTAGGAGTATAAGGTAAAAGATAAGTGGCTAGTTGCTAAAGATAAGTTAATTACATACCATACATTTTTTATGTCATTGCTAAGAACTATGTTCTTGGTGATGTCATTAAGAAATGCCAACAGTGACGCCCATTGTTGACGGTGAAAATTTCATAATTTTCTATGCTCAAAATCACCGTCAACAGCCTCACAATGAAGGGACATAAGCATATCATGAGTATATTTTATCCAATAACTAGTTCCACATGTATATGGAGTATTTCTTGCAGGACTATAGGAAATGTAGAGAAATGAGCTAGTGGGACCCACATAGGGGGGTCGGCCGACCACCCTATGGGGCCCACCATCCATCCCAAGCACCCACATGGTAAGAAGGGTCCACCTGTCATAGTAAGGGGTCACTACCCCTCTTGTGCAGATCGGCCGGCCCATCAATGGGCACCACCAAAGTTCTAACCACTCCATGACATGTGGGCCATGCTTCTAGAAGGTCTAGAGTGGTCCCACATGTCATAGGGGGGGTCGGCCGACCCCCCCAAGGTGGCTTGGTGGCCACTCCTTTATCCAACCACCATTTGCATGCTGCCATGCAAAGATGCACATGCTGAATTAAAGAAGCACATACTAAATTATCTTGCATCATTGATCTAAAGGCGGTTAGGATCCAAGGGCTCTCATCATCCATCACGCGGATCGATGACGTGGCGGTGGAGTAGCCCCTACTCCACCTCTCCACTATAAATACCCTCTCACTCCCTCTCATTCAAGACACACCACAAGGAGGAGCTCTCCACTCTCTCTCAAGATGTAGCACTTGTAGTAGTGTTAGTGTTGTTAGGAGTTAGAGTGAGCCTCTCGTCTTCAGCTCTAGTCTTCCAGGAGGTCTGGCATGCTTCTAGTATTTATTTCTCTCTTTGTAAGACTTGAGTTATTTTATATAGTTATCTTCTCTACTTTGCCTTAGTACTTTACTTTATTGCAGCATGACTAGTTATGTTGTATTGGTTGTTAGCATAGTCATAGTTGTTTGATAGTAAGATAATGGTAGTATACCTTTGCACTGGTTCACCGCCCTTAACCCGGTGCTCTAATCAATTTCACCGGACGTCGGATTAGAGTAGTGAGATATAGTGTAGACATGGTTTCTAGACTATACGCTTACCTGTGTCTGCGGCTTGTCCAACGGTTTATTTGTGGTACCTAGTAGGGGTGACAGACCTATCTAGGCTTTGATCCCACTACGTTTGGCCAAGTTCTTAAAGCGTAGTCCTTGTGCTAGACAGTTTAGCACCCTTCTCATCCCTTTCTGTTGCTAAGTGGTCTAGTGGCCCGAAGTGCAATTGTGTATGAATATTGTTCTTGCTTGATATGACTTGTCTTGCTAAGTTAGAACTAGCAAGTAGAGATAGATATTTGAAAACCTTATGCTTGCTCGTTGTCCTCCTCGCTCACTAAACTACTCTTTATCATTGGAACTTCTCCTGTGTGTTATTGCACTTATCATATATATCATTTACCCCTACCATAGTTTAGTTGGTATATTAGTTAGTGGATCACCATGGTTAGATATCATATTCTTTAACCATTGCTTCCCTGAGGATAAATACGATACCTTGGAATACTCCTGGTGAAATGCTACAATGGTATTTCTGTGCGCTTGCAGAATATTCTACATGAGCATAATAAATACCAACAAGCATTTCTGGCGTCATTACCGGAGATAGGGATTTATCTCTATTTTTGGTGCGACGCTATGAAATGTCAACACCCATGGAGGAATTGCTGGCTCGCTTTGCGTTAGAATAGAAACCAGCCCGTCTGTACATAAGTTTGGATTTGTATGCCTGTGAACAACTGCTCTGCTCTGTAGAGTTTTATCTTGCTTGAAGACGTTGCCCCTGCATCGTCAGGCTACCTTGATATATCTCGTCCAAATCTTGTGCATAATGTATGTTTCTTTTATTATTTCTACTTTAAAGGCGATGCATATCGCATCGGCTATTGCCAACTGAATGTCGGTTGTTTTTACACTAAAGGCGATGTGTATTACATCGGTTGTTTGCTATCACATCGACGATGATACTAGTTTACGCTCTCAGAGCCGATCGCTTGAACCGGCTATCGACTGTCTTCGCTCAGCCTGAAGACGCCTCCTTCGTGCATCTTCTCGGAGAAGCATGTCATGTCCTCGAAACTCCATTCACCCTGACCAGCATAAGCAATACTGGCTGACGAGTCAGCCAACACCACCTCGACGGTGTCTCCAACCCACTAGATCAGGCTCTGATGCATGGTGGATGGGATGCAGCAATTTGCACGGATCCAGTCTCTTCTGAAGAGTATGTTGTATATGCCCTTGGCGTCGACCACGAAGAAGGTAGTGGTCATACTCTTACTACCGACTGTCAGCTCGACATATACAACCCCTTTAGTGACTGATATGTTGCCGCTGAAATCTGTCAGTCTGATATCGGTCGGGCTCAAGTCTTCCATCTTCTTTCCTAGCTTACTAAATGTCGAGTATGGCATGAGGTTGATAGCTGCTCCTCCATCAACCAACATCTTGGTCAGAAGCTTTCCATCCACGAACTCCTTCACGTAGAGAGCCTTTAGATGTAAGTACTTCTTCGACTTCTCAAAAGTTGTGTTGTCCGTCTGGTATATCCACTGAGCCACAGCCACCTCTGCCTCTTCGTTGTCGGATTCTTGCTTCTGACCGGCAACCCTGAACTCAGCGGGTAGCATAAAGATGGTGGAGACGGACACCGACGCCTTCCCCTTGTCCTTCTCGGTCGTTTGCTTGACTCACCACACCTTGAGTCTTTTCTCCCGCAACTCGTCGTTCCTCAGCCGCTAGACCTAACGCTTCTAACTCTTGGTCAATCCCCGGGACACCATTGGTCTTGTTGCCATGCATGGCTTTCACTCGCCGTGCCCTAATCGACTACCCTTTCACCCAGCCGATCGTGGATGCTTTCTATTTTTCACGTCGATTCACTTTGTAACTCAGCCTTTGTTGTATGGATCGGCAGTTGTCTCTCGACTTCTTGTACTCCCGGTACTGACTGCTACACTCCAGGCAATTGTTTGGGGAAGGGAGCCTCAACCCCATGTTCCAACAGTGTACGAAGAAAGGACAATTCCATTGATATTCGTTTTCTTCCTCGATGTTCTTCTCCTCTTTATGGTACCTTTCATATTCCTCTTGCTCAAGCCATTCCCAGTACTCTAAAGGGTTATGAGGTTGCTACGCTAGTTGGAAAACAAAACTTTTCTACCCCATAAACCAGGAACTAGTGTTAGTCATAGATCACGGGATTACCACTAAACGCACAGGTGCCGCCGAAGCGACTCAACATAGTCGTACGCGTCGTGGCAGTGCCGTGCAGTTGCGAGGTCGTCCGTCTCAATGTCCCCTTTGTGCGGTTCGTCCTTGTGCTCCAGATGCAGCACCTCCGAGAAATCTCATACGTGCAGGGAAGAAGTGTCATACCTCTGGACTGCTAGGTCCGCGAGGAGTACTAGGTGTGAGCATGCGGAGGGCGACGTCGGCTGCCAAAAGGCGTGGATCGACTAAACTCGCCTCCCACCCTCCCCTTGCTTATATAGGCGTCCTAATGAGCTCCCACGATCGAGGGCCATTAGTAACCCTAAACCTAGTCTAATTCGGGTCCAACCCGAATTAGACTTTCAGCCCTTTAAGCGTGTGACCCTATGGGTTCGCGTGCACATAGACATGGCCCGAGTACTCCTACTCGACCAATAGTTGATAGCGGCATCTAGCAAGGCATGTCAACTCCTATGTATACGCAATGATCATATCAGACAAACCACCACAAAACCATATACATGTTATTCCCTTGCCTAATGATATTTGGTCCAACTCGTGGGTTAACACTTAACCCAAATACGGCCATGCATTTCATGATCAAATCTTTCGATTGGTCCAATGATATCTCTCTCCTATAGAGAGTGGAAAATTCCATCTCGATAGACTATCATGATCGACTATCATGATTGACTATCTTGATCGACTATGTGTCACAGCATGTTTCCCGACAAACCCGAAAGCTACTTTTAACACCGTATTTTGGCACGGCTGGATACGCGTTTATGGGCCCCTAGCAGGCCTTCGGAGGAAGCATCTGAGATGGACCCGAAAGATCGACTAAATAAATAAGAGATCATGAAGGGATCTTTCGACCAATTTCAACAACACGCACACGGCGATCTTGGTGATGGAGTAAATTGAGGCCCAAGTCATGGTTTGTTTCCTTATTATTAGGACTTGCGTGACGACCGATTAGGGTATATGCTATGGTCTATAAATAGCAAGGCATAGGGAATGAGAAGGACATCCAATCAATCAAACATACAACTTAGTCCTTAGTTTTCGGCCTTCGGCCACCCCTAGGAGTAGGAGTAGAGTAGATTTCGGTGAACCTTCGACGGATTGGGCTGCATCGACTAGATCGACCTCCGGTTTGCTTATAAATTTAGCCTTGGTTCATGTCTCGTTTGTACAGCTGTATTGTGTAACTCGTGCAAGCTTGGTATGAGCTAGTTATCGGTTTGAATCTATTGTTCATGGGGCTGCATTGCTTCAATCTCACATGAATCATGACTTCAAGCTAGTTATCGACTCTATTAGATTGACGATCTAATAGATTCATCAAGTTATCGATATTGTCTGTTATGCTTTGTTTAATCTATTGCTACAATATCTTGCCCAATCTCATCTAATAGATTGGTCTACGCTTTATTTCAATATAGATCTATTTGCCTCTGTTGCATTCTTTCTTTACATTCAGAGAGGCGATAGATCTAAGATTATATTGGCTAATTCATTAGTTACGGTTGTTACATGTTGCGGGTTCAAGACATGTATTCGGTCATTAGATTGGTTTGAATATAGTTGGATCTGGCTCAACATATGCGGTACGGCTGCATCTTACGAACCCCACTGCCACGTGTGTTGAGTTATGTCTGTTCAGACTTAGATCCGTCCGGTGTCGAATACATGGATCTTGTTCAAGCTTCATGGACCCCATATCGGCTAACGTAACCGATCTGGTTATGCTTCAATCATACGATGCATGTGTTTTGCCGTTCCAATCTATTAGATCTATTAAGTATACTGGACGTGGCTCGGCTTGTTTACTTTTATGGCTGCATGGAAACACCCCAATGCTAGTAAATCGGTCGGGTTATCGGGTTAATTATCATCATGACTGTATGGGAACACACCTCTATTGATGGTTAATCTTTATCTGGTATGTTTAGTAGATCTGATGGTTTGGTGATGGTAATGTTACATGTATCACATCTTTACATTGTTATCATCATGTGATCGGCTGAATCATGCACCTTAGGATTAATGTCTTGCGATAGCCGTTCATATATCATCTTAATGTTTTCAACTATTTGGAGTTGACTCTTTAGTCAGTCTTCTATATTCATCGACTATATGAGAGCCGCACACTCATAGAACTGTCTGGCAACAACCGACAGGTTCCATAATTTAACGTTTCATCTCCTTGTCAATTGTAGGTTAAATTGACTGGCACGCCTGGAATCGATCATCGAAGTGGCTTAAGCCGCTTAAGGGGTCCAGGAGATCAAGCTCTGCCGCTGCACGGTCTTCGCAGGCCCTACGCAGTGCTGACGCCGGAAGCCCCATTTTTTGCGTCAACAGCTAACTTCATAACTACCTAGACACAGAGTAGCGTTTGGTAGTCTCTAAATAGGTCATTTCACATCTTGAGTACATACGACAATCTCAGGTCTAAGGACATAACATACATGATGTGTATAGAGACAATCTCATGTTGGATCAGTTCAGCCCCATGTCATACATGTACTCACATTATTAGTTTCACATCTCTATGTCTATGACTTGTGAAACATAGTCATCAACTAATAATGTGCTGATCTAATATTTATGTGTTTCTAGCACGAACTGCGATCAGGGACAACTTTAGAATAACCATACAAGTAAAAGAGTTTCACAAACAATTCACATAATTGCTAATCGATACAAGATGTTTTAATGGATATTCATTGAACTCATAACATGTCATGGATACAAGGAAATACAATCATCTCTATGATTACCTCTATGACATACTCACAATAGTCTCCCACTTGCACTAGAGTTAATATCAAAGATATCTAATACCCATAGCTCTCATGTGCGCCTCATGCTTAGGCTGTGAAAAAGCCTTTGTCAAAGGATCTGCAACATCAAAATTTGTATGTATCTTGCACATCTTGATCTCATCTCAACCGACGAACTCTCGAATGAGATGAAACTTTCGAAGTACATGTTTGTTCTTTTGGTGATTCCTAGGCTCCTTAGCCTGCGTAATCACCCCATTGTTATCACAATGAAGATTCAATGGGCAAGATGCATTCGTAAACACACCAAGCTCAATGAGGAACCTCCTCATCCAAATAACTTCCCTTGCAGCATCAGAAGCTGCAACGTACTCGACTTTTGTTGCAGGATCGATCACCGTCTCCTGCTTGAAACTTTTTCAACTTACAACACAACCATTATTGTGAAAACAAAATCTGATTGAGACTGTGAATCATTCATATCAGTTTGGAAGCTGGCATCGGTGAAACCATTTACAACGAGCTTCTCCTCACCTCCACAGATCAGGAACACATCTTTAGTTCTTCTCAAGTACTTAAGGATGTTTTTAACAAGCGTCCAGTGACTCTCATCTGGATTAGCTTGGTACCTGCACGCAACACTTAGAGCATATGAGAGGTCTGGGCGAGTACATATCATGGTGTATATGATGAAACCAACGACTGAAGCGTATGGAACCTTACTCATGCGCTTCTGCTCATCAGCTTTCGTAGAACACTGCTTCTCGCTAAAACGCATACCATGTGACATAGACAAGAACCCTCTCTTGGATTGTTCTATGTTGAATTGTTTCAATACCTTGTCAATGTACGTATCTTGGCTTAGTCCTATAAACCTTTTTGATCTATCTCTATAGATTTTGATGCCCAAAATGTATGTTGCTTCTCCTAAATCCTTCATAGAAAAATTGTTATTCAATGAAGTCTTTATGGATTGTAACATAGGAATGTCATTCCCAATCAATAATATGTCATCCACATACAAGATTAGAAATACAACAACGCTCCCACTTTCCTTTTTTAAACACAAGATTCTTCTTCATTCTGACGGAAGCCAAACCTTTTGACCACTTCATCAAAACGAATGTTCCAACTATGAGATGCTTGCTTTAACCCATAAATGGATTTCTGTAGCTTGCATATTTTTCCAGCATTATTAGGATCAACAAAACTTTCGGGCTGTATCATATACATATCCTCTTCCAAATTTCCATTTAGAAAGACTGTTGCTAGAATGATCCAGATAGATTTAAGCATCGCTACCGGCAAGAATGTCTTGTCATAGTCAACTCCTTAAACTTTCCGAAAACCCTTTGCAACAAGTCGAGCTTTATAGACGTGAACGTTTCCATCCATATCCTTTTTCTTTTTATAGATCCATTTGCACTCAATAGGTTTAACCACATCAGGCGGGTCAACCAAGTTCCAAACTTGATTGTCTCTTATGGAATCTATCTCGGATCTGATGACACTTTGTCATTCCTCAAAATATGGGTCCATCATTGCTTCCGCGTATGTCGCAGGTTCGTCATTGTCTAACAATAACACTTCCCCACGTGTCTTATGGATTCTTGCTGACCTTCGTGTTTGTGGTGGTGTTTCTATTGACACAGATATCTCAACTTGTTCTGCTACATTAGCATCACTTGTAGAGTCATTCTTTATTGGCTCATCTTAAACTTCTTGAAGATACACCTTTTGTCCAATTTTCTCTATATTGAGAAACTCTTTCTCTAAGAAAATATCGTTTCAAGCAACAAACACTTTGCCCTCTGATCGGTTGTAGAAGTAATACTCTAAAGTTTCCTTTGAATATCCCACGAAAAAATATTTGTCCGACTTGGGTGTTAGTTTATCTAACATAAGTCGTTTGACATAAACTTCGTAACCCCAAATCTTTAGAGAAGACAAACTGACACTCTTACCAGTCCACATCTCATATGATGTCTTAACTACGGACTTAGACGGTACCCTATTGAATGTGAAAGCGGTTGTTTATATAGCATATCCCCAAAACGAGAGTGGTAGGTCTAACTGACTCATCATAGATCGAACCATGTCCAACAAAGTCCGATTATATTGCTCAGACACGCTGTTTCTCTGAGGCGTTTCAGGTGGTGTAAGCTGTGAAAAAATTCCGCAAATCTTTAGATGGTTGGTAAACTCGTGGCTCAAATATTCACCTCCACGATCAAATCGCAAAGCTTTAATTTTCTTACCACGTTGATTCTTTACTTTATTTTAAAATTCTTTGAACTTTTTAAATGTCTTACACTTATGTTTCATTAAGTAGACATATCCATATTTATTAAAGTCATCAGTGAAGGTTATGAAGTACTGACGGATACTAAATGTCGTTTAATAATACTTAATATTTTTTTAAGTTAGTTTATATATATAGGATTTTTTTGCGACGTATGTATATTAATATATATATATAGGACTATTAAATACAAGTGACACTGTAATAATAAAATTGGTTCCATTTTTTTTATCCGTGCCCCGTCGATCTTGCTGAACCCTATTCGAGGGTTTCTTTTGTTCCCTGTCGCGTTGGATCCCCACCATAATCCTTCTCCGTTCCGGTTCCCGACCAGGCCTGAAAGGAAAAGGCCCTTCCCAGCCTCGCCGGCTCGCCGCCCCCCGCCGCGCCTGCCATGGACTTCCCGGATCAGGACGTCGACGTTTTGAGCGAGGACTACGACGTCCACGACGGCGGCGCCGAGGCCGAGGCCGACGGCGGCGGGGACTCGTCGGGCTCCTCCTCCCCGTCCTCGTCCTCGTCGTCCTCTGCCGCCGCGTCCTCATCATCCTCAAGTGGCGGCTCAAGCCGCAGCAGCAGCGGCGGCGCTGCCGGTGAGGGCGAGGATGGCGCCGACGAGGGGGGCGGTGAGGAATACGATTCGTCCAGCCTCATAGCCACGAGGGACACCGGCGCCGCCGGCTACCGGGACGATGAGAGGGGGGAGTATGAGGACGAGGAGGAGAGAGATTTGTTCGGCTCAGACAACGAAGAGTACGTCAGAACCCAGGCGCGCAGCCACTACCTAGTCCCAGGTCCGCCTCTCGTCAAATACTAAAGTTGGGTACCAATGCCCTAGAGTCAGTTTCCAGATTGGATAGTAGTAGCTTCTGTGTTGCCATTGAATTAGCCAGGAGGCCGATTCTGAATCCTGCCAAGTTTATGCAATGGTTTTGTTGTGAGTAGGTTGTTCGTATTGTTTCGTAAGATGGGGTGCACTTTGGCACTGTACAAATTTCCACTTTAAAATGTGTAAATAGTGAATCTTTCACTTTCCATGATTCTCTGCTTGTTTCTTCCTCATCAACCTTCCTCAGGCGTAATGTGGGAGGTTTATTGTAGGGTTATATGGACCTTTGCCTTCTGACCTTTTGTATTATTAGGCTTTTTTTGTTTTGTTTTTGTGCAGCATAGTATTTTACCATATCAGTAGGCAATAGTTTTACTTCAAACCATTTAATGCAAAGTTGGATAGTAGTTTGTTGGGAAGCATACGTCTAGCCATTTTCATTTCCAACTTTCATACCACTGTAAATTGTGACTGAAGAATACGGCCTTTGCGAAATGAATTCTCAAAGCCTTTTCTGGGTGAATAATACCAGCTCACAGAAGACATGAACTCTGAAGTTTTTACTCAAGGATCACAACTAATCACAATTATAATGTAGCAGATAGTTACAGTTTTGAGGATACACTATACATCTTCACATCGAGAACCTCCCTGAAAGTTACTACACGTTTCTTTTCTGGGGTTAGCTGACAGAGGTATAGCAGTGGACACCAGACACAGGCTTTATATCAAATTCTGCTGTTTAAATGCCCATTCAACCTATCAGTACTCTGTTATAGAAGGACCCTTGCTGTATGAGAAATAATGTGACGAATGAACAGATTTTTTTCATGGGCAAGATACTTTATTGGAGGGCTTAGTGCAACTAATGCTTTTAAAAGCTTGAGTGGATTTGTATTGAAAGGTGCAAGTATCAGTATTTTAATTCATCATGGGCAATTTCTTGCAGTGCTTCCTGCAATACGGAACACTAATAATCATTCTCGAGGAGGCTTCGGAGGACGTGGTGGTAGAGGCCCACCACTTCTTCCAAGGCCAGGAGGCCATCCAGGGCGACATAGCTTTGGTTATGGGAGATTCGGGAACGGACGTCATGTTGAAGGTTTAGTTTCAGATATGAAGCTTAATAAGAGCGAAGAAACATTGTCTAGAAAAGCTGTTACTTTTCAGGAGGTGTGTAGTATTATCATGTTCATTTCATTTTCTGACTGTACTCTTCTATGTGGAGTCATGTTGTTTGTCTCTCATGCAGCCTTGTGAGATTGCATGCTTAAGTCGCGCTGAGGGTGGAGAGGTGTATTTTAATGATCGCAGCTTGGTAAGACCTTGGAGTTGCAAACTGGCATTGATTTCTCTTCACAGTAAATAGCTGCTAAAAAATGTCTATGTTTTTAGCTTTTCTTGTTATGTTAGATAGATGTTCTAACGTCCTTTATGTTTTCTAGAGGCTCTTCAAACGTGAAATCTGTGATTACATCGGTGCAGATCTCAATAAAGGATTTGAGTCATTTATAGAGAAGAGAGGTACATTCTTTTTATAACTCATGTGCTTGTTCTCTAGTCTCTAAATCATTGGTATTTACTACTCTTAGTGTATTAGTGTATGAATCTGTTGCTGCCTGTACCTCACATTTTCTTTCAATTAACATGATATATTGCTTAAATTGAATAGACCACTTCTTATGCCATCTACACAGTAGTAACATAGAGAATACAAGTAGAACTTGTTTCAAACAGTAGATAAAAGGGAGGGGAAAACTCAATTCAGTTGCCATACACACAGTAGTAACATAGAGAATACAGGTAGAAGTTGTTTCAAATAGTAGAGAAAAGGGAGGGGAAAACTCAATTCAGTTTTCTCCTTTTGCTTTCTACATATGGATACTGAAAAGCAGTAATTCTGCTATTGGAAGTTAGTCTTTTCTTTTTAAAATTGTTGCATCTGAGGGTTTTGCTTCATGATGAATTTGGTTCAATACTTCAATGTCAGATTTGGGTTCCGAAGGATTTGGCGACCTACTCGCATGCATACGAAATTCCAACATACTTCTTCAGCATACTATACATTTTGTGGTAACATTACATTGATATCAATCTTGTATTTGTTATTACTTCACTAAAAAATTTTTAGACATGGTGATAACATATGCTCTTCTTGCAGACATACCGCAACAATCTTAACAAGGTACATTCATCTATTGTAAACTTGTCTAAAACTTCTTTCCCCCTTCCTGTTATTACTTACATTTTTAGTGAATTTTCAATAAAGTATTGTTGTATGTTGCTTCCGGTGCAAATTGTATGAAGGTCCACATTTTTGTACCCTACCTTTTTTCCTTACATTTCTAATCACTCCTAACATAACATTTTTAAACTTTTTATACACCTTTATTCTGTAAGACCAATATAACAACTTATATTTCATCATCAGATATTGGCCACTGCTTACCTAAAAGAACCGTGGAAGATGGGTGTTCATAAAAGAAGGGGTGTTGTATACCTTGATGTTCATAAGCTCCCTGAAAGACCAAAAAGTGAAGTGGAGCGTAGGAGGTGATTTCTCTGCCCCTCCCCAATATATTTTGTCCCCTTACATGTACAGAGTAGATGATGATGGTATGGCATGTAGTGTGCTTGCTGACAATAGAATGTAGAATGTTCAATAGCAAAGAAATTAGTCTAGGTTAGGGTGCATCTGGTAGGGATTCGCCAAACTGATTCTCTCCGAATACAGGAGAATCCCTATCAAACGAAAACTTTTCTGAAGAGAAACAAGAGAATTTCCTACAAAATGGTTTAAGAATTAGAGACAATCAGAAATGTTTCTTGGTACCAAAACCAGAAACCAGAAAAACCTGTCTCAGGAAAATTAGATCAGTTTCTCTCAGGAGTCGGGAACCATTTTATTGAGAAACCGAATCCTTGCCTAGTTGCTTATTGCAGCTTTAGTGTATAAATATGTTGATAGATTGAGTTTGCGCAAGTGTCTTGTGGTGATTCAACACATGAGTAACTATGTTGACAGTACATGAAACCAGAAAAAAATTGTAAACACAAAATTGTTGCCCTGTTTCATCATAATTTCATGAAGCTGATTTGGTTTGTTGCTATATTTGCCATGTGATGCAGTAACATATATATAGTTATTTGAAATGTTAATACTTGGCGGGAAGTTTGGAAATTTGGGGAAGATGTAAATTCGAATCTCAAACCATTCTTAAACTTCATGTGTTGATGTTATGTCGGGCTCAGCACTAGGCCCGTTAGTGGGCGCCAGGCCCATTAGTGGGCTCATTATCTATTTATATATTTCCTTAAAATAGTTTAGTTATTTCCCTAAATTAGGATATCATAGGCTATATATTTGTAACGTTGGTTGAGGAATAATTAAGCAGATTGCTCGGCTTCCCTTAGGGAGCCGTGAGTTCCCAAACCCTAGCTGCCTCTCTCTCCAGTGAACAGCACTCGCGGTACTGTAGCATGCAGCAGCCACCATCTTCCTCGAGCCCTCCTCCCCCACCCTAGCCCTCGTCCCACGCGCCCCCACGGAGCTATTTGATCGTCGTCGGTCTCGACGACCAGCCCCTCACCCCTACAATCTCCGTCAGACATCCAGTAGGATCTAGGTTCGATGTCGACTCCTCAACCTAGCGCTTCCCTCACGCCGCCGACCGTCCCGGTCTCCACCTCCGCGCTGCTCCCTACCATCACGGCGGCGTTGGCTTCCTCTGCGGCATCCGTGGCGATCGTGCCGCCGCTGCCATCGTCGTCCTCCGCGGCCATCTTGGAGTTAGGGCAGGCCGTGGCAGGCATCAGGGCCTTCCTTCTCGGGCCCTATGCGCCCCCGCCGCAGCCCCTGTCGCAACCCCCTCCACCACCACAGCAGCTGCTCCCGCCGCCGCAACCGTTGGCAGCGACCGCGGCACTGTACAAGTACAGGATGCCCTACGACGGAAAGGCGACGACCTCGTTCCAGGCCGCGCCACCGCCGTCCCAGGGTGTCCCCATCCAACGGATCAAGTTTCCGCCGTCGCCGCTCCCGGCTTGGCTCACGGGTTCGACGGAACCCATCTACACGGCGACCAGCACCCAGCCGCACCTGCCGCCGCTCCTGATCACCGGGACTGTCATGGGACATGGCGACGTTCTGGCCTCGGGCGTCCTCTACGGCGGGGTGGATTGTTCCCTATCCCACGGCAGCAGTCTGATGCCGATGCTTTCCGCTGCGCCGCCCTCGCTAGACAGCATGGGCGCGGTGCCTTCGGCCAACGCACAGGACCCGCCGTCGCCAAAGTTCTACAACTACAAGTTGGAGTTCGCCACCTACGACGGCTCCGTTGACCCCTGAATTGGCTTAACTAGTGTGTCCAGTTATTTCGGGGTCAGCGTACACTCGCCTCTGACCGTACCTGGCCCCTGGCTTGCCTCCTATCATCTCCGGGGGGGGGGGGGGGGGGGGGGGGGGGCAGACCTGGTACTATGCCCTCGAGCAGGACGAGGGCATTCTGCCGTGGGAACGCTTAAAGGAGCTCTGCAATCTTCGTTTCGGACCTGCGATTTGTGGCTCCTGGCTGGCCGAGCTTGGCTGGCTCCCCTTCTTGTCAACGGTCCAGGACTACTCCGACCGCTTCACCGCCATCTTGTGCCACACCCGCAATCTGTCAGCCCCCCAAAAGGCGGGCCTGTTTGTTGGGGGGCTTCCTGAACATATCAAGGTGGATGTCGAGCTGCGTGAGCCTCGGGACCTTCAGACAGCTATGCACCTTGCTCGGGCCTTTGAGCGCCGAGCAGCTACCATGCAGCCAGCTGCAGACTCGTTCGTGGCGCCTTCCCTTCCACGTCTGCCGACGCCACGCCACCCGGTTGCGGGTCCCTAGGCACTACACAGGTTGTTCCCGCGCCAATACCCACGGCTCCCTCGTTTCGTCGTCTCACACCGGAGGAGCTGTTGGAGCGTCGTCGCCAAGGGCTTTGTTACAATTGTGACGAGCCCTACGTCCGCGGCCACAAGTTTCAGCGGTTGTTCTTCTTGGAGTTGGCCGACTTCCTCGACGACGACGTACCATCTACAACAATACCAAAATCAGAGCCTCCCTTTCTTTTTTGGCTTACTGCATTTTTTCTAGGCCACCAGAGGTTTCATTTTGGCATTGCTATCAGAGCCTCTCCAAAGACAATGTCTTCTTGCTCTGTCAATGTACTCTATAACTGAAATAGGTAGCTGAAGATTGCACATGGCGTAGGTAGGAAGAGAAGACAAGACTGAGTTCACTAACTCCAGTCTTCCAGCATGGGAAAGAAAATTTGAAGTGGCTGTAAGTCTTCTTTCAACTTTGTTCATGATGAATCCAAAGTGCTCCACTCTTGGCTTGGTGGGGTGCCCATTGGCAATCCAAGGTATGTGAAGGGGAGGGATTCAAGTTTGCATCCAAAAACCCCAGCCAGCTGATGCGCTTTCTCAGGAGAGAGATTTAGAGGCACTAAACAAGACTTTTTATAGTTAACTCGAAGTCCAGTTGACTGTGAAAAAGATTCCAGCAATCCTTTTAGAGTGAAAAGTTCCATTTGGGAAGCTTTCATGATGAGAATGGTGCTGTCTGCATAGTGGATAATAGGATACTGAGCTGTTTCATAGGAGGGGATAGGGAGATCAAACATTCCTTCACTGTGACCTTTGTTGATAATGCATTGAAGGAGGTCAGCAGCAAAAACGAAGAGAAGGGGAGAAAGATGATCTCCTAATCTCCTTGTCTCACTCCACGCCTGCAATGTAAGTGTTTTCCAGGCACCCAATTAAGAAGGATGGAAGAGCAAGAATTCATTGGATCCATTCACACCAAGTCATCAAAGCCCAACTGTTTCATCATCTGAATGATCACATTATGTTCAATAGTATCAAAAGCTTTTGTGAAATCTAGCTTGAGAATAATGATTTCTTTCTTCGATTATTGACGTTGATGAATATACTCAAAAGTCCATGCCAAGCAGTCCTAGATTGTACTGGATTTTGTGAAGCCATACTGGTTGGTATGAATGAATGATGTGATCTCGCCTTGTAGTCTGTTGGCTAGGAGCTTTGTGATAATTTTGAGGACACAGTTTAGCAGTGAGATGGGTCTGAAATCATTTACTGAGACAGGGTTGTTTGTCTTGGGAATCAGTGTGATGAATGAACTGTTTATAGATTGCAAATCCAGGGTTCCATTAAAGAAGTCAAAGCAAAGGCTGTAGAAATCTCCTTTAATTGTTTCCCAGCAGCTTTTGATGAAATATCTATTAAAACCATCTCAGCCTGGTGCTTTATCAGCAGGCATTTGTTTGACAATATTATCAATCTCCTCAGTTGTGAAGGGTCTGAATAGCTGTCTTAGGTTGCTGTTTGACTGGACCAGTTGACTTAAGTTGTATAGCATGTCAGGGCTAGTAGTGCATCCCGTTCTTTGTTTGTATTCCTCAAGAAGTAGAGCAGCTTTTTCACTATGATCACACACAGATCTTCCATCTTCAGTTTGAAGGGAAGTGATGGTATTTATCCTGTATCTTTCAGTTGCAGCAGCATGAAAGAATTTTGTATTTTCATCTCCAAATTTAGTCCATCTAATAATGTGTCTTTTCTTCCAATAAACTTTTTGGTGCTTAAGGAGCTTGAGGATGTGGTTCTTCAGAATCTTCGATGAAAAAGAGGCCTTTGTTCTTCAAGTGTATCTAGGATCTCCAATGTAGAATTACAGTTTTTTATCAAGCAACTGAGGTTAGAAAGACCTTTGCTCCACTTTTTCAGGGCAGCCCTTAAGAGTTTGAACTTGGCAGTGATTCTAGTGGCACTATTGGTTTTTGAGACATTGGAATTCCAGACTGAATTTACCAGATCAAAGAAACCAGGATGCTCTACACAGAAATTTTCAAACCTAAGGCCGGCCGTATTTAAGGAACCAAGTATAGACCCCTATTTATGATTTATACACACATTGATTCCTGTTTATTTTTTCTGTTGTGTTCTGCCAAATTACCTTAGCAGTGGCTTAATGATAATACAAACCACAATAATACTGATACTTGTATTTTTCTCCCCTCTACATTTGATTCCCAGATGTTATTGGGGCTATTCTTTTGAAAACCTTGCCACTGAGAACTCATTCAGTGACGATGGAAGAGGTATTGATGCAAATGTAGAGTTTTGTTCTGTAATAAAGACAAAATTGGGTGCCCATCGCATTGTCATGGGTGCTGAGATGGACTGCTGTGATGCAACTGATGATGGCAGGCGGTTCTATGTGGAGTTGAAAACAAGCAGAGAGGTTTTTTTTTGCATGAATTGTTAAGCTCAGCTGTCACTTTTTTTTTTAAAAAAAGATAGTGATAATAAGATTCTGCCCTTGATCTTGATGTGTAACAGCTGGAGTACCATACAGTGGAAAAATATGAGAGAGAAAAACTACTTAGATTTTGGGTAATTCACACTCTCTTTTTTCCCCTTATAAGCTACTTAGGTTTCAGGGTTTACTCCTGCTATATTGTTCTTGCTGTTATATTACATAATTTGAAAGTATTTTCATAACTGCCTATGCATTTTGTTATTCTATTCTTTTTTGCAGTGTGAAATTTTATATTGGATAGTAGTGAGTGATAACTTAGCAATTTTGT
Source organism: Microstegium vimineum (assembly GCA_022036555.1). Taxonomy (NCBI): domain Eukaryota; kingdom Viridiplantae; phylum Streptophyta; class Magnoliopsida; order Poales; family Poaceae; genus Microstegium; species Microstegium vimineum. The sequence continues at coordinate 23,158,586 of CM039127.1, read as the reverse complement.
TACAAGTCTGTCCACTATGTCGTTTCAGCAACTTAGGATTTTTTTTTCCAGATTTCAGAAGGTAGAAGATCTTATTATGTTAAAGTATTGACTTTCTTTACTTATTTAAATGTTGTAGATTCAGTCGTTCCTTGCTGGCGTTCCTTATGTTGTTGTGGGATTCAGGTATTATTCACCTTTTTTTTTTGTTCTCTGTTATCATGGTTACTAAACTTTGTTATTTGCTATTTTGCAAACTCATCTGACTGCTATAGTTAAATCTTGTTGATATGATTATATATGCAAAAGCTTTTGTTAATTGCAGCATTGGGCCTTGATACCTCTCCGTTTATGTTATATGTATGTTATTAATGTGTCATTTCATGTTGATCTGTGTGGTGATCTACTGGTCTTATACAAGTAATTGCTACGGAGTACTATCATTTTTTATTGCTGTTGCTATCGATTCTATCTTTTTTGTTTGTTGTATATCAAACACATTGTTTGCTATAAGACTGTAAGACTGAATTTCTTGCCTACCATGAGTTTTCATTCACCCAAATTCTAATGGTACCACATGTATCTAATGCTTCCGATGAGATATGTACATTGGTTGTGGTGTTTCATACTGATCTTGCTGAACCCATTGTGAATGAATGAAGAGAATGTGTGAGTTTTGATCATTTTTTTTGCTCTGCACTTCTGGCCTGTAGGAATGATGCTGGCATACTTGTACGAACGGAAAGACTAAGAACCAAAGATATTACACAAAAGGTGAAGGCAAAGAACTACTGGCAGGTACTCAAACAGTTTTCTTACTATTTATTAGCATTGCAAGAATCTAGAAATGCTGAGCTAATTTGTGAAGCACCTCATGTATAAAAGGGAAAGTAATGTACACGTTTTTCTTGTACACTACCTATTTTAACCACTTTAACATATATATATATATATATATTTGTGGAAAGTCGAGAATCCAAAGGATTCCTCCAAATTAGATTTATTTAATTAAATAAAAATTTGCAGTTACTTTCATGCATTTAAATTGTAACATGTCTTTGAATACCTGTAACGAATTCTCTGTACTTTAGGGTGGCGTTTGCTTGGCCTTTGCCGATGAGGTCTTATGCTGGTTGTATGGGACTGTCAGAGAGAGTAAGAATTTATTCACCTCCAAATAGTTTCATTTTAACTTGGCAACTTTGGATTTTTGTTCGTGTGTTCATAATGTTGACCTCTCAACCAGCTTTTTCACTCATGTTATTGTTTGTCCCTTGTATTACAGATGAAGATTATGTTCTTCAATTTGTACATCCATTTAACCGCCTGGAACTTCTACGAGCCCAGTCCCCCTGTCCCGAAGCCATAACGTTGCATGTGCAACAGCTCTCAGGTGCAGCAGACTAGATTCTAGCAGTGACCTTGGCGGGGACTACTTACCTTGGAGAAAGATCCACACAGGCTCCAATTCTAGCAGCAGCACTGAACAAGGGTTGATCTGACAACTTACTCAAATCCCAATTACCAAGCGGATGTGCTGATGCATCAAGAACTAACGAGATCGATCACTGGTTTAGCTACATCCATGGTTTACGCTCTTTAGTGGCCAAAGATTTTGAATCCATCAAACATGTATTTTGATTGTAACATTATTACACCATAAACTATACGGACAGAGCTAATAGTGCTGTGCTATTAGTTTGTGCCACAAATCCTGTAAACTTCAAAAAGGGATGAATGTTACTATTAAACATCCAAGTTGTCATATAGTTTTGTAAGTCCTGATATGTAAACAGAACATTTCGTACGCTAGAGTTTTGAAATAAAAATTTCATAATGACGATTTGATTGGTGAGTGGCTGTCGCCTTATGGCTGCAGATGGTTTTATGCTCACAAGTCGAGATGGCCAGCTTCTGTCATTGACCATGTTTATCAGTATTACTCTAGCGCTACTTTTCTGCGAATGAAAGTGTTTTCCTCGTAACAATTCAGCATAAGCGACTTTTCTGCGAATGAAAGTGTTTTCCTCGTAACAATTCAGCATAAGCGAAACAAACAGGACTATTTCTTCATATACCATCAACTCGTCACCACCAACGCCCGTCGGTGGACCCTGTGTGCAGCTCGGGGCAACTTCACGCGACATCTTTATAGACTATTAATAGGCCGACCTTGTTTGGATGCGCATGTATCTCCCACAAACCACATAGGTTGGAGTGTATTTAAACTAATTTATATTTCAATCCACTTCAATCCATGTGGTTTGAGATAGATACATGCGCATCCAAACAAGGTCCTAGGTTGGGCTTCGTCCCTAGATGTCCCTATCAGACACTTATAAATTTAGGTCAATCACGTCTAGTCCACTCTAGTCCCTCCCAGCCAAACACCAAGAGCTTTTTTTAACGTAGGAATTTCACGGAAACTGCGTAGTAATTTCACAAGAATTATTTCATTTTCATAGAAAAAAGCATAGGAACATGAAGTCCAAATAAGGCCCAAACCTTAGTAAGTTGGATACGTGAAACATGACCACGGAGAGTCCATTTTCTCAGAAACATCTACGTTCTCACATTATAAAATAATATCTAAGTTCTTGTTGCTCTTCCACATTCTCACATTATAAAATAATATCTAAGTTCTTGTTGTCATTCCATGTTTGCCCGCTAAGACTCTCCAATAGCCCGTACCCAAATAATGGACGCATTCGTTGTTATAGGTAGCGGCACTAGGAAAAGGTCGCGCACCCAAAACTTCACGTTTCCAACAAGGGGACGCAACGCTCCTTGCGGAGGCCCGCTGCTCGCCGTGCCGGCGGCTCCCCGTTTGGCAGCGCCCCACCACGGGCCTGCCTCATCGTCGTCCGAGGAGCGGGGAACGGGCAAGCGCGGCCCCGGCCGGCCGCTGCAGGTGCGGAGAGCGGGTGACCTCCGCCATGGCACGTGATGAGGACATCACCGGCTTAGATATGACCATGCCAACCACTTCTATACCAAATGTGAAACCATTCTATATGAGGTTTATCATTGTTACATTTGATGAATGGGTGCTTGAAGAATCATGGCCCTAGTTGGTTTCGGTGATTAACGACAATTAGAGATTATTATGGCTAACGTGTGTTTTGCAGAGGCTATGCGTAGCTTAGCCATAGTGATCAAGGAGAATGGGCTCTAATGGTCATCTCTTAGCCCCCAAGATGGATATCGTTTCGGTTTTCAAGGAGACATGATGAAGACCCTAGAATGATAGGCTAAGTGCCATAAGGAGATGAAGGGCACTTAGAATTAGATAGGGCTTCTCTTTTTACCTTTGACCGTACTATTAAGAGGGGTTGAGATTAGTAGCTTGACTTAGGAAAGCTTCATGATTTAGGTGTGGTGCACACTTGACTTCCTTAGCTCTAAGCAAGCCTATGGTGACCGTAAGATAGCCTAGAACAACTTCCATATTCATTGCGACGAAAAACGGAGTTGTCAAAATTGTTTTCTGGGCGTCGGACGCTCCTGGCAGGGGCGCCGGACGTTGTCCGTCGCGTCGGACAAAGGCGCCGGACGCTGGGTGGTTGAGCCCGCAGCGTCCGTCGACCTTCCAGAGGGGATGTTTTCTGGCTAAGTTCTTCAGGGTCCGTCGGACGCTGTCCGTCGGCCAGACGTCGGACGCTGGTAAGAGCGTCCGTCGACCTTCCAGAGAGGGAGTTTTTCAACCCTAGCCAGAGCGTAGCGTCGGACGCTGTGGATGAGCGTCCGTCGCCCAGTGACGTAGCGTCCGTCGCTGGGAACAGTGTGTCAGAACTAGCCGTTGGGCAGGGCGTCGGACCGTCCGTCGCCTAGGCGCCGGAGCGTCCGTCGCCCAAACCATGAACAGAAACTAGCCGTTGGGTATGCGATGGACCGTCCATCGCCTAGTCGACAGAGCGTCCGTCGCCAACTTAAAACGCCAGCTCGAGGCAATTTTCAGAGGGTCTATTTATAGCCCCTCCCACTTCTCTCCCACCTTGCCTTTGCTCATTGGAGTTGCTGAGTTTGTTAAGAAGGTTGGGAAGAGAGAAAGAGCCCTAGAGAGAGAGAGAGTGATTCGCGAATCCATCCATCCTCTCTCTAGTTCATCTAAGAGTTCAAGTGTGCATCCTCTAGTTGTGAAGCTTGAGTGAGTCAAGCGAAGATCGAGGCTTGTTACTCTTGGTGATCGACATCACCTAGACGGTCCGGTGGTGCTCGGAGGAAGGTGATCGTCGGAAGATTGTCGGCGGCCCTTCTCCATCGACGTTGTGATCGGTTGTGGGAGATTCACCGAGCCGGAGTGGCGAAGAATCAGCCCGTAGAGAGCACTCATCCCTTGCGCAGGATTGAGGGGGAGCTATACCTTGCGAGGTGCTCCAACGAGGACTAGGGGGGAGTGTCGACTCCTCGATACCTCGGCAAAACATCGCCGTGTCAAGCATCTCTTTCCCTAGCTCTTTATTACCGCATTACTTTCCGCACCTGTCTTTCAATTCATACTAGAATTGTGTAGGAAGTTTTCGCTTTCCTTTGTCTTGCTACCGCTTTCTAGCTAGGACACACAAGCGGTAGGCACTAGGGGGTTAATTGGCTCTTTATAGGTTTAATTCTTGTTTAGAAATTAAAAAGAGCCCAATTCACCCCCCCTCTTGGACATCTTGATCCTTCCAATTGGTATCGGAGCAAGGTTTGCTCTAAATTAGGCTTCACCGCCTAGAGCAAGATGTCCCATGGGGATGGACCACCTCCCATGTTCGATGGAGACAACTTTTCTTATTGGAAAGTTCGTATGGAGGCCTATCTAGAGGCCATTGACGTGGGCGTGCTCAAAGCTGCCACAAAGGGAGGCACCCTCTTCGCGGAGGACCTCAACTTTGATAAGCACAATGCCAAGGCGAAGAACATTATCTTTCGTGCCATTAGCAAGGATGTCTTCAACCGTGTGCGTAATGCCAAAGACGCATTTGAGTTGTGGACCACGATTTGTGCTCTTCATGAAGGCACAAAAAGTGAGCGTGAAGAACGCTATCACTTGGTTATGGCTAAGCTCAATTCTTTTTCTATACATGCAAATGAAAATACAAATGAAATGTACTCACGACTTAACATTATTGTAGAGGAATTGAATGGGCTCGGTCTCAACCAAATGGAACCGGCCGATGTGGTACGCAAGATCCTTTGTGTCTTGCCCATTGAGAAGTATGGCCACATCGTCATGGTGCTTCACCAAGGAGATCTTTCCGCCGCCACACCGGCACAAATCTTGGGGAAGATCAATGCCCATGAGATGTACATGAAGATTGGTGATGGTGGCTCATCTTCCTCCTCCAAGAAGAAAGAAAAAGAGAAGGAGGAGAAGAAGGACTTGGCACTCAAGGCATCCTCCTCGGAGAAGTACAAGATGCAAGTCATGTATGAGAGCACAAGCAATGATGATGATGATGATGATGATGATCTCGCTCTCATGGTGAAGAAAACAACCAAGATGTTGAAGAAGCTAAGCAAGAATGGAGTCAAGTTTGACTCAAAGAAGAAGAAATTCTTCACAAGCTCTTCAAGAAAGCCCTCTCCAAGATGGATTGCTACAATTGTGGTAAACTTGGTCACTTGGCTCATGCTTGCCCCGAAGAAAAGAAAGACAAGTACAAGAACAAGAAAGCTAACAACAAGTTCAAGTACAACAAGGGCAACAAGGTTGAGTCAAGTGATGAGGAGAAGAAGGATGACAAGCCATTCAAGAAGAAGAAGAACTTCAACTTCCACAAGAAGAAGAAGAATGGCAAAGCCTACATTGTTGGTGATTGGCTCACCGACATTGAAGACTCAAGTGACTCATCGGAGATGAAAGTGAAGAAGAGAAGGTGGCCGCCTTGGTGATTGGTTCATCTACTCCACCGCCACCCCCTCCATCATCTCCGGGTTCATCCTCTACACACCTATGCCTCATGGCTAAAGGTGACAAAAAGGTACAAAAAGAGGATAGTGATGATGAGGCTAGCTCTAGTGATGATAGTGATGATGAGTTTGAGGCACCTTCCTATGATGAGCTAATTGAAATTTGCAACAAATATACTAAGCTCATTAGGAAGTATAAAGGCAAAAGTGAATCACTAGAGAAAGCCAATGATAACTTGCATGCTAAGCTTGATGACTTGTCTAGTGCTAATGATGAATTGAAGCTTGAGAACAAATCTCTATCATCTAGCACTAGGGAGCTCAAAGCCTCACTCAAGCAAGCTAATGAGAAACATGATAAGCTTGAGAGGTCAACACAAGAGCTCCATACAAGATACAACTTGCTAAAAGATGACTACAACCAAGTTAAGAATGAACATGGCACACTTGTGATAGCTAATGAATTGCTTTCAAATGATCTTGCTACACATGTTGCTATTAACCGGTTGTTAAGTGTGATATAGCTACTTCTTGTGAGGACTTGCTTGATGAAGTTGCTAGTGAGCAAAATGTGCTAAGTGCAAAGGCAAGAAGGTAGTTGAGGCCGACAAGCATGATGACTATGTGAAGATGAGGCAAGAAAACTTCAAGCTCAAGGAAGAGCTAATCAACCTCAAGGCAAGCAAGCCACTCACTATCAAGTTGGCCAAACAAGATGACAAAGATGCAATGACCTTGATCAACTCTCTCAAAGAAGAAAATGCAAAGCTCAAGGTTGAGAAGATCAAGCTTACAAGTGGATTGGAGAAGTTCACCAAGGGCCACAACCTCCAAAGTGAGCTGTTGATGAACACTATCATGAAGACCGACAAGACCGGCATTGGGTTCAAGGAGAACCAAATCATGAAGGCCAAGGTCAAGATAGAAGCCAAGAACTATTACAAGAACAAGGCCATGAGAAGCAACTATGAATAAGCCCAAAGTGCTATGGGTTGCTAAGGAGTTGGTGGACAAGGCTATGGGACCTCGCCAAGTGTGGGTTCCCAAACAACAAGCTTAACTCAAAGTTGCTTGTGTGTAGGTGAACTACAAGACCGGTGGAAGTCATTGGGTGATTGATAGTGGATGCACTCAACATATGACCGGTGACTCCCGGATGTTCACCACACTTGAGGAAGATTGTGAAGGGCAAGACAAGATTACCTTTGGGGACAATTTAAAAGGCAAAGTGCAAGGTCTAGGCAAAGTGGCAATCTCAAATGATCAATCAATATCAAATGTCTTGCTAGTACAATCTTTGAGCTTCAACTTGCTATCGGTGGGACAACTATGTGATCTTGGTTTCCAATGTCTCTTCACTCCAAATAAGGTAGTTGTGTCCAAGATTGAAGATTCATCATTGATATTCAAAGGGTTTCGGCACAACAATCTCTACCTAGTGGACTTCACCTCAAATGAAGCTAGTTTGCAAACATGTCTATTCTCCAAGAGTTCTTTGGGTTGGCTATGGCATAGAAGATTAGAACATGTGGGAATGTCAACTTTGAAGAAGCTTGTCAAGAAGGAGTTGGTTAGAGGTGTGAAGGATGTTGTGTTTGAGAAGGACAAACTTTGTAGTGCATGTCAAGCCAGCAAGCAAGTGGCAAACACTCATCCAACCAAAGCTTTCATGTCAACCTCAAGAGTCCTAGAGCTACTCCACATGGATCTATTTGGACCTACCACCTATGCTAGCCTTGGTGGCAATCTCTTTTGCTTGGTGGTAGTTGATGACTTTTCTAGGTACACTTGGGTGTTCTTTCTTCAAGACAAGGGAGAGACTCAATCAATATTCAAGAAGTTTGAAACTAGAGCCCAAAATGAGTTTGATGTGAAGATCAAGAAGATAAGAAGTGACAATGGGACCAAGTTTGTGAACACCAAGATTGAAGACTATTGTGATGAAGTTGGAATCAAGAATGAAGTATCCGCCGCATACACTCCTCAACAAAATGGTGTAGTAGAGAGGAAGAACCGGACACTCATAACTCTTGCAAGATCAATGCTTGATGAATACAACACCCCCGAGAAGTTTTGGGCCGAAGCAATCAACACCGCATGCTATGCGGCCAACCGGCTATTCGTCCAAAGGCTTCTCAAGAAGACTCCCTATGAGCTTGTGAATGGGAAGAAACCGGACATATCCTTTTTCCGAGTGTTTGGTTGCAAAGTGTACATCTACAAGAAGCGTCAACACTTGGGCAAGTTCCAAAGAAGATGTGACATTGGTTTCTTAGTTGGGTATTCACTTAAATCCAAGGCATACCGTGTATTTAACAAAGCCACCGACTTAGTTGAAGAAACGTATGACTTGGAGTTTGATGAAACTAATGGCTCTCAAGAAGAGCATGAAAATCTTGATGATGTAGGTGATGAACCCTTGAGGGAGGCAATGAAGAACATGCCAATTGGTGCTATCAACCCGCAAGAGGTGGAAGAAGTTGAAGATGAAGCAAATCAAGATCCTTCTCCACCTCACACGCCTCAAGTTGATGAAGGAGATCAAGTGAGGGAAGCTCAAGAAGACACTCACATCCCTCAAGATCAAGCCGAGGCCGAAGCAAGCAATGTTGAAGCACCGCAACCTCCTCCCCAAGTGATCAATAGAAGATCTACACCTATGCTTCAAGCACATCCTCAAGACCTCATCATAGGGAGTCCATCAAGGGGGGTAACAACTCGATCTAAACTTGCTTCTTATGTTGAACATCACTCCTTTGTTTCCTTTGTTGAGCCTTCTAGTGTGGAGGATGCACTTGCGGATCCGGATTGGGTGAACACCATGCACGAAGAGTTGAACAACTTCACCCGGAACGAAGTGTGGACACTGGTAGAAAAGCCCAAAGGAGAAAGAATCATTGGCACCAAGTGGGTGTTTAGGAACAAGCAAGATGATCAAGGCGTGGTTGTGAGAAACAAGGCAAGATTGGTGGCAAAGGGGTTCTCCCAAGTTGAAGGCTTGGATTTTGGGGAGACCTTTGCACCGGTTGCAAGACTAGAAGCCATTCGTATCCTTTTGGCATATGCTTCACATCACAAAATGAAACTTTTTCAAATGGATGTGAAGAGTGCCTTTCTAAATGGTTTCATTAATGAACTTGTCTTTGTCTCACAACCTACCGGGTTTGAAGACCCAAATTGTCCTAATCATGTGTATAGGTTGTCCAAGGCACTCTATGGATTGAAGCAAGCTCCTAGAGCTTGGTATGAGAGGCTAAGGGATTTCCTACTCAAGAAGGGCTTCAAGATCGGGAAAGTGGATACCACACTATTCACCAAGGTGCTAGATGGAGAGATCTTTATTTGCCAAGTATATGTCGATGACATTATATTTGGATCAACAAACCAAGGTCATAGCAAGGAATTTGGTGCATTGATGTCCAAGGAGTTCGAGATGTCGATGATTGGCGAGCTAACTTTCTTCCTTGGCTTCCAAGTGAAGCAATTGAGGGAGGGCACCTTCATATCTCAAGAGAAGTACACTTATGATGTGCTCAAGAAATTCAAGATGGAGGATTGCAAGACAATCAAAACACCTATGCCTACTAATAGGCATCTCGATCTCGATGAGGGAGGTAAACCGATCGACCAAACTCTCTATCGTTCTATGATCGGTAGTTTACTTTACCTCACCGCTTCTATGCCGGATATCATGTTTAGTGTGTGTATGTGTGCTAGGTTTCAAGCAAACCCTAAGGAGTCGCATCTTTGTGCGGTTAAAAGAATCCTTAGGTACTTAAGGCACACCCCTAGCATGGGTCTTTGGTATCCCAAAGGAGCTCCCTTCCAACTAGTTGGCTATTCCGATTCGGATTACGCCGGGTGTAAGGTTGATAGGAAGAGCACCTCCGGTGGGTGCCACATGCTAGGAAGATCACTTGTTTCTTGGTCCTCTAAGAAGCAAAATAGTGTGGCATTGTCAACCGCCGAGGAGGAATACATTGCCATTGGAGCAAGTTGTGCACAAATCTTATATATGACCCAAACACTCTTTGATTACGGCGTGTTTTTAAAAGGAGTTCCACTTTTGTGTGATAATGAAAGCGCCGTAAAGCTTGCAAACAACCCGGTTCAACACTCTCGCACCAAGCACATAGATATTCGCCATCACTTTCTTAGAGATCATGTGGCTAGGAAAGACATAACACTAGTTGGAGTTAAGAGCGAAGAGCAATTGGCGGATATCTTCACTAAACAACTCGATGAAACAACCTTTTGTAGGTTGAGAAGCGAGTTAAATGTGCTTGATCACTCTAATTTCACTAAAAGATGAGCTTGTGTGAACCATGCATTCATATGTAATATAACATGTTTAACATGGTAATGCACATAGGCTTGGCTAACGTGGTTAAGATAACCGCCCTCAAAGCGTGTGGACAAAGCTTAACCGCGGTTTAAACTTGCAAGCAACCTAGATTCAAATTTCGTACTGCATAGCATATGCATGTGTGTTGTTTGCCTTTTCTTTTCGGTTAAGTTTATTGAGCATCCTCTATGATAGTCCACTTAGGGGGAGCATTCCAAGCTCAAGTCATTCCAATACCCCTCTTGTGGCCATATGATGACTCCTTGGCGCTTCCATTCGAATATTTTGAGCTAAAAATTAAACTTAAGCCTATGGAAAACTAATTGAAAATGAGTGTTTGAGAGATGGTTCTCATATCAAGTCCAATCAAGTGTCTTTTGGATCTTATTGGGATTGGAATTTGGTTGGGAGAAAGACGCAAAAAGAAAATTTGAAAAATTCTATTTTTAAGGCGTCGGACGCTGCCGACGGACGCTCGGTGTCAATTGCCTCAGCGTCCGTAGCGATCGTCCGGAGATTAAACTTGCCCGCTAACAGGGCGACGAACGCTATCCCAAGCGTCCGTCGCGGAGCGTCCGTCGCGGTCAATGCGATTGGGCGTTTCAAATCGGCTCTGGAAGCCCGACGGACGATGCCGTCGGACGCTCCCCGAGCGTCCGTCGCTCAACGTTGGAGCGTCCGTCACGAACTTAACGGCGAATTTTTTTTTAAAAAAAACCTCGTCTCCTTCTCTGTTTCTCCTGATTCGATCTGTTCGCCGCCGCGCTCGCGCTCTAACCCTAACCGCCGATCTTCGCCGTTGTTGGGCTCCTATGCCGCCCTTCACCGGAGCAACCCCTTCCACCTGCTCCCAGCGCCGCCACTCTATCTCCTTGCGCACCCCTGCTACAGCCTGCGCCGCTGTCCTTCTCCCCTGCGCCGCTTTCCTCTGCCATCCAAGCCGCACTGCAGAGCTCCGTGCCCAGCGCCAGAGCACCTCTCCACAGCACCCCATTCGATTCCCTACGAGATTCAAGCTGTGCAGGAGTCCCGTTGCAGTCGAGCTCTCCTCCACGCCCTGTTGTAGGTCGACTGATCACTTTTGGGTGCAAAGGTGAAAATCGACTTCAATTACCCCTGTGACTTTCACTCCGAATTGCAATTCACCTCGCCATTCTATACCAACCCTAATCCATCATGTCACTGCCTTGTTTAGTTTGCGGATTGCGGATTGCGGTTGATTGATCGGGGAAACTCACCTCTTCTTCCTTTTTGGGTCAGAGATTCGAGGTATGACAGTTGGACCTTTCATGATCTACCCTTCCCTAATTTCATGCTTCAAATAGACCCTTACCTCTAGATAAATGCTTATGGTATATATCTCATCTATCTAACAAGCAGGGTCAGTGTCTGCGGTGGTTGCTTGAGCAGTGGGCAGTGACAGTGAACTCGGGGCAAAGCCCGCGAGTACGGATTGAGGCAAAGCCTCACGAGGACAGTCCAGGGCTGGCGTGCCACTCTTGCAATTGATTGTATCCGTGGTCTGTCAGAGGTTCAGGGTCAGTGGTTGATTGGCAGTGAGTTTGTGCTTTGTCTCTTGAGGTTTCTTGTCAGCGTTTTGATTGCAAAGATTTGAGATATGGCAAGGACAAAGAACGCAGGTCCCGTTCCCGGTAGTGGTGGTGACCCTCCACCTCCACCGCGTCCACCACTGACCGGGGAAAGGGAAAGCAGAAGGTTATCTCTCGGAAGCGTAAGAGGCCAGCGATGGATCCAGACTCAGTGGCCGCACTAGCAGTGGCAGAGGCCGCCGAGTTAGCAGAGCGAGGAGGACGTCGCGCTGGCTTGAGGCTCTCGCCTCGCCGTGGAGCGCGTCGTGAGTCCCCTCCACCTCCAGAGTCAGAGCCCGTCGAGGCTACAGAGGCACCAGAGACCGAGCCAGTCCCAGCGACTGAGCCGACAGAGGCCGCGGGCCACTCTACTATTGGAGAGCTGATGAGCCGCCGTGTTACCCGTTCCCGAGGCTCAGGTGCACCACCTAGCCCTCCAGGACCCCGGCTCCCAGACCTAGTGAGGCACCAGGTCAGAGCACTCACAGCGAAGCAAGTCCAGCTGCTTCGATTTGTCGACTTCCAGTCCTGCTTCCCACCTCAGAGGGACCCCCGTGCTGGACGAGAGTTCTATACTACAGTGCACGAGGACTTCTACAGAGCATATGTAGACACTGATGCTCCTCTCAGGGCCCACAGGGTGTGCCCATCTGCTCACATAGAGGGGATCGGTGGTCCAGAGATCCTGCAGCACCTCCAGTATATCTAGGGTCTGACAGATCTGATGGAATGCTCAGGGGCATATCAGAAGGAGTGGGTATACCAGTTTTACGCCTCTCTTTGGATCTCACCCGATCACGAGTTCCTTCACTTTGGATATCAGGGACGTGACTTCAGGGTTACAGCTGCCAGATTCAGAGAGCTCTTTCACCTCGAGTCCTCACCTACCAGGATACACAGTCTCTGCTATGGGGATCAGGAGGCCCCTCGCCGACCTCACGATGGTATAGTGCCATCCACGGACTTCGTGAGCCCGTGCTTTCAGCAGCCGTTCACTGAGGGTTCGAGCCGTACGCCACGTGACCTCACTCCTTTAGCTCGGATCCTCCACGAGGTTCTCAGACGTACTATTCTACCCCGGATTGGAGCTAGGGATACTATCACTCGTCTTCAGCTTTGGCTCCTAGCTCACATTGTTCGGAAAGAGAAGTTCGATCTTTGGGATTTGATAGTGAGCGAGCTCGAGGATATTATAGCTGTTGGGTTCAGAGGTCATTGGCAGCTATAGTTTGCCCATTGGATTTCATATTTGATAGTTGCCAAGACCGGGTCAGGTGTCATGAGGGTCACTCTTACGAGATCAGCTACAGAGTTTCCTGTATATTCGATGAGTCAGCTTGTGGCACATGGGCAGTTGCCTCGTCCCAGCAGAGCCTACAGACCAGGCACTAGGTAGGCCGGAGTGCCACCACAGTCGGCCGAGGTCACAGATGCGACAGTTGAGCAGATTGCTCAGGCAGAGCTAGCAGACTTGGATGCAGAGATAGATACAGCTGCCGAGACAGTCTTTCGAGAGGACCTCGATTCCGACAGCTCTGACGAGGACTACCAGCCCGTGCGTGAGTATACACCGATGACCCATGACCACGAGGCAGGTGGGTCAGGCACAGCCGCAACAGCTCCAACTCCAGGCTCCAGTTCCTTAGAGACTACCTTGCTCTCTATTCTATCGAGGAAGCAGGAGGAGCAGTCTCACCAGGCAGAGGAGCAGAGACGACGGGCTGTAGACCTACGGAGGCTTACTGAGCAGCAGCTGGCAGCTCAGGCACAGACGCAGGCCAAACAGGACGAGTTCCAGCGTCAGTTCTTGGCATATCAGCTGCAGTAGGCAGAGATTCAGAAGACTCAGACACTACTTCTTGAGCGTCTTCTGGCCTCTAGCTCCGGGCAGACTTCCACGCCACAGTTCCAGTTGCCCGGCATATCATAGCAGCAGCAGTTCACCTCTCCTCCACAACAGCCTCCAGTAGTTGTGGTGCCAACTCCATCGTTACCGTCCAGAGGACACAAGAGTCAGGCACCAGCTACACCTCCGTTCCAGCCGGCAGCCTCTCCTGAGTACCAGACTCCGAGGACCCAGGTGTCCTCTTGGATAGCTTCACCCGGAGAGTTCCAGACCGGATTCACTCCTACCCGGGGAACTACCTTAGCAGAGGCCTCGAGAGATCTGTCAGCTTCCTATCTTGAGATCACGGGAGAAGCCTCCCCAAGAGCCGCTCAGCAGGACACACCAGCTCCAGAGACTGCAGTGGATCCTCCGGCGACAGGCACTCACCAGTCCTCAGTTGCATCGTCGGAGATCGCACCTGAGCAGTCAGCACAGACAGTCACCACACCTCCAGCTGCCATTCAGACGGATGCCATATCCCTAGCAGAGGAAGTTACAGTGGCAATGTCCTCTCCAATTCAGACTCAGCCTGCAGAGGTTGCAGCAGCAGTGTCCCTAGTGGCACTTGCAGTGACATTGTCCCCCTCATCTCGCGTATTCACTCATCGGGTTCCCAGGCCCGCTACCACTGAGGCAGGACCGTCAGAGGCACCAGCTAAGCCTCAGGAGAGACAGTTGCGATCACAGCTCCAGAGGTGACAGTGACAGCTCCAGAGACCACCCCAGCTGCACCTACACCGGCAGAGGCCGAGGCAGATGATGAGTCAGACGAGTCAGACCTTCAGGACTTCATCATGTTGGATCGCAGAGCTGCAGCTTCTTCGCCTTCTTCTCCAGCCCTAGACTCTTAGTTTTTGGTGCTAGACGCCAAAGGGGGAGAGAGGGTCGAGTATAGAGATAGGGGAGGGTTTTGGATCTTTGTATGCTTTATTTCCCCGTACTTTTTCATCTTGTCTACTTTTATGCATTTGTCTATATGTGTGATGTGATGATGATTGATGTTTATATGGTTGCATGTGACAAACTCTTTATTATCTCTAATATATCTTGTGAGTTGTCTCATGGTTCATGATATATCTCTTTACTTAACGTCATTTGAGCTTCCGCGCTTTACTCCGAAACATCCTTTGAGAATATCATGAGGTACTGCTTTTTGTTTCATATTCATAAGTACCATGTTTTGTGATTTGGTTTGGATGAGCATGTATGCTTCATTACAACTTAACTAACCCTTGCTCAACCATTCGAGTCACCATAAAATCTAAACCAAAAACTCTTATCCATACTCGAGGTTCTATTGTCGTCAATCACCAAAAAGGGGGAGATTGAAGAATCATGACCCTAGTTGGTTTCGGTGATTAACGAATATTAGAGATTATTATGGCTAACGTGTGTTTTGCAGAGGCTATGCGTAGCTTAGCCATAGTGATCAAGAAGAATGGGCTCTAATGGTCATCTCTTAGCCCCCAAGATGGCTATCCTTTCGGTTTTCAAGGAGACATGATGAAGACCCTAGAATGATAGGCTAAGTGCCATAAGGAGATGAAGGGCACTTAGAATTAGATAGGGCTTCTCTTTTTACCTTTGACCGTACTATTAAGAGGGGTTGAGATTAGTAGCTTGACTTAGGAAAGCTTCATGATTTAGGTGTGGTGCACACTTGACTTTCTTAGCTCTAAGCAAGCCTATGGTGACCGTAAGATAGCCTAGAACAACTTCCATATTCATCGCGACGAAAAACGGAGTTGTCAAAATCGTTTTCTGGGCGTCGAACGCTCCTGGTAGGGGCGCCGGACGCTGTCCGTCGTGTCGGACAAAGGCGCCGGACGCTGGGTGGTTGAGCCCATAGCGTCCGTCGACCTTCCAGAGGGGATGTTTTCTGGCTAAGTTCTTCAGGGTCCGTCGGACGCTGTCTGTCGGCCAGGCGTCGGACGCTGGTAAGAGCGTCCGTCGACCTTCCAGAGAGGGTGTTTTTCAACCCTAGCCAGAGCGTAGCGTCAGACGCTATGGATGAGCGTCCGTCGCTGGGAACAGTGTGTCAGAACTAGCCGTTGGGCAGGGCGTCGGACCGTCCGTCGCCTAGGCGCCGGAGCGTCCGTCGCCTAGGCGCCGGAGCGTCCGTCGCCTAGGCGCCGGAGCGTCCGTCGCCCAAACCATGAACAGAAACTAACCGTTGGGTATGCGACGGACCGTTCGTCGCCTAGTCGACAGAGCGTCCGTCGCCAACTTAAAATGCCAGCCCGAGATAGTTTTCAAAGGGTCTATTTATAGCCCCTCCCACTTCTCTCCCACCTTGCCTTTGCTCATTTGAGTTGCTGAGTTTGTTGAGAAGGTTGGGAAGAGAGCAAGAGCCCTAGAGAGAGAGAGTAATTCGCGAATCCATCCATCCTCTCTCTAGTTCATCCAAGAGTTCAAGTGTGCATCCTCTAGTTGTGAAGCTTGAGTGAGTCAAGCGAAGATCGAGGCTTGTTACTCTTGGTGATCGACATCACCTAGACGGTCCGGTGGTGCTCGGAGGAAGGTTATCGCCAGAAGATTGTCGGCGGCCCTTCTCCATCGACGTTGTGATCGGTTGTGGGCGATTCACCGAGCCGGAGTGGCGAAGAATCAGCCCGTAGAGAGCACTCATCCCTTGCGCGGGATTGAGGGGGAGCTATACCTTACGAGGTGCTCCAACGAGGACTAGGGGGGAGTGTCGACTCCTCGATACCTCGGCAAAACATCGCCGTGTCAAGCATCTCTTTCCCTAGCTCTTTATTACCGCATTACTTTCCGCACCTGTCTTTCAATTCATACTAGAATTGTGTAGGAAGTTTTCGCTTTCCTTTGTCTTGCTACCGCTTTCTAGCTAGGACACACAAGCGGTAGGCACTAGGGGGTTAATTGGCTCTTTATAGGTTTAATTCTTGTTTAGAAATTAAAAAGAGCTCAATTCACCCCCCTCTTGGGCATCTTGATCCTTCCAGTGCTGCACTATGAAGTGTGTATGTTTTCATTCTCAGAATTGCTTACATGGATCTAGGAAGGGTTAGATTGCATATGGAAAGCATGGATGATCAATGAAGTTGATTGGGGACCAAATCCAAGTGTTCCTAACGTCCTCCACCAGGCCACCACGTCACTTTGGGTCCAAGGAAACAAAGAGTCCAAGTCCAACACGTTTTGGAAGTTCAATTCGGACTACAGAAGAGTCCAAACTTGCGACGGTTGCCACGACTTCATACGGACTCCGTTTGGGACGTTCTAGCACTTTTTGGAAAGCTTATCAAGTCTACTTTCCAATGGGTCCGGACTCATACCTATATCCTATCAGATGCGTGCGCAGTAGATAATTTAATAACGAGATCTTTTCTGCCAACGGTGCTGCGTCACCCTATTTTGGGCCGATGGCCCGTGTATCAAGTTGAGTCCATTAGGGACTCATCCTAGGGTTGTAGGACGACACCAGGACCCTTGTGGTCGTCCTCCCTCCTCCTTATATCCCTAGAGCTGCCACAAACAGATTGGGTTTTGTTTAGATGAAAGTTTAGCTGCTGCTACTTCCTTGTAGACGCGTGTGTCGACTAGACCATCCGTTCTACCTGATTCGGAACCCCACCTTCATGAGTATCACATCTGATCCTTCATCTCTTATTTGCAATTGAGTGCTTGTTCTACTTGTTTTTGCTTGTTCTTCGATTGCTTGCAGGAATAACCCTAGTGGTTTGGTTGGTTGTGATCCGCAAGATCGTGAGAAACCGCTGGATTTGGTGTATCGATCGCTAAGGCGCAGTGTCCTTGGATGGTTGTAGTCGGATCGTGAACGTCTCTCCTATCAAATCATAATTATCTATCTCCATCGAAAGATCGGGACACCCATACACTCATCATGTGGTATTCAGAGCAAGGTTTCATCGGTGAGAGATTTCAGTTTGCTTTTAATTTCCTAAAGTCCAGAAAAAGCCAACAAAAAATAGTAGATTCATTTCCCATAATCCCATAGACCTTTTAAGCCTTTTACTAGTATTGTTTAGTTCGGGCTTGTTGAGTTTGGTTTACATCAGTTGAGTTGTGTTGCTGGTCTTAGGGTTAGGCTTTTAGAGTTTCGAGTTCTTGTCACGTTTTGGTCACTATATCCGCTGTGTTTACCATCACCATATACATCTCCACTACATCATATATATTTCTTTTGCAATCGTTGCTACCATATACATCTTCGCTGCACCATATCCATCCACATTTTTTTTTCACATCCAGATCTGATTTAGGCACACAAAAAAAATATCAACATTGCTAGTTCTTTAAGAAAGAAAACACATTGTTACGTTGCTTATTGGAATCTGATTTGTCAAGATCCAATTTTGTTATAGTTGTGCAAAGTAAAAGAAAAGAAGAAGAAGAAAAAATCAGAAAGAAAATAGAAAAAAAGAAGAAAAGAAGAGAAAGAGAAAGAGAAAAGAAAGAAAAGAAGAGAGGAGGAAAAGAAAGGGAGTGTTTTGCTTGCTATTCTTGTGCCTTTTTTTGCTGTACTGTGACTTCGTTTGTGTCTAGGCTCGCGTCTCTAGCACTGTCTAGCCTAGGACCAGCACGGTACCTCCGTTGAACGATTTCTCAACTTGCTTTTGTGACTAATGTGGTGCTAGTACTTCCTTGCACATTATTGTTTAGCCCTCCTATAGCTCCACATATCCGGATACAGCTTGACAGGTGTTGTTGCTGCGGTGTCGATACACTACTTCCAGGGTTTCCGACTTGTTGGTTACTGCCACCTCTTGTTTTGCTTGGTAAGAACTTGTAAGAATTTGTTTGATCAAGTTGAGAGTGAGAGAATTACAGCAACCACATCCTACTAGTTGATAGGGACATAAATATTATTGTGTATGTTTCTTGTTTTCTTCTAATCATGGCAGGAAACTACATAAAATTAGGAGATGATCAGGTTGCATATTCGAATCACTTTGCTAGTGGTATGACAAGTGATAAGCTTGCTATTTACGAGGTATGTGATGCCTTGCTAGATAAACTATAATCTGCCCTACCTTATTTTGAAGGAAACTATGATCCTTATGCATATATTGAATGGGAGCTACATGTAGACAAGGAATTTAAAAAGTATGATCTATCTGAAAAACAAAAGGTTAAAGTTGCTTCAAGTGTTCTTATTAAGTATGCTTTAAATGAGTGGAAACACCTTTGTAGATTTGCTAATGCTCCTCAATCATGGAAAGATATAAAAAGATATTTTAGAGATGTTTTTTTTATATCTATTATTCTGATATTTTGTATGGCAAATTGCAATCTATAAAACAAGAAAACAAAACTGTAGCAGAATACTTAGATAGACTGAAATTATGTTTGCTACGTTGTGGCTTTGAAGAAAACGATGAGTTTCTAGAACATAGATTTTTGCAAGGTCTTAATGTGCAAATTCAGAATATCCTTGTTGATAAACATTATAAGACTTTTGGTGAGTTGTTTGATCTTGCTTGTGAATTTGAAATAACACTAAAAACAGATCTC
Organism: Microstegium vimineum; assembly: GCA_022036555.1. Taxonomy (NCBI): domain Eukaryota; kingdom Viridiplantae; phylum Streptophyta; class Magnoliopsida; order Poales; family Poaceae; genus Microstegium; species Microstegium vimineum. The sequence continues at coordinate 23,139,391 of CM039127.1, read as the reverse complement.
ACAAATACTATAGAAGCATATGTCTCTCCTATTACTAACAATTTGCAGCAAGCGGATGCTAATATACCAATTGGCATTGATCAATCTGAGATTAGAGGTGACACATTAAAGGAGAGCATGAATCTAGCTGCAAGAACACCATTTGCGAAGAGCATCAAAGGTAAGTTAGATGGTTGTAACATAAATCAAGGTGAGCATGCTTTAGTTGAACTGCATTTGTCCACTAATCTTGATATCCTAGATCAACCAATAGTAAAACCCATCGCTGATTTTCCTTTGTCACACTTTCATATGCTTGATATTCCATGTGACAAAGAAGAGTTGTGTGATAATGAATTACTTATATCCATACCACAACTACCAAATAAAGCTAAAAATTCTAAATTAATGAGTGTTGAATTCCAGCATATTGTTCATATTGTAAATGAAAAAGAAGAAGTTCAATTGTTTTCATCTTTACATACAATAGGGTACATTGAGTTCAAGGATCATTGTGAGCTTAGCGATTTGCAGAATAATCTGATTGCTAGATTTGAATTGCCATGTTCTTCTAATATCAGTTTTCATGCTATTGGCAAATATAATTATGAAGATGAGTATATGGTAAACCGAATTTACATTTGCTCAAATATACAAACTCCTTTTATAGTGAACAGAACTAATCAATTAGAAGTATGCAATAACAATAACCATGCCATGTCAAGCTTCCCTAGTTTTATTTTAAAGAAACAGGATAACTATCAAGAATGGGAGCATGGTTTGCTTGTATCTACAACACATCCTCCGACAGTGGTCAAACCGAGGACGGTTTGCTGTCAAGAAAGGGAGAATGATAAGGACATCACCGGCTTAGATATGACCATGCCAACCACTTCTATACCAAAGGTGAAACCATTCTATATGAGGTTTATCATTGTTACATTTGATGAATGGGTGCTGCACTATGAAGTGTGTATGTTTTCATTCTCAAAATTGCTTACATGGATCAAGGAAGGGTTAGATTGCATATGGAAAGCATGGATGATCAATGAAGTTGATTGGGGACCAAATCCAAGTGTTCCTAACGTCCTCCACCAGGCCACCATGTCACTTTGGATCCAAGGAAACAAAGAGTCCAAGTCCAACATGTTTTAGAAGTTCAATTCGGACTACAGAAAAGTCCAAACTTGCGACGGTTGCCACGACTTCATACGGACTCCGTTTGGGACGTTCTAACACTTTTTGGAAAGCTTATCAAGTCTACTTTCCAATGGGTCCGGACTCATACCTATATCCTATTAGATGTGTGCGCAGTAGACAATTTAATAACAAGATCTTTTCTGCCAACGGTGCTGCGTCACTCTATTTTGGGCCGATGGCCCGTGTATCAAGTTGAGTCCATTAGGGACTCATCCTTGGGTTGTAGGACGACACCAGGACCCTTGTGGTCGTCCTCCCTCCTCCTTATATCCCCCTAGAGCTGCCACAAACAGATTGGGTTTTGTTTAGATGAAAGTTTAGCTGCTGCTACTTCCTTGTAGATGCGTGTGTCGACTAGACCATCCGTTCTACCTGATTCGGAACCCCACCTTCATGAGTATCACATCTGATCCTTCATCTCTTATTTGCAATTGAGTGCTTGTTCTACTTGTTCTTGCTTGTTCTTCGATTGCTTGCAGGAATAACACTAGTGGTTTGGTTGGTTGTGATCTGCAAGATCGTGAGAAACCGCTGGATTTGGTGTATCGATCGCTAAGGCGCAGCGTCCTTGGATGGTTGTATTCGGATCGTGAACGTCTCTCCAGTCAAATCGTAATTATCTATCTCCACCGAAAGATCGGGACACCCACACACTCATCAGCGTGGGTGACCTCCGCCCCGTCCCCGACGTGGGCGCGGACGACCTCCACACGGGCCCTGGCGCGGGCGAGCTCCGCCCCGGCCCCAGCGCGGGCAAGGTCCGCCCCAGCCCCGGCGTAGGCGCGGACGAGCTACGCCCCGGTCCCGACGCGGGCGCAAACGTCCTCCGCCCCGGCCCTGGCGCGGGCGAGGACGACCTTCGCTTCGGCTCCAGTCGTCCTCTTCCTCGTGGTGGTGGGCCTACGTAGGAGACGCAAAGGGGCGGAGAGAGGACGCAAGTTTGCCTATCCTGTTGCCTCGCACGCAAAATGTCTCACGTGTTTAGGTACTCTGCTAGAGGGTGATTTTTTTCCAAAAAAAAACACTGTGCACTATCCATTTTGGGGATGTGTCACCGTTTGGGTACTCCGTTGGAGACAATCTAGGAGCACCAAACTAGAAGGTCGAAGGGGCATACGAAGGTCATGGGAGTGGTGAAGGATAAGAAGGTCCAATAATAATAAGTAAAGTTGGTAGGTGGAAAGTAAGAGAACAATATGATTGTTACTAGTAGCAGGGGACAGTAATACCCGCCGACACCTATCATTAGGTTTATTTAAACTGACTTGCTCCTAGCGAGTGTTTTCTACTAGTGTTTTCTATTGGGGAGGGGGCGCCAGCAAAAACCTGTTTTCTACTAGTTTCATTGATACTGCGTTAGTACGGTGTGTAGACGTCCATAATCAAAATTACATCGGCAGTTTGGTAGTGAAAATCTCTATTTCTCATGGAAAAGCTAAGGGTTCAAAGTCCCATAATATAGTATTTATTGTTTTTAATTTGACATTTACAGAATAAACAATATATGAAGTTAGAACAATAAGGTGGTGGAAGCGCAGGGCCGTCTCAACAATTTTTAGGGCCCTTGGGCAAGCAAGATGGTAAGGGCTTGGTAATAATCTAACGTTTCAATATGAGAATTGAAGTATATTTTTTTGTTTAGTTTTGGTGCTTTGGAGGACGTATTTATGATTATTCTTGTTTTTTTTAATTCTTCTACTAATAAAATCTTGACATACGTCAAGCTAGAAGAATGGTATTATGGTTACCTCAAATAAAACTATAGTGCACTAGATAAGTGTTTTTCTTGCAACATCTAACATGCTCATTTGCCAAGCCTTATCACTATAACTGCAACCAGTCAATCATTTATTCACTTACATGAGTTAATTAATTAGTTAGTTGTCAGTTGCCGCCCATTTGCATGTGGACAGAATCAATTGTCCATCACAGAGACAAGATATTAGGAATAGGAAGGGTGAAGGGTCGCGACTCACTCGTGACAGCGTTCATATGAATAATGAATATACGATACGAAGCACGGGAGAGGTGCGCAAGATCAGATGGACCTATAAAGTTTAAAGAGTCATCGAACAAGCCATTGGACCTCAGTACATGTACTATATAAGGTTATACTCATGGGCCCCTAGTGCCATGGGCCCCGGCCGTCGCACTGGCTTCCATCCCCCATGAGACGGGCCTGTGGATGCGGATAGTGGGAAAAACTAAAACGGACACGAACTGTGAGCAATGCAATAAAAAATGGATGCAGGGACCAAAACTAGAATTTCAATAACATGGAACCGCCGAAATTTTAGATCAACAAATCTGATGAGAACACACTGAGAAGAACATATTTTTTGTGGTTTAATATTAGGTATAATTCGTGATAAGGTGCCAAGAAGTCTAATTCTAATCATTTTAACGTGTTTATCCTAGTTTTTTATCCCTTAACTCTAAAATTTGCCACTAGCTGGCTAATATATCTCTGTCCCCTTCCCCCACCAAAAATTGATACTATTTAAAAAATTATTTAATTAATCTATACTCCATCCATTATAAAATTATAAGACGTTTTGACTTTTTTATATTAGTTTTGTTATGCATTTAGATATATACTATGTCTAGATACATATATGAAAGTATCTAGGATGCCACCTACAGAGGGTGAATAGGCGTTTTAAAAAATTAACACCTTAAATAACAAAAACGATTAGTCTTGGAAACTCCAAATAAAAGTAATACACCCTACTCTAATTAATCACAAAGTATATGAGAAATATAAAACAAGCCTAAAAGCTTAGAACTTGCACCACAAAGATTATTTCAGCATTGGGACCAAATATCGGACATGTGGCTTGGCAGATCAGCACCAAACTTGCTCCTTTCGACTTGTCACCTTCACACCACTTGCAAGAGCTTACTAGATGAAGTTTTAAGCATAGAGAACCTGCAGGCAAACTCAACCAAACAAGTAGATTAAATATAAAATGAAATGCAAATTGAGACACGCTATTTATTTTACTGAAGTTCTTATCCCTGCGGATCCTACCCTCCGTTGAGCGGGCTATGAGCAACCACTAATGTAAGCTCTAAAGGATCTAAAGATCAACTCTAGCTGTAGTCTTTTCCAACCGCTTTTGCTCCTTCCACTAGTTTTATCTCTTCCCTTTCGGTGGTGAGATCGTCTATTACAAACGATCCGAGACGGTCCACAATCTCTTGGGTGCTCTCCGACGACTTCTAATCGTTTAGGACCGAAGATCCAAGAGTAACCAATTGAAAGGATCAAGATGCCCAAGAGAGGGTGTGTGAATTGGGCTTCTTTTAATTTCTATGCAGAATTAAAACCTATTCTAGTGTCAATTACCCCCCAGTGCCTAAACAAGAGTGTGAAAGCAATAGCAAGTGTATGAAAGCAATAACACTACAACTACCACCCTAGCATCATATCAAGCAAATCCAGCCATCATATGAAAGTAATTGCAAGTATGAAATGCTTGAAAGGAATGCTAGAAAGAGAAGGAGAAAGGAAGGATGGCGTATCAATGTTTTCCCGAGGTATCGAGGAGTCGATACTCCCCTCTAGTCCTTGTTGGAGCACCCGCTCAAGGGTATCTCTCCCTCTTGGCCCACACAAGGACCAAGTGCTCTCTCCAGGCTAATTCTTCGCTGCCCCGACTTGGTGAATCGCCCACAACCCATCATAACTGGAGTTGGGCCATCAACAATCTTCTTCAGATGGTCACCAAGCCTCCGATCGCCACCAAACCGTCTAGGTGTTGTCGATCACCAAGAGTAACGAGTAGAAGACCCTCACTTAACCAAATCTTGGCTAATGAGGAAGATCGTTGCACACTTCTCACTCCCTAGTCCGCTAATGAGGTCCTAATGGTTGGATTCACTAATCTCAATCACCTCAGTAGGCTCTTTCTCTCCCTTGCACTCTCAAAAGTTTCCTCAACCGAACAAATGGGCAAGATAGCTAGTATGGACGAGTTGGACAAGTATAAATAACTCCAACCATCCAACTAGTCGTTATTCACATCAACTCATCTCTGCAAACCTCCGGACCGGACTAGTGCTGGTCAACCAGGCCAATTCACATTGGTTTAGACCACATTGTCCACACAGTAGTCTCACTGTTCTCAGGACCTTCGGACGAGTACCAATTGGTCCAGGAAAAGTCCGGAGCCAAAACCCCCATTTTGTACCTCTCTATGTTTCTCCGGACCCATCACCATTGGTCCGGACACTTGGTTCGGACTCAGTCTGGAGCCAAACCTTCATTCCTGAACCTCTCTGGACACCTCCGGACCATCTCCATTGGTCCAGACCCTATTGTCCTAGAGTTCGGACGCTTCTGACTCTCTCTAAGTTAACCATGGGCAACCGGACCAGTACCAATTGGTCCGGACCACTCTGGGGAACTGGTCCAAACACTGTTTGAGGCTCCCAATCACTTTGGATTTCAAAACTTTGTGAATGGAAGTTGCTCTAAATCACTCAAGGGTTGTTTGCATACTATCTAGGACTAGGTTTGACAAGTGTGCACCACACCTACATCACTAACCATTCCTAGGTCAAGCTACTAATCTCATACCCCCTTAATAGTACGACCAAAGAAAAATAAAGGTGCTAAACTACTCTAAGTATGTCTCTAACTCTAATCGACACTTAGACCTAGTCTATGCTTCAACCTTATCACCAATCCTTTGAAACTGAAACAAATCCATCTTGGGGGCGGCATGAATACCATTGATCGCCCAATCAATATCCGTTACTCTGACCTAACTTACCAATTTGTCTCTGCAAAACACATGTTAGTCATAGTAATCTTGCATTATTGTTAATCACCGAAACTCTAGGGGCATAGATGCTTTCACAAATACAAATCACAAGATATACAATATGCTCTAGTACTCAAGTGTTTTTTCAGTCAACCCACTAATTGGATTTTGTAATTTAGATCAAACAATCGCTAAGAGAGGGTTGGAGAGAGTGTGTAAGGCTCAAAAACATGTGTATATCAGCTGAATCAGCAGCCCCTAGAGGTGGAGGCTTGGGGGTATTTACAACCCCTTGAAAAACTAGTTGTTTTATAGCCGTTGGGTGATATTGGACATGTCTGGTATTCCCTGGGTCTTGGGTTCAGCTCAGTGTTAAGTGTCGGGACTTCTGACGCCCGAAACAAATGAAATTTCCTTAGGACTTCTGACATACCCAAACACCCTAAACCACATAGGTCAAAACAACTATTCGCAAATACCGGACACATATGGTATTCCCAGACTTGGTGAATTTTAGTTATGCGTAGTGCCAGGACTTTCGAGACGCGCTGGGACTTCCAAACAAACACCGGGACTTCCGACGAACCAAGCTTCCCAAAGAGATGGAGACAAAATTTCACTAGGCAAACCAGACTCTGCAATTTTAGTTAGTAAAAGTTGTCTCTCTCACACACAATGTTATATGGGTTGGTTTGACCACTTATGAACATTTATCTATCAACATGATGCATCTCTCTTTATCGTACGTCTTTCCTATAACTCAAAATTAAATATCAAATGCATTTAAACTTTTTGAGTTGATCTTTTCGAACCAAAGTTGTGTCTTCCGATCTTTATCAAGTGAGGGTGTCAATATGTTGATATTGATCTTCTTTCTTGAGCATAGCCATATTGAGCACATGACTTGATTTGATTCATCAAATATATATAAATCCAAATGTATCAAGTCATTTTCATCAAATACTTCAATAGAGATTTGATCCTCCTCTTCAGTATGACCTTCATAGCTTGATTAGTATCTCAACTAAATGCAAGTACTTTCTTCTTTACCCTAGTTAGGTTCCTCGGCCATAAAACCGTTGCTTTCCCTTCACCCTTGCTTAGTACCTCAAAGTCTTTCCTTGCTATCTTCACTCTCTCAAGCCATCAAGTCACATCTTGTGTTAAATCATCAATTAAGTTTATAATGTATTCAACTTAGCAAGCACCATGCATGAGACCAATCCATATGCAATCCATCATGTCTCATTAGTTATTTGTAATCATGCTTGCTCTCACATAGGACATGGAAATCCCACAATAGATAATCTTTCACTTGAATTCCTTTTGCATTGTTGTCTTGTGCTTGAACTAGATTGCGCATACAATAATACATCATTTTGGCTTTATTTATTTCAATCAAACACATGTGAGGTAACCAAATATTTGTCCACCACTTAGAGAACATGTTAGATCCTTTAATCGTGTTGGTATTCAATCATCCAAAATCCACTAAGGGACTAAATGCACTTTCAATATGCCCTATTCGCTATGTCTGGAAAAAGTAAAACGTCTGATAATTTAAAATAGAGGTAATAATTAAAATTATTAACATTTGTAACACCAAATATGTATATCTTGAAACTACATTTCATGAAATGGCATTTATTTAGTGATATAAATATTGTCAGCTTTTGTATAAACTTATCAAACTCAAGGTAGTTTGTCTTTGAGAAACTAAAATGTCATTCATTTTTTAGAGTATTTTTTTGTTAACTAGACCATTAGCTAGGTTGTTTATATATTTATTAGAGCTAAGAGTTGGCTATACTTTACTTGCGGAACTAAGCTAGTAGCATTTTATTAGGGAAACGTATCCTGTGTAAACTATAACTTCGTGAAAACTCGTGCAAACCATGGCAAAAAAGTTATGTAGATTCAAAAAAAATCGCACATGTAGATGATACGATGATACATAATCTTGTAAATATCTTGTCCAAACTCGACTTCGTTTGTTAGATATAAAAAATAACAAATTTCTAACAAATCATCTAGACACATTTCTGGCTTGAAATTTCTTATTTTTATACCTCACAAATGAAATCGAGTTTGGACAAGATATTTTACAAAGTTGTGTATCATCATATAATCTACATGTGTAATTTTTTGGGTGAATTTAGACGATTTTTTTGTCATGGTTTACACGAGTATTTATGAAGTTTGTGGTTTACACCTAATACGTTGTCTTCTATTAGTGAGGTGATTTAGTTTAGACTATTAATAAGATTCGTTGATTTGAGGGGTTTGGATGGATTAGCTCTAATTTTAGCCTCTAGCCAATTACATTTAGAAGCAGACCTAAATTCACAAATAATACAATACAGGATGGTTAGGCAAAGAAAATTGTATATAGGACTATAAATGTTGACGAAATTGTGTTCCTTTTAGAAATCGCAACATGGATTTATACTTGTCCATGAGGCATGAGGCCCAACGACCGACCCATGGCACGACGTTTTGGCCCGACCCGAGCACGGCACGGCTTGGTGGATGAGCCGTGTCTGGGCTGCCATCTAGGCACGTAGCACGGCACAGGCACGACCCGATCTAAGAGGCGGCACGGGAGCGGCACGGTTATTGGGATCCCAACGACTTATTCAGTTAAAATAAGTTGTTAAAATGATTTATGATAACTAATAATTAAATTGTGACATGTTAAAAATGATGAGCACTTGTCAAAAACTAAAATGATGAACACTTACGAAAATTTTGAAGTATTTCTTGTCTGACGCGTCATGAGTCGGCACGGCACGACGAGCGACACGACATGACAAAATGATCCGTGGGTCATGCCATGAGCCGGCACCCATGCACGAAGCACGACTAGACACGGGACGGTAGGCACGACGGACCGAGGAGGCCCGACACAGTCTGACGGCCTATCTATACATGGATTCAGTTCAACATGAATAGACCGAGATCATACGAGCAACCAATCACACTGTTCCGCAGTCCCGCTGCCTGCCTGTCCCAGGAAGATCTCGCTTCTCGCACGCGCACCCTACACGCCCTGACGCCTTGTCCGAACTGCAGCCCAGCCGCCTGCCTCAAAGCGCTCAGATCAGAATCCTCTCCCCTCTCTTCGTGAGCCAGCAGGGTAGGATGGGGGTAGGCGAGTGCAACAGCAACGACTACGGCGCCGCCGCATACTGGGACGCCCGCTACTCCGGCTCCCCAGCTTCCGCCGCCGCCGGCTGTGGGTTCTTCGACTGGTACCAGACGTACCCGGCGCTGCGGTCGCTCCTCCGCGCCCGCGTCCCGGCCTCCTCCCGCATCCTCATGCTCGGCTGCGGCAACTCCCGTACGCCTCCCTTCATTCAACTCAAGCTGCTGTTATTTGCAGTCTGTAACTGCTAAGTTTGCCGTGCTTCACGGGGGAGCTAGAGCATGCAGCTTGGTGTTACAGATGCAGTTCCCCACACGGGGTCCGAAATATCCGGCTGCTCTGAGATCGAACTAAGTTGAATTGCGTTTCGGACTGACAGCCATATACATTTTAAATTCACCAGTTATTAATTTATAAATGCTTATTTGTAGTCAGCTCAGAGCGTCTGTTAGCATCGGCCCTACATAAATATACCCTTCATCCGTTGTGGTATTCCAATTGTGTATGCCTATGCTCAGTGCTCCCTTGACACTCTTTCTTCCATGAACTTAATTTTTTTTTCATGCTGGCTGAGTGGCTGGCTCTATCCCGCGTTCCGCCAGCTAGCTATGGTAAGCAATGTGGGCTTAAAATCTTGATGATGCTGAAGTTATCTTGTAATTTGGCAGCTGAAGATTATTATTTTTCGATTACGTGCACTGACAATCAACTTCATGATGCTACCTGATATTGTTCTTATCTTGATTTGGTCAGTTTTGTCAGAGGATATGGCGAAGGATGGTTATGAGGACATTGTAAACATAGACATTTCATCTGTGGTCATCGAGCAAATGAGACAGAAACACAAGGAGATCACACAGCTAACATGTAGCGCTTGCTGATAGTTTCATCTTCATAACTTAAGGCCTGTATATTAGTCTATTGACTTTGTTTTCTTATGCTTTAAGATATGCAGATGGATATTAGGGACATGGGTTTCTTTGGTGATGAAACATTTGATTGTGTCCTTGATAAAGGTAAATTATTAGCATCACGTTTACTCCAAAGCTATTAAACTGAAATTTTTTCATTGCTTTAGTGTACAATTGATTTTTTTTTTATGAGTGTCATGCAAATCAATCCATTTCGTGCTACTTCATTTATGGGTTAGTTTGTTCAACCTTTCTCTTTAGGAACCCTGGATGCTATGATGGTAAGCACTATCTACCAAGTGAACTACATATCAGCTTTCTGACTAGGCCTGTGTTGAGATCGGTATTGCTATAATTTTCCAGTGTGCTGATGATGCTCCTCATGGTGCTTCCAAAATGCTAGCAGAAGTGGCAAGGTTTAAGACATAAAAGTTTTCTTCACTCTTAGCTTATCAAACAATCCAGACTGATGCATCAGTTTTCCTGAATTTATGTATACTGTATATATTCGTGCAGGCTTCTGATGCCCCATGGGATCTACTTATTGGTACATCATCTGAGTTCAAAAACCACTCTCTTCCTGAATCCTAATGAGATACTATATGAAGAGAGATTATCTTCTGGCAGATAACATATGGTGCTCCTAAGGAACGAGTCCCACTTCTGAACCAGTCCGGATGCAGCTGGAGTATAGCACTCTACATCATGCGTAAGTTTGAAACACTCTCCCTTCCGCCAGAGCACTCTGTCCTAGTCTGTCGTTCCTTATTACCTCCCCTTTGTTATGACTAGTAACATGGGATCATTATTTTTGAGGATTCGCTTCACTAACTGACAAAACTTAAGTGAATATTCTTTTCATTTGCTTCTATGCATATCCACAAACTCAAAGGGTCTGAATGGTTCCTCGCATTTATTGCATGTATTAGTTATGCAGCATATCCTTATCTGCATAAGGATACACAATTAGCTAAAAAAAAGTTGTTGTTTGGTTTGTCTGAATAGGAGGTTGTACAATGTTATACATGTGATAGGTTCCATGCACGCCTTCTGCGTCCAGGGGTCATGTACCAACTATAGATTTTGTTCAATAAGTGGAACACATTAGCCGTCCTCTCTTCGGTTGGTCGGTCAGAGAAGGGCAATCTTCTTAGGTTAAGATCAAAGAGTCAGACAGGAAAGGGGGAGAGCCTCCGTTCTTGATTCTCCTATAGCCGGATTCCCCAGAACCACTAGAATCCTTAGAATGGGATTCCAATTGAGCACCTTTGTTTTGGGATTTTGTGAAGAGAGTGGGTGCGGCAAGGAGGGGCATAGCGAGATGCATAGGATCTGGCCAAATTGTGGGATGCAAGTTGGGCTTGGTTTGAGGATAGTGATGGCCTGCATATGGATTTGTGCATGTAAGAGCAATTATAGCAGGAGCCCTCAAATTAGGGCCCCTACTTTTCATTTGAGGATTCTTCCTATTTTTGAAGGCCTATTTTTTAAAAAAATTTACTCCATCAACACCCCTCAAATCTATTTTGCTGGACCCACTCCTCATTCTCTCCCATATGTAGCGTTGTCCACTCCTCATTCTCCCCCATATCCAGTGTTGCACTATTCAATAGAGATATGGGTAGTGCGGAGAGATTATGCCGGTGGAAGAGTCAATGCGAAGGGAAGGCACTGCGCCGGACATCCTCTGCCAGGCCGATGAGGGTGGAGGTCCCTTGTGGAGGTGCGTCGAGCGTTGAGGTCCCTTGTCGGGAGCTGCGGAGGTCCCTCACTAGGGACCTGTATCGAGCAAGGGCGGGAAAGGGAGGACCACACTAAGGTGCTGTTTGGTTCAGAAAATGTAACGTAAACGCCAATGTAATCAGAAACCGCTGGTAGCTGTAACAAAGTAACAGAACACTGATTTTGTTTGGTTTCCACTATGTAACGTAAATGGATAACTTGAAGCTGCCATCGGTAGCAAGCTATGCCCGCAACCTCTACAGCTTTCTGTAACCTGTAAGACGGAGTCTGATGGGCGATGGCGGCCGCGGTGGCAGCCGGCCGGTGGTGCCTTGGTCGACGGCGGCGTCCAAGACAAGCACCGGCCAGTGCATGCCTTGACTCTGCAGCAAACTGTAAGACGGAGGCACGGAGCTTGATAGGCGATGGTGGCCGCGGTGGCAATGGCAACCGGTGGTGCCTTGGTCGACGGCGGTCGACTGAGCCCAGAGCTACGTCGCACCTGAAGCCCCATGCTGCCGTCGGATGCAGGTCCGGCCGCCACCAAGACACTCACCGTCGCCGCTGCCGAAAGTGCCCGCGGATCTGGCTTGGGGATGAACGTGTGTGGTAGAGTCTCCCAGCGCTGCCGTCGCATGGGCTTCCTAAGTGTCCTCGCAGGTGTCGATTAGGCAGGGTACTCGTTATTTTTGGATATGCGGCGCCATGCTTCAATCCATGGCTGAGAGCTGCTTTCGAGGGGAAAAGATGTGGGCTGGAGAAGACGATGACTAGAACGTAACGATTCGCGCTCGTGGGGCAGCGGTAACAATTTTCTATAGACCGGTATCAGATCACGGCGTGATCGGATTACTGCTGAACCAAAACAAACAGAATCAAACGTTATCTGTTACCCCTGTAATCGAATGACGTTACATATTGGTGAACCAAACGCCATGTAAGGTGTGTCCCTCGCTAGGGAAGGGATGTCGGGCCGAGGTTCCTCGCTCGGCAGCGCAGCCGTGTTGGGCCAAGATGCGTCGGACGACCTCCCGCCAGGGAGCTGTGCTGGAGGTCGCCACGCTAGGAGCAGTGGCGGAACCAAGGCCCGGCTACCCTGGGCCGGTGCCCAGGCTCATCTCGTGATCCAGCAAGTAATTACTTTGTGTTAGAAAATATTAGGTAAGCTTTTTTGTAGCTTTATTTATTTATTAATTCTTTATACGCACGAAGGAGTAAACAATGTCGGTGCAAAGGCCATCTCCTTTTGTTTTTTTAATATTCATGTTTCTTTTTAAAATGTGCTAGGGAGATAGACCCGCTAGACTAACTAGTACTAGCTAAGAACCTGTACTAGAGAGATGGATTAACTTAAAATTTTGTGGTATATTAATGTTGCTTTCATGTATAATGCTCTACATTATGTTAGATCCTCATTGGTTGGGCTCCAGCTTCTCGCGGCTCCTTACAAGATTTCTGGCAAAACAGGCATCTGATAAACAACTCCTTGCATGGACCTTGAAGAAGCTATAGACATTTTTATATAGGAGTCGGAGCTGCAGAAATGTTATTTCTGTCGGTTCCTCTAACAATTCTAACACAAATTATTAAATTATCACTGAGGCTGTTTTCGCCAACCAGCTTTAGCTTCACCAAAAAGCTATGCTTAGTATCAAGTTGTGTCTTGCCCAGGCTCCGAAAAAATCCTGGCTCCGCCACTAGCTAGGAGAGAGGTTGCCAGTGTAGAAGAGCCGAGGAAAAGGTCAGTGGTGGTGTGGGCTGGATGTGGAAGGCGCGGATGCAATCCCGCATGGGTGCGGGAAGGGAAACGAGCACAACTGCCTTTTGAGGGCTTGGAGTAGGGTCCCTGGGAATGAGGGGGTGGAAGGGTGATTTAAGGGGCCTCTCAAATTTTGGGATCCAAGTAGAGGTCTGTTGGAGCTTGTTTTTTGGTTATGACCCTCAAATTTGGTTTTGGGGCTCAAATAAGGGTCCTGCCGATGTTGCACCAAACTAGGATGAATTGCACTGCAAAGTTTGGATAAAGGATTATGTAAGCAACCAATCTGACTAAAAAAACATTTGAAAATTCCAAAAGATCTTTTGAATAATGAAAAAACTTCTTATTGCAACAAACGACATTGAATGAAAAAAATTATAGCGAAAGCAGATGGATACCTTAATTTTGCAATTGTACAGATTTGACATCAGATCTATTCTTTCTGTCAACAGCCACACCTGGTTACCAACTGAGAATGAATAAAGGTGCTCCACAGCCTATCATGGAGGAAGTTACACTCACAGACGATGATCAACTACCACCTGATTACGTTCTCAACGATCCAGAGTCGCATTTCGTTTATGTTTGTCACAAGTTGGCGGAGAAAGGGGACTAATTGCAGAGATGCTGATCCGGAGGAAACAGAAATGCAAGTTAATTCATTTCCATCTTTAACTTTCATTTTGTTTACTGCTGGGGGAGTTCATTGTTGTATTGGCCTAGTCGGAGCTCGTGATTTGTGTCATGTGTCACCTTTCGTCTGAATATACATTACACCCTTCTGCTTGTATGAGAGCGATCAGTTAATACTTGGTGTTTTGTCTGAGGAATGAGTTAGTTTATCATATTTTCATTTCTCGCCTTTTTGTTTGGTTGTAGAATGAAATGGGTTGATCTATCAAAACCTCATTTTCCCCGAGCTAACAATTAGCACTAGTCTTATAGATGTCATTTCATCAAAGAGTTAATTTCACTAACAGTTCTCGAACTTGTCGTGAGTTCTTATCTAGGTCATGCTACTTTCAAATTGCATATTTAACTCTCTAGACTTGGTTTGAGTTCTTATCTAGGTTCTGGTACTTTCAAATTTCACATTTAACTCTCTAAACGTGGTTTGAGTTCTCATCTAGATCTTGGTACTTTTAAATTGCGTGTTTATCTTGCATGTCTCAACTCTCAAGTTCTCATCTAGGTCGTGAATTATACACTTAGCTCCCTAAACTTGTCCTAGTATTTCAAAACTACACGGTCAACTCTCTAAAATTACACTATTGTAGGATTCTAGTCCATCTCTTCTTCACACACTATGTTGCATGTGCATAACTAGCTTCTAGACCTGCTTGCCCATCCTTGTCGTGGCATCGGCCCTTGCCTTGCAACAATCGCATTCAACACCACTATTGTCACCACCGCACTCTTTTCGCTCCCTCGTCAAGTAGGAGCTCATGCTCATTATTATCACCATCTCTTCACACTTAGTTCCCTACACTCCTAGCCTTCCTCACCTCCCTCGACAACCATAGGATCATTGATGTAGTGCAGTAGGGTAAGTGGAGCATGCACCATGGTGGTATGGTGTGCACGACATGGCCTAGTGGGGCAATATGGGTGCAGCACCACACTGACAATGCAACATAGGCAAGTGCGGGGTAGGATTTTGAGCATGGTGCAACATTGGGTATGTGGGTAAAGCGGACATGTGCGGTTTGGCGAAGGTCTAGATGAAGGTGCAGGGGTGGATAGATCATAGTGGTACAATAATATAACTTTAGGAACCTAAGGGCTACTTTGGAAGCCCATTTTCCCGGGGGATCCCTGCGTTTTCCCTGGGCCAGAAATCCACGAGCCAATCTACCCCGGGACAATTCATGATGCATTTTGGAAGCCCATCCGCGCCGGCCTCGAAGCCCGCTTCCCCTCATTTTCCGCGTGGAAGTAATCACTACCCTGGAGACCGGGAGGGCTTCCCCGACGCGAGCCACGAGTCGCGAGGCCGACCAGGCGCTCGCTCCCAACTCGCGAGTCGCAAGGCCGCCGCCGCCCTGGCATCCGGCCACCGCTGCTGTCCCGGCATCCGGCCACCGCTGCTGTCCCGGCATCCGGCCACCGCTGCTGTCCCGGCATCCGGCCGCCGCCGCCGCCGCTCCGGCATCCGGTTACTGCCGCGTGCATCCCGTCTGGCCTTCTTTGCTGCACTTCGCCTTTTCATCGATCCGACTCAAGCGATCCCGTCGTTTCCGCCATCTCCGCCGCCGCGACTTCACTGCACGGCTCCGCTTCGGATAACAGTCTGCCAAAGAGCAACATGGAATTCTCCCCTGCCGTGGATACCTCCCCCGGAGTTGAGGCGGGAAGTAGAAATCCAAAATAATCGACGTCGGGGGCAGAGTTTCCGGGGCTAATTTGCCCCGCACTGCCAAAGTAGACCTGAGTGTGTAATTTAAAATATTAGGACTTATATAAGATTTTGGGACAAGTTTAGAGAGCTAAATATACAATTTATGAAGTACATGTGCAATTTGAATGTAGCAGGACCTAGATAAGAACTCAGATCAAGTTCAAAGAATGCTAGTGAAATTTACTCTTTCATCAAATTTGAGAAAATGGAGTCATATGTATCACCTTGTTTAAAATGGAGTGATTCCGTAAACCAAAAGCCCTATTAGTGCACCTCTACTCCTAATAAAAAAGATAGAAGGGGAGTCCTTGATAGTCAAAATTAGCTCGACTTATTAGTCATGATCATGATTTTAAATGGCGGGCTATAGAAATTAGCGGAAGCTTGGCCAAAACGCTATAGCGGCACTATTAGCGCGCTATTTTTTTTCAGTGGTCATGATATAGTATTTCTTTCTCAGAACAAAAGAGTATTAGCCGATTTATCAGCCATAAAAATCATGAACTGAATAGCCATAGTAGACACTAGAAAGAGAGATGAGTTAATCTATATATTTTATGGATAAAACTATCCTGTATCTACTCAGAATATTTTTTTGAAGGGATGACTCCGGTGGAGATGCTCCTCATCCGAACACTATAAATCTAGAATTGCCTGTTCCATACGGTTTCGGTCTCGACCCATGAAGCAAACAAAAGCTAAAATCATATAATGAACACATGATATACCACTTGATTCAAAATATGACAATTCCTTATTTAAACGAAGCAACCTTATCTACATGCTCACTTCGGTCTGCTATTATATATCTCATTGTCCATTTAGATAGATCTTTTTATCAATTATTAAACCATTTTGTAAACTAATAATTTATATCTAATAATAAAGAGACAAAATTTTAGCCTATTTTTTTCGTCCAGCCCATTCAATCTAGACTAACTGTCATACAATCACTTAGTTTAGGCCCGTTTCTGGCCCAACTTGCTACCGTTTCCTTCTCCCGTACAACTTTGGTGCCTCTCCTTCCGGCCTGAAATCGAGTCTCAGTCGAGATCCAAATTTGATTAGAATTTGATACGAATCCAACCAGGACTCCGTGACAAAAAAAAAGGTATGTTTGAGTTGAACTGAAGTTTGGAAGGGATCTCTTCTGTTCTTCTTTTTTTGCTTCTCTAATTTTGACACGGATTCTGGTTTCTTGGAACTATAAATCGACCTGCAGAAGGCCAACAAGTAGACAACTTGTCTTGAAAAAACTGATCTCACCGAATAGAAGAAACGTACAGCACTTCGTGATCTCGCCAACAAGTGGACAACTCGCCTTGGAAATCTAATCTCGCTGAGCAGAAGAAACACAACCAAATCTTGTGATCTAATGAGCAAGGTTAGCCTTTTCACTGATTCCTAACCAAATCTTCTGATGTGATGAACAAGCTACTGATGAGTAGTATTAGGTTGGATTTTTGAAGATTATTCATATAAAAATTTAATTTATTAGATTGTTGTGAAAGGATCTTCTTTAGTTGTCAGATGTTTAATCATTGTTTTTGTTGTCCGTCTCCCTCTAATTACTCGGTAATGAAGAGTTTTTTTTTCCGTCTGGACTTATATATATAACACGTTCTCATATACGAGTTAGAATAGATCTTGTATCTAGCACGAAACTGAGTTCAATTAGGAGTTATAATTGTAATCCAAATAGAACTCTAAATCCTATATCAAACACGTAAGACTTCCAAGTAATCATGAAAAGAAATTCTAATCCAAATAGAAATATGATCATTAGAATAGAAATTAAGCAATAAAAAAGAATTCTAATCGAAATCGAAATAGGATAATAAGAATAAAAATTAAGCAATAATGTGTTGTCGATACTAAACCACAACACATGATTTAAATGAACAACCAAAGATGAAACATCTGATTTGAAAAAAAAATCATTTGTGGAAACATCTCTAAGGGAAAAAACACACGAAAAAAATTTGGACGTGAGACGTGAGACCTCTCAAGCGGTGGGTAAGACAAAAAAAATCGTAGTGGCCGTGGACTCATAAAATCGGACGAGCAGTAGTTGAGACGGAAACAAATTGGACGTCGGGTTTCAGTGTCCAACATATAATCGGTGAGTTAAACAGAGTACAAATGAATAATATTTTATTTAATCATCCGTTGCAACGCCCGTGTACTTTTGCTAGTAAAAACAAACAATCCAAATAACATACATTGTCTCTATTTTGTTCAGTATAAAAACCGAACAACTAATCTTGATGCTCACTTCCATCAACTATTATATATCTCAATATTCTTTTTAGATAGAATCCTTGACCAATCATTGATGCATTTTATAAAATAGACAAATAATCCATAAAAAATACATTGACCTTCTACCTCTATTCGGTTTAGTATAAAAACCAAAATGCTCACTTCTGTCTACTATTTATAAACATATATCTCATTCTTCGTTTTCATAGAATCCTCGACTCATTTTAGACAGACAATCCATACAAAATACATTTATAGTTGTGCATCTATTCCGTTTAGTATCAAATGGGTCCCAACGTGCAGGGAGAGCAGGTTGCGCGAAGAACCGGTCCCAACGGGCAACGGAGAGCAGCACCTCACACTGCCAGACTTTCGTCGAACGGTCGAAAAAAAATCAGACCTAGAGAGCCGGAATCAATAAAGTGAACAT
Source organism: Microstegium vimineum (assembly GCA_022036555.1). Classification (NCBI taxonomy): domain Eukaryota; kingdom Viridiplantae; phylum Streptophyta; class Magnoliopsida; order Poales; family Poaceae; genus Microstegium; species Microstegium vimineum. The sequence goes on along the minus strand of CM039127.1, from coordinate 23,120,816 downwards.
AAACCAAAATCAATTCATCCCCTGTGCCGAACGCAGAACGGCAGTGCTGCCCGAGAGGACCACAGCTCGCGCCGCCTGCCGCCTGCCGCCCGCCGCCCGCCGCCCGCCGCACCCGACCCGCCTCTCCCAGGCGTGCGCTCCCTTCTCCCGAGCCGCCGCCTCTGCCCGGGCCGACCCGCTGGGCCCACTCGGACGCGCCGCCGCCCTCCCGGTGTGAGGCGGAGGTGCCTGGGGACCCTCCCCCCATGGCGAGCGCCGGCAACAGCGGCAGTGGGGACGACGATGCAGGAGGGAAGCTCCTGGCGGATCGGTACCAGAAGGGCGAGGTCCTCGGCGAGGGCACGTACGGAGTCGTCTTCAAGGCCATCGACACCAAGGTCACCTTCCCACACCAATCTCCTAAACCCTCCCTTTTCTGATCTGCGGGCGGCCACCACTCGAGAGTTAGAGCTTGGCTAGTCCGATCCATCCGGCTTCGAGCTGGCCAGGGTTGGTCGCGGGATTTAGCTTTATGGGTTAGAGGGTTTTGCACGGCGTAGCTCGTGAATTGGCGTCATTGAGTGGTTCGGGCTTCGCTTTGGATCCACTCGGACTCGGGTAGTTTACTGCGATTCGCTCTGATGAGAATAAAATTGGTGATTTTGTGTTGCTTTGTTTAGCTGTGCGTTGATTGTACTGTCAGTGTAGACACTACGATTTGAAAGGTTTAGCTGTAGTTCTCGTGTTCTGTTGGATACCGGGATTGATTTTCTCGTGGACTTGTATTGTTCCAGGTGTGTAAGGGTGACAGCAGATGTGGTGGTGTGTTCTCACTGGTCTTAACTCCTAAGTGGTGTTATCACCATTTATTCTTTTCTCAGTGAAGTATATGTGGCTGTGATAGCATCACCACAGTTTAGTCTTCCAGCTGTTCTTAATGCTCACTCATATTTTGTACTCCCTCCATTCCAAATTATAAGATGTTTTGGCTTTTCTATATACATTTCTTTTGCTATGCACTTAGATATACACTATGTCTGATACGTATGTACATAAGGTCTTTGGTCTAAAAAAATGTCTAGATACGTAATAAAAACAATGTACCTAGAAAAGCCAAAATAACTTATAATTTGTAACGGAGGGAGTAGTAGTTTTCCATTCTGATTGACCTGTTTTGTTCATGAGTTTCTGGATGCTTCCCTTTTCAGACTGGAAATACAGTTGCAGTAAAGAGAATCCGGATAGGGAAGGACAAGAAGGAAGGTGTCAATTTCACCGCATTGAGGGAAATTAAACTACTTAAGGAGCTGAAAGATCCTAATATTATAGAGCTGATTGATTGTTTCCCTTACAAGGAAAATTTGCACCTTGTATTTGAGTTTATGGAGACTGATCTGGAAGCTCTCATAAAAGATAAGAACATAATACTATCTCCAGCTGACACAAAATCATATGTCCAGATGATGTTAAAAGGCCTAGCATTCTGTCATAAGAAATGGGTGCTACACAGGTACCTACTATCTTGCTAATCCCCTTGTAACGAAAACAGCATTTGATAAGCTGTGTTGCAGGGATATGAAACCAAATAATTTACTCATTGGTGCCGATGGGCAGCTTAAGCTTGCTGACTTCGGTCTGGCCCGTATGTTTGGGAGTCCAGGAAGGAACTTCACCCACCAGGTATTCTTATAGACTTATGTATATGTGCATCTAGTTAATTGTTCCTTGAACTTAGAAGCTGGCTGCAGCAGCAAGGTTCGCTTAGAGCACCTTCTTTTATCATTATATTTCTGATGCAGTGTATTCTACTCATATGGATATTTAGATAGATGGATTTAATTTTCCTTTTGCCAAGGAAAACCATGACATGTGCATGCTGAAATTTGTTGACTCTATGCGATTTCCTTGCAAGAGCAGTGATAATTGTAACTGTGCCAGTTAGTTCTTTTTGTACTTTGTTTAGTGTAATCTATTTTGGAGCTTTATTATAGCCCTTTTGTTAGAAAATTTCTGCTAATACAAATGATGCAATATCTTAAGCCACCAAAGTATCTTTGATTCTTTGCAACCGGTGACTTTCTTAATAAGTAGTGAAAAATGCTTAATCTCGTGCAAAAAAAAAAAATACATATACACGAGGAAGATCTTAGTGTATTTCCTGTATATCCCAGTGGATATCCTACTTCATATGAGCTTTTAGATTGCTGTTTTCCTTGCATGACACAATTAGAAAAAAAAAATCTAATTTTTTTTATTATTTGGGAAGTATGCTTCCAGCTCAACTTTTCTGATTAGGGAAGATGCTAATGTACTCATTTGTGAATGATATTGTTTTCCTTACATAATTTACCATCGCTGGTTTTCATCTGAGCATTACAGACCTGGAAGTTCTGCTAACCATAGTTCCTATTTAGTAACATATTTTATGCAGTCAAAGGCCAGCTTTAGTTGTCTGTTGAGCAGTTATTTAGTGTTTCTCTTGTATTTCATTTCTTTATTAACTAGACAAGATTTATTTTGTCCTGGTGGTGGCAGGCATGTGACTTTTAACTGTTTTTGCACGTAGGTCTTTGCACGTTGGTACCGGGCACCAGAATTATTATTTGGCTCGAAGCAGTATGGATCTGGGGTGGATATTTGGGCTGCTGGATGTATTTTTGCTGAACTGCTTACTCGCAGAGCCTTTCTCCAGGTTAAGAACCTCTTACTTTTTTCAATGGAATTCACTCTATTTCATTCAAGACTAAGAAATATTCAAATGCTGAGAATTTAATGTCCATGGCTAAGTCAGTTATTCATTGATGATGCACTAGCTACATATGTCAACTAGATTTGTACATCAACTGTCATTTTTGTAGCAGGACCAGACTCTTTTTTGGTATGAAAAACTGTATGTTCCTAGTTAGATGAGAGGACTGATGCTACAGCCAGCCTGCTTGTGAACTTCTAAATAATTAGACTACGCAGACCACTGTAGTTTCCTTTGTGACAATCAAAACTCTGACCATAGGTTGTGTAAAATGGGATTTTAATTGCCCCCAGCCACTATTGGCTAGATGTGCCAACAGAAACAAACTTTAGCAGTCTATATAGGTAACTTCACGTGTATTAAATCTGAATCTAATTTTTCCTACTCACTGTCTACATGCATTATGTTTGGGGTACAATTTCTCTACAAACTTCTATAATAATATTTTGGTTTGACATTTTGAGCACCACTAGGATGTGAAAGGGTTGTAGTTTCACCTGGTGAATGACTGGTATGATTTAACTGGGTTCAAAAGAAGGCCTGCACTGGATTATACTCAACAGAAAATTCTACTTTCTTTTACTATCTTTAGATATTTGAACAACAATAACAAAGCCTTCTATTCCCATGCAAGTTGGGGTAGGCTAGAGGTAAAACTCAACATGAGAGACAATAGAAGAGCAAAAAGAAACAAAAGCTCCTAGCAATAATAATAAGAGTAGACCCGCTTAGGTATTGGTTCTGGCATGTGGATTACTGATTTCCATGCACTTCTATCCCTGGCCACTGTGTTAACCATCAGAAGCTAAAACCAAATTCTTTATGGATTGCGGGTTCTTGAAAATCTGTCAGTACTTTCTTGTTTCTTCCCTATTAGCATTTGAAAAAAATATGTTACATGAAAGGGTGTACATGCAGGGCCATTGCAAGTTTGCCAAAGTTCTTACTGGGGACCTTTTTCCTCGTATTTGCATTTTCCATGTTGTCTGGAAGGTGAATTATTGCCATGTGATGGGAGGCCTTAATGTCACTACCATGTAGCGGATCTGCTAGAGCTTGCAAACTCTTTTATGCAGAACTAATGCATTCTGTTTTTGTGGGGATAGAGCTCTAGCCTAACACCACTTAAATTACTGGGGAGTTGTTCTATTGCTCTGTGTTTTCTTGTTCTCATTCTTGTATTTGGTTGTGCATGCTTGCAAAGTTCCTTTGGACAGCAGCATAGAGCTGAGAGTAGAATACCTAACTTGTTTTGGCCAAAAAGAAAATTAAAATAAGCAGTAGAAGTGTTATTTTTAGTTAGCGAAAAATTCTTCAGGAATTCTACCGTTGAAAAAAGTTTACTTGCTTACTGGTTATCATTATGCATATAGTTTAAATTTTGTGGACTCAGTTTGTCATTTGGAAGAAATGGTCAAGGATATTATTAACCCAGCTGTAGCTTGTAGCAGTCTATCTTGGAAATAGATATCTTGCCAATAAATGTTTTGAGTTAAGCTACCACTTGACTTGGATTAAGGATACTTGGTCTTATTAATGGCTTTATTTCCCGTAACACATTGGCTTATCAGATCTTTTGCCGTATTTTTTGCACGTATACAGTAATTGATTTGCAAAAAGAGGGGAGGGTTATATCGTTACTTTAGGCGTGACATAAAAATAGTGTTGATTTCATTTCTTCGAAAAAGTTTAAACTGGTCAAAACTTTTCACTTTTTTTTGAATTTGATAATACTATAGAATTTTAAAAAACCAGCATAATATTACAGTTACGTGGTGTTTGGTTCGTGAATCCGTAACGTTAACTGAATACGTAGGGTAATGGAAAGCGATACTCGTGTTTGTTTACGTTCAGGCCGCAATCAAATATCGCGTAATCTAATACGGGTCTGTTCATGGTTGATTCCTCCTCTTCCTGAGCGGTATTGCGCTACCACCTGCCGTGACTTGGTACCCGTGCTTCATGATAATGTTACCATGCCAAACCAAACAAATAAAGTAATCGTTGGTTCCAGTGCTGCTCCCCCCGCAATCTATTTCCCTTGCCGTTAACGTTACCAGTGAGTGAAACAAACAGTCTGTTAGTTCTTCTCACCTTGTCCTGGTTTGATCCCTGCTTAAGGTGTTGTTTTTCTCAAATTTGTTTAGCTGACATGGTTCTCACATTTGGAAATGGAAAAATTAATGAACTATATATTATGTTTAGGAGGTGAATAGAACCAGCGACCTGAAGTATAGGCATGCATGAAGCATCCCTTTCACCAATCGAGTTGCACTCCTTGGTTTAGTTTATAGGTTTTTTTTCTCTTTATTATTGCATAGATAAATTTAAATTGAACAATGATTTAAATGATTTGAATTAAAAACAAATTGGTAGGCAACATAACTGATGCCCAGCAGTTAATTTTTGCTAAACTGTAGAGTTAGCACTACAGGAACCATCATTTGTTTTTTCTATTGCAGCGACAATTCAAGCTGCTTTATTAAGGGGCACCTGAGTCACAAAAAAGTTATTTTGCAGGGTTCTAGTGACATTGATCAACTTGGGAAGATTTTCGCAGCACTTGGGACCCCAAAATCTTCTCAATGGCCTGACATGGTTTATCTTCCTGATTATGTTGAGTACCAATATGTTGCTGCACCCCCACTACGTACATTGTTTCCGATGGCCACTGATGATGCTTTGGATCTTCTGTCAAAAATGCTTACATATGATCCAAAAGCAAGAATCAGTGCTCAGCAGGCTCTAGAACACAGGTGCAACAATGTGACTGATTGGAAGCTCTTTTTCGTTCTCTTGCTTGTATGGATGACAAATGTTTATGTTTGGTTTAAGGTACTTTTCATCATTACCTGCTCCAACAAGACCATCACAGCTTCCAAGGCCACGGCGGAAAGGAGATCAAGGGAATAACAAGATACCTGATTTGAACCTACAGGATGGCCCTGTGGTGCTCTCCCCTCCAAGAAAGTTACGTAGGGTGACAGCGCATGAAGGGATGGAAGGTATGCACAGGGCAGATAAAGTGGACGAGCATCCTTCTGGGATGAGGCACACCGATGACATGCCCAGTCAGAGTTCAAGAGTTCCAATGTCAGTTGATGTTGGAGCTGTGTTTGGCACACGACCCGCACCTAGGCCAACATTGAACAGGTAAGCAGCATTAGCCTTGCTGAGTAAAGCTTGTACTCCCTCCGTTCCAAATTATATTACATTTTTGCTTTTCTAAATAGATAGCTTTTGCTATGCACTTAGATATACACTTGTATCTAAAAAGGTCAAAACACCTTATAATTCCGATTGGAAGGAGAACTATTTATATGAACAATGCAGCTGTTCTTGATGCATATAAGATTTGGTGTACTTAGCTGTCATGTTGTGGGAAATAATTGAACATGTCAACCTCCTGTTTTGCAGCGCGGACAAGTCTCGTTTAAAACGGAAACTTGTTATGGACCCAGAGTTTGGATATGCGGAGTAAAAGAAACATGTTTACATGCACCATTCATTTCTTACTGGAATGATGATTTTTAAAATATTCTTTGGGAGATATTTCCACAAATTACTCAGAAAAGAGGATTGCATTGAAGCCACAAAACTGCACCGAGGGATTCTGACACAATCAACTGAGCTCTTACCATCATAGGCTCACGAAGAGGAAAACTAAAGAGATATTATTCTAATTTATCCTGAATCGCATAGAGCATTACAGCTAACCAATTCCGTAAGGAAGACTCTTAAAACAGTATGCTCTATGCGATGCATGAGTGGAGAGTGTTAAATTGGGGGATAGAAAAGCTTTCTCCAGTTAGAATGTGTGTTTGTACGTGTTCGTCAAGATTGTGCTGAAGCATCTGATTTCTCTATTCTCCGTGGTGTCAATTTCAGTTCAATTCTTGTGTGGACAGAGCTTTGAGCATTTTTCAGTCAGACACCTTAGGTACAGTGATTTTTATTGTAACTAAGAGCAACTCATATTATCTGGCATTTCTTGTGAGATGATTAAACAATGCATGAAGAAAAAGGGAAAAGTGGTTTTGATTTTCTGACCTACGATTACAATGTGTATTTTCTTGTTCTTTTTTCTGAAATGGAAAATTACATTACTAAGATGCCTCCATGCCGGTGGCATATCGTTCGCAACCAAATCAAGCATACAACTTGGAATATTGGCAATCACAGTACACTGACCCAAATTTGACCCTCACACAAGCAACAAGGCCGTGGGCTACCTGATTACAAGTACGTGAAACATAAGATTCAAAGTTTGAAACATTTCTGAAATTGTGAGCTAACATGGCTTTCATCTCCCACGTCAAACCACTTGCTGAAGTCTTATCAAAGCTTGATGACATCTTGTTTTAGAGCAAGGCTAATAAGAAACAACGCCAGCATTGGGCTGCACATAGTGGCCATGTCACCTAGAGTCTTCATCAACAAAGGCTTAGATATTTAATGTGTGTATTGGATGTGCACGTTAGCTCCTATGATCTGTGCATGCTAGGATATCTCTATGGCCATCTGCATAATTCGAGCACATGACAACCAAGATAATTGATTGTACATAGGACTAGGGCGTAGACGCAAACAGCCAACAAATGAACATTACATGCATATAAAAAAATAATATTGACCAAACCCAATAGGAAATAAGTTTGGCAAACAAGCCATAATTATTGATCTAGACCAAGATAAAGGCATGCATAAAGCCATGGTTGGGACTTCAACACAAAATTCCAGCCAGGCCATTGCACCAACATTGAGTCACTATATGGGAAAGTCAGAAGAGCATGTTATATGGATATCTAACTATAGGGTGTTATTTCAGCTGGTGAACATACCAAGTTCATATTACAAGTTGCATACCTGTAAGTAGTACCAACAGTAGTCATTGCATCATAGCAGTCTAAATAAAATATATGTAAGATATGATGGCAATGTTCAATGTTAATGCTTAAAACGAATAGAAACAAGCAGATTTCAGTATCCTACCATGACTAATTATGATAAATATTTCCAAACATATGCCAAATGTGCTCTACTAAGTAATTTTTTAGTTCAGTATGTTGTGGGCGAGCATGTATGGCAGCTTTGGTACGCAGCATGTCAACAAAACCCAGATTACCACCAAGTTTGACTTTAGCAGATACATCAAATGATGCTCTTGGACTCCCATTCAAGTCAATATGAATGGTGAGCTCCTCCCTCTCATCTTCAACAATCATATTGTGGAGAACCACATAAGATAGCATGATCCTTCCAACACTTTTTCCTTCTAAAGTCTTGCAGGCCGGCAAATAATGATAAACTAGGACTATGATACCTATGATTCACATCTTTCCTTGCCCCTTCTTGGTTCTTGGTTCTTGGAAAACAACTTATGCTTCTTTGTTTGGGGGAAGTGCTATAGTCTTCATGAAGGCAATCCATTCTACATATATCCCATCAATAAGTTAATAACATGTGGTATGCTCATTCCCATTGACTTAAACTGAAGTTGAGGGGCTTCTTCATTGTTTAATCTAGCAACTCCAAACAAAGCATGGAAGATATTGAAAGCATCTAGGCCCCTAGTGTTTCGGTGATTAACGACAATGCAAGATTACTATGACTAACGTGTGTTTTGCAGAGGCAATATGAAAGTTAGGTTATGGTAATGGATGGTTGATTGGACTATCATGGTATTCGTTCCCCTTATTAGAATCGTTTCGGTTTTCAAAGGATTGGCGACAAGGTTGAAGATTAGACTAGGTCTAAGTGTCATTGGAGATGAGAGACACTTAGAGTAGTTTAGCACCTTTATTTTTCCTTTGGCCATACTATTAAGGGGGGTACTAATTAGTAGCTTGACCTAGGAAAGGCTATGTGATTAGGTGTGGTGCACACTTGTGAAAACTAGCACTAGGCAGCTTAGAAATAGTCCTTGGACCTAGTAGAGCAACTTCCATTTTGGAAGTGTGTTGTTTTGGCCAGAAAAGGAGCTCCGAACGCTAGCCTTTTACCTGGGTCCGGACCATTGGCTGTGCGTCCGGACCCTAGGGTTTGCTCTGAGTGTGTCAGTGTGTCCGGACGCAGTGAACAGTTCAGGGTCCGGACTGCACGTTGCGTCCGGACCCCAACAGAGAGCTCCAGAGAGTGAGTTTCAGATCCGGACACTGACCGGAGTGCTGGGTTCGGACCATTGGGGTGCGTCCGGACCCCAGCAGAGAGTTCCAGAGAGCTATATTTGAATCCGGCAGCAGAGTGTTGACTCCTCGATACCTCGACAAAACGTTGTCGTGTCAACTTGCTTTCTCCCTTCTCCTTACTTATTGCAATTACTTTCAAGCATTACTTTCTGCATTACTTTTGTGTTGCTTGACTAGAATTGCATAGGGCTTTACCGCTTTCATTGCCATGTCTTGCTTGTGTAGCTAGGACACTTGGGAAAAGCACTAGGGGGTTAATTGGCTCTTGATAGGTTTAATTCTTGCTTAGAAATTTAAAAGAGCCCAGTTCACCCCCCTTCTTGGGCATCTTGATCCTTTCAATTGGTATCAGAGCTCGGTTGCTCCAAATTAGGCTTAACCTCCTAGAGCAAGATGTCCCATGGGGATGGACCGCCGCCCATCTTTGATGGAGACGACTTTCCTTATTGGAAAGTGCGTATGGAGGCTTACCTTGAAGCCTTGGACGTTGGTGTGCTCAAAGCCACCACCGATGGGTTTCCTCAATTTGATGGAGAACCATTCGGTGTCGAGGTCCACTATGAGAAGTGGAATGCCAAAGCCCGGAACACTCTCTTTAGGGGCATTGGCAAGGACGTGTTCAACCGTGTGCGCACCTCAAAGAATGCATATGAGTTGTGGAAGAACATTTGTTCTCTTCATGAGGGCACAAAGAGCGAGTGGGAAGAGCGATATCACTTAGTCATGAATAAGATTAATGCTTTTACCATGCTTGCTCATGAAAATGCAAATGAAATGTACTCACGATTGAATGTTCTTATAGAAGAATTGAATGCTCTTGGGCTAACTCAAATGGAGCCCGCCGATGTTGTGAGGAAGATTCTTTGTGTGCTTCCAATTGTCAAGTATGGCAACATTGTGACCGTGTTGCATCAAGGTGATCTTTCCAACTACACACCAACACAAGTCTTGGGAAAGATCAACGCTCATGAGATGTACATGCACATCCACAAAGAAGAAGAAGCCTCATCATCCACCAAGAAGAAGGATTTGTCACTCAAATCAAGCCATGACACGGGCAAGTCAAAGGTGGCATATGATAGCTCAAGTGAAGAAGATGATGATACCAACATTGCTCTAATGGTGAAGAAGACCACCAAGATGCTAAAGAAGCTTAACAAGAGCGGTGTCAAGTTTGATTCAAGAAAGAAGAAGTTCTTCACTAGCAACAAGAGAAAGCCATTGTCGGAGATGGATTGCTACAATTGTGGTGATCTTGGCCATTTGGCTCATCATTGCACCAAGCCCAAGAAGGACAAGTACAAGAAGAAGTACAAGAATGGCAAAGATCAAAAAGATGAATCAAGCGATGATAAGAAGAAGATTGAGAAGCCACACAAGAAGAAAGATGGTTTCAAGAAGAAAAGGTTCCAACACCAAAATAAGAAAGATGGCAAGGCATACATAGTTGGTGATTGGTTAACCGACATCGAAGACTCAAGTGATTCATCCGATGATGATAGTGATGATGAGAAAGTGGCCGCTCTAGTCATTGGGACTTTGAAGAATCATTGCCCTAGTTGGTTTCGGTGATTAACGACAATTAGAGATTATTATGGCTAACGTGTGTTTTGCAGAGGCTATGCGTAGCTTAGCCATAGTGATCAACAAGAATGGGCATTTATGGTCATCACTTAGCCCCCAAGATGGATATCGTTTCGGTTTTCAAGGAGACATGTTGAAGACCCTAGAATGATAGGATAAGTGCCATAAGGTGATAAAGGGCACTTAGAAATAGATAGGGCTTCTCTTTTTATCTTTGACCGTACTATTAAGAGGGGTTGAGACTAGTAGCTTGACTTAGGAAAGCTTCATGACTTAGGTGTGGTGCACACTTGACTTCCTTAGCTCTAAGCAAGCCTATGGTGACCGTAAGATAGCCTAGAACATCTTCCATATCCATCGCGACGAAAAACGAAGTTGATAGAACTATTTTCTGGGCGTCGGACGCTCCTGACGGAGGCGTCGGACGCTGTCCGTCGTGTCGGACAAAGGTGCCGGACGCTGGGTGGTTGAGTCCACAGCGTCCGTCGACCTTCCAGTGGAGATGTTTTCTGGCTAAGTTTTTCAGGGTCCGACGGACGCTGTCCGTTGGCCAGGCGTCGGACGCTTGGAGAGCGTCCATCGACCTTCCAGAGAGGGTGTTTTTCAGCCCGAGCCAGAGTGCAGCGTCGGACGCTGTGATGAGCGTCCGTCGCCCCTGTGACGGAGCGTCCGTCGCTAGAAAAAGCGTGTCAGAACTAGCTGTTGGGCAGGGCGTCGGAGCGTCCGTCGCCCAAACTATGAACAGAACTAGCCGTTGGGGCATGCGACGGAGCGTCCGTCGCCTAGTCGACGGAGCGTCCGTCGCCAACTTACACTACCAGCCCGAGGCAGTTTTCTGAGGGGTTATTTATAGCCCCTCACACTTCTCTCCCACCTTGCCTTTTGCTCATTTGAGTTGCTGAGTTTGTTGAGAAGGTTGGGAAGAGAGCAAGAGCCCTAGAGAGAGAGAGAGTGATTTGCGAATCCATCCATCCTCTCCTCTAGTTCATCCAAGAGTTCAAGTGTGCATCCTTTAGTTGTGAAGCTTGAGTGAGTCAAGCAAAGATCGAGGCTTGTTACTCTTGGTGATCGACATCACCTAGACGGTCCGGTGGTGTTCGGAGGAAGGTGACCGCCGGAAGATTGTCGACGGCCCTTCTCCATCGACGTTGTGATCGGTTGTGGGCGATTCACCGAGCCGGAGTGGCGAAGAATCAGCCTGTAGAGAGCACTCATCCCTTGCGCGGGATTGAGGGGGAGCTATACCTTGCGAGGTGCTCCAACGAGGACTAGGGGGGAGTGTCGACTCCTCGATACCTCGGCAAAACATCGCCGTGTCAAGCATCTCTTTCCCTAGCTCTTTATTACCGCATTACTTTCTGCACCTGTCTTTCAATTCATACTAGAATTGTGTAGGAAGTTTTCGCTTTCCTTTGTCTTGCTACCGCTTTCTAGCTAGGACACACAAGCAGTAGGCACTAGGGGGTTAATTGGCTCTTTATAGGTTTAATTCTTGTTTAGAAATTAAAAAGAGCCCAATTCACCCTCTCTCTTGGACATCTTGATCCTTTCAATTGGTATCAGAGCAAGGTTTGCTCTAAATTAGGCTTCACTGCCTAGAGTAAGATGTCCCATGGGTATGGACCACCTCCCATGTTCGATGGAGACGACTTTCCTTATTGGAAAGTTCGTATGGAGGCCTATCTAGAGGCCGTTGATGTGGGCGTGCTCAAAGCTGCCACAAAGGGAGGCACTCTCTTCGCGGAGGACCTCAACTTTGATAAGCACAATGCCAAGGCGAAGAACATTCTCTTTCGTGGCATTAGCAAGGATGTCTTCAACCGAGTGCGTAATGCCAAAGACGCATTTGAGTTGTGGACCACTATTTGTGCTCTTCACGAAGGCACAAAGAGTGAGCGTGAGGAACGCTATCACTTGGTCATGGCTAAACTCAATTCTTTTTCCATGCATACAAATGAAAATGCAAATGAAATGTACTCATGACTTAACATTATTGTAGAGGAATTGAATGGGCTTGGTCTCAACCAAATGGCACCGGCCGATGTGGTACGTAAGATCCTTTGTGTCTTGCCCATTGAGAAGTATGGCCACATCGTCACGGTTCTTCACCAAGGAGATCTCTCCGCCGCTACACCAACACAAATCTTGGGCAAGATCAATGCCCATGAGATGTACATGAAGATCGGTGATGGTGGCTCTTCTTCCTCCTCCAAGAAGAAAGAAAAAGAGAAGGAGGAGAAGAAGGACTTGGCACTCAAGGCATCCTCCTCGGAGAAGTACAAGATGCAAGTTGTTTATGAGAGTGCAAGTGATGAAGAAGATGATGCTGATCTCGCTCTCATGGTGAAGAAAACAACTAAGATGTTGAAGAAGCTAAACAAGAATGGAGTCAAATTTGACTCAAAGAAGAAGAAATTCTTCACAAGCTCTTCAAGAAAGCCTCTCTCCAAGATGGATTGCTACAATTATGACAAACTTGGACACTTGGCTCATGCTTGCCCCGAAGAGAAGAAATACAAATACAAGAACAAGAAAGTTAACAACAAGTTGAAGTACAACAAGGGAAACAAAGATGAGTCAAGTGATGAGGAGAAGAAGGATGATAAGACATTCAAGAAGAAGAAGAACTTCAACTTCCACCAGAAGAAGAAGAATGGCAAAGCCTACATTGTTGGTGATTGGCTCACCGACATTGAAGACACAAGTGACTCATCCGGAGATGAAAGTGAAGAAGAGAAGGTGGCCGCCTTGGTGATTGGGTCATCTACTCCACCGCCATCCCCTCCATCATCTCCGGGCTCATCCTCTACACACCTATGCCTCATGGCTAAAGGTGACAAAAAGGTACAAAAAGAGGATAGTGATGATGAGGTTAACTCTAGTGATGATAGTGATGATGAGTTTGAGGCACCTTCCTACGATGAGCTAATTGTGATTTGCAACAAATATACTAAGTTCATTAGGAAGTATAAAGCTAAAAGTGAATCACTAGAGAAAGCCAATGATAACTTGCATGCTAAACTTGATGACTTGTCTAGTGCTAATGATGATTTGAAGCTTGAGAACAAAACTCTCTCATCTAGCACTAGGGAGCTCAAAGCCTCACTCAAGCAAGCTAATGAGAAACATGATAAGCTTGAGAGGTCAACACAAGAGCTTCATACAAGATACAACTTGCTAAAAGATGACTACAACCAAGTTAAGAATGAACATGGTACACTTGTGATAGCTAATGAATTGCTTTCAAATGGTCGTGCTACACATGTTGCTATTAACCCGGTTGTTAAGTGTCATATAGCTACTTCTTGTGAGGACTTGCTTGATGAAGTTGCTAGTGAGCAAAATGCTAAGTGCAAGGGCAAGAAGGTAGTTGAGGCCGAAAAGCATGATGACTATGTGAAGATGAGGCAAGAAAACTCCAAGCTCAAGGAAGAGCTAATCAACCTCAAGGCAAGCAAGCCATTCACTATCAAGTCGGCCAAGCAAGATGACAATGATGCAATGACCTTGATTAACTCTATCAAAGAGGAAAATGCGAAGCTCAAGGTTGAGAAGATCAAGCTTGCAAGTGGATTGGAGAGTTCACCAAGGGCCACAATCTCCAAAGTGAGCTCTTGATGAACACTATCAAGAAGACCGACAAGTCCGGCATTGGGTTCAAGGAGAACCAAATCATGAAGGCCAAGGTCAAGATAGAAGCTAAGAACTACTACAAGAACAAGGCCATGAGAAACAACTATGACACACCAAAGCCCAAGCCCAAGAAGTGCTTTGGATGTGGTCAAGAGAGTCACTTTGAATCCCAATGTAAGACTCCACCTCCCAAGACCTTGCCCAAGCACATAAGGCCTTTCGCTCATGATGCACACTTCATCATCAACAAGGACTCCAAGGGTAGACCCCAAGTTGTGTTTCTCGGTCCTAAGATGAAGAACAAGGCCAAAGTGCTATGGGTTGCTAAGGAATTTGTGGACAAGGCTATGGGACCTCGCCAAGTGTGGGTTCCCAAACAACAAGCTTAACTTCAAGTTGCTTGTGTGTAGGTGAACTACAAGACCGGTGGAAGTCATTGGGTGATTGATAGTGGATGCACTCAACATATGACCGGTGACTCCCGGATGTTCACCACACTTGAGGAAGATTGTGAAGGGCAAGACAAGATTACCTTTGGGGACAATTCAAAAGGCAAAGTGCAAGGCCTAGACAAAGTGGCAATCTCAAATGATCAATCAATATCAAATGTCTTGCTAGTACAATCTTTGAGCTTCAACTTGCTATCGGTGGGACAACTATGTGATCTTGGTTTCCAATGTCTCTTCACTCCAAATAAGGTAGTTGTGTCCAAGATTGAAGATTTATCATTGATATTCAAAGGGTTTCGGCACAACAATCTCTACCTAGTGGACTTCACCTCAAATGAAGCTAGTTTGCAAACATGTCTATTCTCCAAGAGTTCTTTGGGTTGGCTATGGCATAGAAGATTAGAACATGTGGGAATGTCAACTTTGAAGAAGCTTGTCAAGAAGGAGTTGGTTAGAGGTGTGAAGGATGTTGTGTTTGAGAAGGACAAACTTTGTAGTGCATGTCAAGCCAGCAAGCAAGTGGCAAACACTCATCCAACCAAAGCTTTCATGTCAACCTCAAGAGTCCTAGAGTTACTTCACATGGATCTATTTGGACCTACCACCTATGCTAGCCTTGGTGGCAATATCTTTTGCTTGGTGGTAGTTGATGACTACTCTAGGTACACTTGGGTATTCTTTCTTCAAGACAAGGGAGAGACTCAATCAATATTCAAGAAGTTTGCAACTAGAGCCCAAAATGAGTTTGATGTGAAGATCAAGAAGATAAGAAGTGACAATGGGACCGAGTTTGTAAACACCAAAATTGAAGATTATTGTGATGAAGTTGGGATCAAGCATGAAGTGTCCGCCACCTATACCCCTCAACAAAATGGTGTAGTAGAGAGGAAGAACCGGACACTTATCACTCTTGCAAGATCAATGCTTGATGAATACAATACCCCCGAGAATTTTTGGGCCGAAGCAATCAACACCGCATGCTATGCGGCCAACCGACTATTTGTCCAAAGGCTTCTCAAGAAGACCCCCTATGAGCTTGTGAATTGGAAGAAACCGGATATATCCTTTTTCCGAGTGTTTGGATGCAAAGTGTACATCTACAAGAAGCGCCAACACTTGGGCAAGTTCCAAAGGAGATGTGACATTGGTTTCTTACTTGGTTATTCTCTTAAATCCAAGGCATATCGAGTATTTAACAAAGCCTCCGGCCTAGTTGAAGAAACATATGACTTGGAGTTTGATGAAACTAATGGCTCTCAAGAAGAGCATGAAAATCTTGATGATGTAGGTGATGAACCCTTGAGGGAGGCTATGAAGAATATGCCCGTTGGTGCAATCAACCCACAAGAGGTGGAAGAAGTTGAAGATGATGCAAATCAAGCACCCTCTCCACCTCACACGCCTCAAGTTGATGAAGAACAAGTGAGGGAAGCACAAGAAGATACTTTCATCCCTCAAGATCAAGCCGAGGCTCAAGCTAGTGATGTTGATGCACCACAACCTCCTCCCCAAGTGATTAATAGAAGATCTACACCTATGCTTCAAGCTCATCCACAAGACCTCATTATAGGGAGTCCATCAAGGGGGGTAACAACTCAATCTAAACTTGCTTCTTATGTTGAACATCACTCCTTTGTTTCCTTTGTTGAGCCTTCTAGTGTGGAGGATGCACTTGCGGATCCGGATTGGGTGAATGCCATGCATGAAGAGTTGAACAACTTCACCTGGAACGAAGTGTGGACACTAGTAGAAAAGCCCAAAGGAGCAAGAATCATTAGCACCAAGTGGGTGTTTAGGAACAAGCAATATGATCAAGGCGTGGTTGTGAGAAACAAGGCAAGATTGGTGGCAAAGAGGTTCTCCCAAGTTGAAGGCTTGGATTTTGGGGAGACCTTTGCACCGGTTGCAAGACTAGAAGCCATTCGTATCCTTTTGGCATATGCTTCACATCATAAAATAAAACTTTTTCAAATGGATGTGAAGAGTGCCTTTCTAAATGGTTTCATCAATGAACTTGTTTTTGTCTCACAACCTCCCGGGTTTGAAGACCAAAATTGTCCTAATCATGTGTATAGGTTGTCCAAGACACTCTATGGATTGAAGCAAGCTCCAAGAGCTTGGTATGAGAGGCTAAGGGATTTCCTACTCAAGAAGGGCTTCAAGATCGGGAAAGTGGATACCACACTCTTCACCAAGGTGCTAGATGGAGAGATCTTTGTTTGCCAAGTGTATGTCGATGACATTATATTTGGGTCAACAAACTAAGATCATAGCAAGGAATTTGGTGCATTGATGTCCAAAGAGTTCGAGATGTCGATGATTGGCGAGCTAACCTTCTTCCTTGGCTTCCAAGTGAAGCAATTGAGGGGGGGTACCTTCATATCTCAAGAGAAGTACACTTATGATGTGCTCAAGAAATTCAAGATGGAGGATTGCAAACCAATCAAGACCCCAATGCCTACTAATGGGCATCTCGATCTCGATGAGGGAGGTAAACCGATTGACCAAACTCTCTATCGTTCTATGATCGGTAGTTTACTTTACCTCACCGCATCTAGGCCGGATATCATGTTTAGTGTGTGTATATGTTCTAGGTTTCAAGCAAACCCTAAGGAGTCGCATCTTTGTGCGGTTAAAAGAATCCTTAGGTACTTAAGGCACACCCCTAGCATGGGTCTTTGGTATCCCAAAGGAGCTCCCTTCCAACTAGTTGGCTATTCCGATTCGGATTACGCCGGGTGTAAGGTTGATAGGAAGGGTACCTCCGGAGGGTGCCACATGCTAGGAAGATCACTTTTTCTTGGTCCTCAATGAAGCAAAATAGTGTGGCATTGTCAACCGCCGAGGCGGAATACATTGCCATGGGAGCAAGTTGTGCACAAATCTTATACATGACCCAAACACTCTTTGATTATGGCGTGTTTTCAAAAGAAGTTCCACTTTTGTGTGATAATGAAAGCACCGTAAAGCTTGCGAACAACCCAGTTCAACACTCTCGCACCAAGCACATAGATATTCGCCATCACTTTCTTAGAGATCATGTGGCTAGGAAAGACATAACACTAGTTGGAGTTAAGAGCGAAGATCAATTGGCGGATATCTTCACTAAACCACTCGATGAAACAACCTTTTGTAGGTTGAGAAGCGAGTTAAATGTGCTTGATCACTCTAATTTCACTAAAAGATGAGTTTGTGTGAACCATGCATTCATATGTAATATAACATGTTTAATTTGGTAATGCACATAGGCTTGGCTAACGCGGTTAAGATAACCGCTCTCAAAGCATGTGACAAAGCTTAACCGTGGTTTAAACTTGCAAGCAACCTAGATTCAAATTTCGTATTGCATAGCATATGCATGTGTGTTGTTTGTCGTTCCTTTTCGGTTAAGTTTGAGCATCCTCTGTGTTCGTCCACTTAGGGGGAGCATTCCAAGCTCAAGACACTTCTATACCCCTCTTGTGGCCATATGATGTCTCCTTGGTACTTCCATTCGAATATTTTGAGCTAAAACTAAAATCTAAGCCTATGGCAAATTATTTCAAAATGAGTGTTTGAGAGATGGTTCTCATATCAAGTCCAATCAGGTGTTATTTGGATCTTATTGGGATTGGAACTTGGTTGGGAGAAAGACGCAAAAACAAAATTTGAAAAATTCTATTTAAAAGGCGTCGGACGCTGCCGACGGACGCTCGGTGTCAATTGCCTCAGCGTCCGTCGCGATCGTCCGGAGATTGAAAGTTGCCCGCTTATAGGGCGACGGACGCTCCCCCAGCGTCCGTCGCTGAGCATCCGACGCGGTCAATGCGCTCAGGCGTTTCAAACCTATTCTGGAAGCCCGACGGACGATGGCGTCAGACGCTCTCTCCGTCGCAGTCCGACGGAGCGTCCGTCGCTCCGCGTCGGAGCGTCCGTCGCGAACTTAAGGCGCAATTTTTTTTAAAAAACTCCCGTCTCCTCCTCTGGTTCTCTCAATCTATTCCGTCCGTCGCCGCGCCTGCTTCAAACCCTAGCCGCCGCCATTTCGTCGCCGCTGAGCACCCGAGCCACCCTGCTCCGGCGAGATCCTCCCTGCCCCTACGCCGCAACTCCTCCCTGCGCTGCCGCCTGCCCCTGCGCTGCCGTCTCCCCCCTGCACCGCTGCTCCACCCTGCAACACCACCACCGCAGATCACACGCCCTCTAACACCGGAGAGCCAAAGCAGTGCCCCTCTCTGCTTCCCTAAGGACTCCCCTCTGTCCTAGGACCTTGGGCTTGGCAAAGGATTTGTTTGGTCTACAGATTGCGGGTAGTCGACCAGAGGATCTTTTCCCTTCACTTGTTTTGGTCAGGGTTCAAGGTATGGCAGTTAAAATCTCGATCTTTCCTTACCTAATTTCATGCTTCTATAGACTCACTGAAAGGATCAAGATGCCCAAGAGGGGGGGGGGGTGAATTGGGCTTGTTTTAAATTTCTAAAGAAAATATGAAAACCTATCAATTGCCAATCACCCCCTAGTGCCTACGATCCATGTGTCCTAGCTAGAAAGCGGTAGCAGTTCATAGGAATTAAAAGCAACCTAAGCAATTCTAGTAGATAATATAAAAACAAGACGGAAAGTAATGCAGAAATGTAAAGAGCTAGGGAAAAGAAATTCTCAGTGACGCAACGATTTTTTCCCGAGGTATCGAGGTGTCGACACACCCCCCTAGTCCTCGTTGGAGCACCTCGCAAGGTATCGCTCCCCCTCTACCCGCGCAAGGGTAGAGTGCTCTCTACGGGCTGATTCTTCGCCACTTCGGCTCGGTGAATTGCCGACAACCGATCATAGAAGCTTGGAGAAGTGCCGCCAACAATCTTCCGGCGATCACTTCCTCCGAACACCACCAAACCGTCTAGGTGCTGTCGAACACCAAGAGTAACAAGCACAAGACCTTCACTTGACCCACTCAAGGCTAGGAAGGTGGATGGATGCACACAAGTCACTCCTAATCACTCTAGGAGGGAAGAACAAGATGAACTCTCTCTAATCTCTCCCTCACTAGCCTCTTGACTCTCCAAAGGATTTCTCAAGGTGTCACCAGCTGAAACAATGGCCAAGAAGACCTCTAAGGACGAAGGGGGCAACTATAAATAGTCTCCACCTCCAAAACTAGCCGTTTTTACTTTTTCTTCTCTCTGCGAAGCCACCGGACTAGTCCGGAGCTCATACCACCGGACCATGCACACTGGTCCGGAGCTCACTCTGGATTCAAACTCAGGCACCGTCGGACTACTCTGCTTGGTCCGACGCACTAGTCCGACGCACTGGTCCGGAGCCTCGGTGCTCTCTGAGTGAAAAACTTCTTCTCTTTTACAAACCACCGAACCACTCTCCTTGGTCCGGTGCCCTGGTCCGACACTCTGGTCCGGAGCCAGGGGGCTCTCTGCATGAACCCAACTTCCTTTCTTGAGGCGTCGGACTAACCGTCGGACTAGTCCGGAGCCTTCTCTATCTCTGAACCAAGCCACCGGACCCTCTCCTATGGTCCGACGCTTTCCAGACAGGTGGTCCGGAGCTCCTCGAGCTAAGATTTTGCCTAAGTCAGGGATCGTCGGACCACTCTCCTTGGTCCGACGCCCACTTAGCAGAGTGGTCCGGAGCCTCTTTCTCCCTCTATTTCAACTATTTTCGCTGAGGTTTCTCAAGGGATTTTGCTCCTACCATGTCTAGGGTTTATCAAGGGCTGAAAGCAAGGTCTCTAGGACAAGGCTTGACAAGTGTGCATATACCCACTCTCCTAAACTCTCCTAGGTCAAGCTACTAATCTCATACCCCCTTTTATAGTACGGTCAAAGGTAAAACAAATCCCTAGCTAAACTTAGTGCCCTTCTCAACCTTATGGCACTAAGAACTAGCCTAGTCTTCGACGTGTATCTTCATCCTTTGTAGCCGAAACGATTTCCATCTTGGGGGCATGAATATCCATTAAGCCCATTCAAATTGCATCACTAATGACCTAACACAAATGACTTTGCCTCTGCAAAACACACGTTAGTCATAGTGATCTAGTATTGTCGTTAATCGCCTAAACACAAGGGTCCATGATTCTACAATGTCCCCCTTTTAGGTGATTGACGACAATACAAGCTCGAGTAGAGAATATTGAGTGAATTTTGATAAGAGAAACACATGACTTGACATGAGATAGGCATGGGTTAGTGATAAGAAAGACAAAAACATGCCTAACCATTCAAGCCATGACAAGCACAATAGATATGAATTGAGCATAGTACTTGATTTCATAAAGGATATGCTATAGCCAAAAGATCAGAGGTTAGTGCGGAAGCAATATAGCATAGCCAAGTGACATGATATATATAGATGAATGTCCACACATGTCACACAACCATCAAGTCTCAACCATCACACATATCATACAATGCATAAAGACGGTAAACGTGGTGCATGATGCAATAGAGTTTATACACATCAAAAGAACGAGTCCTACTAGCTCCCCCTGAAGCTAGCCCATCTACTCGACTCTCCCTCTCCCCTTTGGTGTCGAAGCACCAAAACTAGGCGTCTGGAGGCGGAGTGGAAGCAGCCGTGGAGCGGTCTGAAAGCTCCAGATATGTCTCATCATCTGAGTCCTCCCCCTAAGTATCAGTCACTGGAAGTGAAGAGGTCTGGGGGTCGGAAGCTGACAGGCCTGGAGTTGTAGCTGGAGTAGTAGTAGGATGAGGAACCGGTGCCAGGGTCTCTGTGGGAGCCTCAGGAGCGGCGGTGTCCGGTTGTGCATCATGCACTGACTCAACTGGAGTCTGAAGAACCGGAGACTGCGGAGGTTGAACTGGAGTGGAAGTGACCATTGTGGCATCGGTAGCAACTGCAGCGGTAGGAGGAGTAGACACGACTGGAGCTCGACTGTCGTGTGTAGCCTCTGAGGAAGCTACTGAGGAGCGGTGCTGATCGGCTGTCGGTGCAACTAGCTCGGTCTCAACCTCTGCTGCTATCTGTGGACCAGTGGGGGACGGCTGCCCGGTAATATCGCTGAACGACGCAGATAGATCTCTAGCAGTAGCACCCATCGTGACGGTAAGCAGCGTGAAACCAGTAGTGAGAGGGGTGAACTGCTGAGTGGGGCCAAAGGTGTCCAACCATTGTGTCATCTGAGTCGCCGGTGACTGGAATGGGGTGGTCAATCCGGCACCCTGAAGTCCACTGGACTGTACGGCTGGGGTGGGAGTGACTGTCTGACCGACGGAGCTCGTAGGGGCCACTGAAGGGCCAACTGAGGGTCCAACTGAAAACTGTGGGCCTCCTATCTGCCCAACTGACTGTGAAGGCTGTGAGGTATTCATCATCTGTATCTGAGGAGCAGCTGGAAACTCAAGAGGAGGAGCGCCAGTCCACTTCATCATATGGGCCATAAAGGCCATGTTCTACTGCTGCAGCTGCTGAGACTGTAGCTGAAGGCGCTGTGACTCTAGCTGCATAGCTAGCATCTGTCGCTGCATCTCGATGTGACGCTCCTCAGACTGTCGCTGCATCTCATCCTGTCGCTACTGTACTTGTGTAACTGCAGTGACCAAGGAACTCTGCTGCTCATTCAGTCGGTCAAGAATCTTCAGCATCATGGTCTCGGTGGTAGAGGCAGAGCCGCCAACCTCAGTGTCGTGAGCCCATGGGGGCATAGTCGGAACTGGCTGGAAGTCGGCATCTGAGCTATCTGAAGTAGTGTCCTCAGGAGTCACATCAGCTCCAGTATCTAGTCCATGGAGCTCCTACTGCTCAACACTGCGGATCGCCTCATCCTGAGCATCAACCTCAGCTCTGTCAGCTGGAGCAGTCCTCTCTCTGACCAGACAAAGGACCCGGTTCCCAAACCGGCTGTCAAACGACCCAAGGACTCTATAGGCCGGGAAAGAGGTCGGTGACTGGTCCAGCAGGGCGTGGAGTCCAGGGTTCGCTCCCTCAAGCTCAATAGCTATGATCGATGAAATCCAATGAGCATAGGGAAACTGTCGACGTGCCCTCATACCATCTTCTATCACGTCCTCTATCTCTGACACAAGAAAGTCTGCGACGTCGAATGGTGTCTGAGATACTAGGGCCTGAAGGAGAAGCTGCTGCATGTTTGTCAATCCTTCCTTGTAACCCGTGCGAGGAAGCAAAGTACGACGGAGGACCTCGTTCAACCTGTGAACGGTGGGTCTGAGCTCTGCTGGGCTACGTCTGGAGCCCTCTGAGAAAGGTGGCTTGAAGAGAGGAGCCACCTCCTGCACTGACAACGTACGACCACCTCGAGCTCTGCGAGGCATGGAAGCTCCTCTGTAGCACTCATAATGTAAATCGAGCTCGCCACCCTGTTGACGGAGGTGAAAGATCTCTCTGAGTCTAGTCAAGTATAGCCTGTATCGCTTGCCTCTGAAAGTATACTTCACAAACTTGTGCTCTGGATCCACCCACACTGAGGCGTAGAACTCTCTGACCCATCTCTCAATGTAGTTTCCGGAACGGCCAAGTAAATCAGCTAGTCCCGGAAGGTAAGAAAGGAACGGTCTGATCTCCTCACCAGCTAGCTCAACTATGCTCTCTAAGGAGCAAACCCTGTGCGGTCGAATCTGAATGCTGGTCAGCTGAGCTGCTCTATAGAAATCCTCCATGAGAGGTGTGTGCCAACCGGGTGAGGCTCTGGGGTCACGCTGATCCGGGCACCACTTCTCTAAAGCAACAAACCGTAGCTTCTTCACCTGCTTCGCTGTGAGATTCCTCAGATCAAGGTGAACTGAAGCTGAAGCTGCTGTGGGAGCTACTGACTGAGGTGACTGAGCTGACTGGGAGCGAGTGGAACGCCCCCAGGAGCGTGGTGCCAACGGTGTACCCAGAGCTTCAGTGACAAGCTCTGGATCCTCTGGAGTATCCTCGGTATGTGATCCAGCTGGAGGAGTAGAAGGTAGATCCCGCGGAGGGGTGCCAAGTCTCACTGTGCCTCGGCGACCGCCTCGCTTTGCGCGGTCTGCTGCATCGGCCACTGCTTCGGCTTTCTCAGCCTCTGTGAGCTTGCGCTTCTTTTTCTTTGCTTTTTCAACCACTGGCTTCTTACCCTTATCTCTGGAAGGACGTGGAGGAGGCGGAGTATCATCACCTGACCCAGCTGCGCGAGCACGAGTACTGCAAGTCATACTAGATCAATCAGAGAAACACTGCCCACTGACAACTATCAAACACAGGAGCCACTACCAACTGGAAGAACTACTGATTCTCTGTCACAATCAACTGATCTCTGTAAGAACCACTGCCCACTGACCAAACAACTGAAAGAGGGGCCTGCAAGCCACTAGACTGAACCTCTGAGGCTTTGCCTCAATCCTTACTCGCGAGCTTTGCCCCGAGTTTAAGCTGCCACTGACTGCTGCTGGATAGAATAGACAGGGTATACATAAGCATATATAAAATCTAGAGATAAGAATCCGTATAGAAGCAAGCATCTAGATAAGTGATAGAAATGAAATCTGACATGATACCTGAGGTAAGAAAGTGTATCTAATCAGAGCAATTTCAAGTACCAAAGCACACTTCGAAAGAGATTTGCCAGCTGTGAATTACAATTAGCAATTGACTTAGTGAATTGGATTGACTATTGATTAGAGATTTGCAAGGAATAAACCTAGGACATGACTCTATCTATGACTCGACAAAACGCGACGTCGAAGATGAAACCATACCCTAGCGACGAAGAGGCGAAGACGTCGACGACGAAAACGAGTTCGGTCGCGGACGAAGACGTCGAAGACGTTGAATGGAGTTCTGCAAGGATCGAATGCGTTGACAGTCCAACCCTAGGGTTAGGGCTAACCCTAAGTGGGGGGAGAACTCTTGTGCAGTGGCAATGAAGAAGGGTGGAGTGAACCCTAGGTGGCACTAGCTCGGCAGGGAGGAGCGAGGGAGCTTGGACGTGGAGCTTGGCCGCCGGCGAGGTCGGTTCCTCGGCGGCGAGGTGAGGTGGCGGCAGGAGCTCCGCAGGGCGGACGGCAGCAGGCGGCGGCGCGGTGGAGGGCGGGGACGAGTGGAATGGCGGCGGAGCAGGTGGGGGGCTCACCGGCGGCTCGAAGGGTGCAGGGGGAGATGGCGGCGGAGCTAGGGCGGTGGTGAGACGGCGGCGTACGGTTGGCAGAGTGAGGAATACGGCCGAAATAGAGCCGCTCGCGGGGGGTATCCGCAAAAATTTTCAAAGCGTCGGACCACTTTGCTTAGTCCGGAGCCTGGTCCGACGGGTGGTCCGACGGTACCAGAGAGGGAAAAACAGTGAGCACCCGACCACCGGACCAGGGCGTCGGACGACTCACCGGATTGGTCCGACGGTGCACCGGACTGGTCCGACGGTGCATAGATAGAATTGAAAGAGGCACCAGATAACTTGCCATTGGTCCGGAGGAGCGTTGGACTCTGGTCCGACGGATTTTGTGACTGAACAAGTTTTATGCAGTGAGGGACAGGGCGTCGGACCACTGCGTCGGACCATTGCAGAGTGGTCCGGAGGGTGGTCCGGTGCTTATTTTTGCTCTGAATTTTCCTATTTTTCTCTCCAATCTTTTCTCTTAGCCAAGTACCAACACAAAAGAGCAAAGAGGAACACTTGTTGGACTTAACATAAGAACCATCTCTCAAACCCTCAAATTTAGAAATAATTTGCCATAGGCTAGGATTAGTTTTCATAAGAAAATAGTTCAATAAAGCTCCAAGGGTCACCATAGGGGCACTAGAGGGGTATTAGCTGAAGCTAGAGCGTTGAATTGCTCCCCCTAAGTGATGAACCTAATGATGACCAAAAAACTTAATCGAAAAGAAACGGAGAAGCAACACTCATGCATATGCAATACAAAACGGAATTTGAATCTAGGTTGCTTGCAAGTTTAAACCGCGGTTAAGCTTTGTCACACGCTTTGAGGGCGGTTATCTTAACCGCGTTAGCCAAGCCTATGTGCATTACCAAATTAAACATGTTATAATACATATGAATGCATGGTTCACACAAGCTCATCTTTTAGTGAAATTAGAGTGATCAAGCACATTCAACTCGCTTCTCAACCTACAAAAGGTTGTTTCATCGAGTGGTTTAGTGAAGATATCCGCCAATTGATCTTCGCTCTTAACTCCAACTAGTGTGATGTCTTTACTAGCCACATGATCTCTAAGAAAGTGATGGCGAATATCAATGTGCTTGGTGCGAGAGTGTTGAACCGGGTTGTTAGCAAGCTTTACGGCGCTTTCATTATCACACAAAAGTGGAACTACTTTTAAAAACACGCCGTAATCAAAGAGTGTTTGGGTCATGTATAGGATTTGTGCACAACTTGCTCCCATGGCAATGTACTCCGCCTCGGCGGTTGACAATGCCACACTATTTTGCTTCTTTGAGGACCAAGAAACAAGTGATCTTCCTAGCATGTGGCACCCGCCGGAGGTACTCTTCCTATCAACCTTACACCCGGCATAGTCCGAATCGGAATAGCCAACTAGTTGGAAGGGAGCTCCTTTGGGATACCAAAGACCCATGCTAGGGGTGTGCCTTATGTACCTAAGGATTCTTTTAACCGCACAAAGATGCGACTCCTTAGGGTTTGCTTGAAACCTAGCACACATGCACACACTAAACATGATATCCGGCCTAGATGCGGTGAGGTAAAGTAAACTACCGATCATGGAGCGATAAAGAGTTTGGTCAATCGGTTTACCTCCCTCATCGAGATCGAGATGCCCAATAGTTGGCATTGGGGTCTTGATTGGCTTGCAATCCTCCATCTTGAACTTCTTACGTAGATCATAAGTGTACTTTTCTTGAGAGATGAAGGTCCCTTCTCTCATTTGCTTGACTTGAAAGCTAAGGAAGAAGGTTAGCTCGTCAATCATTGACATCTCGAACTCCTTGGACATCAAGTCACCAAACTCCTTGCAATGGTCTTGGTTTGTTGATCCAAATATAATGTCATCGACATATACTTGGCAAACGAAGATCTCTCCATTAAGCTTCTTGGTGAATAGTGTAGTGTCGACGATCCCGATCTTGAAGCCCTTCTTGATTAGGAAGTCCCTTAGCCTCTCATACCAAGCTCTTGGAGCTTGCTTCAATCCGTAGAGTGCCTTGGACAACCTATACACATGATTAGGCAAGTTTGGGTCTTCAAACCCGGGAGGTTGTGAGACATAGACAAGTTCATTTATGAAACCATTTAAGAAGACGCTCTTCACATCCATTTGAAAGAGTTTCATTTTGTGATGTGAAGCATACACCAAAAGGATACGGATGGCTTCAAGTCTTGAAACCGGAGCAAAGGTCTCTCCAAAATCGAGTCCTTCTACTTGAGAGAACCCATTTGCCACCAATCTTGCTTTGTTCCTCACAACCACGCCTTGATCATCTTGCTTGTTCCTAAACACCCATTTGGTGCCAATGATTCTTGCATCCTTTGGCTTCTCTTCAAGTGTCCACACTTGGTTCCGGGTGAAGTTGTTGAGTTCTTCATGCATGACATTCACCCAATCCGGATCCCCAAGTGCTTCTTCTACACTAGTAGGCTCAACAAAGGAAACAAAC
Source organism: Microstegium vimineum (assembly GCA_022036555.1). Classification (NCBI taxonomy): domain Eukaryota; kingdom Viridiplantae; phylum Streptophyta; class Magnoliopsida; order Poales; family Poaceae; genus Microstegium; species Microstegium vimineum. The sequence continues at coordinate 23,093,672 of CM039127.1, read as the reverse complement.
GAGTGATGTTCAACATAAGATGCAAGTCTAGAGCGAGTCATTACTCCCTTTGATGGACTCCCTATGATTTGATCATGGGGGTGAGCTTGAAGGATAGATGTTGATCTTCTATTTGTCTCTTGAGGAGGGGGATGCGGTGCTTTAACATTGCTTGCTTCGGCCTCGGCTTGATCTTGAGGAATGTGAGTGTCTTCTTGAGCTTCCCTCACTTGATTTCCTTCATCAAGTTGAGGTGTGTGGGGTGGAGAAGGATCTTGATTTGCTTCATCTTCAACTTCTTCCACCTCTTGCGGGTTGATAGCACCAATTGGCATATTCTTCATTGCCTCCCTTAAGGGTTCATCACCCAAGTGTTGGCGCTTCTTGTAGATGTACACCTTGCAACCAAACACCCAGAAGAATGAAATATCCGACTTCTTCCCATTGACAAGCTCATAGGGGGTCTTCTTTAATAGCCTTTGGATGAAGAGATGGTTTGCCGCATAGCATGCGGTGTTGATTGCCTCCGCCCAAAACTTCTCTGGAGTGTTGTACTCATCAAGCATAGACCTTGCTAGAGTTATGAGCGTCCGGTTCTTCCTCTCTACGACACCATTTTGTTGTGGAGTATATGTAGCGGACACCTCATGCTTGATCCCAACTTCATCACAATAATCTTCAATCTTGGTGTTCACAAATTCGGTGCCATTGTCACTTCTAATCTTCTTGATCTTCACATCAAATTCATTTTGAGCTCTTGTAGCAAACTTCTTGAAGATGCCTTGTGTCTCTCCCTTGTCTTGAAGAAAGAACACCCAAGTGTACCGAGAGTAGTCATCCACTACCACTAAGCAATAGAGATTTCCTCCAAGACTAGCATAAGTGGTAGGGCCAAATAGATCCATGTGTAGCAACTCTAGGACTCTTGAGGTTGACATAAAAGCTTTGGTTGGATGAGTGTTTGCCACTTGTTTGCCGGCTTGACATGCACTACAAAGTTTGTCCTTCTCAAACACCACATCCTTGATTCCTCTAACCATTTCCTTCTTGACAAGCTTCTTCAAGGTTGACATGCCCACATGTGCCAATCTTCTATGCCATAGCCAACCCAAAGAATTCTTAGAGAATAGACAAGCTTGCAAGTTAGCTTCATTTGAAGTGAAGTCCACTAAGTAGAGGTTGTTGTGCCGAAACCCTTTGAATATCATTGATGAATCTTCAATCTTGGTCACAATCACCTCATTTGGAGTGAAGAGACAATGAAACCCGAGATCACAAAGTTGACCAACCGATAGCAAGTTGAATCTCAATGATTGTACTAGCAAGACATTTGAAATTGATTGATCTTGAGAGATAGCCACTTTGCCTAAGACTTGAACTTTTCTCTTTGAATTATCCCCAAAAGTGATCTTGTCTTGATTTGCACAGTCCTCATCAAGTGTGGTTAACATCCGGGGGTCGTCGGTCATGTGTTGAGTGCAACCACTATCAATTACCCAATGGCTCCCACCGGTCTTGTAGTTCACCTACACACAAGAAACTTGGAGTTAAGCTTGTTGTTTGGGAACCCCCTTAGTGCGGGGCCCCATTGCCTTGTCAACCAACTCCTTAGCAACCCAAAGAACCCTAGGCTTGTTCTTCATTGGTGGTCCAAGAAACACCACAAGTGGTCTACCCTTGGAATCTTTGTTGATGACATAGTGAGCATCATGAGCAAATGGCCTAGTGTGCTTGGGCAAGGTCTTGGGAAGTGGAGTCTTGCATTGAAATGAGAGATGACCAATTTTTCCACATCCAAAACACCTCTTAGGCTTGGGCTTTGGCTTCTCTTGATTGTAGCCATTGTACTTGTTCTTGTAGTAGTTCTCGGCTTCAATCTTGACCTTGGCCTTCATCACTTGGTTCTCCTTGTACCAAATACCGGTCTTGTCATTCTTCATGACGGTGCTCATTAGAAGCTCACTTTATAGATTATGGCCCTTGGTGAACTTTTCAAGGCCACTTGTAAGCTTGGTCTTGTCATTCTTGAGCTTGGCAATTTCTTCTCGAAGAGAGTTGATCAAAGTGATAGCATCTTTGTCTTCTTCTTGAGCCGGCTTGATGGTGAAGGGCTTGTTTGCCTTGAGGTTGATTAGCTCTTCCTTGAGCTTTGAGTTCTCTTCACTCATCTTCATATAATCATCATACTTGTCAGCTTCTACAACTCTCTAGCCCTTGCACTTGGCACTTTGCTCAAGAGCCACATCATCAAGCTCGATATCACAAGAGGTAGCACTTGCACACTTAGCACACGGGTTAGTAGCAACATGTGTAAGATCTTGAGTAAGCAATTCATTTGCTACCACTAGTGTGCCATGATCACTTTTCACTTGGTTGTAGTCATCTTTTAGCAAGTTAAACCTTGTGAGGAGCTCTTGGGATGACCTCTCAAGCTTATCATGTTTCTCATTGGCTTGCTTAAGAGAGGCTTTGAGCTCCCTAGTGCTAGATGTGAGAGAGTTAATCTCAAGCTTCAAATCATCATTAGCACTAGACAAGTTATCAACCTTATCATGCAAGTTTTCTTTGATTTCAAGAAGTTTGTCATTTTTACTCTTGTACTTCCTTATGATGCCAGCATACTTGTTGCAAATTTTAATTAGCTCATCATAGGTAGGTGCTTCTTCATCATCACTATCATCACTAGAGAGGTCATCACCATCATCCTCTTTTTGTACCTTCTTGTCACCTTTAGCCATAAGGCATAGGTGTGTAGAGGATGAGCCCGACGATGAAGGAGGAAGTGGCGGTGGAATCGAAGAACCAATCACCAAAGCGGCCACCTTCTCTTCTTCACTCTCATCATCGGAGGAGTCACTTGAATCATTAATGTCGGTGAGCCAATCACCCACAATGTAAGCCTTGCCATCCTTCTTCTTCTTGTGGAAGTTGAAGTTCTTCTTCTTCTTGTATGGCTTGTCTTGCTTCTTGTCATCATCACTTGAGTCATCATTGCCGCCCTTGTCCTTCTTGAAGTTCTTGAACTTGTTGTTCTTGAACTTGTCTTTCTTCTCTTCGGGACATGCATGGGCTAGATGACCAAGAGTGCCGCAATTGTAGCACTTCATTTGGGAGATTGGCTTCCTTGAAGAGCTTGTGAAGAATTTCTTCTTCTTTGAGTCAAACTTGACTCCATTCTTGTTTAGCCTCTTCAACATCTTGGCGGTCTTCTTCACCATGAGAGCGATGTTATCTTCATCATCATCATCACTTGTACTCTCAACGACATATTGAATCTTGCACTTCTCCTTGGAAGATGCCTTGAGAGCCAAGTCCTTCTTCTCCTCCTTCTCTTTCTTCTTGGAGGAGGATGAAGTTCCATCATTGATCTTCATGTACATCTCATGAGCATTGATCTTGCCCAACACTTGCGTTGGTGTAGTTGCGGAGAGATCGCCTTCATGAAGAACCGTGACGATGTGGCTATACTTGTCTATTGGAAGGACACAAAGTATCTTGCGCACCACATCGGCCGGTGTCATTTGAGAGAGCCCAAGGCCATTCAACTCCTCTACAAGCACATTCAAGCGAGAGTACATTTCATTAGCATTTTCATGAGATAGCATGGTGAAAGCATTTAACTTAGCAATGATGAGGTGATAACGCTCTTCTCTTTCACATTTATTGCCCTCGTGTAGAGCACAAATGTTTGTCCAAATCTCATGCGCGGTTTTGCAATTCCGCACACGGTTGAACACATCCTTGCAAATGCTATGGAAAAGAATGTTCTTTGCCTTAGCATTGTTCTTCTCACAGTATGGGTCCTCGGCGAACACCGATCCACCTTGGGTGACGGCTTTGTGAACGCCGACGTCCACGACCTCAAGGTAGGCCTCCATCCGCACTTTCCGATAAGGAAAGTCATCCCCATCGAACATGGGTGACGGTCCATCCCGATGGGACATCTTGCTCTAGGCAGTGAAGCCTAATTTAGAGCAACGAGGCTCTGATACCAATTGAAAGGATCAAGATGCCCAAGAGGGGGGGGGTGAATTGGGCTTGTTTTAAATTTCTAAAGCAAATATGAAAACCTATCAAATGCCAATCACCCCCTAGTGCCTACGATCCATGTGTCCTAGCTAGAAAGCGGTAGCAGTTCATAGGAATTAAAAGCAACCTAAGCAATTCTAGTAGATAATATAAAAACAAGACGGAAAGTAATGCGGAAATGTAAAGAGCTAGGGAAAAGAAATTCTCAGTGACGCAGCGATTTTTTCCCGAGGTATCGAGGTGTCGACACACCCCCCTAGTCCTCGTTGGAGCACCTCGCAAGGTATCGCTCCCCCTCTACCCGCGCAAGGGTAGAGTGCTCTCTACGGGCTGATTCTTCGCCACTCCGGCTCGGTGAATCGCCCACAACCGATCACAGAAGCTTGGAGAAGCGCCGCCAACAATCTTCCGGCGATCACTTCCTCCGAACACCACCAAACCGTCTAGGTGCTGTCGAACACCAAGAGTAACAAGCACAAGACCTTCACTTGACCCACTCAAGGCTAGGAAGGTGGATGGATGCACACAAGTCGCTCCTAATCACTCTAAGAGGGAAGAACAAGATGAACTCTCTCTAATCTCTCCCTCACTAGCCTCTTGACTCTCCAAAGGATTTTCTCAAGGTGTCACCAGCTGAAACAATGGCCAAGAAGACCTCTAAGGACGAAGGGGGCAACTATAAATAGTCCCCACCTCCAAAACTAGCCGTTTTTTACTTTTTCTTCTCTCTGCGAAGCCACCGGACTAGTCTGGAGCTCATACCACCGGACCATGCACACTGGTCCGGAGCTCACTCTGGATTCAAACTCAGGCACCGTTGGACTACTCTGCTTGGTCCAACGCACTGGTCCGGAGCCTCGGTGCTCTCTGAGTGAAAAACTTCTTCTCTTTTACAAACCACCGAACCACTCTCCTTGGTCCGGTGCCCTGGTCCGACACTCTGGTCCGGAGCCAGGGGGCTCTCTGCATGAACCCAACTTCCTTTCTTGAGGCGTCGGACTAACCGTCGGACTAGTCCGGAGCCTTCTCTATCTCTGAACCAAGCCACCGGACCACTCTCCTATGGTCCGACGCTTTCCAGACAGGTGGTCCGGAGCTCCTCGAGCTAAGATTTTGCCTAAGTCAGGGATCGTCGGACCACTCTCCTTGGTCCGACGCCCACTTAGCAGAGTGGTCCGGAGCCTCTTTCTCCCTCTATTTCAACTATTTTCGCTGAGGTTTCTCAAGGGATTTTGCTCCTACCATGTCTAGGGTTTATCAAGGGCTGAAAGCAAGGTCTCTAGGACAAGGCTTGACAAGTGTGCATATACCCACTCTCCTAAACTCTCCTAGGTCAAGCTACTAATCTCATACCCCCTTTTATAGTACGGTCAAAGGTAAAACAAATCCCTAGCTAAACTTAGTGCCCTTCTCAACCTTATGGCACTAAGAACTAGCCTAGTCTTCGACGTGTATCTTCATCCTTTGTAGCCGAAACGATTTCCATCTTGGGGGCATGAATATCCATTAAGCCCATTCAAATTGCATCACTAATGACCTAACACAAATGACTTTGCCTCTGCAAAACACACGTTAGTCATAGTGATCTAGTATTGTCGTTAATCGCCTAAACACAAGGGTCCATGATTCTACAATGTCCCCCTTTTAGGTGATTGACGACAATACAAGCTCGAGTAGAGAATATTGAGTGAATTTTGATAAGAGAAACACATGACTTGACATGAGATAGGCATGGGTTAGTGATAAGAAAGACAAAAACATGCCTAACCATTCAAGCCATGACAAGCACAATAGATATGAATTGAGCATAGTACTTGATTTCATAAAGGATATGCTATAGCCAAAAGATCAGAGGTTAGTGCGGAAGCAATATAGCATAGCCAAGTGACATGATATATATAGATGAATGTCCACACATGTCACACAACCATCAAGTCTCAACCATCACACATATCATACAATGCATAAAGACGGTAAACGTGGTGCATGATGCAATAGAGTTTATACACATCAAAAGAACGAGTCCTACTAGCTCCCCCTGAAGCTAGCCCATCTACTCGACTCTCCCTCTCCCCCTTTGGTGTCGAAGCACCAAAACTAGGCGTCTGGAGGCGGAAGCAGTGTCATATCTATCTAACGAGCAGGGTCCGTTGATCAGAGGGTCAGTTGAGCAGTGACAATGAACTCGGGGCAAAGCCCGCGAGTACGGAACGAGGCAAAGGCTCGAAAGGACAGTCCAGGGTCGGCGTGCCACTCTTGCAGATTAGTTTTTCTGTGGATTCTCAGTGGTTGATTGTCAGTGGGCAGTGAGTTTGTAGTTTGACTTTTGAGGTTCTGTTTGTCAGAGATTGGTTAGCAGAGTTCGATACAATGGCAAGAACGAAGAATGTCGGTCCTGTTCCCGGAAGTGGTGGTGACCCTCCACCTCCACCACGTCCACCCACTGACCGGGGAAAGGGAAAGCAAAAGGTCATGTCACGGAAGCGCAAGAGGCCTTTGATGGATCCAGACTCTGCAGCAGCGCTTGTAGTAGCAGAGGCCGCTGAGATAGCGGAGCGAGGAGGACGTCGCGCCGGTTTGAGGCTCTCGGCTCGCCTTGGAGCGCGTCGTGAGTCCCCTACGCGTCCTGAGACAGAGCCCGTCGAGGCTACTGAGGCAGAGGAGATAGAGCCAGTCCCAGAGACTGAGTAGACAGAGGCCGCGGGCCACTCCTCCATTGGTGAGCTGATGAGCCGTAGAGTTACCCGGTCCAGAGGTTCTGGTGCACCACCTAGTCCTCCAAGACCTCAGCTCCCAGACCCAGTGAGGCACCAGGTACGAGCTCTTACAGCGAAGCAAGTCTAGTTACTCCGCTTCGTGGACTTTCAGTCCTGGTTCCCACCTCAGAAGGACCCCCGTGCCGGACGAGACTTCTATACCACGGTACACTAGGATTTCTACAGAGCTTACGTCGACACTGACGCTCCTCTTAGGGATCACAGAGTGTGCCCATCTGCTCATATAGAGGGGATCGGTGGTCCAGAGATCCTACATTACCTTCAGTACATTCAGGGTCTATCAGATCTGATGGGACGATCAGGAGCATATCAGAAGGATTGGGTGTATCAGTTCTATGCCTCTCTATGGATCTCACCTGATCACGAGTTCCTACAAATTTGGATTTTAGGGACGTGACTTTAGGGTTTCAGCAGCTCGGTTCAGAGAGCTTTTCCACCTAGAGTCCTCTCCTACGAGGATTCACAGTTTGTGCTATGGGGATCAGGAGGCCCCTCGCCGACCTCACGATGGTATAGTGCCATCTACAGACTTCGTGAGGCTGTGTTTTTAGCAGCCGTTCACTGAGGGTTCGAGCCGTACACCGCGAGACCTCACTCCACTTGCTCGGATCCTCCACGAGGTACTTAGGCGTACCATTCTCCCTCGGATTGGAGCTCGGGATACTATTACACGTTTACAGCTTTGGCTCCTTGCTCATGTCGTCCGGAAGGAGAAATTTGACCTCTGGGATCTTATTGTCAGCGAGCTTGAGGATATAATAGCTGCAGGGTTCAGGGGTCACTGGCAACTATAGTTTGCTCATTGGATCTCCTATCTTATAGTTGCCAAGACCCGCTCAGAAGCTATGAGAGTCACTCTCACCAGGTCAGCGACAGAGTTTCCAGTATATTCGATGAGTCAACTCGTGATGCATGGAAACCTGCCTCGCCCCAGCAGAGCTTACAGACCAGGCACCAGGCAAGCTGGTGTACCACCTCAGTCAGCAGAGGTCACAGACGCTACAGTTGAGCAGATTGCTCAGGCAGAGCTTGTAGATCTAGATGCTGAGATAGAAACAACTGCCGAGACAGTCTATAGAGAGGACCTAGACTCTGATAGTTCCGATGAGGACTACCAGCCAGTGCGCGAGTACGCACCGATGCCTCATGACCATGAGGTAGGAGGGCCAAGCACAGCCGCAGCAGCTCCAGCTCCAGGTTCCAGCACCTCAGAGGCTACACTGCTTACTATTCTTTCGGGGATGCAGGAGGAGCAGTCACGTTAGACAGAGGAGCAGAGGCGACAGGCTGCCGATTTACGGAGGCTTACAGAGCAGCAGCTGGCAGCTCAGGCACAGACACAGGCTAGGCAGGATGAGTTCCAGCGCCAATTCTTAGCCTATCAGCTGCAGCAGGCAGAGATTCAGAAGACCCAGACGTTGTTACTTGAGCGTCTTCTAGCCTCCAGCTCCGGGCAGACTTCCACTCCTCATTTTCAGTTGCCCGGAGTCTCGCAGCAGCAGCAGTTCACCTCACCTCCACAACAGCCTCCAGTAGTTGTGGTTCTGACTCCAGCGTTACCATCCGAAGGACAGCAGAGTCAGGCACCAGCTACTCCTCCGTTCCAGGCACCAGCTTCTCCCGCGTATCAGTCTCCGAGGACCCAGGTGTCTTCTTGGTTAGCTTCGCCTGGAGAGTTTCAGACAAGATTTACTCCTATCCGGGGAACTACCATAGCAGAGGCCTCGCGAGATCTCTCAGTCTCATACCTAGAGATCACGGGAGAAGACTCCCCAGGAGCAGCTCAGCTAGTCTTACCAGCTCCAGAGGTTGCAGTGGATCCTCCGGCGACGGGCACTCACCTCTCTTCAGTTGCCTCGTCGGAGATCGCACCTGAGTAGTCCACACAGACAGTTACCACTCCTCCGGCTGCAGTTCAGACAGATGCCATCTCACTAGCTGATGAGGCAGTTACAGTGGCAGTCTCCTCTCCATCTCAGACTCAGCCAGCAGAGGTTGCAGCAGCAGTATCACTAGTTGCACTAGCAGTGACACCTTCCCCCTCGCCTCGAGTTTTCACTCGTCGGGTTCCCAGGCCTGCTACTACAGAGGCAGGACCGTCAGAGGCACCAGCTGAGCCTCAGGGGGAGTCCGTTGAGACAACAGCTCCAGAGTCTTCAGTGCCAGCTCCAGAGGACACTCCAGCTGCACCTACACCTGCAGAGGCCGAGGCAGATGATGAGTCAGACGAGTCAGATCTTCAGGACTTCATCATGCTCGATTGAAAGGCTGCAGCTCCTCCACCTTCTTCTCCAGCCCCAGACGCTTAGTTTTTGGTTCTAGACGCCAAAGGGGGAGAGAGGGTCGAGTATAGAGATAGGGGGAGGAATTTGGATCTTTGTATGCTTAATTTCCCCGTACTCTTTCATCATGTCTACTTTTATGCATTTGTTTATATGTGTGATGTGATGATTACTTTGGTTGATGTTTATATGGTTGGATGTGACAAACTCTTGATTATCACTAATATATCTTGTGAGTTGTCTCATGTTTCATGATATATCTCTATGCTTAAATGACAATTGAGCTTCCGCGCTATACTCTGATACATCTTTTGAGAATATCATGAGGTACTCCCTTTTACATTCATATCTATGAGTACCATGATTTGTGATTTGGCTTGGGTGAGCAAGTATGCTTCATTACAAATTCACTTACCCTTGCTCAACCATTCCAAGTCACCATAAAGTCTAAACCATAACTCTTATCCATACTCGAGGTTTTATTGTCGTCAATCACCAAAAAGGGGGAGATTGAAGAATCATTGCCCTAGTTGGTTTCGGTGATTAACGACAATTAGAGATTATTATGGCTAACGTGTGTTTTGCAGAGGCTATGCATAGCTTAGCCATAGTGATCAACAAGAATGGGCATTTATGGTCATCACTTAGCCCCCAAGATGGATATCGTTTCGGTTTTCAAGGAGACATGATGAAGACCCTAGAATGATAGGCTAAGTGCCATAAGGTGATAAAGGGCACTTAGAAATAGATAGGGCTTCTCTTTTTATCTTTGACCGTACTATTAAGAGGGGTTGAGACTAGTAGCTTGACTTAGGAAAGCTTCATGACTTAGGTGTGGTGCACACTTGACTTCCTTAGCTCTAAGCAAGCCTATGGTGACCGTAAGATAGCCTAGAACATCTTCCATATTCATCGTAACGAAAAACAAAGTTGATAGAACTATTTTCTGGGCGTCGGACGCTCCTGACGGAGGCGTCGGACGCTCCTGACGGAGGCGTCGGACGCTGTCCGTCGCGTCGGACAAAGGCGTCGGACGCTGGGTGGTTGAGTCCACAGCGTCCGTCGACCTTCCAGTGGAGATGTTTTCTGGCTAAGTTTTTCAGGGTACGACGGACGCTGTCCGTCGGCCAGGCGTTGGACGCTTGGAGAGCGTCCGTCGACCTTCTAGAGAGGGTGTTTTTTAGCCCGAGCCAGAGTGCAGCATCGGACGCTGTGATGAGCGTCCGTCGCCCCTGTGACGGAGCGTCCATCGCTGGGAAAAGCGTGTCAGAACTAGCCGTTGGGCAAGGCGTCGGAGCGTCCGTCGCCTAGGCGTCGGAGCGTCCGTCGCCCAAACTATGAACAAAACTAGCCGTTGGGGCATGCGACGGAGCGTCCGTCGCCTAGTCGACGGAGCGTCCGTCGCCAACTTAAACTACCAACCCGAGGCAGTTTTCTGAGGGGTTATTTATAGCCCCTCACACTTCTCTCCCACCTTGCGTTTTGCTCATTTGAGTTGCTGAGTTTGTTGAGAAGGTTGGGAAGAGAGCAAGAGCCCTAGAGAGAGAGAGAGAGAGTGATTCGCGAATCCATCCATCCTCTCCTCTAGTTCATCCAAGAGTTCAAGTGTGCATCCTCTAGTTGTGAAGCTTGAGTGAGTCAAGCGAAGATCGAGGCTTGTTACTCTTGGTGATCGACATCACCTAGATGGTCCGGTGGTGCTCGGAGGAAGGTGATCGCCGGAGGATTGTCGGCGGCCCTTCTCCATCGACGTTTGTGATCGGTTGTGGGCGATTCACCGAGCCGGAGTGGCGAAGAATCAGCCCGTAGAGAGCACTCATCCCTTGCGCGGGATTGAGGGGGAGCTATACCTTGCGAGGTGCTCCAACGAGGACTAGGGGGGAGTGTCGACTCCTCGATACCTCGGCAAAACATCGCCGTGTCAAGCATCTCTTTCCCTAGCTTTTTATTACCGCATTATTTTCCGCACTTGTCTTTCAATTCATACTAGAATTGTGTAGGAAGTTTTCGCTTTCTATTGACTTGATACCGCTTTCTAGCTAGGACACACAAGCGGTAGGCACTAGGGAGTTAATTGGCTCTTTATAGGTCTAATTCTTGTTTAGAAATTAAAAAGAGCCCAATTCACCCCCCTCTTGGGCATCTTGATCCTTTCAGACTTCATTACCTCCTCCACCATCATCGTCTTCCTCCACAACATCCTCTACACACCTATGCCTTATGGCCAAAGGTGACCGGAAGGTACAATCCAAAGTAGAGGATAGTGATGATAGTGATGATAATGGTAGTGAGAGTGAAAATGAATACCAAGCTCCTTCTTATGATGAACTCATAAAATTGCTCACTAAGTACACTAAAATTGTTAAGAAGGAGCAAGCTAAAATGAGAAGCTTGAAAAAGAAAATGATGATTTGCTTGCCAAACTTGAAGTAACTTCAAATGCTAGTGATGAGCTAATAAGTGAAAACAAATCCTTATCCTCACAAGCTAAGGAGCTCAAATCCTCTCTCAAAGAGCTAAAAGAGAAACATGATAAGCTAGAGAGGACATCACAAGAGCTTAGAGAAAGACATAACAAACTTAAGGAAGAGTACACCAAAGTTAAGATGAACTATGATACTCTCCTTATAGCAAATGAATGTCTTGAAGATGCTTTGCCTATTGATACTAACCCCATTATCAAGATTGATATTGGAACTTCTTGTGATGATTTGATCATTGAGCCCATTGAGCAAGTGTCTAAGTGCAAAGGCAAGCAAGTGGTTGTGGCGGATCACTATGATGACTATGTCAAGATCAAGAATGAGAATGAGAAGCTCAAGCAAGATCTTATCAAGCTCAAGTCAACCAAGTCAATAGTGATTGAGACACAAGATGAAGACTATGATGTGGCACTTGAAGTTGATATGCTTAGAGAAGAGAACAGGAGGCTAAAGAATGAGAAGAAACATCTAGCCATTGGAATGGAGAGGTTCACTAAGGGCCACAATCTTCAAAGTGAGCTCCTTATGAACACGGTCATGAAGAATGACAAGACCGGTCTTGGCTACAAGTCCGCTCAAGTGAAGAAGGCCAAAGCCAAAGCTAAAGCTCAATATCAACAACAAGCCAAGTACTTCTATCAAGCAAAGCCAAAGCCAAAGATGAAGACATGCTTCGAGTGTGGGAAGCAAGGACACTTTTCTCACAATTGTGTGACACCTCCCCCACAACGCTTGCCCAAGCACGCTAGGACATTTGCATACAATGCTCACTATATCATCAACAAGGATGTCAAGGGGAGACCACAAGTTGTGTTCTTGGGACCACCCAACAAGAATAGACCAAGAACACTTTGGGTTGCTAAGTCACTAGTAGAGAAAGCAATGGGCCCTCGTGCTCAATGGGTGCCTAAACAACAAGCTTGATTTCTTGTGTGTAGGTGAACTACAAGACCGGTGGAAGTCATTGGGTGATAGATAGTGGTTGCACTCAACATATGACCGGTGACCCCCGGATGTTCACCTCTTTGGAAGAAGATGTCAACAACCAAGACAAGATTACATTTGGGGACAACTCAAAGGGAAAGGTCAAAGGACTTGGAAAAGTGGTAATCTCAAATGATCATTCAATATCAAATGTCTTGCTAGTTTCATCATTGAGCTTCAACTTACTCTCGGTTGGTCAATTGTGTGATCTTGGCTTCCAATGCTTATTCACTCCAAATGAAGTTGTTGTGTCCAAGATTGATGATAGTCAAGTCATATTCAAAGGCTTCCGGTACAATAACCTCTACCTTGTGGATTTCTCTTCAAATGATGCCAACCTCCAAACATGCTTGTTCACTAAGTCATCTCTTGGGTGGTTGTGGCATAGAAGGCTAGCTCATGTTGGAATGTCTACTCTCAAGAAGCTATTGAAGAAGGAAATGGTTAGAGGCATCAAGGATGTTGTGTTTGAAAAGGATAAGCTTTGTAGTGCATGTCAAGCCGGCAAGCAAGTTGCCAACACTCATCCTCACAAAGCATTCATGTCAACATCAAGAGTTCTTGAGCTACTTCACATGGATTTGTTTGGACCTACAACATATGCTAGTTTGGGTGGCAACCTCTTTTGTCCATTGATTGTGGATGACTATTCAAGATACACATGGGTGTTCTTTCTTCATGACAAAGGAGAATCTACAGGCTCATTCAAGAAGTTTGCCAAGAGAGCCCAAAATGAGTTTGATGTGGAAATCAAGAAAATAAAAAGTGACAATGGCACCGAGTTTATCAACACAAAGATTGAAGATTATTGTGATGAAGTTGGGATCAAGCATGAAGTGTCCACTACTTATACACCTCAACAAAATGGAGTGGTTGAAAGAAAGAACCGGACATTGATTACACTTGCAAGAACCATGCTAGATGAGTACAACACCCCGGAGAAGTTTTGGGCCGAAGCTATCAACACCGCATGCTATGCTACCAATAGATTGTTCATCCAAAGATTCTTGAAGAAGACACCATATGAGTTGCTTAATGGAAAGAAGTCGGATGTTTCATTCTTTAGGGTGTTTGGGTGCAAGGTCTACATCTACAAGAAGCGTCAACATCTAGGGAAGTTTCAAAGAAGATGTGATATTGGCTTCCTAGTTGGTTATTCTATGAAATCCAAAGCATACCGTGTATTTAACCAAGCCACCGACTTAGTTGAAGAAACGTATGACTTGGAATTTGATGAGACTAATGGCTCCCAAGGAGAAAATGAAAATCTTGATGATGTAGGTGATGAACCATTGAGGAAGGCTATGAAGAACATGCCTACCGGTGCAATCAACCCCAAAGAAGAAGATCAAGTGGTGATAGAAGTTGAAGATAATACAAATGTTCAACCTTCTACATCACAAGAGCCTCAAGATGATGATGACAAAGTGAGGGAAACAAATGAAGATACTTTCATCTCTCAAGCTCAAGTAGAGGCTCAGGCTCAAGATGTTGATGCACCTACTCCTCCTCCTCAAGTGGTTGATAAAAGATCCGCACCCATACTCCAAGTACATCCACAATAGCTCATCATTGGAAGTCCTTCAAAGGGAGTAATGACTCGGTCCCAAAAGCTTGCTTCATTTATTGAACATCACTCTTTTGTGTCTTGTGTTGAGCCTACATGTGTAGAGGAAGCATTTGAGAATCCGGATTGGGTGAATGCCACGCATGAAGAATTGAACAACTTCACCCGCAATCAAGTGTGGACTCTAGAAGAAAAGCCAAAAGATGCAAGAGCGATAGGAACCAAGTGGGTGTTTCGCAACAAGCAAGATGATCAAGGTCAAGTGGTGAGAAACAAGGCAAGGCTAGTGGCAAAGGGGTTCTCCCAAGTTGAAGGCTTGGATTTTGGGGAAACCTTTCCACCGGTTGCAAGACTTGAAGCCATACGTATCCTCCTTTCATATGCATCACACCATGACATGAAAACTATATCAAATGGATGTGAAAATTGCATTCTTAAATGGCTTCATAAATGAACTAGTCTATGTTAACCAACCTCCCGGTTTTGAGGACCCTAGATATCCTAACCATGTTTATAGGTTGTCCAAGGCTCTATATGGGCTCAAGAAAGCCCCTAGAGCTTGGTATGAGTGTCTTCAGGACTTCCTCTTCAAGAAGGGATTCACTATTGGGAAGGTTGATACAACACTATTCACCAAGAAGCAAGATGGAGATATCTTCATTTGTCAAGTGTATGTTGATGACATTTTCTTTGGCTCAACGAATGAAGATCATTGCAAGGAGTTTGGTGACTTGATGTCAAAGGAATTTGAGATGTCCATGATTGGAGAGCTTACTTTCTTCCTTGGGTTTCAAGTGAAGCAATTGAGAGAAGGCACATTTGTATCTCAAGAGAAGTATACCAATGATGTGCTAAAGAAGTTCAAGATGGAAGATTGTAAGCCAATCAATACACCAATGCCTACAAATGGACACCTCAACCTTGATGAGGACGGTAAACCTATTGATCAAACTCTCTACCGTTCTATGATTGGTAGTTTGTTATATCTTACCGCATCTAGGCCCGACATCATGTTTAGTATATGCATGTGTGCTAGATTTCAAGCTAAACCTAAGGAATCACACCTAAGTGCCGTAAAAAGAATCCTTAGATACATAAAGCACACCCCAAGCATTGGCCTTTGGTATCCCAAAGGAGCTACTTTTCAACTAGTGGGCTACTCCGACTCAGACTATGCCGGTTGCAAAGTTGATAGGAAGAGTACCTCCGGAGGTTGCCATTTGCTTGGAAGATCACTTGTATCATGGTCATCTAAGAAACAAAATAGTGTGGCTTTGTCTACCGCAGAAGCGGAATACATAGCCGCCGGAGCTTGTTGTGCACAAATCCTATATATGAAACAAACTCTTCTAGACTATGGTGTCGAACTTAAAAGTGTACCACTTCTTTGTGATAATGAAAGTGCGGTAAAACTTGCAAACAATCCGGTTCAACACTCACGCACTAAGCACATCGATATCCGTCATCACTTTCTAAGGGACCATGTTTCAAAGAAAGATATCTCACTAGTTGGTGTAAGAAGTGAAGATCAATTGGCAGATATCTTCACAAAACCTCTTGATGAAGCAACCTTTTGTAGGTTGAGGAGTGAACTAAATGTGCTTGATCTAAGTAACTTCACTAAAAGATGGTCTTGTGTTGGTACCTTGCATTCATTGTATTATATACCATGTTTAAATTATGTACGTGCACATAGGCTTGTCTAACGCGGTTAAGATAACCGCCCTCAAAGCGTGTGAAGAAACTTAATCGCGGTTTAAACTTGACAAGCAACTAGATTCAAATTCAAGTATTGCATTGCATATGCATGTTTGTTGCTTGATCGTTCTTTTTCGATTAAGTTTTGAGCATTCGCTGAGTTCGTCCACTTTAGGGGGAGCATTCCACGCTCAAGTTGTTACTATACCCCTACTAGTGGCCTTAAGGTGCTCCTTGCCCTCGTTTTATTGCCTATTTTGATTAAAAAGAGCTAAGCCTAAGGCTAACTATTTGAAAAATATTGAGGGTTTGAGTGATGGTTCTCATACCATATCCAACATGTGTTTATTTGACCCTTCTTTCTGTTGGAAATGGCTTGGGAGAGAGCAAGGGAGAGATAGGAAAAAGTTCCGATGCATTTCGGCTTCGGAATCTCCTCCGGACGCTAAATTTATCAAAGGTCCGGACAATCTTTTGCGTCCGGATCCCCCCCTTCAGTCTCTGTCTTGCTCCGGATGCATGGTCCGGACGCATGTTTTCCGCGGTCCTGACAAATGAAAGTGCGTCCGGTCGCCCTCTCCCACTGTGCATCTCTCTCGCATAGTGCTCCGGTCACTACTGTTGTCAGTGTTCGGACACGCTTTTGCGTCCGGATCATTTCTACACAGAGAGCTTGTCACACCGTTCTAGCTCCGGTCTTGTCCGGATCCTCGCGTCCGGACACATTTCTGCGTCCGGAGTTTGAAAATCTGTGCAGTTACCCCTTCGAAGTGTTGAATCTCTTCTGTACCCGACGTCGTTCACCTCTGTTTTCACCCATCGAAGCCACCGTCTCGCCATCCGCGCCGCCCTGTGCTCCTCGCTGGCAATCCCCCGCCGGTCCCTTCCCCGCGAACGCACCGCCCCCTCTCCCGCGCTCGGCTCGCCGTGCGCTGCCCACCAGCGCGCCCGCACTCCCACCTGCTTCCTGCTCATCGCGCGCGCTGCCGTGCGCTGCCCACCAGCGCCGCCGCCGCGCCTCCCGCTGCCGAGCACCCTGCTCCCACAGCGTCACCCCCACCCACCACCCTGCTCTACTCTTCTCCGGCCTATTCCCCCCCACCCACCCCTAGGGTTTCTCTTTGCCCCTAGGACCCCCTGCCATCACCACCAGGTCCTTCCCTCCCTAAGGCTTCTTCACTTCGTCGTACGTGCGCTTTAGCCGTCGTCGATTCATTCTCTTTGTGGTGTCCCTGCCGAGCCCAACGTGCATTGGATCGACGCTTCTTCCCTGAGGTAGCCAGCAGTTTTCTTTCCATTCTTATCTACTATGCTTGCTTTCGTAGGGTTTTCGCATCTCTAGTTATATATGTTGCTTATTTATTTCCCATCTATTCTATCCTGTGGCAGTCGGGTCAGTGACAGTGGCAGAGCACTCGGGGCAAAGCCCGCAAGTATGGATTGAGGCAAAGCCTCATGAGTTGGTCAGTGGCATATGGGACTCTTGCAGTGACAATGTTTCTTGTGTCAGCGGCAGTGGTCACAGGTTCAGTGTGTTTTCTTGTCAGTGTCAGCGGCAGTGATCAGTGTCAGTGGGCTTTCTCAGTGGCAGTGGCATCTTGGGCCTCT
Organism: Microstegium vimineum; assembly: GCA_022036555.1. Classification (NCBI taxonomy): domain Eukaryota; kingdom Viridiplantae; phylum Streptophyta; class Magnoliopsida; order Poales; family Poaceae; genus Microstegium; species Microstegium vimineum. The sequence goes on along the minus strand of CM039127.1, from coordinate 23,076,265 downwards.
TCAGTGTTGTCTGACAGTTGATTGATTGCTATGGCTTGCGTGAAGAATGTTGGAGGTGGTCCCGATGACGAGCCGCCTCGCCCTCCCCGTCCACCGCTCAGCAGAAGGGGAAGGCCTAGGCGAAGACTATTAGCAAGAAGCGAAAGCTTCTTGACAGAGACGCCCTAGCACCGATTGCAGTTGCTGAGGCAGCCGACAGAGCCGAGCGTGGTGCCGCACTTCGTATTGGCACCCGTGCTCGCACTCCTACTTCTAGATCTCAGCGGCCGCAGTCCTCCCAGTCACCCGCAGCGGCAGATGAGTCAGCTCAGTCCTCGTAGGCAGCAGAGGCCACCGCAGCAGCAGCAGAGGGCACTCAGGCCCCAGAGGCAGTCACAGAGGCAGCTCAGACTTCAGAGACAGCTCAACCGACTCCTCCCCTCAGACGGTCCACTCGTTCCCGTGTTGCCATTGCCCCTCGCCCTGAGGGTCAGCGCCGCAGTGACAGAGTTCCAAGGGTAGTTCCACCGCCACTGTCACTTCACAGGCCCCCACTAATGCCCGTGCACCTCGACCTGAGTTTAGCCACTACTCAGCAGGTCTATGAGCTCAGGATGGTAGAGCTTGAGGAGTGGTGTCCAGATCAGCGGCACCCTGACGCTCCTCCTGGTTGGTGGCACCCTCGCCACAAGGACTTTTACAATGCAGCACGCACGATGAGGATACATCTACGACCCCACCGAGTGTGCCCCCTTGAGCACATTGTGCAAACCGGTGGAGAGGTGCTTCGACCTCTGCTCACGTACCTTCCCGGGCTGGCGGACCTCCTAGGCCACTCGGGGAACTACGTGGAGCACTGGGTCCGGGAGTTCTACGCGTCACTTTGGGTCGACCCGGACCACCAGTTCCTACGTACACTTTCAGAGGGGAGCGCTACAAGATGTACGTGTCAGCACTCAGAGAGTGACTCCACCTCACTCAGTACGAGCTCCGGCATCACCAGCAGTGCTACGGAGAGTGTGACCCCCCTCGCAGAGCTGTTGGAGGCACTACACCGGATGTGGACCATGTGTCTCCCTGCTTCCGTCAGCCGTTCGGTCCCGGTGCTCGACGTGCTCCTGCTGAGTTGCTCCCTCACGTTCATCTCCTGAACGACGTGTTGAGGCGCACCCTTCTTCCTCACACCAGGTACCGTAACGTGATCACGAACCTCCAGCTATACCTCTTGACAGCGATCGTGAGGCAGACACCCTTTGACTTGGCAGATTTTATCGTTTGTGAGATGGAGGACACCATTGCAGATGGTATTATCTCTCGGAGGAAGCTTCCCTATGCTCACTGGATCAGCAGCTTGCTTGTGCTTTCACTTCGCCGTCACCTAGCGATCAGCAGAGAGCTTGCCGCCTCACCGTCTGTGTTCCCGATCTACAAGATGAGTGCAGTCGTTGACGGCCGTCAGGGTCCTCGTGTTCTCAGGGGTATTCAGAGAGACTTACCAGCTCGCGAGAGAGCCGAGGTGGAGGCCCAGGACGAGGCCATTCGAGCAGTGGCACAGGCCAAGCTTGCTGACCTAGAGAGGCAGGCAGATGTTGGTCAGGGCACCGAGCCAGTCTCTTCTGACAGCGACGACGACGACTACCGTCCTCACCGTCCTGCAGCAGCTCATGACGCCAAGGCAGGGCCCTCTAGTGCAGCACCACCGCCACCTCAGTCTGACCCTGCCCTCCTGCGGATCTTGGACACGCTCGAGGCGTCCCAGGGGTCGATGGTTGCCATGATTTCATAGGTTCAATCCCGTCAAGACCAGTTCCAGCAGCAGCTCCTCCAGTCACAGGCCCAGACCTTGCACTTCATGAGTCATATCTTGCAGCACACTGGGGCACCTCCACCGCCTTACCTTCAGAGGCTGCAGCAGTTTCAACTTGGGCCTCCGCAGTTCCAGCAGTTTCCGGGTCAGCTTGGACAGTTCCCTGGACAGTCTTCTGGGTTGTCACCGCAGCCGTCTCCTCCTGGTGTGCCTTACTACATCCATCACCCGGCTCCCTCGTCTTCATACTCACCTTACGGGGGTCGGCCAGCTACACCTCCAGGTCAGTCGAGGCCGGCTACTCCTCCAGGACTGTCACGCCCAGCTAGTCCGTCTACACAGTTCCAGACACCGGTCAGGCAGGTCAGTCAGTGGCTTGACACAGTGGGGCAAACGACGCAGTTCACGCCGATTCGTACAGGGTTCACCCCCTACTCAGCGTCTGCCGGGCTAGGTAGTCCAGCACGCGACTTCTCGGCTAGCTATAGCGCCCTCACCGGCCTTGCTAGTCCCACTAACTACCAGCCCTCTCCGACGGAGCCCGCACCACAGACAGGTGGCACGTTCCCCTCCTCAGTGGCTTCGTCAGAGTTTAGCACCTCAGGACCCGCTCGCTACCGGCACTCCTACTCCAGTGGTCCATCCTGGCATGACTCCAGTGGCTAGTGAGCCCCAAGGATAGACTGCAGAGCTTCCAGTGTCAGAGACACCACTCACAGCCCCTGCTCTAGAGTCAGTGCCTACTCCTGCTCCCGACTTGCCTAGTTCAGAGGCACAAGAACAGGCAGAGTCAGAGGTTGCTCCCTCAGTGTCAGCTCTAGCTCCTGGCTTACCCAGCTCAGAGGCACCAGCACCGGAGGCCCCGCAGACAGACACAGCAGCAGAGTCAGTGGCAGATGCTTCAACTTCTACCTCCGCAGCCACTACTCCTGTGCCAGCCGTTCCAGACATAGCCAGTCAGGACGACAGCGACTCCAGTCCAGACTACGAGCAGTTCGACCTTCGTTCTCGTGTTCGTGATCTGGCTGCTCCTCCTACGCCCGACGCTTAGTTTTTGGTGCTTTGTCACCAAAGGGGGAGAGAGCGAGAGTATGCGAGAGATAGGGGGAGCTGAGAGAGATTTGGATCTTTTGTTGTGCTTACTTCTCTCGTACTCATGCATCATGTTTACCCTATCTTGCATATGCTTTTGTGTGTGATGATACACTTGTGCTTGTGACATATGTGGTTCATTCTCATGTTTATGCTATGTCACTTGCTTATGTTCATGGTATGCTTCCGCGCTTTACTTCGATATATTCATGTTGAGCATATCTCTTGTACTTGCACTCGATTCATATCCTTAGTACTTGATTATGGCTTGGATTACTTAAGCATGTATTATTCACTCTTATTCACTAACCCATGCTTAGGTAAGCCAAGTCACATGAAAACCAAAATAAAACTCTCTTATCATACTCTATGGCGTATTGTCGTCAATCACCAAAAAGGGGGAGATTGAAAGCATCTAGGCCCCTAGTGTTTCGGTGATTAATGACAATGCAAGATTACTATGACTAACGTGTGTTTTGCAGAGGCAATATGAAAGTTAGGTCATGGTAATGGATGGTTGATTGGACTATCATGGTATTTGTTCCCCTTATTAGAATCGTTTAGGTTTTCAAAGGATTGGCGACAAGGTTGAAGATTAGACTAGGTCTAAGTATCATTGGAGATGAGAGACACTTAGAGTAGTTTAGCACCTTTATTTTTCCTTTGGCCGTACTATTAAGGGGGTACTAATTAGTAGCTTGACCTAGGAAAGGCTATGTGATTAGGTGTGGTGCACACTTGTGAAAACTAGCACTAGGCAGCTTAGAAATAATCCTTGGACCTAGTAGAGAAACTTCCATTTTGGAAGTGTGTTGTTTTGGCCAGAAAAGGAGCTCCGGACGCTAGCCTTTTACCTGGGTCTGGACCATTGGGTGTGCGTCCAGACCCTAGGGTTTGCTCTGAGTGTGTCAGTGCATCTGGACGCAGTGAACAGTTCAGGGTTCGGACTGCACGTTGCGTCCGGACCCCAGCAGAGAGCTCCAGAGAGTGAGTTTTAGATCCGGACGCTGACCGGAGTGCTGGGTCCGGACCATTGGGGTGTGTCCGGACCCCAGCAGAGAGTTCCAGAGAGCTATATTTGAATCCAGACGCTGTCCGGATGCTTGCGTCCGGACGGCAAAGTGCGTTCGGACTGGCTGGTTTCACTGTTGTTTTCAGAGAGATGAGAGGGCCCGGATGCATGGCTGATGGTCCGAACCCCACCTTGTTTTAGCATCCGGAGTGACGCAGTGAAGCACAATTTGTGCCTAACGGTTGGGGCTTGGCTTGGGGGGTATTTACACTCCTCCACCAGCCCCATGATACCTCGGCAAAACGTCGTCGTGTCAACTTGCTTTCTCCCTTCTCCTTACTTATTGAAATTACTTTCAAGCATTACTTTCCGCATTACTTTTGTGTTGCTTGACTAGAATTGCATAGGGCTTTACCGCTTTCATTGCCATGTCTTGCTTGTGTAGCTAGGACACTTGGGAAAAGCACTAGGGGGTTAATTGACTCTTGATAGGTTTAATTCTTGCTTAGAAATTTAAAAGAGCCCAATTCACCCCTCTCTTGGGCATCTTGATCCTTTCAGATATCAAGGTCCACTAATGCATGCAATCTACTCATAGCATTCCAGGAAAACTACAAGACTTAATAACCTGAAGTAAACACTCAATTATGGTGCGCGCAAGCATTGAGTGGCAAGAGCCAAGAGGTGAGCAAACCTCACTACACACTGAGCATAAGCCTAGAGCAAAGCGTCAATATGTGGATCTAACTAGCCTAAGCACTTCACAAAGAACTACACTAGCCACCTAATATTTCCTAAGCACTTTTGGTGGCTAGAGAACTTGGAATGGATTCTCAACTCCCCTACAACTTCAGCACACTCTAGCACTTCTAAAACAAATGACCATTGGAGTATATATATAGCCCCAAAGTGCAAATATAGCGTTGGATAGATTGTAGCTTCACAGTGAGCATACAAAAGCTCTAGTGACCCCACCAAAGTTTTCTAGTGACTGCCACATCGACTAGCCATTGGAAACTAGTCGTTGCCAATTGTTGGGCCTTTTCTTTGGTGCCCTCACTTGAAGTTTCTAGTGACCTCAAAAGCTTTTGCAAAGGATTGTGGGCAAGGTTGCTTTCTCCGATGCCTTTGCTTGATATAGATCAGAGTTTTTCGTTGAACCAAAAAAAAACTTCTACAAAGGTATTTTGGGATCTACAATTTCTCCAATGCCATTTTGGCCGCAACCACCGGAGGTTTCTGATGCTTAACTGAACTTTGCCTCCTTCTATGTATTGAACCCTCTTTCTCCGCTGCTCTCTAAGTTGCACACTAGACTTACCCGATGAAGCCTAATAATGCTCATTTGACTTCATTTCTTTGCATCTTCTTATTTGGGATTCTTCCACTTGATGCCTTGGACTTCATGCAAGTCTTCTAAGGTCTTAAATTCTTCTCCATGGTCTTCCTTAAGGTGCTGATAAGTTGATCTTCATGTTGCCTTTGTCGAAACTATCCTTGCATCCAAATGAACTAATTACCTTCTATACTAGTACAATAGCAAACCACATTAGTTCATTTGATCATGTTGTCAATCAACCACCAAAATCACATATGGTCTATGCTAGGTGCCATTTTCCTTATAGAGGATATTATGCTCAAGAACATGGTTTAGGCTAGTTCATCATAATAATGTGTGAAGATAAATCCTACATGGTGAAGATTGAGTAGAAGATTATAGGTAAGTGATGAAAGATTGGGTTTGTAGCCTGAGTATGAAGATGACATGTAGAAAACAAGATGACTTTAGGAGGGTTATGCAATGTCTTGATTTGTGTTCTAGTTTTGCACTACATTATGGTCTGATGTAATTGGACTATTTGAAAGGATCAAGATGCCTAAGAGAGGGGTGAATTAGTCTTTTCTATTTAAAGCAATGATTAACTCCGAACTCTAAAAGACAATTACCCTAAGTGCATAGCAAAGTGTTCTAGTGTTCTACAACACAAAGACTAAGAACCTAGCATCATATCTACTCAAGCATAGCAATTTTATGACAGTAAGTGCAAGAAACGAATTGCTTGAAAGTAGTGCTCAAAGTAAATGAGTATAGATGACAAGATGATGTTTTCCTGAGGTATCGAGGAGTTGACACTCCCCCTAGTCCTCGTTGGATCACCTGCGCAAAGGTATCACTCCCTTTTGGTCCACGCAAGAACCAAATGCTCTCTTTAGGCTGATTCTTCGCCGCTCTGTCTCGGTGAATCTCCCACAACTGATTACAACACTGAACCATCTAGGTGTTGTCGATCACCAAGAGTAACAAGCACAAACTCTCACTTGGCTCACTCAAGCCTAATGAGATGGATGGATGCACACTCGCTACTCTCTAGTCACTAATGAGGTGTCTAATCTCTGGATTTGCAAAACTCAACTCCTTACTAGGGCCCTTGCTTTCCCTTGCACTCTCAAGATATTGTTCAGCTGATCAAATGAGCAAAGGTAGTATGTGAAAGCCAATGGAGAAGTATAAATACCCCCTAACTCAAATATACCCGTTAGGTTAAAAAAATCTGCTATTTAAGTGATGACCAGACACGTTTGTCAAGTCGACCGAATGTGTCCGGTCGATATCCAATGACTAGTTTGTGTCTGCGTTACCACATTGACCGGACGCTCCCGAGCATCCAGTGAGTATTGACGAGACACACACGGTCAGAGTTAGATCTCTCTGTAAACCTATTGAGTACTGATTGGACGTTGAATAGCGTTCGATTAGCACAGACTAGACGCGTTCAGTCCACTAAAACCCTTTCTAGAACCTCTCTAGAAACGATTGTAAGCCATACATAGGTGCGTCTAGTGCAGAGTCTGGTGTAAAGAGCAGAGAAAGATGAGTTCACTGTCGTGTGCAATGACTCACGGGGGTGTGTCTGGTGGCATACCCTAGACACTTAGCATTGACCGATGCGTTTGGTGCCAGGTGCACCAGCATCCGGTGCATTCAAAAACACCCCAAAAAATCCAATCGAATTTCGTTGAGAACGGAAGTTGTTCCATCTGATCTCACGGCCAACCTTATGCTACTTAGGGCTAAGTACACGTGTGCACCATACCTAAAACATTAGACTCACCTAAGTCAAGCTACTCGTTCATAAGTACAGTTAAAGAAAAAACAAAGTCCTAGTCTATTCTAAGTGTCCCAACTTCAATCGACACTTAGAACTAAATCGTCCTTAGCCTTGCATCTATCCTTCAAAAATTGAAATGATGTCCATTGCCAGGGGCATGAAAAACATTGGTTGCCCAATCAATCACCATTACTAAGACCTAAATCAAATTACCTTTGCAAAACACATGTTAGTCAAAATAATCTTGCATTGCCGTTAATCATCAAAACCTTTAGGGGCCTAGAAGCTTTTGCCATTGACTTCATTAGTGTAGTCCACAATTCACCAAAACTAGATTAAACGCGCCATTGAACACAATGCTCAACAATTTCCAACAAAAATATAGCATAAATCATGAGCTAATGACTTGTAGTTCAATAGCTAACAACTTGTATTTCAATAGTCATTATCCAAAATTTAGGTATGTATAGTTTTTTGCACTGCATGCTAATCACTAGACTAAAGCACCAGAGTGTAGTTCCAACTTGTATTTCGTTAACAATTTCAACAAATATCAATTTGTTGTAGCACATAGAAACGAGGAGCGTAGTAACTAGCATTTTGACATAGTAACTTAACCAAAATTAGTGAAGTAACTTTGAGGCACGGCAAAAATTTTCCATATACACTTTTGTAGTTTTGTTGACTAAATAGGCCCTAGGTACCCTCACCTCAAGAGAAATCGACCAACTAGAAGGGATGGCCCAATCAGACTTGAAAGTCCCAACCATATGAGGATACCTCATCTACTTGATGGACAAGGCATGGAAAGATATACATGGAAATCAACTCCATCTATTGTAACCAATGCAACTAGGAAACCTACCTATAAACCGATAAGGACTATATAAGGAGGGATAGTAGAGAGCCCCAGATTGGCATCTAGAATAGATTCTCAACCCACAAACACATAGTTGTGATATCCTGCATGCTACCTATCCCATCACACAATGCACAAGTAATAAAACCCATGATACATTGGATGTAGGATATTTGTATAAATCAATGCCCTATGTTCTACCCTATGACATACACCACTAATTACTAGTCATGAGTAAGAAAACAATAATAACTTTCATCATGATGACATGAAAAGAATGAGCACTATAGTCATTTTTGTTATGTTGAAGCACTACAACTAAATAAAGTCTAAGCTTCAGTTGGATAATGTCATTAGTAATTTTTGTTAAATAACTCTCCCTCAAACACCTTAGTGCCAACACATGCTTAGATCTCACATCTTGAGGCCTCCATGTTGTCTCTAGCATCAATAATGATTGATATGTTTGTAGTATAATTGACTCCTTGTGCTCCTTTGTTGCAAGGTGTGACAACTTTCCAGCTTCAACGTTGTCACTTGACACACACCTTTGTGTCTCTAACATCTCTTTTCGCCATCATTTTCTATTTCTAAGCATCTAAAAAGATTTTAAGCTCACCTTAGAGATATATCATACAAGCATGATCTTTTTTTCTTTTCTTTGTATGCTCCTTAACTTTCTTGCCCCCTATTAGTCATTTATCTCTAACATCGTCTGGGAGAACCATGCTAGAACATGGAAACCCATCACCTAGAGCCACACTGAACCACGACACACACAAAGATGGATCCATCTCACCCCGACATCCACTGAGCCTAGAAGGATGAAGGGCGACACTGAACCACGACACACACAAAGATGGATCCATCTCACCCCGACATCCACTGAGCCTAGAAGGATGAAGGGCGAAGAATACGAAGGGACTTTTATTCTAACACTCACTTCGTTAGTCAGAAAGAGACCATCATGGGCCACCATGTCGGCAAAAGAAACATGTCCACCACCAACATGATGAAAGAGAGAAGGGATGTTATCTTCAATAGGACACCTATGTAAGCCCAACTAGAAAAACTAACTAGATTTTAATGACTAGAGGAAGCAAGGAGCCAACCCAGCTCCCCTTGTTACCTGAGCTAAGGGAGGGGACTAGAATCTTGCGTGTTTGGCTAGCTTTGTCGCTCTTCTATGTGGGTTCGTGGGGTGAAGCTATAACTCATGGGTCTCAACCAAAGAATATTCATTGGGTGAAACTATGACTACTGCGTCTCATGTTGAGTAAAGAATGTATGTAGGGCACACTAATAATCGAGTTTGATGCTATGGACTATCATTGATATGAGGAAAGGTGTGCGGTATTTGATTTGAGGCACGATATACAATGGTAGATGAAAAAGTAGATGTTAACCAGAAGATCATTTATTTTGTTACATGAAAGAAATATATTCGTTCATTAATGCCACAAATATATAAGACACTACTTATTATTTTCTTTGTCCCAAATTGTATGTCATCCTGGCGTCTCTAAATATATAAATAAATATAGTTTACTATATATATATATATATATGATGTAGTAAAAATTGTATACCTAAAAAGATAAAATAAGTTATAATTTAGAACAGAGAGAATAGTAAAGATCAAGATTGGGGGAATAGAGCGAAATCCCTGTCTGGGGTATTCCGAAGGTGTAACCTAGGCAACGAAAAAAGGGCCCGATACTTCAACTAAAGGAGCGACCTGTCGGTTCACCAAACCCCAACCCAGTGTCACATGTTCTCCAGATCCGAAGGGATCCAGTGTCTAACTACCGAGCAGGCTTAAAGCTTTTCTAAGCCTAAACAATATACTATCCATTCTAAATTAAAAATCATTTTGATTTTTTTATATATTCATTTTGCTATGTATCTAGATATAATAATATGTCTAGATATATAATAAAATAGATGAAAAAAAAGCTCAAACGACATATAATCTAAAACGGAGAATATCTAAGTAATAGATTAAATCAAAAATTTTAAGTATACAGACTACACAATGATTTACGTACTAAATTGGACGATAAACCTTTTACGTACTAAATTGGATGATAAACCTGGGTGGCAGTGCCCGCCAAATTCGTTGAGGATCCAGGAGTGTACCAATTTAGATAAGATGATCTGTATGTTGCAAATTGCAAGAACTAAAACCAGTAATGATTCATGAGGGCTTTTGCCTCACAGATTTGAACGAGCTAAGAAGAGAAGGAAAAGCTCGACCTTCTGCGCCTGGACTAGTGGATTTTGAGGCATGATGCATTGAAACCAGTCGGGTACTAGAAGACAAGTTACCTCTGAAAAAGATACTTTTGCTAACTTTAAAGGAGATGTGTGCAGTTCATGCACGTGAATTTATGATGACAGATGGCTTCAATTAAGGGGTGTTTGGGACCGCCCCACTCCATGTTTTTCAGCTCCGTTCTACATTTTTTAGTCAAATGTTTTCAGTTCCATGCACTCGTTTCGTAAAAAAAAAATATAGAGTTATGAGAGTACCTAAAAAATAATTCATAAACTCTATTTTTTTTGGAGCTGCTCCACTGTAAAGTTTGTGGAGTAGTCTCAAACATGCTCTAAGTACCATAATACGGGGCACGTGAACCCATATGATTCCTTTTATGTGCTGCGTAACTTATCGAGAAAAAATACTATTATTTATATATACATAACTCATTTTCTAAACTTTAATGATGATCTTTGATATTTTTAGATAATTTTTAACAAGAGTTTAATCATAATTTTATTTATATTTAATATGCTATCACATATGTATTTTAGCTCACATGACAATATTTTTAATACGGGGGAGAAGAAATGAGTTCCATAGTGATCAAACTCTGTTAGCATAATTATCAACTCTCTATGAGTTATGATATTAAGTGTCTATATACATGACAAAAGATAAAATTTTCTATTGAGAGTGAGTGTTTTATCTATATTTTATTTTCTTCTATATAACACGACTTGAAAACAACATTATAAAAGTCCAGTCTTAGTGAAAAGTTTTATGATAATTTAATTTATATTTAATAAGTTGTTACATAAGTATTTTCAATGATGTGACAATATTTTTAAGAAGAGAAAGAAATAAGTTTAATAGGAAAGAAACTCTTGTAGCACGATTATCAACCATCAATGAGTCATGAAATTAAATGTATATAAAACCATAGAATAAAACTTTCTATTGAGAGTGAGTGTTTCTTCTATATTTTATTTCATTATATATGACAGGATAACCATAGAAAAAACACCATGAAACTCCTCATTGAGTGCAAGTTATATTTGAGTTTTATATACATTTAATATATTGCCACATAGACATGCTTTAGATTAATCGGTCCTCGAACTGTTGTCGTTTCCGGCTGTGAAACCCCAACTTTGAGTGCTTGATAATATATCTATAATTGTCACTTTCAATTGAGTTGCTTATTTCAAGTTCTTTATTGTGTTCTCCGTGTTACATGCAAAATTTATCCTTCTTAACAAGGTCAACTAGATTAGTGACATGGTTGATGGTTGATAACCAAAATAATTATGGTGCTAACATTAAAGGGTTTAGGTATTTTGATGTGAAGCCGAATCAATATGTCACGTTGCACCAAAATAAGAGTTGTCATCACCTTAGATCGAGAACTTTACCCCCTTCATTTATCTTATCAAATTATATTTTTATGCGTAGGTAGAATATTGAAAACAGAGTCCATAGGTGTCATGGACATCCGTTTTAATGTGGGTTGCTCACTTGCTCCTAGAATGATATGTATTGCCCCCCCCACCCACCCACCCAAACTTGACTTGGCTATCCATGCTGCCCTTGTAAGGTGGTGGCCAAGGAAGACTTTCTTGAGCATCCTTGAAGTGTTCTTGACATGGTTGGGGCGTTCTCCATTTTGGGTCAAGGTTGTGATTAACATGCCATGACGATGTCATAGTACCCAACAGAATCAATGCTACGTGATATCGAGGTTATATTATATCCATTTGAAAGTTTATCCAAAAAGTTTCCACCAAAGTTCTTATTGACCTCAATCACACTATGGGTGGATGAGCTATGACCTTTTCAATAAAGTATTCAGGTTGTTAGCTATCTGAATGTTGTACTTTTATATTGTTGCCCATCAAGATAGGTCCTGAACATGGTGTATCCACATCCCATGAGTTATAGAGGCCACAATAGGAATTTTTTTTCAAGATTCATAGCATCATTATTTATGATTGTTCCTAAGCACAATGCAATGATATTGAGCATCTCCAACAACTTAGAAAAATTGACTTGTCAAATCTTATGGTTTGACAAGTTGCTAAATTATTTGATAAGTAGAAAAGTATCTTATCTCTAACAATTTGCTATTCTAACTTGACAAACTTGAAAAAAAGGCCCACAGATATCCATCGCATGCTGATACGAGCGGAGGAAAAAAAAAGCAGATACGAGCGGAGGGGAAAAAAGGAAAAAAAACCACGCATGCAGATACGAGCGGAGGGAAAACAAGAAAAAAAACCCCACGCATGCAGATACGAGTGGAGGGAAAAAAGGAAAAAAAACCCACGCATGCAAAACTAGCGGAGGAAAAAAAGGAAAAAAACCACGCAAACCCCACGCATGCAGATACGAGCGGAGGGAGAAAAAAAATCACGATGGCAACCTGAGCCGTGTGCGTATTCTTCCGCGCGCGGCACCATTGGATACCAACTTTGGATAAATACAAAGCTGGATTAAGGAGTTGTTGGAGAAGAAAATTTATGATTTTACCAAACTTATAAAAATACTAAAATATTTTTCCAAGTTGTTGGAGATGATAGCAATAAATTCTTACTTATATGTGGAGATGATAGCAATAAATTCTTACTTATATCGTTATGTAAACATAGGAATATGCTCACCTTGTATTTAACTTTCATGGATGTATCTGTACGTGTCATGTAGTCATTAGAAACTCATTTTTCAATGAAAAATATACTTGATAATATGTGGGGCTCTCATTCATTCTCCACACCCACAACTGTAGAGCTGCGAAGGTGGAGAACGAAGGTTGCGCATAGGAAAAAGATATCACAAACATGATTGTAAAGGAACAACATTTATTAGATTGAAGTGGAGTAAATGGCGCTGGATGAGTTGATCTGTCTCAATAGTTTTAGTGCACCAATATTTATAGTCGATACCAGAGTGCGACGAAAAATTACAAACGCAAGGACATGGGGGAGGGAATGTTCTAGGTACAACAAAGAGCATTTTGGTCTTCTGCTCCGGACCCAACCACTCCTGTGACATTATTGGGGCCTTCCTTCATGAGATGTCTTACTCTAAAGGTCATCCTCATGGGTTTGGACGTGCACCGAAAAGAGTGTCGACGAAGGCGCTTTAGCTACGCATCCTTCGTTGTTGTTAATGCAAAACAAGCCTTATGGCATTATTTTCTGCCAATCCTCATGGAGATAGAGGATGGGAGAAGTGTGCAGAGGGGAAATGGACGTCGAGCGAGGGTATCATCCTCAACACAATCTTTCCTCCATAAAACTTCCAATGTACTCCCTTCGTTTCATTTTTATAAGACGTTCATTAAAATGTCAGGGTCTTCTAAATCACATTTTTTTATCATTTTTTTATTTTATAGTTAAATGCATCAGGGGCCTTCAAACTTGTAAGCCACCATGTAGGCATATGAACTTTGAAAATACATTTCTAAGCCCCTAAACTTGTTAAGTGATATAACACAGGTCTATACCAGTCATGTGACATTTTTTGCTGACGTGGCATGTTAAAATGGCATGCATTTTTTATTTAACTCCTCAGTTTTATTTTTCTCTTGAAAATAGACACTCCCTTCTCTTCTCTCACCTCCCATGGCTCCACACCCGTCGGTCTCCTATGGTGGCTCGTTCAGTGTCGGCACAATCCTCCTCCGGTGTCGCGGGTGTCTGCACCGATGGCTTGGCGTGCCCCTCCACCGACATATCAACCCTGAATGCGTTAGACCGACAACGGTGCGCACTGGTGATGGTAGTTGCGCGCACTTGTCCACGTTCAAGCATCAGACAACAGTGGTGGCTACGCACGCAGGGCCAACCATGCCTCGGTCTTACGCGCATGCACAAGGCATCCGTGCGTGAGATACATCACAATTCACAAGGACATAGTGGTCATGGCGTGTGGAGCAGGGAGCAAGCGCGGAGATAGGGACGCGAACGCTTGTGGGGTGCGGTGGAGGCCGACGAGCATGGGGCCATGAGAGGTGAGAGAGAGAGAGGAGAAGACGGTGTTTATTTTAAAAATAAAATTAAAACTAAGGGGTGAACCAAAAAATATATGTCACTCTAACATATTATGTTAATAAAGTTGGACATATGACCTCCATAGGTATGCGATGTACTACTTAACAAGTTAGGGACCTAGAAATATATTATGAAAATTTATGGATCAATGTGACACACACTTACAAATTCAAAGACTCATTATTAGATATAATTATCTACAAATCTAATTGTATCAAATTATATTATAATAGTTATGATTTGTTAACAGTATCATTAGTTAAAGTTTTTAAAATTTAGATCTTGATATGCGTGTGTGTCTTATAAAAAGGAACAACGGTAGTATTTTTTTTAAAACTGGAAGTTGGTACGAGTCACGGGCTTTGGTCTATATGTTGAACTAATATATTTGGTGTATGCCCGCAGCCTTCACCCTGGAGTACAATTTTCATATACACTTGCAGATCCGCCAGGCGATCGCAATTAACACACGTTTGTAGTAAGCCTGTAATAACATGAAATCGTTACTTTTGACACTAATTGATTAAACTTAATGCACGTCCGGTACAGCGAATTTTCCCCCCCGAAGGATACGGTTAAGACTTGTAACTTCTGTTATTTTGACAACAACCGAAACTGAATTTTCGAATCGAAAGGAAATTCCTCCCACTAATGACGCAGCCAGAATAAGTAGGGGGCACTAACGGCCATTCATGCTTCCATTGACTATTTCCAAAATCAGCTGAGAATCGAATAAAGTGTGGCCATCAAATTCTTGAGAATCCACTGCCACTGCATGGGTAAAAGAGGAAAGCACTGCCACTGCAGGGGCAGCAGCATCCGGGCATTATTGATGCCGCTGCAACCATCCATGATCCATCCAATCAAACACTATCCAGCCACATTGCTGCCCAGGGGAAAGCACGGCCACACTCGATCCGGCCGCCTCCTCGGGGCTCGCCCCCCGCACCCGCCCCCGCCCACGGCCCGGCCGCCATTTCCCGGGCTTTTCTTGTCGTCCGCCTCCCCATGGCCCCATCCGTCCCGGCCCCGCGCACGCCCGCCCCACGGAGCGCTCCTCCCAAACCCCTACAGGGCCCACCCGTCATAGTCCCTCCAGAGGGCCATAAACCTCCCAGCACACCGTACTGTCAACTACCCCCTTCAATTCCTCCGTGCCGCGCCGTTGCCGCAGCAGAATCTGCCGCCCGCCCGCCCCCACCCCACGCATGGATCGCCCCGCGCCGCGCGCTCGCGGCCGCCGCGGCGTATCCCAAGCGGCGGTGGAAGCGGCGCCGTCCTCCTCCCGCGCGCGCCGCCGCGATAAGGCGCCCACCGTTGTCATCGACCTCGGCGACGACGAAGACGAAGACTGCGGCGGTGGAGGGGCCAGGAAGACGGTGGGTGGCGCTGCAGGCAGGCGCGGGGACTCCACGGAGGTTCCTCCGCCTCCGCCTCCGCCTCCACCTCTGCCGCCGCCGATGATGGTCCCGGCGGGAGCGGTGGCGATGCGGACACGATCGAGGAGGCGGGCGATGCAGGCGGCGGATGTAGTGGAGGAGGCGCCGACGACGAAGAGGAGGAGGAAAGGAGCGACCCCAGATGCCGCGGAGGCGTCCCGTGGCAGGGGGAGCGAGGCCGCTGCGGCTTCGCGGTCGACGTCGAGAGATAAGCGGCGCGCTGGAGCCTCGATGTCGACGTCGGGAGATAAGCGGCGCGCTGGAGCCTCGAGGTCGACGTCGAGAGATAAGCGGCGCTCGCGCTCGGGACGAACCTCGGAGCCAGCTCGCGCGGGCCGCGCGCGCAAGCGCGAAGGCAACGAGTTGGGGGCGGAAACAGAGGTGGAGGCCTCTGCTCGGAGGGAACGTGCGAAGGCGCCATGTGTCAGTGAAAGTGATGACAACGGCGGGCGAGGCGATGACGCTTCTGATGACGGGAATGTGGAGCCTCGCGCCGGGGATCGTCGGACAGCTAAAGGTGAGGATCCTATCGAGGAACATGGGGGAGACCAGGACAACAGTGCTGTGAATTTGAATGATGAGTTGGTCTCAGGTGATGCAGGGGCAGTGGAAGCTGCTGGTGATGAGGACACAGGAAGGAACAGTGGCCTGGCATCGACTGCTGATGTGGTTGCTGAGGAGATGGCACCCTTTGAAGATGACTATGATGATGATGATGATGAGATGTTGGAGGAGCAGCTTGTTGGAGATGTGATCCGTGCTTACAGTAATGGCAGAAACTTTGATGCAGACGGAGCGGATTGGGAGGTGGAGGATGAGATGGAGTTCGATGATGATGCTGACAACAGTGATTTTATGGATGATGCTGACGATAGTGATTTTGTGAATGATTCTGGTGAAGGTGGCAAGTCCGAACCAATGCAAAACCATGCTAAGATGGAAATACAATACTTGGTGAACCAGAAAGTTGTTTTGGGTGGAGTGGGGTGTGAGGAGGAGGCGGGAGAGGGGGGCGTGGAGGAAGAGTTGGGTGTGGGACAGGAAGCAGATAAGGAGGACGTGGAACCAAAGAGTGAAGCAACTCCAGGTTCTGATCAAGGGGGCTTGCACTTAGAAATTCTAGACTCGGATGAGGAAATCAAGGTTCTTGAAAATATGAGTAGTGCCCCCTCCAGAAAGGCGTCAGTTCAATCAAAGTTACCAACTATTCCATCTTGTGTTGCATGGAGAACTCGATCCTCATGGGGGATAAATAAAGATAGACGATCATACAATACGTATTTTGAGGCATTATCTGATGAGCCGAAAGAGGATGATGATGATACAGAGGTGGAACTTGATGAAGATGAGGATGACAACAATGACGATGACAGTAGTGATGCTTATGATAAAGATGACGAGGAGAAGGAGGAAGAGGAAGAGGAAGAAGAGGCTGAAAGGAGAAAACTCAATAACGGGATTTACACATCTGATGATGACATGATCAATAATACTGTTCCTACCTCAAGATATGATATGTTCGAGAAAAAAAATACCTCAAGATATGATATGTTCGAGAGAAAAAATACCTCAAGATATGATATGTTCGAGAAAAAAAATACCTCAAGATATGGTATGTTCGAGAGCAAAAATACCTCAATATACGATATGTTCGAGAAAAAAAATACCTCAAGATATGATATTCAGTGGGTGAAAGATGAAGATGCAAATGTTGATATGTTACAGCCAATCTCCTTTAAGAAAGATAGCAGCTGGAACCCTGTGGCTGTTGGCAATGACACATTTACTGAGCAACAAAAGCAATCACGATTTACTTGGGAGCTTGAGAGGAGGAAAAAGCTTAAGCTTGAGATGAAGACAAATCCTTTGTATGAGCGGGATTTGGACTCAGATTCGAACTCATCAGGTTCTGACCAGATCAAAAAGTATGGGTTCAAAAGTGGTGGGAGTCATAAAGTTGAGAGGAAAAAGAAGCATACATCGTCCAAATTGGGCAAGAAATCCAGCAGTGCAATCATGCTAAAGCGGCAGTCTCTTCTGAAGCTTTTGGTAGATAAAATGAGTGGCGACAAAAGTTTAGAATCTTTTCCATTTGATCAGAATCCTCAGCTCCAGTTTATTTTCAAAGAAATGCATCCGTTGGTATTTTCATTTGGAGATGAAGATCTAGTAGCATCTGACAGGCCAGAACAAGATGTTGGATTGGATATGTTATGGGCTGACTTTGACTTTGCTTTAGAGTCTGAGAATATCGGTACTTATTATGATGATGAGGTACATTTAAATATATGCAGATGTGTCATACTGGTTTTGTTTTTCTTTTTATCGATCAAAACACATGCAGATTAAAATATGTGTGTCTTATTTATTTGAACACTGACTCTACAACTAGGACTATGATAAAATTAAAAATGTCTACCTGGAGATGCACTATCATTCTATTCTCAGCAAAAAGTTTGTCACTGGCCACAAACACGAAAAGTTTGATTTGATTACAAGCACATCCTAGGAAAAATAGAGACACAATCTTGATCAAACCAAAAAAAAAAAAAAAAAACTCCTACTATTCACCGTCTGGCACAAGGGAAAATATGTAGGAGATGCCCCTTGCTTTTGGCCAAACCCCAATCATGCAACTCCTCTCTAGCGAGCAGAATAACTCCAGCCATTTTAGGAGATGCACCATCAAACACATATCGGCTTTGATGTTTCCAAATTGCCCATGCTCCAAGGGTGATGATAGAATTAAGCCCATTTTAGTCCTCACAATTTTTTTTGAATGACCTTCTGAGACCTCACCATCAACCCTTGCTTCCCCCTTTGCCCATCATTCATCAACGGGGACATCATCTGGCTGTGGAGGATCTGCAGGCTGCAGCAGGCTAAACCAGAATTCTCATGCAAAAACACAAGGTGAGCAGGTTGTTGATCATCTCAGCTTGATCAAAAGAGCTCAGTGGCCAGGGTGCAGAAGACTCATCCTGCAACCTGATCGGCGGTCCATTACCTATTATGAGTAAGTAACCACAAAAAGAACCGACACTTTCCTCGAGCCCAAGATTTTCAGATTATTTCCCAGCCCAAGAGGACAGCACCCTGAAATCAACCCTTATAAACTGACTTGCCTCAGTCATCTACATCTATCATGAATATAACTAACAAAAGAAGAAATAAACCATTTAAGCTCTCTGATAGTGCAACACTTCTGTGAACAATATGTGCATGTGACACTGAACCTATAAAACATAGCCTTGTTTTCTCATAATGCATGTGTTTGGTGTTTGTCAAGGAACTCACACTGCTGCAATGTCCATAAAGAAAGCACTGGAATCAGAAATCCTTCTTCAGGAACACTATTGAAGCTAGAACCTATAAATGTACACAGAAAACTATTCGGGCATGGAAAACATTCTCTCTGCATTTTCTTCAGTTTGATCTGGCTCAATTGTTTCTCAGGACATGTCTATGTCATGATAGTTTGCAGCTAACATGCAGGAAACATCATTTGCCAGAACAGAGTAACTTAGTAAACATTAGAAATGTTTTTTGCAGATCAAGAAATCTAGTTCACTTAAAGGAGTTATTATACAATAGTTTATAACTGTAACTTTAAGGGGCGAAGGTAGCCTTGAAGGTCAAGAGAATTTTTATTATGGCCTGTGTGAATGTTCAGACAAAAAGGAAGCAGAGATGTTTGTTCTTTGTTAAAAGTTTCATCATCAGTATGTTTCATTTGCTGAATTCCTTTCTTACCAGCATTAATGACTCAATTCCTTGTTCTTTTTGGGAATGGAATTTCCTAACTTGGCATCATTACATTGACTCAAACATGCTTAGTATTTTGCATACCTGATACCACTGGTAGATTTCTACTCTTTATTCGGCAATCGGCATAAATAGTTTCGTCTTTTAGAAACTAGACATCCCCTACTGTTTTCGTAGCATTTCAAGGTTATGCGTCCATGGTATGCTAATCGATTTTTAATGTTTGTTTTCTTAAATGCAAGAGTTTGTACATTTGCAGATACTTTGTTTTGCCACTTATATCTAGCAAGAGTGGCCAATGTGAACTTATTAGCGTATGTTGTATTGTAGGGTCAAGAAGGCAATCAGCTAGATTTTTCTCTTGTCCCAGTAACACCCTGTTCTCGTGGGAAGCATGAATTTATTATTGATGATCAAATAGGGATCAGATGCAAATACTGTTCCTTAGTAAACCTGGAGATCAAATTCATGTTTCCATCATTGGTAGGCTTTCTTATGGCCACAGGTCATGGCATCCTTTCTACAGTACAAGCTTCTAAATTTGGTCATTTAACTCATCTTTGATTCCAGGTCTCAGGCTTTGCCGAGAAATCTGCATGGCCAAATGTCAAAGGTGTGACGAATACATTGATGTTTCATGATCTTTATGAACAACCAGGCAGTGACACTGAACAATCTCAAGATCTTCATCAATATGGAACGGTGTGGAATCTTATTCCAGGGGTCATCAGTACTATGTATGAGCATCAGCGTGAAGCATTTGAATTTATGTGGACAAATTTAGTTGGTGATATTAGGCTTGATGAGCTAAAGCATGGAGCAAAACCTGATGTTGTTGGTGGATGTGTGATCTGTCATGCTCCAGGAACAGGAAAGACACGATTAGCTATTGTATTTATCCAGACTTACATGAAAGTGTTTCCAGACTGCCGGCCAGTGATTATTGCACCACGTGGGATGCTCTTTGCTTGGGATGAGGAGTTTAAGAAATGGAATGTTGATATTCCTTTTCATATAATGAACACAACTGATTACACTGGAAAAGAGGACCGGGACATATGCAAGCTAATAAAGAAAGAACACAGAACGGAAAAGTTGACAAGACTAGTGAAACTGCTTTCATGGAACAAAGGCCATGGTATTCTTGGAATAAGTTATGGCCTATACACGAAACTGACATCTGAAAAACCTGGCTGCACAGAAGAAAACAAAGTAAGAAGCATTCTTCTTGATAATCCTGGCTTGCTTGTTCTTGATGAAGGACACACACCTAGGAATGAGCGCAGTGTCATGTGGAAAACTCTAGGAAAAGTGAAAACTGAGAAGCGTATAATTTTATCTGGAACTCCTTTTCAGAACAATTTTCTTGAGCTTTACAACATTCTTTGTCTGGTAAGGCCTAGGTTTGGTGAAATGTTTTTGACAAAAGCAAGAGTGGGTCGAAGGCACTATGTCTCAAAGAAGCAAAAGGATAAGTTTTCTGATAAATTTGAAAAAGGAGTTTGGGCTTCACTAACTAGCAATGTAACTGATGACAATGCAGAGAAAGTAAGATCAATACTGAAACCATTTGTTCATATACATAATGGTAATATTCTTCGAACTCTTCCAGGGCTCAGAGAGAGTGTGATTATTCTGAAGCCTCTTCCCCTTCAAAAGAGTATCATTAGAAAGGTGGAAAACATTGGTTCTGGTAACAACTTCGAACATGAATATGTTGTTTCTTTAGTTTCTACACACCCTTCCCTTGTAACCGCCATTAACATGTCTGAGGAGGAAGCTTCACATATTGATAAACCGATGCTTGGAAAATTGAGATCAAATCCCTATGAAGGGGTAAAAACAAGATTTGTAATTGAAGTTGTTCGTTTGTGTGAAGCATTAAGAGAGAAGGTTTTGATTTTTAGCCAATATATTCAGCCTCTAGAGTTGATAAAAGAGCATCTTCGCAAGTTCTTCAAATGGAGAGAAGGGAAAGAAATTCTTCAAATGGATGGAAAGATCCTTCCAAGATATCGCCAGGCTTCCATTGAAGCCTTCAATAATCCAAATAATGAGTCCAGGGTATTACTTGCATCTACAAGAGCATGCTGTGAAGGGATTAGCTTGACAGGTGCTTCAAGAGTTGTGCTTCTAGATGTTGTTTGGAACCCAGCTGTTGGAAGGCAAGCCATCAGCAGAGCATTTAGGATAGGTCAGAAGAAATTTGTATATACATATAATTTGATAACTTATGGAACAGGTGAAGGTGACAAATATGACAGACAAGCAGAAAAGGATCACTTATCCAAGTTGGTCTTCTCTACAGAAGACGAGTTCAATAATGTCAGGAACATGCTATCTAAAGCTGAAATGGAGCACTGTTCTAAGTTGATTTCAGAAGATAAAGTTTTGGAGGAGATGACTTCCCATGATCAACTTAAAGGAATGTTTTTGAAGATCCATTATCCACCAACCGAATCAAACATTGTCTTTACTTACAATCAAATTACTCCTGAGTGAAGTCGATGGTAATCGTCAGCACCAGATTGTTTTAGTCTATATCTATGGTATGCTCATAACTTCTGACTTCCTTCTTCCTATAGATGTTGTAGGTTTACATTAGTTCTGTTATTGCAACAACTATCTTATATACTAGGACAGAGGGAGTAATATTTTGTTTTCTACCTGATTGTCGCCGTATCTTGTATATGTTGTGTTTGTGAACCAAATTGTTTATGAGAGGTTAATGCCTTCTATCTTGATAATTTGGTTGTCATCTCGACATCTCCAATTTTCTATGTGATTTAATGTTTCAGGACATAGCATGAAGCAATAATTTTGTTCTCTCCTACTAACTGCTTTATTTTGATTTTGCTTGTCATCCTATTTGACTACATGTAAAATTGGAGCTCTCTCAGTATTTGCATTAAAGCTAACTTTATGTTGCCATCATACACAGAACTTTATGTTATGCACGCTATCAGGTTTAGTGTTGTTTATTGGTTTGTTACAAACTAAATAAATGTTAAAATTGCGTTGTCTATGACTGACTAGCGATTTCCCAAATGTTATCCTGCAGGCTAGGCATGCACATGAGGACCCCCTGCAGGCTTCACTTTCTTTATTATTGTCTACCGCACAATGAATCTGCAATTGTATCTTGGAGAGGACTAAAAGCAGAAGTTAATAATGGGTGGTAGAGCCTCAATGTATTTGGTGGTTCACAAGGTTGTGGGCTTTTCGATGATCATGCCTACTCAATTGGGTAGTTTATCCAAATGTGATGTATAATAATGCCATTGGACCTTTTTGGCAGTTCATTTTTATTTACATAAAAGACTGCCCCAATTCGAGTACACGGACTCTGCCTCCTTTCAGCATTTTGGGTGTTCCACTTTCATTTTGTGTTATTATATCCATGCAACCATGAAACTACCAACCGTAGCCCTCTTTTGAGGTGAACTGGTACATGTGTGCACTTTTAAAAAAGTTTCTCTACTACAAATATGTTATTTATAGATCATATGCTCTCATGATACAAGAAATACTGAAAAAATGGCATCATGCCTTCTTACCAACAGTATCAGAAGAGGAAATATCCTTGTTATGTTTTAATTTCCTTTGCCTTTTCTGGTGAAATACCCACACGGTCAGATTATGTTTGTGGCAAGGGTGAAGTGTTTTGCCTAAAGGCTCAAGATTGTACAGCTGGATTATACCAAGAGTATAATCTTTCAACCACCCCAGTCCACGTTGTTCATCTTTAACATAAAAAACATACTGTCATTTTGTGGAAGACTGAAACTGGGACCAGTTATATAGTAACCGATGTTTCGTCAGTCAGGTTAAGATGAAATCATCTTCTGCCGAACATCATTACTGCACTAGTTTTGGAGTTGGAAAAAAGGCACAAAGAAAATGTTGAATTTTCTTCCGTCGTGTGTATTATGCATTTGGGAGGTCTGCTGGGGAAAATTAAAACGAAATGACCTCAAGTTTTTTTTATACACAAAACATTAATATCTTGTAGTTTTCTAACTGAGGCGCTTGTAGAAAATACAGGCCGATGAAGTCTGGATGAATTGATTGCAGATGCATGCATAACAATTTATATCGAGATGGAGACAACTACAAATATTGATAAACTTGTGTTGTCAATATGTTTTACAAGCCCAAAAGAATTCTGCGCACGGCAAACGCGAAGGGCTTTTCATTCTATTCTGGGGACATCTGTTGGACTGCTATTAGGTAGGGTTACTGTTTGAGTTCTAACTTGAGTCATACTGTTCGCCTGAAATAGTTTGTGTTTTTCATTCTTCATGGAAAACAAAGTTACTTCCTCTATCCTGATATATAAGAAATTTTCAGGTGTTCTAAGTCAAATCATCCTAAGTTTAATCGGGTTTGTAGAAAAGATTATAAACATCGACCTACAAAAGATTATAAATATCGACCACATCAAAGAGGTGAATTATGAAAAAAAAATTCACATAATGTACTAAATGAGTTTGTATATAATATAGTAAATTTTAGATTTCACTTAAAGGGGGGTTTTATTTTGAGAACAGATTGAGGGAGTAGCTTTTAGGCCATTTTTCCCTTTTCAACGTGTTATGAGAGAACATGATTCATTTTTGTCCAAATAAAAAAGTAATCATCCATATAATTGCAAAAATATTGCCCCAAAAAATCAACATTAAATTGAATTTGACATACTTATCCTTTTTGAAGCAGAAAAACTCACATATAATTTGTTGGTAATTAGTATCTGGCTATCTGCAGTGTCTCAAAACACATCGAGTACATCAAATAGAAAATGGGTTATATTGTGTGTTGGAAAGGAACATGAGACTAATGTACTATCTGCATAGCATGTTTTAGGGTTGAAAGGATCAAGATGTCCAAGAGGAGGTGAATTGGACTTATTTAAATTTCTAAAGCGAAAGTTAAATCCTAAACAATGTCAATTACCCCCTAGTGCCTACTGTGTGTGAACAAGATACGGAAGTGAATCTAAACAAGTAATACAAGTAAACAACACCCTAAGCAATACTAGCAAGCATGATCAAGATCAACAATAGCAATGAAAGTAGAGCTTGAAAGTAATGCAAGTAGTAAAGAGAAAAGAGGAAGAATGATGTTGACACGACAACATTTTGCCGAGGTATCGAGAAGTCGACACTCCCTCTTAGTCCTCATTGGAGCACCCGCGCAAGGGTATCGCTCCCCCTTGATCCGCGCAAGGACCAAGTGCTCTTTACGGGTTGATTCTTTACCTCTCCGACTCGGTGAATCGCCCACAACCGATCACAAGAGAGCTTGGGTCATCCACAATCTTCTTTGGATGATCACCAACGCTCGAACCTGTTGACACAAAAAGCGTCAGATCTGTGAACACCTCGGGCTATTACCCAAAGCTCGATGTCGAGGGTGTGCCAGTCGATTTGACCAATCAATCGACAAGGATGATAACTAGAACAAACTGAACGAGACGACAGCGATGCGCCCGGACGTCAAGGCTCAGATTGATCAGGGGTAACTAGAGCAAAGCTAGACGAGGCAAACAGCGATGCGCCCGGATTGCCAAAGCCTAGAGGTACTCCCACGCGGAACTAGCAAGGATTTGACGGAGATCAAGGTGATGCAGCCCGTCGAAAGCTTGAAGAACTCGTTAAAGTTATAACTAATGCATAAAAAGGGTAAATTGCGATAAAAGGTAGAATAAGATAAAATTGGTTTGTTTTGAATTGGATTGATTTTTCCATAGCCCTTGGGCTCATATTTATACTCCCGCATGGAGAGTTGTACAGAGACACGACACGTATCCTTCCTAAAACAAACTCCTACTTTAAAGGAAACTGACTCGCGCAGGAGCCGGATAACAATATTTATTTCCTAAACAAACACACTTATTTTAAAGGAAAATAAACGACCCATGCAAGAGTCGGACTCAAACTACTATAATAATACTGGTACAAAACACTAGTTTCCTTATACTTCTTTTCGATGGAAACTCTCCATCGGCAGACCCCTTTAATCCGCACCTTCCTTCTTTGGCCACTTGTAATCCCCCGCCGCTGCCAAGTACTAAGTCACGCCCATCGGCATCGGCAATACTAAGTCACGCCCGTCGGCATCGGCAATACTTTCCCGATCGGCAATCGGCAGCATCTCTTCGTCGGCAATCGGCAGTGAGCCCTTATCGGCAATCGGCAACCAGCTTCCATCGGCAATCGGCAACGAGTATTTATCATCAATCGGCAAGAATTCCTCAGTGTCGATCGGCAATAGCAGCTCATCAACAATCGGTAATGACTCATTTGCAACCAACTTCAGCAAGACTTCAACAATCTTGTCGGCAAGGCTCATCAACTTTCATCGGCAAAACACTTAGTCTTCTCATAGCACCTTTCCATCGGCACTATCAACTCCTGATACCGATAGAGAACGGCTACTGACCAGTCAAGCCTCAGCCCATTTGACACGTCGAAAAATGGTGTCAACACATGCCCCCCAGTTTCGGAGCGTATAACTTTACGTGCCGAAATTCTCTCCACTGTAGCCGTTGCTGTAGCCGTTACCCCCGAGATAGGCGTACGGTTTCCTCGATCCCCGCGTGTGGAACTGCAATTTAATAATAAAATCCCTCGATTGTAGCACGAACAATTACATACCACCTCGATCACCGCGCGTATCTACCGCGGGCCTCTCTACATTCCTGCACAGTGTGGAACAGAACCCCAAAATGCCCCTGAACAGGATTATAAAAGTTACCGGGATTTACACTACCTTTTTACCCGAGCCCATTTTCACTTTCACCTTCCTGCCTTCGTCTTCAACCTCCGGCTGCTCTGAAGAACACAGGCTCGAGCAACAATACTCCTTCGCACTCCAAGGACGAACCAAGCATCTCTCCAACTCCAAATGGCGATCCAAGTTGATATCCCGAAGGTAAGATTCATTCTCCATCCAATCCAACCTCTCTGCACAGTTCTTTTCTCCGCAAAAACCTGGTTTCACCCCTGTTCTTCCTTCTGATTCGTCCCTTTTTCGAACCCTAGGAAGTGTACAACAAAGTCATCATCCCTCTCGTTGGTTCCAACCTGAGCTGCTTAGGCCCCATGGGCAATCCAGACCCCACATTCATAATCAATGCAGAAACCAACCGGATTCCGTTCAGATCTGAACGTTTTGACCTGGGACTGTGGAAGGACACATTCCGTTCATGGCCCAAGCACACCAAAGGATGGAAAAACTGGTACTTGAGAGTGGTTAGATCACAACAAGTGTACTGGCAAGAGCGTAACTTGGATCAGTGTATTAGATTGTCAATTGCCGATGCAGAGAAGAATGAAAACTTAATGATGACAGCCTCATACTTCTGGTCCGATAGCATGAACGCCTTCCTCTTTAGGCATGGACCAGCCTCCCCAACCCTTGCCGACGTCTACATGTTGACCGGCTTAGACATTACTTCCGCCGATACGTTCACCCTTTTTAACAGAAAACCCGAATATAAGGTGAACACCCGGAATATCGGCGGTTGGACAGGCTACATTAAAGAGAACCAGAAGACCGGGTCGGTAACTCAACGGGAGCACGCCATCTTCTTAAACATGTGGCTGGAAAAAATCATTTTCTGCAGCAAAACCATCGGCCCGACCACCATGCATCTCCTAGCGGCTGAAATGCTCGCCGATGGAACAAGGCTCCCTTTAGGTAGGTATCTCCTTGGATCAGTTTACCAATTGCTGCATCAAGTATCCAACAAGCTACTGCCGGGAGAACCCATCGGCAATCTCGGAGGTCCCTGGTGGTTTGTTAATCTATGGTTGAACGCGCACATGCACAAGGCCCTCCAGTTCGATTTATTTGCCCAACAATTCCCAAGGGAAATATCGGAAGATTACCGATACGGGGATGATGAATCGGCAACTCGCTCTCCGCTTAACTTTGGAGAGGCCATCATAGTGCTGCCAGGTACCGATGCCGATGTAGAGCACTTCGGCTATTACTTCCAGAAGTTCTACAACGGACTCCCCTCCTCAGAACGGACCTGGTGGCCGTATCTTGATGAAAACAATCAATTCCCGCTGCTGTTCAACTTAACCGATGTGAGCCTGCCCCGAGAATCAAGCAATCATGAAGGCCAGCATAACTCCCCGAGCTATCCCAGTAAATATCTTTGGATCTGGGAAGAATTCTCCACCATCCTACGAGTTCTACTATCCATCGGCGGCAGCAAGACAACTGGGATTTGGCCAACTGCCGATCAAACTCTGCTACTCTAAGGTAGTAAGACCCAGGCAGGCAATCTCCAGCAATCTAGACTGGAATAAAGTCATCAACCTCCCTGTCGATGCCGATCTGTCAGACCTTGACCTGTCCTCCTGGTCGCCAACCTCCTTCATCACCAACGAGTTCAAGTCTTGGTGGCAAGAATGGAAGTGCCAGCTACTCGCCAAGTCTTCGCATCATTATCGGCACTTAATCGACGCCGATTACACCATCCCCGATGATGCAGTAAGTCTGCTATCTGATGTACTTTCATTACTTTATTTGTCATTTGTATCAACGCCTAACTCCTTTGCACCTTTGTACCTGGCAGGCCGATGATCCGGTTCCCACAACGAGCAACAGTGGTAGGCCATTTAATCTTCGGGTAATGGGCCCTGTATCGATCATCGGCAACAAAGCTCCAACGTTGGCTGCCTTCACGCCTCAACAGGTACCTACGCCGATGCCTACAACAGCTCAGGCTACATCGGCTGCCGCTATTGCCTTGATGCAAACTTATGCAGTAAACTCATCTTTACTTGTACCGATCACATGCTATTTCATCGGCAACATTTATCTTGCATAACTCGCTTTGTATTTTCAGGCACTATGGTCATCGGCATCTGCTTCCAGCAGACAAACGACTTCTAGCCCTGTTACCGATGCCCCCCGGTCTTCATCCAAGCGGATCGGCTCCCCTGCTGCTGTGCCGACGAAGAAGAGGCGCTTGAGGCTGGCTTCTCCTCCACCATCGACTCCAACTGCACCAC
Organism: Microstegium vimineum; assembly: GCA_022036555.1. Classification (NCBI taxonomy): domain Eukaryota; kingdom Viridiplantae; phylum Streptophyta; class Magnoliopsida; order Poales; family Poaceae; genus Microstegium; species Microstegium vimineum. The sequence goes on along the minus strand of CM039127.1, from coordinate 23,047,861 downwards.
CAGCTACCGATGCATCACCAGCAAGACTGCTTCCAGCCCCAGTTGCACCACCCGTCGGTGGGTCATCGACAGAACCTCCATCGGCTTCCGTGCCTGATCAACCGCTGGATGACGCCCCCGGCCAGGAGATAACAGTTGCTGCGACGACCGAAGCAGCATCGGCATCGGTACCGGCCACGCTGAATGAAGAAACAACTCCAGTCGTAGCAGCGGAGGTAGCATCAGCATCGGCATCGTCAGCCAAACTTCCCGGCGAAGGAACAACTCAACCTTCCGCAGCGGCAGCGACGTCGGCATCGGCACCGTCGACTCACGTCCCCGATGACAGAGTGCCACCACAAGAAACTGCCACCACATCGGAGGTGATACCAGCAACAACTACACCATCACCAGCGGCGTCGGCTGCCTCCCCAATACGGGCCCAGTCATCGGCATCTGCTGCCGATGTTCAGGATGAAGCTGGACCATCCAGTATGCCAAGCCCTAGGCAGGAGATCCGCTTCAAGACGGTAAGTCGATTACCTTAAAGCTCATGGTATAATTTTACAATCGGCATATTTTAACTTTTCCATTTTTAGGCTCAAGACTCTCCAGACAGTCTCTTCTTCTACAGCTTGAACCTTTAGAATGAAGATGAACGCCAAAGCCGTCTTCAAGCGGACAGCTTATTTTCCTTTGCCGTCAACGTCCCCGATGACGATGAAGAGGAAAGCTCCATCCCGGCTCTATCGGCAGAAGTCAAGTCCAGACTTGAAGAATTGCTCTCCTTGCTGCTGCAAGACACCTCTCAACTCGTCCAGGACTCATCGGCGGCAAGGATTATATTCAAAGATATCCAAAGCCATCTTTCCGTCGATGCAGTAGAAACCCTCCTCCAGGCAGCCTCTATTGACATCAAACAGATCTAGTACCAGAGGCTTGTTCGCCGCATTGCCGATAGAGCTACCCAAGCCAAGAGCGAGGAAGAGAAGCTCAAATTCAAACGCCTTGCCGATGAGAAGCACAGAAGCATCGGTCAAGCCAAAGTTTCCATCGGCAACCTTGACCAGGAAATCTCTCGACTGTCGGCAAGGAAGGAAGAGCTGCTGGCGGAGCTGCAAAAGGTTGAAGGGGATCTGACGGCTGCCAACCAACAAAAGACCCAACTGTCCGACTCCATCGGGGCTTTACAGCAAGAAAGAGATCATAATGCCCGTCAAGCCATCCTATGGAAGAAGAAAATCAAGCCGGTTGAGGGTTCTGCCGATGCCGACGCCAAGGAGATAGATGAAATAGATCAAATTCGCCTGCGTGCGATAACAGTTATCCACTCCTTATTGTAATGTCTGTTGTATCGGCAAAGATGTAACCTGATACTTGACCTTGTCTTGTAATATAATGCTAGTATGTTTTTACCGATGTATTACAATTCCTTTTCATCGGCATCCAAACGAGCACGTCATGTGCCAACTCCTTCGAGAGTTTCTGGAATGTATGCTTTGCTGGAGGCAGACTATCTTATCCGATAGGAACTCGATTAGGAAACACCCCAGGCCTAGAATTCAATCCTGATCGATAAAATCAATCTCCATGCTAGAGTACCATCGGCAAACTTGTTCACCCAGTCATCGGCAATCATCACCGATAGCATAACTCATCGAATCAGCTAAAATCTTGAGTAATCCAACTCATTAACTGACCCTGGTAATAGCCTGATTGTAACAACAATCGGTGACGAGGCTTCATATTCCCATCGGATCAGAATTAGGACAATGACGATAGGCCCACCATAAAGTATGTAACTCCTAGGACGCACGCAACACACACTTAGTTATCATGCGCAAGCGCAGCAGAACCATTCTTACAACTATCTCCCGGCAATTAACGAATCTATCGGCAGTGCGGCGCTCATACACAAACCATCGATAGTTACCCCAAGTATAATAATTGGCATCGCTGGTTTGCCGAATATAGCCCCCAAACTAACAGGTCCAAGATTGACCTCAATCAGATCATCGGCGAATCATCGGCGTCTGCCGATGGGCTTCTATCCTTGCGCTTTGGCCTCTACCGCCTCTCTCCCGAGGGTTCTGCAGTGTCATACAGATCATCACGGCGCTGGCGCTGAATCCTCCTCTTCTGGGTCTTGGTCAGTCCCTTTGGGCACCACAGAGGAAGCTTAGTCTTCCAGACAGGTTGGTGCTACTTCCCACCGCTTGCATCTGCACTTCCTCCGATGTTGGGATTTCTGGAAGATACCTCTTCGTCGGGCACTTTAGCATTGGCCATCTCCTCCAGCTCCCCCTGGTCAACACGCCTGCCAAGCCGATCATGGGCACTGAGCTTGCCCCCCAGTCGGTCATGTGCCGATCTGTCCTCTCTGAGCGGCCTGGCGTATCTGGGTGCCTGATCATCAAAACAAGGTTTCTTACCTGACCGATCGACAGCATAGTACCCGTTGCACTCTGGACAGTTATCGGCGGTGGGCAGCTTGATGCCTTCCTCCCAGCAATGAACGAAGAAGGGACACCTCCAGTGGTCCTTGTGCCGAAGCCATTCCCGATGCTCTTCTTTTTCTTGCCGATACCGTTCCTCACGTGATTGTCGATGATATCGCCTTGGCCGTTTGTGCGTGATCACAACTCCAGGAGCCCTGTCGGCACTGTCACCTTCATCGGCGACCTTCTTACCCCTTCTGTCATCGGCGAATCTCCCCGCATCGTGCTCAGGCACTTGGTAACCAGGGTTTACCGATGAGTTCCTTCTGGCAGCTTCCGATGTCAGCACTCTGGTTTTTTCGCAGATCTCCACCATATTGTTGGGGAACGGGTGTTGATCTACCTTCATCGGTTTCTGGACTTTAGAGTTTTCAAACTTGATACGCCCAGACTCGATCTCCGACTGCAACTGCTGCCTGAATACTTTGCAGTCATTGGTACTATGAGAAGTTGCATTGTGCCACTTACAGTACCTGGTCTTCTGGAGTTCCTCGGCCGATGGAATTGCCTGATTAGGGGTCAGCTTAATTCGCCCTTCCCGAAGCAATAAGTCATCGGCCTTCGTGACATCGAAGGTGAACTTCCCAATCCTTTTCTGGTCGAACGCACAAGGCGTCGGCTCCTCATCATTTACCCATTCAACGGTGCCGACATTTATCTCATCGTCTGATTCAGAGCTCTCCTGTCCAATGAAGAGCACCTTGGCGCTCCAAGCCCTCTTAGGCTCAAATGACTCGACATTCTGATCGGCCTCTGTGACATGAAAGGTGAATCTTTCCAATTCAGCATTGCTGATACTTGGCTCTCTGTCGGAGTCTGGGACTTCCATTTCTTCGGTTGGAACCACCCTCGTGATTTGATTTTGCCGATCAATCGACTGAGCGGGTTGATGTTCCCCTTCGTGTCTCTGTGGTGAACAAGTTGAGGCAACTGACATGTCCACAGCACCAATCTGGTGGACATTATGCATCGGCTGTTTGACCGATGGGCAACTTTGAACGTCCACTAGCTGATTAGTTTGACATATTTCCTCCGATCTTGACGTCAAAGTATTCGAAGTGTTTGGAATAGGCACAATGCCAGTTATTTGAACACCATGCATCGGCAGGGCTGCCGATGGGCCATCTTGCACAGTCACTGGTTTGCGTCGTGGCGTTACATCCATCGGCCGCTGTACCGATGTCTCATTTTGCACTTACGAGTATTGTGGTGTAATACTTGTCGGTTGATGTACCGATACTTCATTATGCAAACTTGCCGGATGGTACTGTAGAGCTCTTACCACTTGGCGCTCAGGCTGCACATATTGCTGCTGAATCGGCAATTGACTGGTCCAACCTACATTAGGTGTCATCGGCACATGACTTACCGATGGCTGGCAACTAGTTGACTCCCGCAGCTCTTGCACACTCAGATGATAGCCTCGACTTGCGGATACCATGGGCCGGGCAGCTATCGCCGATGCAGACTGATTGACACTCAACATGTTTTTTTGCACCGACCAAAGACTCGCCGATGGTTGACAGCCAACTGATTCCTGCAACCCTTGTACTCTTGGATGATAGCTTTGATTTGTAGGTACCAAGGGTTGAGCAGCTACGGCCGATGCGGGCTGACTGAAACTTGACATATCTCGTTGCATCGGCCAAGCATTTACCGATAGCTGATAACCGGCTGACGCTTGTTCTAGTTGTACCCTTGGATGATTGCTTGGACCTACGGGTACCACAACTTGGGCAGTGATTGCCGATACAGGTTGATTGGCAATCGGCACACCTTGTTGCATCGGCCAAGCAGTTGCCGGTGACTGATAGCCAGCTGAGGCTTGTTGAACAGCTACGGCCGATGCTGGCTGACTGATGCTCGACATGGTTGATTGCATCGGCCAAGAATTTGCCGATGTAGGCTGATTAACTATCAGCGCGTTTTGTTGCATCGGCCAAGCATTCGCCGATAACCGATAACCGGCGGGTGTTCGTTCTTGTTGTACCCTTGATTGATCACTTGGACTCACGGGTACCGCAGCTTGAGTAGCTATTGCCGATGCAGGTCGACTAACAGTCGGCGTACCTTGTTGCATCGGCAAAAAAGTCGCCAACGACTGATAGCCGGCTGATGCCTGCTGTTCTTGTGGCGCCGGACAGTTAATGACATAGCTACTTTGATTAGCAAATGTCCCAGTTTGAAGAACCATTGCCGCCATGGGTTGACTTGCAACCGCTGGGCTTTGTTGTATCGGCAAGTGACCTGCCGATAGTTGGGCACACGGCACTCTGGGTATTGCCGTTTGTAGATTCCCTGTTGGCGACTGCATCGTTGGAGAGGACGTAGCATAATGCATCACTGGAACCATCGGCTGTACAGATATTGCCGATGCCATGGGAGCCCTCCACCCTGCATGGTCACCTTGGACCGATCTGGAATCAATAGATGGATTCGGAGACATACCATATCCCCACCAGCTGGTAGAAGTTGTCTGACTCTGGATGACAGGCCCGGGCATTGCTGAAGCCACCAGATTCGTATTCACCTGAGTAAAGCTTGCTGGGCTCAATCTTGGTGGTATGATCTCATCGGTGGATTGGTTCATAATCGGTGAAGACACCCTTGGAACCGCCGATGGAGTCGCAACAGATGCCGATCCGAGTCGACGATGCTCTAGACCAACATAATATGGTGCCTGCCCCTTGAATGTTTGCTCTACAGCATTGCATATAGCGTCGGACAGCACATTGGATTGGCTAATGAATGCATTATTGAATGCAGAATTAACCATCTCTTGTATTTTACCAGGATCGGCGTTGAAAGTGGTCTGCCGCGGCGACGGCGGATCTTGCTTCTGTATTGCTTCGCCGATCCCGTTTAGGCTGAAGGATCTAAGATACGAGTGCTTGTATTCCTCCATTGCCTGCTCCAGAGCCTGTTTCTAATGACCTGTCAGATCTGCTATGGAGACTTCAATGACACTCCTGAGATTAGTCATGATAAATATATTTATATAATCGGGTCCCACCGAGCGTGCCAAAAGAGGTGTTGACACAAAAAACGTCAGATCTGTGAACACCTCGGGCTATTACCCAAAGCTCGATGTCAAGGGCGTGCCAGTCGATTTGACCAATCAATCGACAAGGATGATAACTAGAACAAACTGAACGAGACGACAGCGATGCGCCCGGACGTCAAGGCTCAGATTGATCAGGGGTAACTAGAGCAGAGCTAGACGAGGCAAACAGCGATGCGCCCGGATTGCCAAAGCCTAGAGGTACTCCCACGCGGAACTAGCAAGGATTTGACGGAGATCAAGGTGATGCAGCCCGTCGAAAGCTTGAAGAACTCGTTAAAGTTATAACTAATGCATAAAAAGGGTAAATTGCGATAAAAGGTAGAATAAGATAAAATTGGTTTGTTTTGAATTGGATTGATTTTTCCATAGCCCTTGGGCTCATATTTATACTCCCGCATGGAGAGTTGTACAGAGACACAACACGTATCCTTCCTAAAACAAACTCCTACTTTAAAGGAAACTGACTCGCGCAGGAGCCGAATAACAATATTTATTTCCTAAACCAACACACCTATTTTAAAGGAAAATAAACGACCCATGCAAGAGTCAGACTCAAACTACTATAATAATACTGGTACAAAACACTAGTTTCCTTATACTTCTTTTCGATGGAAACTCTCCATCGGCAGACCCCTTTAATCCGCACCTTCCTTCTTTGGCCACTTGTAATCCCCCGCCGCTGCCAAGTACTAAGTCATGCCCATCGGCATCAGCAATACTAAGTCACGCCCGTCGGCATCGGCAATACTTTCCCGATCGGCAATCGGCAGCATCTCTTCGTCGGCAATCGGCAGTGAGCCCTTATCGGCAATCGGCAACCAGCTTCCATCGGCAATCGGCAACGAGCATTTATCATCAATCGGCAAGAATTCCTCAGTGTCGATCGGCAATAGCAGCTCATTGGCAATCAGTAATGACTCATTTGCAACCAACTTCAGCAAGACTTCAACAATCTTGTCGGCAAGGCTCATCAACTTCCATCAGCAAAACACTTAGTCTTCTCATAGCACCTTTCCATCGGCACTATCAACTCCTGATACTGATAGAGAACGGCTACTGACCAGTCAAGCCTCAGCCCATTTGACACGTCGAAAAACGGTGTCAACAGAACCTCCGCCAAACCGTCTAGGTGATGTCGATCACAAAGAGTAACAAGCTAGAACTCTCACTTGACTCAACTAAGTCTAATGAGGTGGGTGGATGCACACTTGTTCTCTCAATCTCACTAATGAGGGCTCTTAGCAATGGATTAGCAAATCTCACTCCTCACTAGGGCTCTTGCTCTCTCTCACACTCACAAGGTGTTTCTCAGCTGATCAAATGAGCAAAGACAAGAGAGGAGAGCAAGTGATGGGGTATAAATACCCCCCTCACAAAATGATGAGGACATCACCACGTTGGATACGTCTACGCCATTGTCTTTTCCAAGTTGCAACTCATCTCCAACTCAGCTGCCACGTCGACTTCGAGTCTGTTTAGGAGTCCAGGACCAGCAAGGAGTAAAACGGACGCCTAGGATGCATGCGGACTCCGTTTTCGATGATTCACCCACGGATGGAAAGATAATTTCATAAGGAAACCAATGGCATTGGTTTGAGGCTTCTGAGTCATCAGGAAACGTCGAAACAAGTCAGCGTCCAGAATCTGTTCCGGTGCTGCGTCACCTATTTTGGGCCAACTTGGCCATGTATCGAGTCAGGCCTTAAGCCCAAGTTGTGGGCGCCCCCTTGGTCGCCTCCAACCCTAGGACGTCTCTCCTTTATATTCCACATAGCCGCCGCCGTTGAGACTCGGGTTTTGTTTGAGAGTTTAGTTTTCCATCGAGAAACTGAATCGTTCATCATAACTATGTTGATTAGTCCTTTTACAGTGATCCAGGGCCCCTCGTTCTTCATCTCCTCCACTGTGTCGATTAGTCCTTTGGAACCGAGTTCTTGAACCCTCTATTGATATTCGCTTCAATCATATTTGCAATTTCAGATTGCGTGTTTATACCTTCTTGCTTGTGTTCTTCGATTCGCTTGCAAGAAAAGCTTTCTTGGCGAGGTCAATCAAGTTGTGCTTGGTTGATAACCAACAGAGCAGTGGTGTAATGGTTGCAGGGTTCGAATCATGTCTGATTTGATGCCGGATCGCCAACGTCGAGTTCTCCACAATCGAATTTATCGGTTACCTCACGGAAGATCGGACCACTCCTCATCAATTGGTATCAGAATTTTAGGTTTATCGCGAGGTATAATCTTGTTTTCCTTAGCTTCATATTTGTTCATTACCTAGAGTCCACAAAAACGCCCAAAAAAATTCAATCTCTGCTGTCCTATCACCCTTTGTGCCTTGCAATTTCGTTTTCAGATTTGCTTTGTTGAGTTTGTGTTCGTGGTTGAGTCAAGTTGCTGGTTTAGATTGTGTTCGTCGTCGTAGTTCAACCGCACCGTTGTTGTTCTTTGTTTCCGTCGCTATCTCATCTACCGTTCCCAAACAACAAGTCAAAGCCACCACATCACTCGACTTGCCACCGCTAGCCGCCTTGTGTGATCTCTCGCCGCCGCGCAATCCCTAGATACGTTGCCAGCCGCTGTTATTTTTGCTTGCCTCGCAACCCTCCTTACATCATCTGGCGAATACCTACTGCTGTTAGTCACAGGGACGCTTGATCTTGTGATCGATGTTAGAGTTTAGGGACGCTTTGCCCTAACTGCCGCCGCCGCCACCGTCGTCGTCGTGTTGTGCCTTCCGGAAAACATAACTTGACATACCTTCGGTAAAACAGGCATAACTTTTCGCTCGTTTGCCCGAAAAATCTGAAAACAAATTGTGGAGTTTCTTGACACCATTTGGAGCCGACCCAAACTACCTTTGGTCTGTTTGGTTTCGTCAAAATTGCCAAAAAAATCAGGAAAATAAAGCAAAAAAATTATCAAAGTTTTTGCACGCTTTTTAGAGAACTTGCAGAATTCATGTAGACCACATCTCACCTCAGTTGAAGGTGACAATTTTTGTGGTTACATATTTTGTGATCCTTGTTCAGAGAAAAATATAAAAAAATAGTGAAAAAGTTAAAAAAGTTTGATTTTTACTAGTGACTTTTGGGAAAATCCGGGGAAATTGAGGAAAAGGGAAAAATCCGAGCCTTTGCTTGTTTTGCTTGTTCTGTGAGTTTTTTTTCCATCATCCTTTGTTTCACCTTGTTGCGCTACGTCGAGATACATCTTAGCCAGCAATTGTGACTTGTACTTTGGGATACTTATTGAACTTAGCTAAATCTGTTTTCGTTACTTGCTAATCCTTGTTGATCATAGTGTGTCTTCCCAAAGCTCCACATATAATTCTGTCAGCACAGGTTCATCTTGCAACTGTTACCACGCTCAACAACCGATTGCTTCGCTAATTTGGTCTTGCTCCTGTTTGGCTTTGGTAAGAACACTTGCAAGACGGTGGTAAGCCGCTTGTGATTTTGCATTCCACTTTCACCACCACCACCATCACCACTTGGTTCCGTTTAGTTGATAGGGATAATACTTTGGTGTTGTCTTTTTCTATCTTCTAACCATGTCAGGATCTCTGACGGATTTCAATGAGTGTGTGTCCAAGGGCGAGCTTACAACTGAAAAGTCTAGATATGGCTAGAGGGGGGGTGAATAGCCTATTAAAAAAATCTACAACAACACTAAGCAAACTTGTTGCTAGACTAAGTGGGTCGGCAAGTTTTCACTAGCACTACAAGGGTCGGCAAGCCACCTACCACAAGTCTAGTTACTAGCAAAATAAATCCTATATTACACACAAGAGCTAGATAACTAGTGTTGCTAGACTAAGTTACACAAGCTAAGCTAGAGACTCTACTTTGCAAGAATGTAAGAATGTAAGTGCAAAGATAGAGTTAGGAAGGTTATACCAACGTGCAAAGATATAGCCAATCAATCACAATAGAAATCCTCGGAGAGAGACAATGAGACACAACATTTTTCTCCGAGGTTCACTTGTTTGCCAACAAGCTAGTCCCCGTTGTAGCGATACACCTACTTGGAGTTTCACGCGCTAATTGGCATCACACGCCAAACCCGTCACCAGGTGCCGCAAAACCAACACAAGATAGGGATCCACAAGCTACGAGCAATCCACTAGAGATACCTTTTGCGAAGTCTCGCGGGGAAGGTTCAAGAACCCCTCACAATCCACTGATCGGAGCCGGAGACAAACACCTTCCTCCGCTCAACGATCCTCGTCGCACCAAGCCGTCTAGGAGGTGGCAACCTCCAGGAATAACAAGAGCTCCACGATGACGACGATCACCAAGTGCCACTAGTATGCATCAAGAAGCAATGCACTTGGTTTCACTCAATCTCTCATGAATTTGTCAAGTGTATCAATGAGATGAGTGGTGGAGGCTCTCACAAATGAGCACTAGAGTGTGAGTGATGAAAAAGTGCAAGAGAGGCCTCCAAGGGCCGGCCATACCACCTTATATAGCCACACACACACAACTAGCCCTTTAGCCCCTTCAAAACACATTATGCGTGCCCTCCGGACGCTAGCAACAGTGGGAGGTCTGGACCAACAACAGCGTCTGGACACCCCTCCACAGCAGAAACTAAGCCTCTCAAACAACCTCCGAACGCGGCCTCCGGATGCACCCTGCTGTCTGGGTCCAGACCTTCACGCAACACCGTCCGGACCTCAGCAGAGAGCTCCCAGAGAGCCACTTTCCTCCGGAGCTTGTCCGGAGACTCCTGTCCGGACACGCAACAACGTCCGGACCACCTTGCAGAACACAACAGAGAGCACCAGCTAGTCCAGACAGCGTCCGGATCCTTGTGTCCAGACTTCAACCAGCGTCTGGACTCCTGTCTCTGAGCAGCCAACCTAGGGTGTGTGTCCGGACGCACACGCGATGGTCCGGACACACCGAAACCCTAGCGTCCGGACCTCTGTCCGAACCTCTTCTTCAGCCCAAACACTTCTCAAACTTCACTCAAACTTCTTCCAAGCTTCCAAGGGCTAACACTAAGTGGTTCAAGAACTTGTGCACGTGTGTTAGCTTTTAGTTCAGAATTATCTTGGAATTAGTTGGTTCTTTTACTAGTTCATTTATTTTAAATGCAATGCAAAGAACCTAGTGGCATATGATAACCGCAATCATTCACAAGAGCTCCCTCCTTGATAGTACGGTTATATATCCTAAATGTGATCACACCCTCTATGGTGTCTTGATCACCCAACCGAAAAAGGTTCCTAGTTTCACCTTTGCCTTCACATCATTTTCCTTTGCACCACTATGCTAGAGCTTATGCAATCACCACCTTTGATCCATTTTCTCCACATGGTATGTACCAACCTATCTCATGATTCACACTTAGAGATCAAGGTTAGTACTTTGGGTAGGTTTCATCAATTACTCAAAACCAAACACATGGGACATGTCATGAAGGAGTGCCACGTCGGGTGCTTCTACTAGCTCTTCCACCCCCAGCTCTAAAATCATTTGTGACCGATGCAAAGGCATGGGACATGTCATGAAGAAGTGCCCTAGTCGTAGTGCTTTCATTGCTACTGAGGATGGATATGTAAGTGCTAGTGATGTTGAAGATGATTTAGCTCTTGCTGCTAACCTTGCTGCAGATTCCACCGAGGGCGATCAAGAAGAGGAGACCATTGATTTCGTGACTAACGCCGCAGGCTATCCTAGCATTCTTGTGCAGCGTATGTTGAGTTCACGTGTGGGACATGAAGAAGAGATGAAGATCCAGCGCCACAATTTGTTACACATGTATCTCATTGTGCAGGGTTGTCGTGTTCTCACCATCATTGATAGCGGGAGTTGCAACAACTTGGTGAGTTCAGATTTGGTTGAGAAGCTTGGCTTGACCACATGACAACATTCGCATCCATATAAACTTCAATGGTTCAATAATAGTGGTCAGACGAAGGTATCTAAATCAGTCCGTATTAGCTTTTTCACAGGCTCTTATCATGATACTGCTGATTTTGATTTTGTACATATGCAAGCTTGTTCAATTTTCTTAGGACATCCATAGGAATTTGATAATGATGCTTTACACCATGGTAGAACTAATAAATACACTTTCATGCATAAGGACAAGAAAATTACTTTGCTGCCTTTGTCTCCTATGGATATTGTTAAACATGTTCAAGAGATTAAAAATAAACCTCCGCTAAACATTGATAAAAATGGGATTAAGTTACCAGGAGGTGCTTTTCTTGCTACAACTTCCGCTACTGTTGAGTTATGTGATAATCCTGATGCACCATGTTATACTATGTTTGGTCAACATGTTATATCTTGTGCATTGCCTGCTGTCACTAACCTTTTGCAGGAGTTCGTTGATGGGATGGAGTCGAGGACGACTCCAATTCTAGAAGGAGGGGATGATGAGACCATAGCTATGATGGAGTCGAGGATGACTCCAATTCAAGAAGGGGAGGATGATGAGTACATCACCACGCTGGACACATCTACGTCATTGTCTTTTCCAAGTTGCAACTCATCTCCAACTCAGCTGCCACGTCGACTTCGAGTCTGTTTCGGAGTCCAGGACCAGCAAGGAGTAAAACGGACGCCTAGGATGCATACGGGCTCCGTTTTCGATGATTCACCCACGGATGGAAAGATAATTTCATAAAGAAACCAATGGAGTTGGTTTGAGATCCAAATTACTTCTGAGTAATTGGAAAATGTCAAAACAAGTCAGCGTCCAGAATCTGTTCCGGAGCTGTGTCACCTATTTTGGGCCAACTTGGCCATGTATCGAGTCGGGCCTTAAGCCCAAGTTGTGGGCGCCCCCCTGGTTGCCTCCACTCCTAGGACGTCTCTCTTTTATATTCCACGTAGCCACCGCTGTTGAGACTCGGGTTTTGTTTGAGAGTTTAGTTTTTCATCGAGAAACTGAATCGTTCATTGTAACTGTGTCGATTAGTCCTTTTACAGTGATCCAGGGCCCCTTGTTCTTGATCTCCTCCACTATGTCGATTGGTCCTTTGGAACTGAGTTCTTAAACCCTCTATTGATATTCGCTTCAATCATATTTGCAATTTCAGATTGCGTGTTTATACCTTCGTGCTTGTGTTCTTCGATTCGCTTGCAGGAAAAGCCTTCTTGGTGAGGTCAATCAAGTTGTTCTTGGTTGATAACCAATGGAGCAGTGGTGTAATGGTTGCAGGGTTCGAATCGTGTCTGATTTGAAGCTGGATCGCCAACGTCGAGTTCTCCACAATCGAATTTATCGGTTACCTCACGGAAGATCGGGCAACTCCTCATCACAAAACATACCTATTGGGACAAACTGTCTACGAATTAAGGGGCACCAGATGCACCGGTGCAGAGCACCGGATGCACCGATGCTATGCCCAATGGCTAGTTACTGTTCCAATTTATGAAGCACCGGACATGTCCAGTGCATCTCTGCACTCTCGGGTTCCCCTCTGTGTTAACACCAGACTCACTTGTGAGTTCGGTGACATTCCACCGGACGCGTCCGATGGCTCAAGGAGCTCTCTAGAACCTATCTAGAGTGTCATCGGATGCACCCACCGTACTCACTCCACTCGGGGACCCTGAGTCTGATGCCAGCATCCGGAACTGCTCGCTGCCTTACTGAGTTCACCGGACGCACTGGTGACTCTACTAGGGTGAGTCCAGTGGCATACCCTAGGCACTAGACCACACCGGACGCATCTGGTGCTAGGTGCACCTACGTCCGATGCTACTTAAACACCCCTAACTTCACCAAATCGAGTTCCGTTGAATATGAAAGTTGTTCTAAACTCTCTTAGGGTCAACCTTGGCTCACTTAGAGCTATGTAGGACAAGTGTGCACCACAACTACTCCATGAGACTCACCTAGTTCAAGCTACTCATTCTAACCCCCCTTTATAGTATGATCAAAGGTAAAACAAAGACCTAATCTACTCTAAGTGTCCCTTAACACCTTCCGACACTTAGACCTAGATTATCACCGTCTTCATCGCCATCCTTTGAAATTCAAAATGATAACCATCTTGGGCGCATTAGAGAAACCATTGGTTGCCCATTCATTCACCGTTATCATGACCTAACACTTAATTGCCTCTGCAAAACACAAGTTATTCATAATAACCTTACATTGTCGTTAATCACCGAAACCATGGGGCCTAGATGCTTTCAAGGGTCAAGGTGATGGACTAAAGGGAAGGTGAATAGTCTTTTCTAAATCTAATCGCACCGGCTAATCAAAACAAATGCGGAATTAAAACTATCAGTCAATCCAATTAATTTAGCACCTAACAAATTATACTAATTATGCTTACTAAGGTGCCAACTTAGGGAGCTCACCTAAATAAGTCTAGGTTGCAAGGTCACATAAACCTAAGCAACTAGTATTCTAATCAAACAAGGAGCTCCTACACAAGCTAGTGATACAAGTGCACAAAGGCTAAGCTCACTAATAATGCTTAATAGCAAGACTACATAAGCCAAACTAAAGAGCTCAAATCACTTAGCTACATAAACTAAACAATGTGACTAACAAGGCTCTAGTCACGAAAGGGTACTTCTATGCTATAGAAGCAAGAAGGTAATTAGTAAGCTACACAAACTAACTAATTATAAGAGCAACAACTAATCACTAGCACAAGATGAATGAAGTAAAGTTCTTGTGAATATAAAGATCAAACCGCTAAGAAGAATGTTGACAATTTGACGTGTGATTTTTCTTCTGATGTTCACGTGGTTGATACCAAGCTATATCTCTATTGTGTCGACCACACACATTGGTGGTTCAACGGCTAATAGGTTATCCCACAAACCTAGACCCCAAGTTAGGCACCATAAGAACCACCCACAAGTGAAGGTAGCTCAATGAAACGCTCTACTAGGGTTGTTTTTCGTGATCCCTGCGAGGAGAGCACAATACCCCTCACAAGTCTTCTTTGGAGCCACGCACAATCTCCTTGTGTGCTTCGATGGAGCCACAAGCCATGAAGCCAGCTAGAAGGTGGCAACCTATAAGAGTAATAAGTACCACCGGCTTGCAACACGAATACCTAGTGTCACTCGATGTAATCTCACAAAGAAACTAAAAGGTTCGATTGATGGCTAGAGGGGAGGTGAATAGCCAAAATAAAAATCTACAAGCTAATCTCAACAACAAGTTAAAATTTAAATAAGTGAAGCGAATGAAGCGCTAGCCTAGACAGGTTGCAAGCCACCTGTCGGATACCCAATTTAATGATCAATTTTCAAAAACAATCAACGACCATTAAGATAGGCCCATTAGGATCAGACCATCACGGGCCCATAAGGGAAGAGGTGCGGGAGTCACGGCCCAGCCAGCCCAGGTAGGCCGACATGCCCTTGGGCAGACGTAACTCCGCCTCGCCCGATGCTGAAAGAAGGGCAACCCTGCGAACCGTGGAAGACGTGACGAATGACCCATTTACCCTCGTCCCGAAGGAAGTAGTCATTCGCCTTCAGTCGCTGAAGTGCGTCCTCCACAAGATAGGAACGAAGGTACCAAACCACGAGGGGTCGTACACCACGCATAATTCGGGAACCAGGATAACGCCCTGGCCCCTGCCCGAACGGGGACGCGTCGAGTTCTCCAATCAGGGACGGGACGAAGCAGGTTTCATGCATGAGTGGAAATCATGCCTCTCGTGAGGCAGAGCCAGTCTCACACACATGTCCGGCCCCTACAGGAATGCACCGAACGGGGGTACGACGGGTACAGTAGGGCCCATGGGATAACGGAGACTAATGGCCAAGCGTGGAGGAATCTTCCGTATACTAAAAGAATTGGCCGAAGGTACAACGGTGTACCCGCTGACGATACAGCAACGCCCATGACTCTATCCTACTATGGGCTCAACCAGCCCCCCCCCCCGTATTCTCCGGCGGTGCGACGACGGGCCGACACGACACCCCTCCTCCGACCAAGTACAAGGGCAATAGGAATATAGTATTACATGCACCCATTATCCTTCTGGAAGAAGGGAGGGACGAGGCATAGCTTCCCACATAGATACTCATCGACGCATGCTTGTAACCCCCCCCCCCCCGTGAGCTCCTTGCAACTATAAAAGGAGAGCAAGGGGGACAACATAGACATCCGAACATAAATCGAAGAACAAAGCAACACAGCTAGCAGGTAGCACACTCATACAACGTAGTCTTCAGAGACCTGGGACTCACACTCCCTCTCTTGACCCAGCTTGTAAGCCCCTTCAAGCAGAGATAAGGAACACGAGCAGCTCCACACTGAATGTAGGGATTTCTTGCCTGAAACAGTTAAAACCTCTTGTCTCTTTGTCTCACCATTCGGAGCCCGACATGCGTACAAATTTACTCGTTGGTAGTTTCTAAACACCGACAATTGGCGCGCCAGGTAGGGGGCATCGCGTGTCGCGACGTTTTAGTGGTTCTAAATGGCCTCCCTCAACTCCGACAACCCTGGGCTCTCCTTCATCCGCTTTGGAAGCCTGGAGTTCGCTTGCTCCCTGGATGGGACCCTCCCCGCGTGCTGCCTTTACCGGACCAGGTCGTCAGCACTATGACCCTGCCAAACAAAGACCCCGGCTCCTTGCGGGGGCACGCCGGCTGAGGCCCTTGGGCCATGAGGCTCTGGGTCCAACCTCACCGGACCTGAGGAAGAAACCCCCCGGGACGACGACAGAGGAATTCACCCGCTCGAGGCGTTCATGAGTGGCATGGGGGACTCTGACGATGACGACCACGAAATCGACTACGTGGCCGAGCATGCCATGTTGTGATTCGTGCGCTCTCAGTACGACTACCTCCTGGACTCGGACCCCAGCTCCGATGGCGACGAAACGCCAATGGGCGACAGTCGCCTTGGAGCCGTCATCGCGATGAAGAAGGTCCACCAGGACACCGATGGGTATGTTGGCTACTCCTCCCCTGACCCCGACGCAGGGAGGGAACCTGCCACGAAATGGATGACGTGTTATGCCTTGGGCGAACAACTTTCCGAGTGCATCGATCGTCCACTCCTTCGCAGGCACAGGCCGCACCGGCGCACCAGGGGCCGCAGGGCGCCGCAACCCTCACCGAGTCGTGTGCACTAAGACAGGCTCTCCCCCACGTCGACGCGGCCATCCAAATCGAAGGAAGCGCGCCATTGGAGGAAGGTGTCCCGGTCACATACCCGTTTGGTCTCGTTAGCGCCGCATCCATCCTCAAGCGGCTCATTGCTCTGAAGATGACCGATACCCCCGACGACGAGTTCGTAGGAACCATCGAGTCGTTTCAAGACCGCCTAACCAAGGAAACCTGGCCTTCCCCGACTCCGACGGCACGGGAGCCGAGCACGTCACCCCCAAGGTTGGCGAAACCCCTTCGCGAGAGTGCTTCGCGTGCAGCGAGTAGGAACCCATCCCAGAGGGTGTCACACGCAACCTTGGAAGAAATGGCAACGAAAGCCTCCCAAGGAACCTGGGAGCTCTCGCCTCACCACACAACAACCTCAACGATATGCGGCCTTGGCGGAGTGAGCTTGACAGTGCTCACCGCCGAGTCAGTGTTGAGCACGCCCTCTAGAAACGAGCGGTAGCCCGACAGGCAGAGGCACCGACGCGACGAAGGGAAGAAGCCCACTCCTGCATGCGAAACATTTCACTCCTCCAGGACTTTGCTCAATAGAGACCGAGGCGAATCTCTGCACGAAGCCGGGCCTTGGTCAGACGATGCCCTACCCTCGAGGCACGCTTCCAGGGCAACGACCAGGGGGCAGAACAACAACGACAGACGGACGCGACGCCCGCGCGCGAGCGGACGACGTGAACCCGGTGGAGACAGAGGTTTGAACCCAGATCCCACTGGACCGCGTTGTTTTTCCCCGCATATACATGTCGCGCGAATCCCGACACGGTTCCAGCCACCAACTTACCTCCGGAAGTACGCCGGGCTCTCTGACCCTAGATTCTGGCTGGAGGATTACCGGTTCGCTTGCGATACGGGCGGGGCGGAAAACAAAAACTTCATGATTCATCACCTACCACTTTACCTCTCAGACGCCGCGCATGTGTGGCTGGAGTACCTTCGGAAAGGAAAAATACGGAACTAGGGAGACCTGAAAGAATCCTTCGACAGGAATTTCCGAGGGACCCACGC
The DNA here is from genome assembly GCA_022036555.1 of Microstegium vimineum. NCBI lineage: Eukaryota > Viridiplantae > Streptophyta > Magnoliopsida > Poales > Poaceae > Microstegium > Microstegium vimineum. The sequence continues at coordinate 23,030,196 of CM039127.1, read as the reverse complement.
CCGACCTGAACGCTCCGAGCACCTCCAGAGCTGTAAACAAAAATGGAGCGAAACTCTTCGCGATTACGGCCGCCGTTCTCCCCAACGGTGCCACGAACTCCCAGGCGTGGCCGACAGCGACACCGTCACCGCACTCCAATCAGGGACGACCCACGAGTCGTCGATCCATAAAATGGGGCGAAAAGAGCTCAAGATGACGAGGGGCTCGCTCGACGTCGCCACAAGCCGCGTCTCGAGCGAGGAGGCGACCGGCACCGCTTTCTGGGGCATGGGTTAGCGCGACAAAGTGGGGCTCTCAACTCATATTCATGAGGAGGGGCGAAGCCGGTCGCGGTACGACTCATCATTCGCTGCGGCGGTGGGGGAAAATACGTGGAAAAAGGATGGGCAGGCTAACGACCACTTTGAAAAAATGTTGCAACGTTCCTATCCGAACCACGCAACTCCTGTAAACCACCTCCTCAAGGACTGGAACCTCATGAAGAGGTTCCTTAACGGAGGGTTGAAAAAGAAGATATGGGTGAGAAAGAGAAGCGACGACGCGAAGGGCGCCGAAGGAGGGGGCGACAGCCATGCTTCAGCATGCGAGACGTTGGCCACCATCGGCAACACGGCGGCGCGCAACCCCAGCACCAGTAAACGATCACCCGACAAAGAGGTATATGCGACCACCCCCACCGTTCCCCTCTTCTCTAGGTGGTAAGAATCTACCGATACGTTTAACAAGCGATCGCCCCGACCGTCTCCTTTATTTTGAACGAAATCTGTGGATTGTTAATCATGTCTCTAGCTTAAAGTACCCCACTAAAATCCTCAGAGATAGCAAAAGTATGCCTGATCTCCTCATAAGGGGGCTACACAACGCACAAGAAACGTTAAACATCCAACATAGGAAGCATGTCCAAAGTTCGTAACAACCATTCCAGTGCCGATACAAGCCATATAGGGGCTCAAGAGTAATGGTCAGTGTTCCGGGATCTGATCGGGTACGTTAGAAGTGTCACCCTCCTCTTCGCCGACGGCCTCGTCCTCCAATGAGCGAAGCATCCCGGCCACGACGGGCTCCATCTCCTTCTCAATCTCAGCCGCCAAGGAAGGAGTAGTCTCAGGACACCACCCCAGGCTCATCATTGGGTAACCGAGCTCGGGATAGTGAGAACGCACGATGGACACAGCCCGTAGTGCACCCTTTCTTACTCCGGTCTTGACGAACTCATCGATCAGGCCAGGTAATCTGGAGACGACTGTTTCGAGAGGACTCTCAGGGTCGATGGGTACCTGAAGGTCTCGAAGGACGGAGATCAAAGCCTCCTCGAGCCTCGCCCGAGAGCTAGAGGACTCCACGGCGAGCGCCTTCGCCTCGGCAACCTCTTTCTGGAGCCGCTCTTCGCTAGCCGCTTGCGAACTTAGCCGGCCCTTGACACCTGAAAATTATAAAGTTAACCGACCAAGAAAGTGGTAACAAAAAATGAAGATGCCCTAGGAAAGACGCGTACCCTCAAGCTCCTCCGCGAGACGAGTTGAGCGGTCGGCGGCCTCCGTCAGCGCTCGGATCTGGGCCTCCAGACGACCGATCTCCTCCCACTCGTGCTGCAACTCAGCGTCCAGGGTGAGAGTGGAGTCACAATATTTGTCCCTTTCCTCCTCAGCCTGACGGCGGTCGTTCTTCTCCACTTCCGTCCACTCGAGGGCCAGCGTCCGAGCACGCTCTAGGTGCTTCACGTGCTCCTCGGTGTCCCTCAGCTTCTCCTCGACGGCCTTACGAGCAGCCACCTGAGTCTCAAACCTCTGACGCACACCTTTCTCGGCCTGGCGTGCATCGCGACCTTGCTCTCGAGCCTCAACCAGCTCGGCCTCCAAGGTGGCGATTCGCTGACGACTCTTGGCAGTAGCCGGCCATACCCCGGCTTCCCCACGAAGGAAAGCCGACTTGAGAATATTGCTCTCACATATCGCCTGCAGAGAAACGGGCGTAAGAAAGGCACCATGAACCTAGCACGGCTAAGCCAGGAGTCAAGGCGGGTCACCTCTATGTTGGGAGTTACAACATCCCCCCATATCCTTGTCATATCCTGTACGCCTTGGTGGATCGCCTGCCGACGAGAGTTCTCAAGCCGATCATCCAAAACGAACACGGCTTCGGGGTCGTTCGGGCGGTTCCAAATGATAGGGTGGCCAGGTCAGTTCCGAGGTCTCGTAGCCACCTCCCCAGGGGCCATTTGAAAGGGAGGGAGGACCTCAATCATCTATGGCGCCTCGATAGCGCCGACCCCGACACCCGAACGGAATTCGGCTAGGGACGAAGTTGGGATCCTGGGCACGAACACACGCGCCGGAGACGAAACAGCCCCAGTGACCGGCGAAGGGGATAGTGACGGAACGGCCGCCGGGGTAGCTTCCGAAGAAGGACCTCCCACCAAACGGGAACCAGCGTCAGGAACATTGATCTCAGGCGAGGCAGCAACATCCGCCTCGTTCCCAGCGCATTTCGGACCCGCGAGCATAACGGCACCGCCTGATGAGCAAGTTTCCACGTTCTCGGGCGGACCTTGGGGATGCGAGGTTGCCAACCTTTTCGCCAGAGCTAAGGTCGGGCGGCGCATACTGCGATTGCAAAAAAAATACGCAATGACACAAGAGATAAAAGTTCTCGAAAGGGTAGATTGGATAAGATTAGGCTTACCTTGGTGCCAGCGCCAGACGTTTTGGCCGAGCATCCGACAACATCGAGCCCAGAAAAGATGGCTTACGCTTATGGGAAGAAGCCCTCGGCACCGGCTGACCCCCGCGATTTACCTCCGACGCCTGTGTTGCTACTACAGATACGGAAGCAGCTGGCGGTGTCGGGATAGGGATGACCTTAGGAAGAAGTACGGAGGACGTCGTCACGGGCGCATCATCCGGTATCGACGCAACAGGATCGGTCGGGATGAACCCCGAGTCCGACGCCGTGACGTCGCCCGCAACCTCCGCCGCCTCGGGCAGACTTGCACCCGGAAGGCCAGATTGCGATGATGGACCGCCACCTCTTGAGAGAGAAGGCGCTCGAGGTCCGAAGAGTCGTCGTCCTCGTCGTCAGTGTCATCCGACATCGACGAAACCTCCTCCCCCTTCTCCTCTCTTTTCTTCCGGTCCCCGTTCCGAATATGGCGGTCCCTCCTTCGGGTCTTCCGCGCCTGGCCCTCCTCGTTGCGTTCCCTGTTTGCCCGCCTCGACGTGGCGGTCACGAGAGGAGGACGGCTGGGACGGACATCCACACGGTCGACCTACATAAACCCTTCTAACCGGTTAGCAACAAGGAAGCAGAAATACAGTACTCCGTCAATAAAAAGAAAGGGGAAGTCCAAGTACCAGAACCATCGTGTCCTAATCCGGGAGCATCCTGGGAATGCTGTCGACAGGGTAGGACGCATCGGCCGTCCCAGTAACGAGTCGAACGCGCGCCACCACGGCGTCCGCATCCGCAGCCTCCAAAGCGGTCACCGTTCCCTCGGGAGATGTGTCCCCGATCATCTAGAATAGCATCAGCGCCCGCTGACGTAGAGGCACCACCCCCTTGGAGAAATAACCACCAGTCACATCGCGCGAGCACACGTTGGCCTTCTTCAGGATGGCATGAAAGGCGTCCTCCAGACGCTTCAAGGCCTTATCATCGATCCAATGATAAAAAGTAGGGGAGCGGGTGTCGAGAAGCGTCCCGGTGTAGTGAGGGAACGAAGCGCTCTCGTCATTTCGAAGATAAAACCACGACGAATGCCAGCCCTTGTTCGCCGACCTGGTAGGCACGGGGATGAAGTCTCCCGCACGCCCAGATCTAAGCTTTATGCCGGCGCAACCCATGGGCTGTCCCCTTATGAGATCTACGGAGAAAAGTTGCTGCCACAGATCGAAGTGGGGCTCAATCCCCAAATACCCTTTGCAAAAAGCCACGAAGGTCGAGATCTGCTGAACGCCATTGGGATTAATATGATGGAGCTCGATCTTATAGTAGTCAAGCAAACCTTGGAAGAAGGGATGCGGAGGCGCACCCAGCCCACGCTGATGGAACTCGACGAAGGAGAAAACGTAGCCATCACGAGGACTGGGGGAAAATTCATCGCCAGGCAGCAACCACCACGATGGATCAGAAGATGGGGGAAGGCTCCCCTCTCGCACTAACTCCAGCAGCTGAGCCTGCGATACGACGGAACGCAGCCAAGGCACCATGGTTGACAAAAAAAGGTTAGAATGATCGGTAAGCGCGCTCACCCAAAGAAATTATGTTCAGCTCACTGTATTTCCTGTATCTAGAGTTCAGGGGTGGTGGCGGTGGAGATGAGTTTTGGCAGCAAATGGCAACTCGCACTGCCCGCCTTACTTATGCGAGAAAACCTAATGGGTCGTCAGTCCTCTTATCCACCACGACGCGAATCCAGGTAAATTAACAGGCCAAGGGATCTTGGGCTGGCCCAGCTTCATGCGTTCGACAGCCTCCCCGGACAAAATCGAAGAGTGAGGGACGTTACTAAGTGGGCCCTAGCGGCCGGAACGTAGACCTCTTCACGTCGAACGCACTCAGCAAACGTGTTTAGGCTTCAACAGATAACAGAATATGTGGTAAACCCACGAGGGGTGGCATCGAGCCCTCGGTGCCCAGCGAACGGATCCAGGTACTATACATATCGACTGTTGGGAACAGAGATCAGTCGTCGATAGACCTCCGCCGGTGCGAGCCTCCACGGATGAGGACCTGGGGTCTCACCTAAACTACCCGATTGCAGCTCGCCGAGCGCTCGGTCTCGTCCATCGAGGAAAGACACGAGGCTGCTCACTTCCACATCCTAGATCATGGGGGTGCGAGGAAGGAACAAGGGAACCACGCGATGACGGCTCTGAAGAATCATGATCCCTTGTGTTTAGGTGATTAACGACAATGCTAGGTCACTATGACTAACGTGTGTTTTGCAGAGGCAAAGTCATTTGTGTTAGGTCATTAGTGATACAATTTTAATGGGCTTAATGGATATTCATGCCCCCAAGATGGAAATCGTTTCGGTTTCAAAGGATGATGATACAAGTTGAAGACTAGGCTAGTCCTTAGTGCCATAAGGTTGAGAAGGGCACTAAGTATAGCTAGGGCTTTGTTTTTCCTTTGACCGTACTATTAAGGGGGGTATGAGATTAGTAGCTTGACCTAGGAGAGTTTAGGAAAGTGGGTATATGCACACTTGTCACAACTAGTCCTAGAGACCTTGCTATCAGCCCTTGGTTAACCCTAGAAATGTTAGGAGCAAGTCCCCTTGAGAGAACTTAGTGAAAATAGTTGAAACAGGGGGAGAAAGAGGCTCCGGACCAGTCTGCCTAGTAGGCGTCGAACCAAGGAAAGTGGTCCGACGGTCCCTGACTTAGGCATAATTTCAGCTCGAGAAGCTTCGGACCACCTGTCTGGACTGCACCAGACCATAGGCAAGTTGTCCGGTGGTCCCTGCCAGAGGAAGCCAGCCTCAGAGGAGGCTCCGGACTAGTCCGACGGCTAGTCCAACGCTCTTAGTCAGAGAAGTTTGAGAACTCAGTAAGCACCCTAGCTCCGGACCTCTGCGTCGGACCAGGGCACCGGACTATAGCGAGTGGTCCGGTGGTGCCAAGCTCAGTTGAGTTTTCAACTCAGTGAGCACCCTGGCTCCGGACCTGAGCGTCGGACCATAACGAGTGGTCCGACGGTGCCTGCTTTCCAGTGGATTTTGAATTGTGAGTGAGCTCCAGACCAGTTGCTTTGGTCTGGTGGTGTGTCCTCTGGACTAGTCCGGTGCCTTCGCAGAAAGTGGAAAAAGCAAAAAACAGCTAGTTTTGGAGGTGGGGACTATTTATAGTTGCCCCCTTTGTCCTTAGAAGTTCTCTTGGCCTTTGTTTCAGCTGGTTACACCTTGAGAGAATCCTTGGAGAGCCAAGTGCCTAGTGAGGGAGAGATTTGAGAGATTCCATCTTGTTCTTCCCTCCTAGAGTGATTAGAAGTGACTTGTGTGCATCCATCCACCTTCCTAGCCTTGAGTTGGTCAAGTGAAGGTCTTGTGCTTGTTACTCTTGGTGTTCGACAGCACCTAAACGGTTTGGTGGTGTTCGGAGGAAGTGATCGCCAGAAGATTGTCGGCGGCTCTTCTCCAAGCTTCTGTGATCGGTTGTGGGCGATTCACTGAGCCGGAGTGGCGAAGAATCAGCCCGTAGAGAGCACCCTACCCTTGCGCGGGTAGAGGGGGAGCGATACCTTGCGAGGTGCTCCAACGAGGACTACGGGGGGTGTCGACACCTCGATACCTCGGGAAAACATCGTTGCGTCACTGAGAATCTCTTTTCCCTAGCTCTTTACATTTCTGCATTATATTCCATCTTGTTCTTTCATTTCCCACTAGAATTGCTTAGGGTGTCCTTCAATTCCATGAACTGCTACCGCTTTCTAGCTAGGACTCACGACCGGTAGGCACTAGGGGGTGATTGGCATTTGATAGGTTTTCATATTTGCTTTAGAAATTTAAAAGAAGCCCAATTCACCCCCCCCCCCTCTTGGGAATCTTGATCCATTCAATTGGTATCAGAGCCTCGTTGCTCTAAATTAGGCTTCACCGCCTAGAGCAAGATGTCCCATGGGGATGGACCGCCACCCATGTTTGATGGGGATGACTTTCCTTATTGGAAAGTGCGGATGGAGGCCTACCTTGAGGCCATGGATGTCGGCGTTCACAAAGTCGCCACCATAGGCGGATCGGTGTTCGCCGAGGATCCCTTCTTTGAGAAGAACAATGCTAAGGCAAAGAACATTCTTTTCCATGGCATTTGCAAAGATGTGTTCAACCGTGTGCAAAATTCCCAAACCGCACATGATGTTTGGACAAACATTTGTGCACTACACGAGGGGACCAAGTGTGAGCATGAGGAGCGCTACCACTTGGTCATTGCTAAGTTAAATGCTTTCACCATGCTACCACGAGGGGACCAAGTGTGAGCGTGAGGAGCACTCCCCAGAATTCCTTCCGCAGGTACGATGTCGACGACAGCCTCCGCCGCATCCGACAGTGTCACACCCAATTTTAAGGATCAAATTGAATATGAATAACTCATGTGTGCCCAGAGATCAATCACACACATAAGCCGACAAATCTTTAAATAGTACCATCACTGAGTGCTTATTACATAACGAATAATATTTATTAAACAAAACAGCGGAAAATAAAGATAACTCTCGCGACGAAGCTCCACTTCACAGGGAACGCCGACTGGTTGACCAGTAGCCTAGTACTCCTCACGGTAGCCTTCATAGCCATCTGAAGGGGATGAGAAAGCAAGAGTGAGCACTTACGTACTCAGCAAGAGTAACATAGGGTTATGAACTCAAAAGGTTGACACTGTCTGTACTGCGGTTGCTTTTAACTTGGTCAAGTTTTACCAACACTTGATATAAGTATAATAAACCACCTTAACAGTTAAACAACATGATCATCTACACTGTGAGTTTTCCAGGCCGCTCGTAACCGTGAGCACGGCTATCATGATAGTTTTACACTCTGCAGAGGTTATACACTTTACCCACAAGCCATGTTACCCTGATGCCCGGGATAGCTAGTCCCATAACACTGCCGAGGTGAGCGGGCAGAGAACATTATGAAGTCTTTCAAAAGCTCTTCCGAACATGTAGCGGACCCTACGGACCCAATGCAAAGGGGAATATGGGACACCCCGATGGTACCACCCGCAGCGGTCCCCACACAAGCTATACCCCATAACCAGCTCGGCAAAGGTGCCTTTCACGAACCACAAGCATGCTAGTCCAAACTTTATACTTAACTAAAGCCAGAGCCATATAGCACTCGTGGTTGTATTAGAAATCCCAGCTTTTGCCCTACAGTGGGGTCCTATTCCATGTTGCTATAAAAGCCACTTTTATCTCATTGTTGCATATATCATTAGTCAATATTCATCTCAAGATCCATTATTGTAAAGCATAGCAGAGCTACCCATATGCATATAAACCCATGGTGACAAGGTGAAGGATAACAAAGCTATGGTATAGATCTAATAGGAATCAAATTAGACACATGCAATAATGACTAGATTGAATTATGGTGAATAGGTAACAAGGATGATCCCATGTTAAACTTGCCTTGATTACAAAGCTCCTGGTGATCCTGATCTGCTGCAAAGAACTCTTGGTCAACGAATATCTCACCGGCTGTACTCGATCAACATCACCACGCAATCATCCGAACAATCATACACGAAGCAAACAAGATATGATCAGAACATTACACCATAAACAATAAAGAGACTTTGAAAAGGTTATAAAACAGATCTATACTTTACTACGATCACAAAGACACGAGAATCACACTAATCGGATCTAAAACGAAAATGTTATAGATTAAACGGGATTTTGAAAAGAGCAAGATTAGAGCATTAGCAAAGTAATTTTCCTTGATTTTCAAAAGTAATTAACATAGGTGAAACCTATACTACTGGATAGAGCATAAACTTACGGATCTAACGCAACTCGAACGGGTCGATTTGGATTTAAAACGAAGAAAATATAAGCATTTGAAGTTTAGAGGCAAAATAGGAAATTAGGGTTTTATTTTATTTTCGGATTAAACAGAATTAAGAAGGGAGTACGTTTTCCCGAGGGGAAAGCGCAAAGCCTGAGTCCGCTTTGGACTGCGGGTTGATAGACAGAAAAGAGCAGGGACTCTTTAGCAAGAATACCGCCCGAAGGGGTATCTTTGTTTCTGGGCCGTAGGATTAGAGCTGGATGGATCAGATTAGATCCAGAGGAAAGAGAGAGAGGGGGCAGGCGGCGCTGTGGCCGGGCTGGGCGGCGCACGGCGGCGGCCATTGCCGGCCGAGCCCGAAGCTCGTCGGCGTATGCCGTCTGGGCGATCTGGTGCACCAAATTCAGATCTGAGCACACTGGAAGAACAAGGAGACGACGGCGAACTCATCTAGGGCTATGGCGAGGCTCGTGGACGATCGGGAGACACCAACGACGTAGCACGGCAGCGGCGGATGGTCTGTGTGCGGCTGTTAGGGCTCGGATGCCCTAATTCGATAGGGAAACTGCTCGGGGAGCAAGAGGGGACCAAGGCGAAGCTATCTATGGCCTCTGCGGGGCTTGATTGGGACGGAGGAGGGCCATCGGTGGTACACCGCGGCGGCGGAAACTCGGTGCACGGCGACGAGGTCGGACAGAGCGCAAGAGCGAGGGAGATGAGGGAGATGACGCGTTCGGCACTTACACGAAAGTGTTGCGGTGCTTGGCGAAGAGTATGGAGCAACCGGCGGCACGGAACGGCTTCGCGACGGCGGAACGCGGCGGCGATGGCGGCTCTACACTGCTGCGTTTGAGGGCGAACCGAGGCGGAGCGATGGAGGAACGGCGCAGGGGGGGGGGCTCGGCGCTATTTAAAGGAGGTCGTGGTAGAGTCCGCACCGGACCCGAGCGCGGGGATTCCGCGTCGGCGGTTCGCGGCGCGTCGCGGCGCGGCGAGGCGTATCCGCCTCGGACTCGAGCAGAGGAGGGAGAAGGAGGGACTGACCGGTGGGGACACCATGTCAGTGGGAGGAGAGGAAACTGACCGGCGGGTCCACGCGGTCAGAGAAAGAGAGAGGGAGGGCAGCGCGGTGCGACGCGGGCCGTCGGCCGAGCTGGGCCTTCGCACGAGCGTTGGGCTGCAGGGAGGAAAGAGGGAAAGGGGAGGGAAACAGGCCGCGGGCTTCTCGGGCCAGAAAGGAGAGGAGGTGAGGTTTTCTCTTTTTTTTCTTTTTTTTTCTTTTTCAAATTTGATTTTCCCAAAAAGATTTTCAGAAATCCTTTTCAAGATTTTGCAAAGCCACACAACACAAGAAAAATGCAGGGGCATGAGATGCACAAACATGTGGAACCCTAACATGGGATTTAATTTTAGTTTTATATATTTAATTCTATGCTACACAAAAATGATTTAAATTAAATCAAATTTAACTCAAATTCAAATCTATTTTCTAATTTCAATTTTAGGGTGTTACAAATCTACCCCCCTTAAAAGAATCTCACCCCGAGATTCCCAGATTTTACTTACTTAAAGAGTTGAGGGTAGGTTTTTCTTAGATCTTCCTCTCTTTCCCAAGTGGCCTCTTCTTCTGTATATCGATTCCACTGCACTTTGCACATCTTGATGACTTTACTCCTTGTAATCCTTTCCCCTGTCTCCAAAATCTTAACTGGGTATTCCTCATAGGTCAAATCTTCCTTAACTGTAAGTTCTTCCAATGGTAACTGTTCTTCGGGTACTCGCAAACACTTCTTGAGTTGAGATACGTGGAACACGTCGTGAACTCCTGACAAACTTTCTGGTAACTCTAACCGATAAGCAACTTCATCACGTCTCTCAAGAATCTTGAACGGACCAATATATCTGGGTGCTAACTTTCCTTTCATATTGAACCGTTTCACACTTCTCATAGGTGATACTTTTAGATACACGTAATCACCGATCTCAAAAGACAAATCTCTTCTTCGGTTATCAGCGTAACTCTTCTGTCGAGACTGTGCTATCTTCAGGTTATCTCTGATTACTCGAACTTGTTCTTCTGCATCTCTCAAAACATCTGGTCCAAACACTTGGGTTTCTCCCGTTTGATTCCAGAACAACGGAGTTCTACACTTCCGTCCATACAAAGCTTCAAACGGTGCCATTTTAAGACTTTCCTGATAACTGTTATTATACGAGAACTCAGCATAGGGCAAACTCTTGTCCCAACTGGTACCATACTGCAAAGCACAAGCTCTCAACATATCTTCTAGCACTTGATTTGTTCTTTCTGTCTGTCCATCTGTCTGAGGATGATAGGCTGAACTGAAATTCAACACCGTCCCAAGGGAATCATGCACTTTCCTCCAAAAATGCGAAGTGAACTGAGTTCCTCTATCTAACACGGTCTTCTTTGGAACTCCATGCTGGCATACTATTCTTTCCATATACAACTCTGCTAACTGTGCTCCCGTATAAGTGGTTCGAACTGGTAAGAAGTGAGCTACCTTAGTCAAGCGATCAACTATGACCCAGATTGAGTCATATCCTTTCTGAGTACGCGGTAACCCAACTATGAAATCCATACCAACTTCATCCCACTTCCATTCAGGTATCTTCATCGGCTGCAACAGTCCGGCAGGTCTCTGATGTTCTGCTTTAACCCTCTGACATGTATCACAAATTGTGACATACTCTGCCACATCACGTTTCAATCCAACCCACCAGTACTTCTCTTTAAGATCTAAGTACATCTTAGTGCTTCCAGGATGGATTGAATAGGTTGACTTATGAGCTTCTAGCAGAATCGTCTGTCGAATAGGCTGGATGTCGGGCACACAGATTCTCTTTCCATACCACAGTGTACCCTTATCATCTAACCGGAAACCTAGTGACTTTCCTTCCTTCAAGTTCTCACTTATTAAGTGCAGATTCTTATCCTGCAACTGACCTTCCCGAATCTCCTTTTCTAGTGTAGGCTCCACTATCATCTCCATAGCATTAGCAACAATGCTCAAGTTGAGATGCTCAAGTTCAGCACACAACTCTTCCGGCATAGGTATCGTCCGAATCTCATTAGCATAACTCTTCCTGCTAAGAGCATCGGCCACAACATTGGCTTTACCAGGATGATAGTGAACATCGAGATCATAATCCTTTATCAACTCCAACCAACGGCGTTGCCTCAAATTCAAATCTGATTGGGTAAAGATATACTTCAAGCTCTTATGGTCGGTGTAGATGTCACACTTATGACCAATAAGATAGTGTCTCCATATCTTCAATGCATGTACCACAGCTGCTAACTCCAAGTCATGAGTCGGATAATTTAACTCATGCTTCCTCAGTTGCCGCAAAGCATACGCAACAACTCTTCCTTCTTGCATAAGCACACAACCCAAACCAAGACGAGAGGCATCACAATAGATAGAGAACTTCTGACTCAAGTCTGGCAAGGTCAACACAGGAGTTGTAGTCAATCTCTTTTTCAATTCTTCAAAGTTAGCCTAACACTTCTCTAACCAAACAAACTTGGCATCCTTCTCAAGCAACGCGGTCATAGGCTTAGCTAGCTTAGAGAATCCTTCAATGAACCTTCTGTAGTATCCAGCTAAAGCAAGAAAGCTGCGAATATCACTGACATTGGTTGGGGGTTTCCAATTCAGTACATCTTCCACCTTACTAGGATCAACTGATATACCTCCATTGTACACAACATGGCCAAGAAAGGAAACTTCTTTCAACCAAAACTCACACTTAACTTTTAGCGTACAACTGGTGCTCTCTGAGCTTCTGCAATACCAATCTTAAGTGTTCAGCATGTTCATCATCGTTCTTGGAGTAGATCAGAATATCATCAATAAATACCACCACAAACTTATCCAGATATTCCATAAAGACCTTGTTCATCAAATACATGAAGTATGCAGATGCATTGGTAAGACCAAATGACATCACCGTATATTCATACAATCCATACCTCGTAGTGAATGGTGTCTTGGGAACATCTGAAGCACGGATCTTCAACTGATGATAACCAGACCGAAGATCAATCTTGGAGAACACACAAGCACCTTTCAACTGATCAAACAAATCATCGATTCTGGGCAAAGGATACTTGTTCTTGATGGTGACCTCATTGAGTGACCGATAATCAACACACATCCGCTGACTGCCATCTTTCTTGTCAATGAAGATAACTGGTGCACCCCAGGGTGAAGAACTAGGACGAAAAAAACCTTTATCCGACAACTCTTTAATTTGTTTCTTAAGTTCTTCTAATTCTTTTATTCCCATCCTATATGGTCTTTTAGCTATAGGTGCAGTTCCAGGTAATAACTCAATTATAAATTCAATGTCACTATCGGGAGGCATACCTGGCAAATCTTCCGAGAATACATCTGGAAATTCATCCACAACCCTATCTGCTGGGTTGTCATTCTCCTCAAGCTGATTGACGGCGGCTGTCGGTGGAGGTTGCATAACCACTTCAACACTGATCCAGTTTCCTGTAGGTGTAGACAGTTCAACTATCTTCTTATCACACTTGATCACTGCATCTTGCTTTCTCATCCAGTCCAAACCCAATATAACATCAATTCCAGCGGTTCTCAAAACTGTGAGCTGAGCTTTGAAGTCTACCCCCTTAGGGTAACAGTAACCAATGGACAGTAGCAATCGGTTCTCATAACCCCACCCGGTGAATTTACGATTATGGGGTTTGGCATTGCTACTAATGATGTTCCATGCATTCTAACAAAAGCTTGCGATATGAAAGAATGCAATGCTCCGGAATCAAAAAGAATAGTAGCAGGGATGGAGTTGACAAGGAACGTACCCATCATCACTTCTGGTGCTTCCTGAGCTGCTTCTGCGGAGACATGATTCACGCTCCTATTGTGCGGGGGTGGCTGGTACCTTCCTCTCTGGTTGTTGCTGTTCTGACTTGGAGGATTTGGCGTGTTTTGCTTCTTGGGGCAGTTATAGGAAAGATGTCCGGGTTCACCACAAGAAAAACACTTGGTGGGGGTGTTGGGAACATTTGTCTTCGCTGGGGTATTGCTGGATGAGCCTTGACGAGGTCCTGAGTAACCACCTTGTTGCTGGAAAGGCAGACGTTGCTGGTTTGGGTTACGGTTCCCAAAGTTGGAGGTACCTTGGTACCTCTGCTGGTAACCCTGCTGAGGATAGTTGGGACGCTGGCGAGTGTTGCTCCAGAAGCTTGTACCCTAAGCTTCCTCTTCTTGTCCATCTCCCTCCGTTCATTGTCCAGGACGATGGCACGGTTCACCAGGGATTGGAAATTTGGGTAGGTATTACCCTTTAGCTGCAACCGGAGTTCATAGTAGATTCCCTTCAAGAAGAGACGCTGCTTATCCGCATCATCCCTTACCTCATTGGGAGCATAGCGAGCTAGCTGCGAGAACTTGTCATGGTACTCGCTGACTGACATCTGTCCCAACCGAAGATTCCTGAATTCTTCTTGCTTCAGCTCTATGATTCCATCTGGAATGTGGCATGCCTTGAAATCTCGGGAAAACTCTTCCCAAGTGATAGCAGGGGCATTGCCTGGGCGAGCATCTTGATACGTATCCCACCAAGTCTGAGTTGCACCCTGAAGTTGACCAGAAGCATACAGAACCTTCTCCTGGTCATTGCACTATGCGATGTTGAGTTGCTTCTCCACCGCACGCAACCAATCATCCGCCTCTAACGGATCACTGACATGAGAGAAAACTGGAGGGTGCCCTTGCAGAAATTCCCTCCGCTTGTTGACAGGTGGAGCTCCGGCAGGTTGATGGGGTTGATTCTACATGAACTGCATCATGGCTTGCATTGTCTGCATCATCTGAGCTTGCATCTGTTCCGGGGTCATCGCAGGTGGTGGAGGTAGTGGGTGTTGGTTGTTGTTGTTGTCGTTGTTGTTGTCACTGGTGTTGGATCCAGAGTTAGTACTGGTGCGAGGCATCTGTCATATAGAACATAAGAACAATTTAAAACCTGACACGGGACGAGTCTGCAACTTTTCTGGATTTTCAGCACAATAGCAGTCTAGAAAAATAGTCATATCTGAAGTTCCCGAACTCAAACAGAGGCAAAGCTTACATGGTTGGAAAGATAAAGAAATTATCTACAACTTTTGTAATTCTGACTTTTTCTGATTCTGACCTTAACTTAGCCATAAACTGCAATTAAACAGATCTGTCCAGATTACCAAACTGCGCCGAAACATCAACTTGCAGGAATTGTTTCTCTTAACTCCGAACAGATATGAGGGTGCTTCTTGTGGCCACGGAAAGATAAGGAAGTCTACTATTTTAAGATAATTTTTGGTGATTTTAGGACGTTCAGATTTAAAAGAGCAAAATTAACAAGACAGAGAGGTCTGAAAAGACAGATTAAAAAAACTGCAACTTTATTTATTAAGATCTTTCAGATAACCCAAACTAAGCTATGAGTGCTGTGGACAAGCCCACAACCTCAACAATCATTACAAAGAACCAACTCACACATTAGCAAAAGCACAAACAACTAAACACTTAGAAGAACACTAGCACACACGACCCACGATCTAACGAATAACTATTAAGGGGATTCCTAGCCCTAACACTTCTTGATCTTCTTGAAGTTCGGAGGCAACCCAAACTCTTCATGGAGCTCATCTTGTTGTTGATAACTGCGCTTGAGCTCCTTGCGCAGCTTCATTGTTTCTACCAGGAGATGTCCATACATACTCATCATCTCTTGGACGAAGTCGACGAGCTCATTGAGAACGGGGCCACCTTCACCGTTAGGGTCGGCGGTGATCCAACCTTGCTCCGCATCGAAGCGAGGGATGAAGCGACGGCGGGTGTTGGCAACCCTTTCTCTGAACTTGTTGTGGATAGCCATGTATGCACAGAACGCGGCGTCCTTCATGCTTGCTTCGATGGTTGGACGTGCAACGCAGCTATGAAAAGTATAGTCCACTCGTTCCGCTACTTGCACACCAGCACTCCCACAGATGTAGATCTTCGCCTTCCAATAGGTGTTGGCGAGGGGGTGCTTGTATTCCTTGCAAGTGTACATTGTTGCAACTTCAGGTCCTGGGTGGCATTCTCCCACAAGATCCACCAGTTGGGAGTGAGCGTAACTGTTGTTCGCTCCTCCTCGGATATACTTAGTGCGAATCCACCCTGGCTCTTCTGGCAGGTCTTCAAAGGCAGCATCGGAAGTAGGGGAATCAACATCAGCACTTGGGGCATGGGGGCTTCCTTCCCCATGGTACTCTTCGCTACTAGAGATTTCTTGGACTTCCTCCTCTGATTCTTCCTGAGATTCCACCATTGTAGCTTGTGGTTCAGGAGGGCCAAACTGTTGCAGAGGAACACGTTCACTGGAACTGAGTCGAGCTGACCGGCGAAGGGTAGGCATCTTTAACCATGACAGAGATAGAGATAGATTAGAACAACATTTTCACAATAGAATAAGTCAAGTGTAGCATAAACAGTTTGAGCAAATATATATGCAAGGATGTATGCTTGAAAAGAGAAGGTAAGAAGACCATTCTAACTAGGCTTGTGTCCTACAGTCAACACTTGCTCTGATACCAATTTGTCACACCCAATTTTAAGGATCAAATTGAATATGAATAACTCATGTGTGCCCAGAGATCAATCACACACATAAGCCGACAAATCTTTAAATAGTACCATCACTGAGTGCTTATTACATAACGAATAATATTTATTAAACAAAATAGCGGAAAATAAAGATAACTCTCGCGACGAAGCTCCACTTCACAGGGAACGCCGACTGGTTGACCACTAGCCTAGTACTCCTCACGGTAGCCTTCATAGCCATCTGAAGGGGATGAGAAAGCAAGAGTGAGCACTTACGTACTCAGCAAGAGTAACATAGGGTTATGAAATCAAAAGGTTGACACTGTCTGTACTGCGGTTGCTTTTAACTTGGTCAAGTTTTACCAACACTTAGCTTTAATTATGCTTAACCCAATTGATAACCACATGATATAAGTATAATAAACCACCTTAACAGTTAAACAACATGATCATCTACACTGTGAGTTTTCCAGGCCGCTCGTAACCGTGAGCACGGCTATCATGATAGTTTTACACTCTGCAGAGGTTATACACTTTACCCACAAGCCATGTTACCCTGATGCCCGGGATAGCTAGTCCCATAACACTGCCGAGGTGAGCGGGCAGGGAACATTATGAAGTCTTTCAAAATCTCTTCCGAACATGTAGCGGACCCTACGGACCCAATGCAAAGGGGAATATGGGACACCCCGATGGTACCACCCGCAGCGGTCCCCACACAAGCTATACCCCATAACCAGCTCGGCAAAGGTGCCTTTCACGAACCACAAGCATGCTAGTCCAAACTTTATACTTAACTAAAGCCAGAGCCATATAGCACTCGTGGTTGTATTAGAAATCCCAGCTTTTGCCCTACAGTGGGGTCCTATTCCATGTTGCTATAAAAGCCACTTTTATCTCATTGTTGCATATATCATTAGTCAATATTCATCTCAAGATCCATTATTGTAAAGCATAGCAGAGCTACCCATATGCATATAACCCATGGTGACAAGGTGAAGGATAACAAAGCTATGGTATAGATCTAATAGGAATCAAATTAGACACATGCAATAATGACTAGATTGAATTATGGTGAATAGGTAACAAGGATGATCCCATGTTAAACTTGCCTTGATTACAAAGCTCCTGGTGGTCCTGATCTGCTGCAAAGAACTCTTGGTCAACGAATATCTCACCGGCTGTACTCGATCAACATCACCACGCAATCATCCGAACAATCATACACGAAGCAAACAAGATATGATCAGAACATTACACCATAAACAATAAAGAGACTTTGAAAAGGTTATAAAACAGATCTATACTTTACTACGATCACAAAGACACGAGAATCACACTAATCGGATCTAAAACGAAAATGTTATAGATTAAACGGGATTTTGAAAAGAGCAAGATTAGAGCATTAGCAAAGTAATTTTCCTTGATTTTCAAAAGTAATTAACATAGGTGAAACCTATACTACTGGATAGAGCATAAACTTACGGATCTAACGCAACTCGAACGGGTCGATTTGGATTTAAAACGAAGAAAATATAAGCATTTGAAGTTTAGAGGCAAAATAGGAAATTAGGGTTTTATTTTATTTTCGGATTAAACAGAATTAAGAAGGGAGTACGTTTTCCCGAGGGGAAAGCGCAAAGCCTGAGTCCGCTTTGGACTGCGGGTTGATAGACAGAAAAGAGCAGGGACTCTTTAGCAAGAATACCGCCCGAAGGGGTATCTTTGTTTCTGGGCCGTAGGATTAGAGCTGGATGGATCAGATTAGATCCAAAGGAAAGAGAGAGAGGGGGCAGGCGGCGCTGTGGCCGGGCTGGGCGGCGCACGGCGGCGGCCATTGCCGGCGGAGCCCGAAGCTCGTCGGCGTATGCCGTCTGGGCGATCTGGTGCACCAAATTCAGATCTGAGCACACTGGAAGAACAAGGAGACGACGGCGAACTCATCTAGGGCTATGGCGAGGCTCGTGGACGATCGGGAGACACCAACGACGTAGCACGGCAGCGGCGGATGGTCTGTGTGCGGCTGTTAGGGCTCGGATGCCCTAATTCGATAGGGAAACTGCTCGGGGAGCAAGAGGGGACCAAGGCGAAGCTATCTATGGCCTCTGCGGGGCTTGATTGGGACGGAGGAGGGCCATCGGTGGTACACCGCGGCGGCGGAAACTCGGTGCACGGCGGCGAGGTCGGACAGAGCGCAAGAGCGAGGGAGATGAGGGAGATGACGCGTTCGGCACTTACACGAAAGTGTTGCGGTGCTTGGCGAAGAGTATGGAGCAACCGGCGGCACGGAACGGCTTCGCGACGGCGGAACGCGGCGGCGATGGCGGCTCTACACTGCTGCGTTTGAGGGCGAACCGAGGCGGAGCGATGGAGGAACGGCGCAGGGGGGGGCTCGGCGCTATTTAAAGGAGGCCGTGGTAGAGTCCGCACCGGACCCGAGCGCGGGGATTCCGCGTCGGCGGTTCGCGGCGCGTCGCGGCGCGGCGAGGCGTATCCGCCTCGGACTCGAGCAGAGGAGGGAGAAGGAGGGACTGACCGGTGGGGACACCATGTCAGTGGGAGGAGAGGAAACTGACCGGCGGGTCCACGCGGTCAGAGAAAGAGAGAGGGAGGGCAGCGCGGTGCGACGCGGGCCGTCGGCCGAGCTGGGCCGCGCACGGGCGTTGGGCCGCAGGGAGGAAAGAGGGAAAGGGGAGGGAAACAGGCCGCGGGCTTCTCGGGCCAGAAAGGAGAGGAGGTGAGGTTTTCTTTTTTTTTCTTTTTGTTTTCTTTTTCAAATTTGATTTTCCCAAAAAGATTTTCAGAAATCCTTTTCAAGATTTTGCAAAGCCACACAACACAAGAAAAATGCAGGGGCATGAGATGCACAAACATGTGGAACCCTAACATGGGATTTAATTTTAGTTTTATATATTTAATTCTATGCTTCACAAAAATGATTTAAATTAAATCAAATTTAACTCAAATTCAAATCTATTTTCTAATTTCAGTTTTAGGGTGTTACAGACAGCCGCTCAATGAGGTCGGAGTACTGGTCGACACTCCGTCCGTGCGGAAATCCGGTGACTTTTCGCCATATCCATACCAGAATGAACCTCAGCCATGGCAAATGCAACTCCGGACCCACGGAAAATGGCACGCACTCGGCGAAGGTTTCGCATTGGCCGGCTGAGCAACTCCTCCAACAAGCTTCGGCCCCTGCGCGCAGAAGGGGCCGAAGCAGGCTCCGACGAGCCGGGGTCGTGACCAAGCGAGGAGAAGGATTTGGGCCCGCACGGGGCGGCAGATGAGTCGGCGCCAACACGTCGAACGGCGCCACCCATGCTTGGAAGCCGCGCGGAAGGGAGGCATCGTGGGCCAACGATGGCATCTTGATCAAAGGATGAATCTTAATAAGCGCGTAAGCGGAAAGAGGAAAGGAAAACTGAGGAAGAAGACGATGCAGAAACCATCCCGCCTCGATCATCCGGCGATGAAGATCCCTAGCGCTGGATGCGCCCTCCCCAACGGGATCGCCCTCCACGAGACACTTGCCGCGGACCATGGCTTGGTGAAAAGCAGCAAGAAGAGCTCGGGCAGAAAGAGAGAACGAAGGAATAAAGTAAAGAGCACGACGATTTGGCCATCACACTGCACCAAAATAGGTATGTAATAGGAGGGAAGGACGACGAGGATGGAGCCGCTTCATGCGCCACCGGGTCCCACCGTCATTATTTTTGACCCACGGGACGGTCAAAAGTGAGCAGTGTCATGTCCTGCCGCGGCGGAACGATCAAGGCACCGCATACAACGAAGGCGTACCGCATGCGACGCCGGCGGATGCCACGCGGCTAAGGAACAGCAGGAGTCGCCCTGACTCAGGGGGCAGACACGACTACACCCTAGCCACTGACAAGAGCGCTACTCCAACACCGGCTCTGATTCAAGCACAAAACTGATCCGTATGGTCCGACCGACGACATCAGCGCACGCCCGGGGGCTACCCGCCACAGGAAATCACCGTGCGCGGAAAGCCCATTAATGGATGCGTGGGAGGACATGACGACCACCCCGCTGCATCTAATCACGACGAGCGAGCGGGGTGTCGACGGCAGAAAAGTACGATACGTGGCAGCAAACAAGAGGCAGACAAGTTTCAAGGCGTGCGGCATTATGACTAAAGAGTGCCATCTGTGGCAGCAGCAGGTCGTCAGGACGAAAACATAAATCGATCCTACCCAGCTCGCATACGCACCCGCAGATTGCGTCGCGAAGTGATCAAAGCGTATCTATCACTTGCGATCAAAGCATCAGGACGAAGACAACGAATATAAGCCTGCGCAAGAGTCATACTCTCACCCAGGCTCGGGGGCTACACCCGGCAGGTGCGCTCGCGTGCACCCTCTCGGCGAAGGATAAAATAAACAACACAACTAAAAGCATACAAAAGCCTCAGCAAGGTAATCGAAAAACCCTTCCTAAGGCTCGGGGCTACTGTCGGATACCCAATTTAATGATCAATTTTCAAAAACAATCAACGACCATTAAGATAGGCCCATTAGGATTAGACCATCGGGGGCCCACAAGGGAAGAGGTGCGGGAGTCACGGCCCAGCCAGCCTAGGTAGGCCGACGTGCCCTTGGGCAGACGTAACTCCGCCTCGCCCGACGCTGAAAGAAGGGCAACCCTGCGAACTGTGGAAGACGTGACGAATGACCCATTTACCCTCGTCCCAAAGGAAGCAGTCGTTTGCCTTCAGTCGCTGACGGTGCGTCCTCCACAAGATAGGAACGAAGGTACCAAACCACGAGGGGTCGTACACCCCGCATAATCCGGGAACTAGGATAACGCCCTGGCCCCTGCCCGAACGGGGACGCGTCGAGTTCTCCAATCAGGGACGGGACGAAGCAGGTTTCATGCACGGGTGGAAATCATGCCTCTCGCGGGGCAGAGCCAGTCTCACACACATGCCCGGACCCTACAGGAATGCACCGAACGGGGGTACGACGGGTACAGTATGGCCCATGGGATAACGGAGACTATTGGCCAAGCGTGGAGGAATCTTTCGTATACTAAAAGAATTGGCCGAAGGTACAACGGTGTACCCGCCGACGGTACAGCAACGCCCATGACTCTATCCTACTATGGGCTCAACCAGCCCCCCCCCCCCGTATTCTCCGGCGGTGCGACGACGGGCCGACACGACACCCCTCCTACGACCAAGTACAAGGGCAATAGGAATATAGTATTACATGCACCCATTATCCTTCTGGAAGAAGGGAGGGACGAGGCACAGCTTCCCACATAGATACTCATCGACGCATGCTTGTAACCCCCCCCCCCCTGAGCTCCTTGCGACTATAAAAGGAGAGCAAGGGGGATGACATAGACATCCGAACAGAATCGAACAAGAAAGCAACACAGCTAGCAAATAGCACACTCATACAACGTAGTCTTCAGAGACCTGGGATTCACACTCCCTCTCTCGACCCAGCTTGTAAGCCCCCTTCAAGCAGAGATAAGGAATACGAGCAGCTCCACACTGGACGTAGGGATTTCTTGCCTGAACTAGTATAAACCTCTTGTCTCTTTGTCTCACCATTCGAAGCTCGACACGCGTACAAATTTACTCGTTGGTAGTTTCTAAACACCGACACCACCTATCCAAAACAAGGCTAACCTAATAATGATATAAGTCATACAAGGTATAGCACTACACAAGATATCTAGAGCAATGAAAGCTACACAAAGGAAATGCTTACTCTACTAGCAAGACTAAGAAAGGTAAAACTAGAGAGGAATTGAGAGAGTTATACCGATACGAAGTGAAGTGATCCAATAGAGATAATCTGATGAACAATCAATAGCAATCACAATCACAATAAGAATCCTCGGCAAAAGAGAGAGTTGACACACGATTTTTACCAAGGTTCACTTGCTTATCGGCAAGCTAATCCTCATTGTAGCGATGCACCACTTGGAGGTTCACACGCTAATAGGCATCACACGTCTAACCCACTTCCGGGTGCCGCAAAACCAACACAGGATTGGGGTCCACAAGCTACGAGCAATCTACTAGAGTAGCCTTTCGTGATCTCCCACGAGGTACGCTCAAAACCTCGCACAATCCAATCTGTGGCGGCAAAAAACAATCACCAATAATCACCGACGCACCTCCACTGCTCCAAACCATCTAGGTGACAACAATCACCAAGAGTAACAAGAAATCTATAGCGAAAAAAACGACTCCCAAGTGCCACTAGATGCAAACTCTTAAGAAAATGCACTTGGATCACTCAATCTCACTTTGATCTTCACTAATCAATCATGGAGATGAGTGAAGGGGGTGTGCTTAGCTCTAGAGGATGTAAAGTGTATGAAATGTGGAAGAGACACACCCCTAAGCCAGCAAGACATATATATAGCATCCTCTCAAACAATAGAGATGTTGCCCATTTATTGGGCTAAAATCGGGGGCACCAGACGCATCTGGTGCCAGCGTCAACAAGATGCCACGTGTACTGGTCATTTGAAACGGCTAGTTCCCATGCCACTGTTCATCGTACTCGCGTACTTCGCGTATGCATCGGACGCATCCGGTGCAAGCACCAGACTCGCTCAGCCTCAGCATCCGATGCAATTCTAGAAAGGTCCAGAGAGCATTTTCCACATCGGACACGTCCGGTGACCCTTCACCAGACTCTCTAAGCGTCTGGTGCACTATGACGTACACCTTTCTACTCACACACCTGACACACCAGCCGATCAAGCATTGTGTCCGGTGATGATCTAGTAAGGATCCAAAGAGCTCCTAGACACACCGGACGCGTTCGGTGACCTTTCACCGGACTCTCTTAGCGTCCGGTGCTCTTTCAGCACGCAGACTAAGTCTAGGGTTAGCCACCAGACACGTCCGGTGCCTCCGAAGACATCGTTCGATGCTCCTTTGAGAGTCATATCTCTTCTCTATATTCTCCACCCTTGCTCCAAGGTGCTAAACACTAAGTGTACTTCCTGAGTGCATGTGTTTAGCATATTTTTCAAAGAAATTTGCAAGGGTTAGCTCACTAGGTCCTAAATGCACATGCATGATCATCATCACCTAGTGGCACTTGACACTCGCAGTCACATAAGTTTTTTCTCCTCTTGGTTAGGCAAGTGAGACCTGTAAAAATTCATAAACCTCCAAGTGAGCCGACACAACGGGGACAAGCTTGGTGGCGACCAAGTGAACCTCGGGAGAAAAAACACCGTGTCAACTTGTCTCTATCTTCTTGGTGGTTTGCATTCTCCAGTCACTAGCTTGTATTTACTTATTCATACGCACAATAGTCATTAGTTGTTGCTATTGTAATTTGTAACTAGTTTAGCCTGTGTAGCTTGCTTGTTAACGTCTAACTTGTATAGCATAGAAGTAGCTCTTGCATGACTAATTGACTTGTGTAGCATTCTTAGTCACTTTTCTTAATTTGTGTAACTAAGTAATTTGAGCTCTCTAATTTGGCTTGTGTAGCCTTACTATTGAGCATTGCTAGTGAGCTTAGGCTTGGTGGGTTTTGCATTCACTAGCTTGTGTAGGAGCTCCCTGGTTTGATAGAGTACTAGTTGCTTAGGTTTGTTCCTTGCAACCTAGACTTGTTTAGGTGAGCTTCCTACCTTGGCACCTTAGTGAGCATAATTAGTATAATTTGTTAGGTGCGAGAGTTATAGATAGATGGTGTAGTCTTGGCTAGACCGTCAGTTTTAATTCCGCATTTGTTTCGGATAGCCAATGCAATTAAGTTTTGGAAATGACTATTCACCTCCTCTATTCCGCCATATCAACCCTACAAGTGGTACCATAGCCGAAGTCTCTCATTTGTGATCTTCACCGACCTGAGAGGATGGAGATTAGTGGGATAGATGATGTGTGTGATACACATATTTTTTATGGCACTCACTTTGCACGGTGGAAAAGTTGTATACTTGATCACTTTCATGAAAAGGGGCCATAGTTTTGGTGGATTGTTACTAGTGGTCTATCTCATGTGTTGGGCCATAGAAATCTCACCAAAGCTTAAAAGGTTCTCTTTGAACTTGATACAAATGCTTATTGTTATCTAATGGATGCATTGAGTTTTGAGATGTTTTATAAGATAAATTCCAAGGGAACCCCTCATGAGATGTGAGAGTCCATCAAGCGCAACTTTGTTGATTCCTCTACATGGGATGATGGCAAGTTCAAGGATGAGCCCAAAGTGATGGCGCGTGAGAGTGTTGATCATGACCGCAACTTGATGATTGTGGAAGATTGCTTCACCTCATGGTCAAATGATGGTGACGATCGATCTACCACAAGCCCACTTGACAAGATGGATGATGATGATGTCACAAGTGTTGCAAGTGATGTTGCTACCTCATGCACACTTGATGGTGACAAGGATGGATCATGCTCGGTGATTGTGATGCTACCGCAAGCCCATCTACTACACCACATTGCTTTATGTCACAAGGTGACACAAAGGTATCAAATATCAATGTTGTTGATCATGTTGATCCATATGATGAGCTTGTTAGTAGACTTGTTAGAAAATAAGCTAAAGCATGTCTTTAGAAATTGATCATGTTAATCAAATAACAATGCCAGATTTGAATAAGTTGACATATTGTACTTGTTTACAATGTTAATTCCAAGAAAACCTCTTTACAATGTACATTCTTCTCCTATTTGAATAAGTTGGCATATGGTAGATATTCACCTATTTTACCTTGGTCCTTATGGGACTTATGGCTCTTCCCTAGACGATTTAGAGATAGAAGGGTCAGACAGAGAATAATTTCTCCCATTCTTTGTTCAACCATATTCCGAAAGTTTTGTAAACCTTTTCAAATAAATCTTGAGTTTATCAAATCATACTCTTAAACTACTCATTTTGTGGTGTATAATTATTTACCAAGGCAAAGTTAAGAATGCCTCTTATCCTACTTCCAATGCTTATATGGAGTTTTAGTTAGCACATTGCATATGTTGCTAAATCAAATCTCAGATCCAACAAGAAAGGTGTCATACGCTCAAATGGATGAATAGAAGTTATAAATCATGTTTCCTCTCTTAGGGCAGTCCCAATGATATATTATGATAGTTTCTATCTCTATTAATTACCCTATTAACTATGTAAATTGTTGATGTAACAGTCAATTTATTGAAGAGAGAGAAGAGAAAACAAAGAAACCGTTTCCTATTCAGGAAACGAAGTCTTGGCATGTACCGATGGGTTAGGAAACGACCAAAACCGCATTGGGGAGAAACCAGCCGTTTCCTTGCTCCTCCGCTCAGATCCCGTGCTCCAGCTGCGGTCAGTTCAGTGCGGCGTGAGTTCAGCTGCGTCGTGTTGCGTGATATCACTAGAACCCTCTGTACCGTTCCTGTTTTTTTTATTTTTGTGTTGTTCTTCATTGCCTTTCACCGCTGTCAACAGTTTGTGTAGTCCCATCTATCTTTTCAGTTTAATGTTTTCTAATTGCTTGATCTTGCATAACAAGGACGAAAGAGATGCGAAAGGAAAGACATGCGCAGACGATCCAGTGATAGTAGAGAGGAAAAACGCAAAATGATTTGATAAATTTTAATCTAGACTTTTTAAAAAAGTTTAGCAATGGGGAAGGTAGTTTAGTTTCTTGGTACAGTATCCTATGCTATAGAAACTGCTATGATTTTTTTCATTGGGACTATTCCAGCTCCTTTAAAGCTTCGTTGCTGTCTTGCTGAAACCGTTCCCTACCCTACCATTTGGTACGTCTGTTTCGTACAGCCGTTTCAAGAGCCCATAATAGGCACATCTGATTCACGCTTGTCTCAGAGAGCAAAGGCACCATCCAATGCAAAAGCGAACGATGGACAACACATCTTACCTCACACTGCCAATCGATCCATTTTTTTAAGAGAAGGGAATATTAACACGGCTGCTATTTTTACACATTATACAGACAACAAACGCCAAAAGTACATTCCAGTTTCACATCCGTGCAACACCTATGTCGCTATCAGAGATTCAGAGAGAAAAAAGAAGGAATGAACAAACTTATTGAAGAGCCCTCTGATGCTATCGATCCCACATACACATCCTTATTTATTCCTTGGCATAACATCTCCAAAAGCACCATGTCGCTGTGTGCGATAGTTTGTGTTTTGATGCTAACATATTTATACAGTTACATTCTTGATCCTCTTCTGAGAAACGAAAAGATATCGCCGCAGGGCAAGCAGTGAGACCCAAGTGAACTTTGAGATCTTCTCCTTTATCATCAGCAGCAAGGCGGAGCTCAAAACTGTTTTAAGGATCTGAGCATTCAGGCCTTTGAAGAAGCCTGGAATGCCTTCCTTGCTCCAGATAGCATCCAAGGCACCTAGCATTGTTTTTGGTGCCCTTGATTTGCTTGGCCTTTCAGATTCATCGTCATCATCTTCATTTGGGTCTGCAGCCTGAATCATTACCTTACACCTGTTTGACAATTATTCGTAGCAAGAGACATATCATTAGATAGCATTATTAACAAGCAAAAGCAGGTGATGAGGCCCAGATGCACTTATGTTGTCAAGTAAAAGTTTGCAAACCTGATTAATGGATAAGTCAATACTGTAGCAATACTTTTGGAAACAGCACCAAGCAGAAAAGCTGAGAAAGCAGAAAGAGCAACTCGGGAATTATCCTCTCCTGATCCTGCATTTTTGCGTCGCTGCCTCTGAATTATCCTTTGCTTAAGCTGATCAAATGCGGTGTACTGCAGAAGACAGATACCGACAATCATGAAACAATGACTTCATCCGTTCTCCTTTTCTTCAGTTCATTGGCCATCATTACAATCTAATCTGACTGTTACTCCTACAAATATGTCAGTAAAATACACTAATCTAAATGTCTGAAAATACTTTTCGTATTAATTCTACTAGTATTGTTTACTGAAATGACATGCAGCTCTCCTGGCCATTCCAGCAAAGAAAATAATGGTGTTGTAATCATCTAGTTATCTTCTTTAATCAAATGGCACACCTTTCTTGTGCGTTTGGAAAAATATATACTACCATTGTTTTCACATGACAAATCTCAAAACTTTTTAATGGTTGTCAGCATGCATTATTGAACCACATAACTAACATCTACAATACCAAATAAATGCACTATCAAGACATATTTCATGGTGAATTTAATAAAACTAATTTGAGGTTATAGATATTGGCATATTTTTCTATAATCTTGGGTGAAAATTAGGAAACCTTGACCTTCGTACAGAACAAAAACAGCCTACACTTGTCTCCTTGTATAAGTTACAAAATATAGTTTAGAACAGACAGTTATGCTGTAAAGGTGATCTTTGATTAGACATGCACTTGTTTTTACTTCTGGCTTCAAATAAGTAAGGGCAAACACATACAAAGTTGATGATACTGGAAAACGGTTTGAAGGCAGCACTGTTATAGAAGTAGAACATTTATGCACAGTTGTTTTGTTGACTGAAAGGGAAGGCAACAAAAAATGCAACAATTTTGCACAACATTTTCCAGAACCAAGATCTTGGTGTACATATTTTTATTAGTGAAAAATCTTGACAGTAGCAGATGTCTAAATGCTCCTGTTACTGCTTCCTTAGCAAAGTAAGTTCTGAGTTTTCCCTCTTGTAGTGGAAGAGGTTCTCCTGTTTTTCTTTATGGAAATCAGGATAGCCATATTCATATCATCACATTTGATAATTTATGATAAAATTACAGAAGCAGAGTATATAAGTGCCCGAATCAATAGTCCCAAGATTTTTTCCCTTGCCTGTGTTTGTTTGTGATGCAAAAAAAGTCTGGATTCAGACAATAAACTGAGCACCTTCAGAGTCTGTTCGGAGTATAATATCCCTTCAACACAATCTTCAGTATCTATGTTTAATTGTTTAAAAACAAAAGGTTGACACAATTGGACACCATAGCTCATATTATCAATCTGAAGCCCTATACAACATTCATTGTACAAGAACCTTGCCAAATTTAATACCTGAATAGAAGGATTGCAAGTCAATATAATGGAAATGCCCAAGCCATCAAATGCTTCCATCCAAGTACCTTCTGAAAGAGTTTCCCTCAGCCCTTTAGACTTTCCAAAGGCACTTGTCTGCATCCTAGAAGCTGCTGTATCTAATGGCTGGTAGGAAAGAAGCACAAATAAGGTCAGGGAGCCAAGATTAATTTTCTGCAAACCTATAGCATTACTTACCTGTGTCACGATAACAGTGCAAGCACCAGCAGCAGCTGCAACTAACAAGTTGGCTGTTGTTCCAATAGACTTTGCTCCACTCTTCTCCAAGTAGAGTCTTTTAAAATAGCTATACCCATAAAAATAAAAAAACGAGGAAACAAAAGACTGAATGTTCTTCGTGTTAAGGCCCTGATATAGGGACAAAAACTGCCTTTTACGAATCGCTTCCCAAAAGACATCTGAAAGGTTCCTGAAAAAACATTTGAAGCTACTTAGTTTATGTGCAGAGTAACTAGACACGCACAAGATAGATGCTGCAGATGTAACAACATACAGGAACAGCATGACCAATAAAAACTCAGACGGAGGGGAAACACCACCCTAGAGTATTGTTCGGAAGAAGAAATCTCACCCTTCAACCAACCAAGAACCCCCCCCCCCTCCCCCCCCACCCACCCCTGAATGCTGACAGTGCAAACCCTATAGGACCGCACGATAACCTAGGCCAGCAGCCACAGCCACAGCCACCTGGTTAAGCGCCTACCTAACCAGGTAGGACCACACTGCTCATACCGGCGGACTGCCACCGTTATATAGACCAGCGCCCTGCCTCAATGCCACTATTTATGGGTTGTCAACAAGGGAGGTTGTTATCCATCCCTGACATTCACTCCAAGGGAGAGTCGAACCCAGGCATCACCAGTGAATTCAAAACCGTTCGGTTACCACGGTAACCGCTCGGTAACCGGGACCGGTTCGGTTTCGGTACCGGTTTGAATTCAAATTTCAAATTTGAATTTTTTAAAAAAAAAATTATGAAAAAATTCCTAAAAATAGTTCACGATTTATAGAGTCCAATGGTGTAAAAATTATTCAAATTGGAGTTCGTTTGCTATTTTTTTGGACGTGTTTAAGTTTGAAAAAAAAGAAAAAAGAAAAAAACCGTGAGGCCCGTTAAGGGCCCATGCGGCCCATTGTCTCCTGTCGCCTCCTATTTAAGCCACTGTCGGCCGGGGGGGGGGGCTGTCTCCGCGCCCCGAACCCTATCAGCGCCCGCCCCCTCCTCTTCCGCCCCCGCGCCGCCCGCAACCGACCGCGCCCCTCGGTAACCGACTGGACGGCGGCGGTTACCGAGAGATTTGGTCGGTAACCGACCAGCCCGCCACGCGCCCTCCCCCCGGCGGTTACCGACCGGACGCGGCGGTTACCGACCCCCGGAGCGGTTACCGAGCGGGTCGTTCGATAAGTCCTTTTTTTTTGTTTTTTTCATTTCTTTGCATTTGTAGTTGCTTTAGTTGTAGGATTTAGTTCTAATATGTAGTATTGATGGAGTATATGATGTAAAAAATATTTATTGTAAGATTTAGGTAGGATTTGACTTAGGGTTTAGGTAGGAGTTAGGTTTATTTGGTTTAGGATTTAGGATTTGCGGTAGGATTTGCTTTAGGATGTATGTAGGATTTAGGATTTAGAATTTAGAATTTTATTGATATAGGATTTAGGATTTAGTACGGGTCCATATTGACACATGATGTAATTCCCATGAAATATGTTAAGGTAAACAAAAGGTGCATCCTTGGAAACTATTTTTTATAATAAATATAGTACTCGCTCCGTCCTAAAGATGATATTATTCTTAAATAGTGCTGAATCAAATAGTCTTAAATTTAGCTGAGTTTATATACTAAGATTTTAGTATTTAGTATAGTAAATAAGTAACATTAGATTCTTTATAAAATATATTTGTTGTATTGCTATATATTTGCGGTATGATTTGATGCATGTGTTGGATTTTTTTGTGTTGTCCATTTGTGCAGGAAGATGCCGAGAGACCGCAGAGACGTGGTATGGGAGCATGGTGAGAATCTTGCTCCCGGTTGGAAATGCAACTACTGTCTTAAACAAAAAGCCGGGGTGGAGCTTCCCGGTTGAAGCAGCATTTGGCTGCGCGCGGGACGGAGGTGATCCACTGCACCAAGGTGCCCAGAGACGTCCGGGAGTACTTTCAGCAGGAGATCGACAGAACTAGGCAGGCAGCTAGTGACCGCACTCGTCAGAGGGTTGCACGAGAGGCTGCTGCAACGGAGGGCAACCACCCCCTTGGCGATGACGAGTACGAGGCTCAGTTGCGGGAAGCCCTGAATCAGTCCAGAGCAGAATATGAGTACCAGGAGGGGGTGCAGCGGAGAGGAGGCGCTTACGAGCGTGGAGGTGGCAGTGGTAGTGGTACTGCTTCGCAGGGGGGCAATCCTTTGCAGAGGATGTTTCGGAGGTCTAGTTCACAGAGGCAGACCCCTGCGGTGGTGGAGGACTACAACTTGGCAGCGGGTACGAGGGGTGGACTCCAGCAGACCCGGATTGATACAGGGGCATGGACGCAGAGGGGAAGGAACGCGAAGGACGCAATTGGGAAAGCTTGGGGAAAGTTTTTCCATACTGCAGGAATCCCCGAGAAACAGGCGGACAATCCGTACTTTGTTAGTGCGGTCAGGGAGACGCAGAAGTGGGGTAAGTACATATACTTGGAGACTTCAATTCATTACGTATATTTCTCTATTCTCATGATTCGCTTACGATTGCAGGTGAAGGGATTGCGTCGCCCAGTGGAAAGGATATAGACGGGAAGTACCTCGATCATAACGAGAAGGACCTGCAGGTGCGGTACGCAAAGTTTCAGGAGGAGTGGCCCGTGTTTGGGGTCACGTTGATGTGTGATTCGTGGACGGACCCGACAAGAATGAACGTCATCAATTTTTTGATATATTGCAATGGCGTCATGTGGTTCCACAAGTCAGTTGATGCGACGGGCAGGAGCCAAGATTCGTCTTATTTGCTGGGGGTACGTCCAAAATATTATGCCAGTTCACATGCACTATGTTTTCTCGGGTCCACTAAATGTTGTGCCTACTTGTGCAGCTGATTCGCAAGGTGGTTGAGGAGATAGGTGCTGAGCATGTCGTGCATATCGTCACGGACAACGGCGCCAACTTCAAGAGAGCATGCCAGAGATTGAACGATGAGTACAAGCATATTGTTTGGACACCTTACCTTGCACACACCATCAACCTGATGTTGAAGGACATTGGT
This sequence comes from Microstegium vimineum, assembly GCA_022036555.1. NCBI lineage: Eukaryota > Viridiplantae > Streptophyta > Magnoliopsida > Poales > Poaceae > Microstegium > Microstegium vimineum. Next base: position 22,998,780 of record CM039127.1, on the reverse strand, counting down.
AAAAGGTCGGAGCATGCAGTTATGATCTCAACATGCAAGCGAATTTCAGCTCGGCTGCACAACCATGGCCAGTTGAATGTAATGATGAGGGCAGCCATTGGTGGTGAGTTGGTCAAATGGAATGCCACTAGGTTTGGGACCAACTACATGTTCATGGAGAGCTTCCATCGGAAGCGTGATCGTTTTATGCAGTGGATGGGATCTTCCGAGTTCTTGCATAGCAGGTGGGAAAAATCCGAGGAAGGTCACTATGCTCACGCAAGGCTGTCTAGCATACAGTGGTGGGACACACTCAAATACATCATCGATTCAGTGGCACCAATTTACAGGTTCCTTCGGTTCGCTGATCAGGATAGGCGACCTAACCTGTGTGAGGTTGTCTACAACTTTCAAGAGTGCAAAACCGAGATGGAGAAGTTCTTTGGAACAAATGTGTCAACATGGCATGAGTACAAAGCTATCATGGAAGCCAGGATTACGGACGTGTACCAAGGCACGCATGTGGGCCCAGGTGCGATCACAACCATTGTTAAAATAGTCGTCTCTACATATTGAGTATTTACCATTTGCTAATTTATCGTGCATCGTATGTTGCAGATGCTGTCCTCAACCCAAGGCTTGTATACCGTTTCAATCCAACCCCGCAAATGTTTGCTGGCCTCAAGGAAGCATTTGGGAAAATGACGGATGTGCACTCCGCTATCTTGGCATTACAGGAGGCAGAATCATTCTGCAGACAACTTGGGGAGTTTGGCAGCGAGCTGGCCATTAAAATGGCCTCGGACCCCCAGACAACCCCATGTAAGAGTACTTTTGAACTCATTTTTTTTGTCTTTTTCAGCGCGTACCTAACATAATGGGTTCCACTTGCAGCTCAATGGTGGATGCTGTTCGGCAGGAGCACTCCAAATCTGCAAAAACTTGCGCTGAGGCTTGTTGCACAGTGTGTATCCTCCAGTGGATGCGAGCGCAACTGGAGTACATTTGCTTTGCTGCACACGAAGGTTCGGAATCGCTTGTCCCACAAAAAACTGAACAAGCTAGTGTATGTGAACTACAACCTTCGGTTGCGACTCGCGGATGCATCCGGACCACCTAGGCGTGTGGAAGAAGACTTCATTGACCAGTTCACGCAGATGTCCTTTTACGAATGGGATAATCCGGTTCGAGACTGGATGGAGTATGGCAGATCCAACCAGGCTCCAGTACTCGACGAAGAGGATAAAGAAACGGACATCCCTCTTCCGTCCCATATCGTGAGGTACGTTCATGTACTTTGTTAGCCACTGACGAACCATACTTTTAATAATATGATTCATTCTTTGTGATGACAGCGACCAAGTGGACCCCGACGATCTTGGGCCCATCAGTGATTGGGCCCGTAGACATGTGGGTGACACGCATCTTGGGAAAAGAAAATACCAGACGGGACCTAGCCAGAAAAAAAGGGGAAGCGAGTGCAACAACCTGTCGCCAGCGATGATTCGACAGATGATGGCGAGGAGGGTGAGCAAAGTCCACGGTACCAGGAGTCCGATCACAACAGCTCAGCAACTGACAGTGGAGACGGTCATAGTGGTGACGATGACCCTGGAGCTGCTGTTGTTGGTGGTGGTGGGGCTGGGGGTTCTGCAGATGGTGCTGGTGGTAGTGGTGCTGGTGATGCTGGTGGACTTCGTTTCACAGGTATGGATTGTTACAGACATTTTTTAACGTCTATGCCTATTCACTAGTACTAATTATGGTCGGCTGCAGGCGAGACGGACTTCACACATGCTACTCAGGACCGCGACCATGGCCAGCCGGAATCGCAGAGGAGAGCGTACGACCCGACGGACTGCTACGACACGCCACAATACTCCTCTTCCTCGTACAGTGATACATCGTACGGTGGTGGTTATACCTACCCCGTTCCTGACATCAGCACGCAGCCGGCCACTAGATGGGTCTACGAATGGCAAGACCTGAATTTCTATAACATGTTAGTGCAGGAATGGGAGACCACAGCTCATTGGACGGGCCAATCATGGATAGAGTACAAGGCCGGGCTACAGTCGCGCGGTATCGCTCTAATGTCCACCGCGGAGTATGAGGAGGGGTGCCGAAACGGGATCTTCCCTTAGATGCGACGCCAGTGAGTAGTGACCATGATGTTCGCATGTCTACGGCACAAGGTATTTCCATGGACGATTTGTTCTTGTTGCAACGGTGAACTACGTTATTTCCGTCGTGAATTTGTGGCTAGTGCATCACTATGATATTATTGTGGGGTTGGCCATTTGTATCACACTATTTTACATGAATTGTGTGTTCTATTTACATCATTATGCACAAAGGTCATGCAAAAAAAATTGTTTTTTTCAAGAAAAAAAAAATAAAAAAGACACCCGGCGGTTTGGACCGGTTACCGTTCAAACCGGTCGATAACCGGCCCTAACCGACCGGTTACCGGTCCAAAACCGATTGCACTGCGGGGTTTGAATTCAAAATTCAAACCTTTCGGTTTGGACCGGTAACCGGTCAAACCGACCGGTAACCGCCCGACCGGCCCCCGGCGGTTACCGGATCCGGTTCGGTTTTGAAAACCCTGGGCATCACAACCTGCTATGAACCCTTTCGCCCGCATCAACGACAAAAGGCCAAGTAAGAAATACATGAACCACAAGAGAATAAAAAATGCTTCGTCATAAACTCCAAAAAAATGTTCTTAAAATTGCAGTCAATTAATCTCAACATATCAAAATGTTAAAATGCTCTTAAAATTGCAGTCAATTAATCTCAACATATCAAAATGTTATGGTCAAAGGATGACCGTTCTAAGACAATGTACTGTTTCAGCTTAGCTTTTCACACATAGTTGTCTAGGTGATTGGCCATAGAAACAAGCTACACACAAAATTCTTTCCCAGCTAGCTTGGTTATCATAATTGCTGATCATATTTAGCTTTTCCCAACAAAACTGATTGATTAGGCGTTAAACGCAAAATTCTATCCCTGCTAGCCTGGTTATGATAACTGTTAACCATATCGTCAATCCCTGGATCAAAGGAGAAACGACTTGACACAGGAAGGCTGGATAAGCACGCATGAAAATTGTGACCCCATGGGCAGACGGTTCGACTCAATCGCAATCGCAGATGTCAAAAAGGAAGGCATGATCGTCCTGACTGACTAAAGCAGGACTCCTCAAGCCAGTCCCAATCACTCACGTCATCCACTGCACAGTTCAAATAATCTCTCTCCTTAATGCAAAAGGCCAAATTGCAAAGCACGATCGTGAGAGAGAGAAAAAAAAAATCAGGAAACCTCTATCATCCTCTGCAGAGTCAGATCTCCGAATCCGAGACAGAGGGGGGCAGGCACCAGGTTCCGACGAGCCAGCCACACGAGCCCCGTCGTACGGATCAGGCGGCCAGAGAAGAGCGACAAGGAAGGGATGAATCGATTCAGCAGTACCTATACTTCTGCGCGCCCTGCTGCGTCTGGAGCTCGGCCTGGAACTTGGTCTTGCAGGTGTCGAGCGGGTAGAGCACGGTGGTGCTGACGAGCGAGCCGATTGCCCCGGAGGTGGCCTCCGCCAGGCTCTCCCAGTCCACCCCGCCGCCGCCGTCCCCCGCCATCGCCCGTCCCTTCCTCTACCGGCGGACGAGATCCTTGGGAATCTCACCTCGCTCGGTTCTGTGCCCCGGCTGCAAATCGCCCGCCCCCTTTGAGTCCAACAATTCAACAAACAAGTTGCGCGGGGACGAGGTGCGACTGCGACTCTGCGTGTCCTACCCGCGAAGCGAGGGGAAGGTATTGGGGGCCCTGCGGCGGCCTGCGAGTAAATAGAAGAAAGGGAACCAGCGATGGAGAAGGGGGAGACGGCACGGAAGATGGGCGACGAGTGGGACGGGGACGCCAGCCGCCAACGCCGGGCGGGCGGACGGGCGCGTGGGGGGTGGGGTTTGCGGACCGATGACTGCTGGTACACCGCGCGGCGCGATGGGTTTCGAGATGCGGGTGTTTGGTGCCGCTGCCGTCGTGCGCCGTTGCAAATTTGCCATTTGCCCAGTTGCATGTACAGACGCGCTGAGCTGTTTCTGTTTGGTTGGTACGGTGTGTGGACTCGGTGGCAAATGCCGCTGGGCACATCCGGAGTACTACCGCGCTGTCGCCGGCTCCACGCCCACGCACGATGGTCCATGGGACAGCGCGCGGATGCAGGTGCAGGTGCAGGTGCTGGATCGACAACAACAGGCTGGGCAGCGGGGCCGGCGTTTGATGGGTGGAGAGTGGAGACGGCGAGGACGGACTGGCGCGCGCGGCAGGTCCAGTTCAGGTCCGTCTTGTCCGACGTCGGTCGCCTCCGTGGTCAGTTGTCTGCAGGTTTTCCACGCGGTGAGGCCAGGAGCGCCCGGACCGAAATGGGGCGCCAACAACGTGAACCTCGTGCCATGTGTCGTCGCAACTTGGCGCTCGTGGCCGTCGAATAATATCGGTTTCATTGCCGTCGCGTCTCAACTCTGCAGCGTCTGTCTTTGCCACAGGAAAAAGAACCAGTAGTGACTGTCCATGAAGCATAAAAGAATCAGTAGTGACTGTGTATTGGTCTACTGCACATAGACACGTCGTATTGCAGGTATTCACGGCACGGCGGCCCCGCCAGAATGGATTTTTTTCCCCATTGCCACGAGACGGTTGCGACTCTGATGTGATGGCTTTTGGAAAAAACATTTTCGCCAGTGCTCGAGGCAACAAAACTAACAGGTGGGTTAGGGTAATACACACAGCAGGTGCTTCCTTCTACGAGTATCTCTCATCGTGTCCTTTTCTTTGCTTCTGCACCTAGACTTAAAAATTCTAACTCTTTGTGTTGTAACCTTACTTTGCAATGTCTACATATGTCATTGATTGACTTGAAATTTACAGCTAATAACTCTATCTATTATCTACTCCCTCCGTCCACGAAAGAATCAATTCCTAAAATCCGTGTCAGTCAAACTTTTTTAACTTTGACTAACTTTATAGAAAAGTGCAACAACATTTATGACTTAAAATAAGCACCATGTTAAAATATTTTCTTAGCTAAATCTAATGATACTAGTTTGATATCATACTTTTTAATATTTTATTTTAAAATTTTGGTCAAAGTTAAAAAAGTTTGACTTAGGACAAACCCAGAAATCCATTCTTTCGTAGACGGAGGGAGTAATCCAACCCCTCTTGAATTTGCTACTAAGTTTTGTCATTACAACTTGCCGCCATCAGATTAGGGCTTGGTTGGTCTCTATATTTTGATGTTATGGAAAAGAGCCGTGCTGGTGATAGCATAGAGAACCTATTTTCTTCTTTTTTATATAACTTGGGTGATGATAAGCTTAATCGACCATGAAGTTCCCATCAAGGGTGCCCGGCTTCAGCTTCCTTTATGTTCATAATTTTCTCTCTCAATTCCATGCCTTGAACTCCTTAACGACAGTCCTTAGGAAAATAAAATTCATTTGTGGCAGAGTGGTTGAAGGACACTTAATCGGAAGTTACTGCCAAAATGAGTACCGTGACACAAAAAAAAAACTAACCCAAGTTCATATGAATTAATAAAGTAAGTACTAGATAATTTCCTATAATACTTATTGGTTCAATACATATTTGATCCAATCTATGAAACTTCTTTTGTCGACCAAATCCAAGTCTATAAGTACTTATGATGCCATAATGACACATATATATAGAATAAATTGCAAATTGATCCAACAACTTGTAAATTGCTCAAATAAGTACAATAACTTAGCAAATCGATGCATATAAGTCCAAACCTTGATAATATAGCAAATTAATTATTTATTACCCGTTAGGCACTAGAATTAATGGATAGTCTAACTAGTATGAACATCCCAAATCAAACTTGAAACACTACTAGATTGGTTGCAATTACAAAAGATAATCACATTTGCAATGGGAAAAAAAATCAACCTTCTACTTTGGACAAAAAAAAGATATAATGTTGCTATCTAACCTACTTTAACATCTGGTTGCAAGATCGATCACATGTCACCTAAGTAAATGTGCTACAAGAGCACTAGGTTCGATCGCAAAACATGTGAATCAAAAAAATAGTGGAGTTCACAGGGCAGCCACTGAGACATGGGGCGGTTTTAAGGTTAAATGCTCCTTCCATCAATGAAAAAATTAATTCCTAAAGTTATCTTGGTCAAAATGAATTGTAGCAAGTCCAACCCCAAGCTAACACAGTTGTTCAACAGGTTCTTATGCAGTATCCGAAGTCTCTCAGTCTTCAAAGACTGTCAATACTAAAGTACTTGGTTTTTTCACAGAAAGGGTCACCAATCAAGTTTAGAACTGCCTTTTTGGAAAATCATTATCCCATTCATCAGCTGGCAAGAGAAATCTTGGGCTGCATGAGGTGTTTGGCCCAATGCCTTTAGCCCAAAAATGCTTTGCAAGACATATGGCCCAATGCCTTTAGCCCATAAATGCTTTTGCAAGACATATTACACGAAGCCTCTCTAGACCATCATGACACATATAGATGTCCCTCAACCTTGGTCTCCCTCAGTTTGCCTTTCTCAATGTACACCAGCTGCAAACACATTTTGAACAGCTTTTATTCCTAGAACTTTTAGTTAATTGGCATGCTAGTCAATAGATTTTAGTGGACTCCTTCTCGGGTAACAATTGGGATGCCTCTTCTTTTGCTTCCCCTTTTCTACCTTCCTAGGAGAACAGTCCCCAATTAGTCCTTTATGATCCAAGCCAACCACAACTTCAAAATGTCAAGAGCGCAGATTCACTGGCTCCTCATGGTGGGATCTCCAGCACCCAGTATCCCTCCCCTCACTCACCAGAATGCTATACTCCATCTGTCCTAGATTGAAAGATGCCCTCAAAACTGTCTGCAATGCAGCATGTGACCAGCGCTCCGGCTGGGAATCTCCTCCCACACTGTCTATTTGTTTTTCATTTTATATTCATAGTGGACTACAAAGGTGACGGGTGAGGTGTTGGATGGGTAACCACTCTGTTGTAGAAGCTGCAAAAGCTAAAGCGTCTTTTTTTGTGATACTTTTTCAAATGCTAGAGCGACCTTTATTACGGGGCGGAGGGAGTATGTCCTAGGCGCAAGAGGCGCAACAGAAAGCTCCCCACTCTTGTTGTGGATGATATGGAACGAAGGAGTACTAGAAGGCATAAGCCCGAGGGATTTTTAATCATGAGATGTTGGAGTTCAAGAAGAAGTCAAGGAAAAACGAAGAAAGTGGCAGCATGAGCAGGAATTGGAGCATTGTAGTACTACTTGAGTGCTATGCTGCTAGTAGACTTTTACTTGTGTTAATGCTTGCCTACTAGTTGACAATACATATGTTCTCTACTATTTCTGCATTGAGAAACTAAGAACACTAATATTGTACACTTAATGGACCTGCTTTGTTCATTCAGCTTGAATGTTGATGATTCAATAATAGCTGTGTGATACTCTGATATGCTCGACATGCTAAGCTATAAGCATCCATACCGAAGGCAAACTGCTAGAAGACTACATGCTCTATAATGAATGTTTCATGTGAAAAACAGCTATCGACGAAGGAGATAAAATCACAACATGAAAAATTCATTCATCCATGTGGTTTGGGTCCTACTCCAATAATTGGCAACATTTTTCCAGTTGTTTTATTAACATGTTGACTTAAAAATTGAAGAGTTGGATCCACCAACTAAATTTTAGCCGACTAAATTTAGTTGTTAGGGATCCAAATGATCTAGTTAAAATACAGATAAAATTTAGCTGAATTTAGCTACTTTAACCTAGCTTACGTTTACATGAATATATTAGCCGGAGGATCTAAATATTCTAGTTAAAATTTAGCTAAAAGAGAACTTTAGATGGTTAGCCGGAGGATCTAAATATTCTAGTTAAAATTTAGCTAAAAGAGAACTTTAGATGGTTAAAGTTTAGCTAGCTATAAATTTTAATTGAGTGGATCCAAACACGTCTTTGGAGGTTTTGTCGTGAACCACACCTATTTTAAGGATACAAATTAGTTTGGACAACTGCTTTCGATATCCAAATTCCAATTATTTATACCATTCCTAAATTGCTGACCAGACCAGGGTTTTCAAAACCGGTCGGTAACCGCGGTTACCGACCGGTTACCGACAAACCGTCCCCGGGCGGTTCGGTTTTGGTTCCGGTTTGAATTTAAATTTCAAATTTGAAAAAAAATCGAAAATGCTGAAAAAATTCCTAAAAATAGTTCATGATTTATAGAGTCGAATGGTGTACAAATTTTTCAAATTGGAGTTCGTTTGCTATTTATTTTGACGTGTACAAATTTGAAAAAAAAAAGAAAAAGGATCTTTTCTATTTTTTTCCAAACTTGTACGCGTCAAAATAAATAGCAAACCAACTCCAATTTGAAAAAAAATTGCACCATTCGACTCTACAAATCATGAACTATTTTTAGGAATTTTTTCAGCATTTTCGATTTTTTTTTTCAAATTTGAAATTTGGTTTGGGGGGTAACCGTCCAAATCGGTCGGTAACCGGCCCTAACCGACCGGTTACCGGTCCCAAACCGTTTGAACTACGCCGTTTGAATTCAAAATGCGAACCGTTCGAATTTGGGGCGGTTTGGAGCGATTACCGCGGTTACCGCCAAACCGCCGGCGGGCGGTTCCCGGCCACCGGTCGGATTTGAAAACCCTGGACCAGACTACACTCCTTTTTTTTTCCTTGCGAGAAGTTGAACTGTTCTCGATGTGACTTGTAACCCGATCTATCTAACTCTAAAATACTTGTTCATCAATTTATGAAAATACAAGAAAGAGCTTAACTGGACGTATCATCGGTAGTCGTGGAACATAACTTTTAAGCCAACATTTTTATCTCGTGGCCCATCCCAAATCCGACCTGACCTAGCGCCTAATCAAGGTCTAGAACCGGTCGCGCACCCGCGTCCAGGGTTTTCCAAACCGAACGGTAACCGCGGTTACCGACCGGTTACCGGCAAACCGCTCGGGACCGGTTTGGTTTCGGTACCGGTTTGAATTCAAATTTCAAATTTGAATTTAAAAAATTGAAAATTCTGAAAAAATTCTTTAAAATAGTTCATGATTTATAGAGTCGAATGGTGTACAAATTTTTCAAATTGGAGTTCGTTTGCTATTTATTTTGACGTGTACAAGTTTGAAAAAAAAAACTTGTACACGTCAAAATAAATAGCAAACGAACTCCAATTTGAAAAATTTGTACACCATTCGACTCTATAAATCATGAACTATTTTTAGTAATTTTTTCAGAATTTTCGATTTTTTAAATTCAAATTTGAAATTTGGTTTGGGGCGGTACCCGCCCAAAGCGGACGGTAACCGCCTAAACCGGACGGTAACCGGCCCTAATTGACCGGTTACCGGTCCCAAACCGTTTGAACTACGCCGTTTGAATTCAAAATGCAAACCGTTCGGTTTGGGGCCGGTTTGGACGGTTACCGTCGGTAACCGGTAAACCGCCGGCCACCGGTTCCCGACGGCAAAACGGTATGGTGAACCCTGCCCGCGTCAGCGCGTAGCCAGATCGACACGGAGCCGCCGGTACGCGCATTGCAGCTGCTGCGAGTACGACCGCGTCCGCTTTCCTCGCCGGGTGCTAAGCCGAGTCAACGACTCTGCTGCCGCTCCCTCCCACCTGCACACGGCTCTGAAAACACCCAATTCCATTCCATTCCATTCCCACCCAAAATTCCAGCAAAAAAGCTCAACCAAAATGCTGCCAGCCCGCCCCCACCTCGTGGCCGCCGCCGCCGCTGTCGTCCTCCTCGCCGTCCACTTCGCCCTCGCCGCCGGGCAGGGGTTTCGCGGCTTCTCTTACCTCCTCAACTGTGGCGCGGCGTCCCCCATCACCGACAGCCGCGGCCTCCGCTGGGATCACGACGGGGACTACGTCTCTGCCGGTGCCCCCGGCGTGGTCTCGCTCCCGGGGCTCATCGACCCCACGCTCGCCACGCTCCGAACCTTCCCGCTCCGTCACGGGGCTAAGTTCTGCTACGAGCTCCCCGTCGACCGGAACCGCCGCTACCTCATCCGCCCCATCTTCTTCTACGGCGCGCTCTTCGCCGCCTCCTCCGCGCCGCCGCCGCCAGTCTTTGACTTGATCGTGGACGGCACCTTCTGGACCATGGTCAACACCACCGACGACGCGCTGGCTGGCTCCGCGTCGTCCTACGAGGGCGTGTTCCCTGCGAGTGGCAGGAACATGAGCGTCTGCCTCGGAGTGAACCCGGACTACACCGACGCCGGCCCGTTCATCTCCGCGCTGCAGGTGATCCAGCTTGACGATTCCGTGTACAACGCCACGAATTTCCTGACCAGCGCCATGGGCCTCATTGCTCGCACCAAGTTTGGCTCCACTGGCGGCATCGAGAGGTGAGTGACCGGCCTTTGTGGCTTAGTTCAATTGTCGAATGGGGTGTCTCAAATTTAGTGATCTGTAGTCGACAGGACTATGGTAAGTCTAACAGATAGCATCATTTGTGCTAATTTCTGGTGCACCTAAACACCTACTACTTTCTTTGTTTTAGCCTTTCTTATTAGAGTTTAATTTACATCATCTGTCCAAAGCACCTATTGGGTAGGCATAGGTTGATTGGACTGCTTTTGTTCTTTCAGAACTTTTAATTCTGATGTGCCCCCACATAATTGAATTCTTCTGTGTGAGATCATCTGCGATGTATCATAGAGATATGCTCTGGATTTTCTAGTAGTCTTTCTTTTTTATTAGTTGGTAGATATTACTTGGAGGATGCTCGGTTTCACTTGTTTATTTTCTTAAACTGTTTTATCTTTTAAGACCTATGGTCATGGTGCGCCTTACTCATAGAGCATATGGGGAATTATTATGGCCAAAAATATCAAAGAGATGACATTTGCGACATATAGGATTGATTAATAGTGCAAGTACTATGTCTTCTGTTTATTAATTTCCTGAATGTGTACGGACCATGGGATTTGTATTGAGTTCTGACTTTATTCCTCCTTGTGTTTAATGTTAGGTACCCTAATGACAGTTTTGATCGCTATTGGCAGCCATTCCCAGACAGCAAGCATGCTGTCAGTAGCACCCAAAATGTTACATCAGCTGACTTCTGGAATCTTCCCCCTCCTGATGTGTTTAACACAGCTTTTGTAGCAGAACAGGATGCACCCCTTGTGTTACAATGGCCTCCAGTGGCCCTCCAAAATGAAAGCTATTATGTTGCCCTCTACTTTGCTGATACATTGCCTGATAATTCAAGGACCTTTGACGTATATATAAATGATTACCTCTTTTTCAAAGATCTAAATGTCACGTCAGCTGGTCTTTCTGTCTTTGCAACACAATGGATTCTCTCAGGCTTGACCACAATTATATTGAAACCTGCTTCTCCTTCTGCTCTTCCTCCACTTATTAATGCTGGCGAGGTCTTTGGGCTTTTTCCTGTAGGAAGATTGACATATGCACGGGATGGTATAGCAGTTGCTACACTTATTGCCTCTTATCATTTTTTTTTTCTTCCTTATAGAAATTTCATGGCTAATGTAGTATGATGCATATTAAGTTCATAATCCCTTGGCATGTTATGAATCACCGGAAACTCTTGTATGGCTAGCACAACAGTGGTATTACCATCAATGTGGTTCATTGAGGTGTAATGCATTATGCTTCATTAGCACCACCTAGTTGTCAAATAGTTCCTGTAATTTATCAATTCACACATCTTTTAGGGAGTCAGATGAAATCTAAAATATCATTGCAGGAAAATAAATCTGTATTGCATATAACATTCTGCATATGTTGCCTTGCATTATGTAACTAGTCTATTAAGTACTTCTAGGATGCTTTTGCAGTACTTGCCCTGGAGAGTATAAAGAAAAACCTTCAAAATATATCTGAAGATTGGAATGGAGATCCATGCATGCCTTTAGGATATTCTTGGACCGGAGTTACATGTGATGAAGGATCAAAAATACGTGTCATCTCATTGTGAGTTGAACTCATTCTGCTTCATCTGTTTATCATGGTTCTTGCCCCTTTTGCAGTGACATCATTGTATTGATTTATAACAGGAACTTTTCAAATATGGGCCTCTCTGGAGTTCTTTCACCTGATATTGCCAACCTGACTGCATTGACTAATATGTATGTTTTCCTTAAAAAAGTAATTGAATTATTGAATAAAATAGCAAAAATAAACTAAAATAAATAACACTGTTACCATGAACAGATCTTTCGCACACAACAGACTGGGTGGGCCTATTCCGAATCTTAGCAACCTAAGAAATCTCCAACGACTGTAAGACCTTAGCTATGTATTTTTCAAGGTCATTGTCAAAGTCGTATGTGTGTCTGTACATTACTTAGGAGAAGGGTTTATCTCGTAGGCACCTGCAAGAAAACCAGCTATCTGGATCGGTACCTGAGACATTGGGGACAATCAATACATTACGTGAACTGTGAGTTAATTTCATCACTTTGTGCTTATAGTTTGTTATTCTCATTTTCAACAATTTGACATGAATATCTTTCATGTTGAAACAAATTATCAGCACCAGCATAGTGTGTTAATGATCTTTAATTTAGTCGTGTTTTCATGCTTTGAATTGCTGCACATCTATTCTGACAAGTAAATATGTGTTGCATGCTTGAAGAACACAAGAAGTTGACAGTAGATGTAAATCTGTGACATGAGTTAGTGTTATATGATCTGCAAGTTTAACAGTATATAGGATCTTACTGATATGCTCTCTCTAATTCACAATATCTGTCCAATTTATTGGGATTTACTTCTTACATTATCTCTCTGTTGGGAGCAAGCCATTGAAAAGGAGAGTAGCATGTCATAACATTTTGTTTTGTTAGTTACATGATTTAACATCCTCCCCTTTTCTCTACATGAGCGATTGTCTGACAGATAATTCAACCTTTGTTTGTATGGGTGGGGATGGTTTTGTTTCTCAGTCTAAAACCTAGCTTCAGCAAAATGCTGGGGATGTAGTGCAACTGTTTGCCCATTTGTTTTTGTAACAGTCTTGCAAAATTGTGGTCAACTGACCATTTATTCCTTCTTTCAAGAGAATTGTGCTGCTGTGATTTATACTCTGATGCAAACTTTAATAGCAGCTAGCTGGAGATATAAATAGGAACTGGAATTGGAATAGAAAACAGGAACAACTATGCTAGTCAGGCGGCTACAATTTTGAATGGAAAATCCTATGAAGGGTCATGGGATCTATGTGCTAGCATTATAGTAGACAAATTTCTTGGTGTGGACCGAATGTCTGTCCAGTACAGCTGCAGAACATCTGCAATGAAATACTACACTACATCCTGCCAAAAGCAAAAGAGATAAACTTGTCGGATATTACCCTAACCCTGCTTGAAAGTAGCCGAATTTGCTTGTAGTTCTATCCACGAGTAATGCAATATGAGTTCCCAGCACCAAAAATGAAAGTGTCCCATACTCCCAAGTACCAAATCAATCCTATGCTGCCATGTTGTCGGTTAGGTGTAGAGTGCCCGAGATTGGTATTATCTGTTCATGCACCTTGTAGTCTGGATGCCAATACTCCAGTGAACATATGCTTTTGAATTAATCTACAGTAATGCCACTTACCAGATGATTTTTTTCTTCACTCAGATTTTTACAGTACAATAATTTAAATGGAACAAATCCAGAGAACTTACTGAACAAGACAGGATTGACTTACACGTAAGTTCAATGTCACTGAAACTCTTTTAGCGGTTGGTTTACATGTGTGTGTTTGTGTGTGTATTAATTGGACTTATCTTGATCTTATTTCAATATTCTATTCAACAAGCAGATTTCTGCCAGGGAATAACTTCTCTCCACCACCGCAATGACAACCAGGCATTTTGTACAACCAACTACTCTGTGTACACAACATGTTCAGAGGTAGCAAGAAAGTGATTCTTTTAGGGTAGATGTAGCAAAATTTTGTAACCATTCTGTGCATAAAAAAAGCAGTACAGTAATTCAAACCAATCAAGGAGGTTGGCAACATGGTGTCAAGATAAATATATTGGTTATGGTGCCGTAGCTTAATTTACCCGTATGTATTAGACAAAAGGTTGCGACACAGTTGGACAGTTCAACAGTGTTTACACTGGTTTGAGCTATGCTTGCAGAAGCTAAGCATGTATTTAAAATGCCGGTCTTTGTACATTAGGTATTGGAACTGAAATGTTTCTTAGATCTTCAGTAAAGGGCAAGAGTTTTCTTTGAGGTATGGGAAACTTCCCGGTTCTTTCATATCCTAACTTTGCTAATGCCCTTCTTTAGCGCGAACTGAGCGTAGCTCAGCTGGTTGGGTTCCTTGTGGTGGAACCTACTCATTCAGGTTTAAATCTCTGATTTGACATGGGTGCTTCATATTTTTCTGAATTTATTTCAGAATATAACGGCGTTATTCTTTCAGTGGTAGGAGACACCCCTCAACAGCGAGGCAATTAGGTAGAAGGGACTGTATTCATGTGATATGATATTATGGTCTAGTTGAGGCTGCGTTCCTGTTAGGGTTTATTCTGTTTTAGCTTTTCTCTTAGAATTCTTGGGTCAGACTCAGATATGGAACTGAAATTTATGGGTATCTCTTCAATAGAAGTTGCATTCTCACCTGGATCCAGCATGGCTAGCTGTTCGATAGCACCAAAGCGGTTGCAAACTTGCAATAGAACGTCTGGACGTGGCACTCTGCAAAGAGTTGTATCACTAACTCTAAAACTTCTCATCAGTACACGATATAAACACTTACTACTCCCCATTTCAAATTATAAGTCATTGTAAAAATCTTAGAGAGTCAAAACATTTTAATTTTGACCAAGTTATAAAAAAAATTATAAAGATTTCTAACATCAAATAGTTATAATATAAAAATTAAGAATCTAATAATACTTACTAGACATCATAAATGTTATTATATTATGATATAAGTTTGGTCAAACTTTAACCAAGTTATAGAAATTATAACGATTACTAACATCAAATAGTTATAATATAAAAAATTAATTGATGAAGAATCTAATAATACTTAGTTGACATCATAAATGTTATTATATTATGATATAAGTTTGGTCAAACTTGAGATACTTACTCTCCAAGACTTAGAATGACTTATAATTTGAAATATAGGGAGTATCATTTAAGTCGACAACTTTTCTTACAAATATTCATATATAAGATATTGTAGCTCAAATTTAAACGCATTGTTGTTACTTCTTAAGTCTTGACTATTACTCCCTCCAAATCTTAGAGTCAAATCATTTTAAACTTAACAAAATTCATAACAAAGAGTATCGATATTTATTTATGGTACCAAAAAAAATATTTTATAACTATATGGTGTCATAAATATTAACATTTTTTATAAATTAAGTCAAATTTTAGATAGCTTTTCTAAATATATAATTGATCATTTTTAGTAGTGAGGTAGTATTAATTAGTACGACTATGATGTGCTCGTAAAACCAGTACTCCCTTAGTTCAAAATTATAGACTACTTTAACTTTATGCTAACTTGTTTTTTTAAAAGTTTGCCCAAGATTATAAAAAATGCACCAAGATCTCTAACGTTAAATCAGTCTCGTTGAAGTTTTCAATAAAACATGTTTTGATAGTGCATCTTGGAACAAGATGAGCCAAAAGAAAACATTTGAAGCGCAACAAAAGATTATTAGAAGCTTAAGATAAAAGGATTTAGTTGAGAAGGAAAGAAATTAAATTCTAGAAAAGTCTAGAAAATTTCCTTAAAAAGTTTCTCATCTCCTAAAGTTATTCTAAAAACTTATACATGCATAAAACTAAACACAACCAACATGAAAGCAACATATCAAACAAAAACCTGCAAAATTATTTTTCAAAAAAAGAGTTTTTTTCTCTCACTAAATTGACAACAATTTGAATTAGTATTGCATTATTTTTTTTAAAAAAAATATTGAAATGATAAATCTTTTCTAGTGTTTTCTATTCATGTCCCAAAATTGAAATGTTAGGTAGTGACATGGGTGAACCTTAAACTTGCTAAAGGGAATTAGAATAGCATGCCACGTAATTAATTTAGGAAAAAATAAGCTAATTTAACTGACTAAGACTATTGGATACACACTTTTATCCATAGTGCAAGGCATTGGAGCATCTCCAACAGTTTGGTACCACTTGCAATCTTGTCTTTTGGCAAGATGAAAAAACTTTCTCCAACAAATCTCTATCCTAACCCCCAATCTATCCCCGCGGAAAACACAAACAAGTGTGACACCCTGTTGGTGTTGGGGTGCCCCACTATCGCGCACTTTACTGCCGCTGTCGTTTGGAGGTTTGCTGGAATTGAATCTCTCTGCCACTATTTTCAGATTTTGAGAATACTAGGAGGTAGAGTAGACAATGGAGATTCAGTTTTGAAGATTCATGGGAATTGAATCTCTAGACCACTATTTTTGATCTAAGGTAGAGCCAATGAAGTTTACGTTTTGGATGCTATGGATGTGAGATAGGATGCCAGCTGTGGATGATCATGACAACCATGATCGACCATGAAGAGTTCCACCACATTACTGCCTAGGAGGTTAACGAAATTGGATACCCTAACCACTATCTTCAAATATGAGAATCTTAAGAGGTAGAGAAGGCCATGGAGATTTCATTTTTAGTGTGCAGCGAATCTAAACATTTATTATAACAGACAACGACTCTCGAGCCAGCCTTTTTTTTATATAAAAATCTAAAAGAGTAAAATGCACATCGGGTTCTCAAACTTTGAGTTTGAGGCATTTTCATCTGTGTCCTCGAACTAAAAAGGCGATGATCTAAGTCCCTGATCTACTGCCATGACTCATGGACGATCCAAAACTTGCAACGCCAACCTCATAATCTTGGGTGACCGTGCCATAGCGGTCGATAGAAGCTCTAGTCAATGGCAATTTAGCAAAAAAAAAACAACAACACGCGCTTTCTCTTCCTCACTCCCAACTCTAGTCGCTCTCTCTCTCTCTCGCATTGTGCTTCCTCGGCCAGGAGCCCGAGACATAAGACAAGGGCGGGGTGGCGACGAAGTCGTAGGCAGGTAGCAATGAACGTGAAGGTGCAAGGTCCATTGGTGACACTGAGCTTCGAGGGGGTGCTACCCGGCCAGTCGCACAGATTGCGTCGCGGTGCACCATGTCAGGTTGACAACGACTGCAATGTCCTCAAGCTACTATTCCCTCTGTCCCTAAAGAATCGATTACTAGAATCCGTGTCAGTCAAACTTTTTTTTAACTTTGATTAACTTTAGAGAAAATAAAACAACGTTATGACTTAAAATATGTATTATGTGAAAATATGTTCTATGATTACAAATTTAATGATACTAATTTGATACCACAACTTTTATTTTATTTTTCTAAAAATTTGGTTAAAGTTTAAAAATTTTGGCTAGGACAATCACATAAATCTATTTTTTTAGGGACAGAGCGAGTGTATTTAATAGTTAATTCTATATCTATGGGAGTTATTTTTGGTACCATAGTAGCAGGGTTTGTAGGCAAGAACCTAATTAAAATAAAGAAATGTCAATTATTTGACGTCACACTGTCGACCAGTTCAGACTACAAACTCTGATCCGGCCAGGCACGCCACGCGACACGACACGTACAAAAATGAAGCCGAGACCGAAACTTTTGATAACTCGCGCGAGGACTCCTGCTGTGCGCTTGATGCCATGCCGCGGCAGCGACCACGAGCAGCACGCCGCCGCCCCTTCCTCACGGCGGCGGCCGCCTCGGTCCACATCCTCCTCCTCCTCAGCGCCATGTCCGCCGCCGGCGCCGATGACGCGGGCACGCCGGCGATCCTGGACACGGTGTGCGCGGCGACGCAGACGGCGGACCCGGAGGCCTTCGACGTGAGCTTCGACACCACCATGGAGATGATCTACCAGAACGTGAATCGCTCGGGCTTCGGCGCCGCCGGCTCCGGCGAGGGCAACAACACGGTGTTCGGCCTCGCGCAGTGCATGAGCTACCTCTCCCCCACCGACTGCCTGCTCTGCTACGCGCAGAGCCGCGTGAAGCTGCCGCACTGCCTCCCCGCCGACGGCGGCCGCATCTACCTCGACGGCTGCTTCCTCCGCTACGGCGGGTACAACTTCACGGCCGCCGCCACCGACGCCAGCGACACAGCGGTGTGCTCCAACGCCACCGCGCCGGCCGGGTTCGCGGCCGCCGCCGCCACTGCGCTGGTGCGGAACGTCACGGGGACCGCGCCGGGCGCCAGGGACTACTACTACGCGGCGGCGTCGAAGGCGTCTGGGCGCGGCGCGCCGCCGGTGTACGCCGCGGCGCAGTGCTGGAGGTCTCTGAACGCCAGCGCGTGCGCCGCGTGCGTGGCCAGCGGGAGGGATCAGCTTGTCCGCAAGTGCCTGCCGGCCGCGCCCGAGGGGTACGGCCTCAACGCCGGCTGCGTCGTCAGGTACTCCACGCGGCCGTTCTACCTGCCGGTCAACGCCGGCGGCGGCAGCGGTGGATCGTCCGGTGATTACATTTTCTACCTCGTACCGCCCTTTGAATTTCCACGTTTCACTTCATTATATATAGAGAGAAAAAGGTCATCGATTAGACTTTGTGGTCTGTTCTTGTTGGTTGAAAAATTTTCACTGGGAAGATCAGATCAGGGAAGCGTGCAGTGTCTGAATTTAGCGATAGCAACTCCAACTCCTGCTCCTTCGTGGAACGTGGATGCGAGCTATCATCATGCAAATACAAAAGATAACACTGGCCGCCTCCCCTCTCACAGATGCTCTTTTGGGTTTTCTTCATGGCAGGACGGCGCATTGCTGTCATCGTGGTCGTTTCGGTCTTGTCGGCACTGGTGGTCATGGTCATGGCCATAGCGTTCATCTGGACAAGAATGAGGTCCAGATCAAGAGATGATGTCCTCCATGACGGTATGTAATAATGCAACGCAAATCTGAAACCCCTCCGGTGACAAGTCTTTGACGTACGCCGTGCGTGAAATAATGAATGAACTCTTCTCTGCGACATACGTATATACATATACAGACATGGACGGCTCCGGCGGGATGATCCGCGCCATCTCCGCGTCGCACCTGAGCTTCGAGTACGAGGAGCTGCGCACGGCCACCGAGGAGTTCAGCCAGATGAACAAGCTCGGCCAGGGAGGCTACGGCTCCGTGTACAAGGGCGTGCTGGCGGACGGGCGGGAGGTGGCGGTGAAGCGGCTCTTCTTCAACAGGCGGCAGTGGGCGGAGCAGTTGTTCAACGAGGTGAAGCTGGTGAGCCAGGTGAAGCACAAGAACCTGGTCAAGCTGCTGGGCTGCAGCGTGGAGGGCCCCGAGAGCCTCCTCGTCTACGAGTACCTCTGCAACACCAGCCTCGACCACTACCTCTTTGGTAATGTCTCAATTGAATTGGTAACACAATGCAATTTGGATGGATTCTGACTGACATTTCGATGCATGTATTGTAATGCAATGCATGCAGACGAGTTGAAGAAGACCGCGCTGGATTGGGGGCGGAGGTTCGACATCGTGCTGGGCACGGCGGAGGGCCTCTCCTACCTGCACACCGCTTCGGAGGTCAGGATCATACACCGGGACATCAAGGCCGGCAACATCCTGCTGGACGAGAGGTTCAGGCCAAAGATCGCCGACTTCGGCCTCGCCAGGAACTTCAAGGACGACCAGAGCCATCTCAGCACCGGCCTCGCCGGAACTTTGTGAGTGCAATAAAAAAAAATGAGGAGTGAGTGTAACCAACTTCATGACTGAATCATCATAAAAGTGTATACCAAATCCATGTTTAACTATCTTTTCTTTCTATTTTTTTCCTTTTCCTGACTACTGAAGAAATTTAATTTATTCCAATTTTTTGCGCAGTGGATACATGGCTCCAGAGTACATCGTCCACGGGCAGCTCACGGAGAAGGCCGACATCTACAGCTATGGCGTGCTGGTCCTCGAGATCGTCACGGGCAGGAAGAGCAAGAACTCGGTGGCGTCGTCGGAAGAAGGCCTTTCACTCATGGCACTGGTATGGTGCAGGGCAATGCTACGGCACTCCGGTTACTTGCTAAGAAGTAATAGCTCAGATAAATCTGGTCCATTGAATTAATGTTGTAAGGCACAACAAAATTTAATCGAATCAACAATGGTAAAAGAAAATAAAAAAGAAGAGTTTTTGCTTGAAAGGCTCTTGCTGTCACTGTAGCAATTCAGGGGGGAAAACATGATAGAGGTATGGTTTTTCTTCAGATATGGAGACACTACAACGCCGGCACCCTGATGGAGCTGCTGGACCCGAACCTCCGCGAGCAGTGCTCGGAGGAGGACGCCCTCCGGGTGTTCCATGTCGGGCTGCTGTGCGCCCAGGCGTTGCCGAACCTTCGTCCGCCGATGTGGAAGGTGGTGGAGATGCTGAGCTGCAGGGATCATACGGAGGTGCTTCCTCTGCCCACCCAGCCTCCGTTCATCGACGTCAAGGGGTCCAAGTCCAACGCCAAGAGCGACAGATCCGGGTCGCCCTTCTCGCTGAACCAGCTCTCAGTGAGTGAGGTGCAGGCTAGGTAAAAGGTGTGGATAGCGTTGTGTTAGTAACATTTTTTTTTTCAAAATATAGAAGTTGAACCAGCTCCAGGGTTTGACTTTAATTTTCTGGTCGTGTGACGTACTTTGCTGGCTATGTGTAAGTCTTCACAGGAAAGATAAAACATCCAGAAATGTTGGTATTATGCAAACATTCAGAGTACAACTAGTCTTGTGGAATATGATTGTGAGGAATTTTCGTCTGTGATGTAGTATAATTGTGCATACCTGAAAGAAACCAATATATTTCCAAGTATAAACGTAGACGTTTAGTATGAAGGTTAATCCTAGAAGGTGATACAATCCACAAATCAGGCAATACAGACATATGTCTCTCTCTCTCTTTTTTTTAATTAAAAACCATCACTTTTGCCATGTACCATTCATATAGGGATTAAATTGAGATGTATCACCTAACAACGGAATAAACAGTTCCCAGACTTCTACGTCGTAGACGGAAAAACCACAAGAATCCACATACAGATTGGAGCGTAATGCCACCATCTCATGAATACATAAACCAACTGAAAATCAGACAAATCATGCTGCTACAGAAAATTAAAGCCAATCAACCGCCGCAGCTTCTGTGAGAAGCTGGAGCACTAATGAACCCCGGTTTCAGTTTCGGAAATTCAAGCACACGCACATAAGCTGACAGAGAAACCAAGATTTTACTACTTGGGAGCTAGAATTGGTCCAGATGGACTGACGATTTGAGTTGTGCGCTGAAACAGCTGTCACTCTCCTGGTCAGTTGACAGAGATTCAGATTTCAGAGCAGCGGCTGCTACTGTCTGGAATGCTGAGCTTTCTCGCTGTGCGAAGTGCGATCTGGTTATCGAACTGATGCAAGTTTGTCAAGATTTGCTGCTGCATGCTAAGACTATCTCAACAATAGCACCCCAAATACAAGACTTATTATATGTTTGGGTAGCATTACAGGTAAAAGATTCAATACTCATTTTTAGTCTTCTCCAACAACAAAACTCAAAAGAGAACTATTTCTACAAATAGGCCTTTCAGAGAGAGGAAACCCAAATTTAGGTTCTGCCTCTCCTGATACCCAAAATAGGTCTCCTGTCTGTTGGAGAGGGATAAAGTATTGTTGAAGACCTATTTTACGTTTGAGTGTCCATATGAGTCACTTGTTGGAGATAGTCTTAAGAAATTGTCAAATTGTGTCATATAACCAATTTTGTGCTTAGATCCTAAAAGATCATAGCTATAACCACGTGTGTGTCGCGTGTCATGACCCAATGGACGTTCTAGATTTGAACTTTTCAAAAAACAAAAAAGAGAAGCTCTAACTCCTAACCATCCCTTGGTCCATGATGTGAACCCCTATTAATCACATGTAATCCTTCTAGATCACTAGCTTCATGTTAAACTTGAACCATAGACTCTCTCTTTTGATCCTTTCCCGTGACGAGCACCCTCACGAGCAAGGTGAATATCACTTAACCCTAACTCTTGACGACAAAGACCCAAACCTAGCTGATAATCTTCATAACGGTCAACCCAAGTCAACTCAATTATTTTACCTAAGTCAAGCTCTCGGAGACATCGCCTAGAAGGTCCTTTCTCAAGCTCCAATTGTTTCTACAAATTCCTATGAGTAATATTCGAATCCCAATCTTGATTCCCATAACTTAATCACCAAATTTAGATTTCCTAGTGATCTCTCGAGCAGTTTAGGAGAGTACACCGGACTATCCAAAAAACATGTTCTGACACAATGTCCGCCTAATCTAGCAGGTTGGCTGCCATGACAACTATCATAAGCCTGAACACGTTTTAGTCCTAGTTTACATAAGCCTTAACACGTTTTAGTCCTAGTTTACATAGCACTTTACTCCTAGTTGGATGGATAAAGGGAGTGAATAGCCTATTAACATTCTACAAGGCACAACACCAAAACTTGTTAAACAAAAAGATGGCCCTAATAAACAAAACTGGAGCTTAGTTCTAAAAAGAGCCCGCTACACAAATCTATGAGCAAAGTTAGTAACTAGCACACTAAACAAGCAATCCCCTACACAATTCTAATGAGCAAAGTAAAACAACAAGCTATGCCCTAGAACAAGCAATAATCTACTCTAATTAAGTACAAGAGCTACTCGATTTTAGTGACTACACAAGAAAACAATTGCACAAAGTAAATTGCAAGTGTAGAAAGGAGCAAACCATATGAGGAACAATATTACATGTGTTTTTAGCCCACATCATAGGCTTCAGTATCTCCCCCTCAAGGAACACTAGACTTATCCGATGCCTCTGCACACACAGCTCCATGACGTTTCAGACTAGCAGGTATGGGGCAGCCTAAACTCGGGTGCTTGCCATCCGGTGGGCACCAGACTTCTGGTGGTTACCAGAGCACACCACCAAGACCCACACCACCAAGACCCTCTCTCAAACTTTTTTCAAATGGCTATCTTCAAATGTTGTCTCTCAAGATAACCAACACCTTTAACATTGAGTTCGGATTTTCAAATCCTTTTGTAAAGGTTTTCACTTGCTTCCTTTCCATGCCACTCGATCTAAATGCATACTTGAGTTAGATATCATCTAGTGGCAGTAGATAACCATAATTGCTTAAGAAATCTATGTATCATAAACCCGGACGTGCACTTCTACTACACCTTGGCTGGTGAAAAAAATTACACATGTATATTTTTTCCTTTGAGCTGTTGCTTTCATCTCCATCCATGTTGAGTGCTTGGACCATGGTCATCTTCATCTCTACTATGGTTATATCCTTGCTCAACACCATTTTGTGGACCCTAGTTTATACATCTCCAATACAAAAACATTACTTCACTAGTTGGCAATCAATGACCAAAACTAAATTAGGGCTCTTAACTTTTTGTTTTTTTATTTTGCTTCTCTTTTATTTTCTTCTTTTTATGCAAATTTTTTTGCACCTTATATATATATATATATATATATATATATATATATATATATATATATATATATATATATATATATATATATATATATGTCATGTTGTTCCTGAAAAAGTTATGCACATAAGTTATGTGTATAATTTTGTAACTATTTAAAAACAAAATGTTATTGTGTATCACGTAAAAAAGTATGCACATGAGTTACTATCATACTTTTTGTTTCGTTGACATTTAGCTTATGCTGATTTGTTGTGAGAGAAAAATAGTGTTCGTTCGTTAAAAAGTACTGCTGAAGTAGTACTGATATATATATATTGTAACATTTGGAAAAATGTGGGAATGATTTTTTTTCCAAATAAAGGAAAGGTACAGAGATGTGGAATTAACTGATGGCCGTTCGCTAATCAGGTTTCATTAGGAACAAAGGAACATAATACGTGGGATTGGACGGAAATGCAGGCATAAAAAATGAACGCAATTTCAAAACCGGGAAATGAAAAAAAAAACAAACGAATTTTTTAAGATGGATGTTTGGAACACATGAACAAAGATGTATAGGAATTAGGAAACATAAACCCTAATATATTGTTAACTTTTTTATACGAATTGAATACTTGAAAAAATATTGTTGGATCCTCACATCTTATCCATCTCTCTCCTCTCCCTTCGTTTTCTGCAACATGCAATTCCTAACCATAGATGAGAGCTGAGCTCATCGAACGGTCAGAGGAAAGTTTCCCTTTTCATGGAGCTCATTTTTGTTTTCCTCAAGTGCATGCTTCTTCACCGTTTCTATGAAAAGTATTTTGTTAATTCCTCCGTACCAAACACATAGGGTTGACTGGTGGGTTTCCAAAATACTCCTTCCGTCCTAGAAAAAGAGTCGTTTTGGATGTTCGTGCCACAAATTTGACTCTATTTGTAGAAAATACGTGTAATATTTAGATCTCCAAATAAATTTATTACAAAACTAGATTCAAATATCTTTCTAATAATACTAATTGTATATCATAAATATTAATAGTTTTTAATATGTAATTAGTCAAAGACGTTTCTCGGAAAGCGAAAACGATACCTTTTCTGGGACGGAGGGAGTATGCTAAGCCAAAGATTTGACAAACCATGATTTTGGCTATTGTTTGGTTAGCTACCAAAACTTACCATTCTCTCAGATATGGCTTGCCAAATCTATGGCAAAATTTTTACCTAATTTGTCTGGGCAAATTTTAGTCACAAACCAATCAGACTCAGCACAATGGAGATGTAGCTCAAGTTCCTTTCAGAATTTCTCGGTTGTAAACAAGGCCCAAGGAGCGGGGTGTTGCAATTGCAACATGGCATTGCAGTCCGAGCTGCCCGTCCGTTATTGCCTTGTCGCTTCGACGTTTCATGGGCTGCAGAATCCGTGGGCCCATAACTGGCAGCTTTCCGCAACATGATTTCAGCCCGCATCCAGTTGAACCAAGGTGGTCTCATTACTCATTTGGACCTTTCCTTAAAACAATTGCATCTATCCCTCCATCCATTTACCATTTCCATAAATCCAAACGCCACCAAAAGGCTAAGTAGGCCCATTATTTCCGTTCAGCAGCGGCGGCGAGCACGATCCAAAGGCCAACGGTGAGTCCTATGCCTCAATCACCAATGCATAGGATAAAGTGGAAGAGAATATTACGGAAGCGTGGCAGTGTAAAGCCAAATACTGCCAAAATAGTAGTTAACGTATTGGAATGAAACGCGTTTTTTTTACTAGGAATGAAACGCGTTCTAATGGTAACAACTGGCAACTGGCCCCGCCTCTGATTGGAAACATAACAATACGTATCTTCGTTTTCACTACTACACGTCTACACGGTCAGGGAAATCAATGCACCTAGTATATCGTTACCTTCAAATCATGCGCTAAATCTGATAATTTTTTTTCGTTAAAATCAATGTGTTGGATTCGACCAAACTTGACGCGTGTTACATCAAATGCGTATTGTACGCGTCTATATGTACCTGGTGTCTGGCACATGCTCTGAATGACCACGTTGTTTTTTTTTTAAAAAAAAACCCAAAAGGTTGCTTCGGTTTGGAATGACACGTCTGGCAAAGTCAAATCCGCGCACGCCATTCGATACACAAAATGCGCCCCGCCATCCTTTGCCGTTGATTTGATGCGTGACAGATCCTGATCCACCCACTGGTCAGTGGGCACCCTCCCCACCTCACCCCTCCACTTGACGGACGGGGCTCAACACTTCCTCACCGACGTGACCCGACCCGACCCGACCCAATCGCAGCCGGCCGGCCACGTTAATGCCGTAGACTAATCTCGATTAACGAAAAGAAGGAAAAAAAGGGGGAAAGTCCAAGCGGCAGCAGCAAAACCCCGCACCGGAAGGCAGAAAACCACAATAAACAAGGCACGCAACGAATCCGATCCCGATTTATTTCGCCCCAAATCCGTCGATTAATCCCCACGCCGGCCGCGTCATGCTCCGGCCATTCCTCTCCCCTCACCGCTCTGCCGCCCCCGCCTCCGTCACAGCAGCCGCGGGCGCCGCGGCGATGCGACCCGCGTCCTCCTCCTCCCGCTCCTCGGCCGGCGGAGGCGGGGCCCACCACCACCACCACAACCACGGCGGCCACAACGTCTCCGTCTCGCCGCCGACGTCCACCACGTGCAGGCACGCCCCATCGTCGGCCACGCTCGATCTCCTCATCCTGCTCCTCGTGCTCTTCTCGCTCGCCTTCCTGCTCGCCTCCTCCCTCTCGCACGTCGCGCGCTCGCTCTCCCCGCTGCTCGCCACGCCGCCCGCCGTCGCCGCGCTCGCCTACGCCACCGCCGCACTGCCCTACCTGACCGCGGCGGCCGTGCTCGCCGCCACCGCGTTCCTATCCTGCCGCCGGCTCCCGCGCCGCCGCTGCCGCAACCCGCGCTGCCGCGGCCTGCGGAAGGCGCTGGAGTTCGACGTCCAGCTGCAGACCGAGGAGGCCGTGCGCGCCGGCGCCGGGAGCACCGTCGGCGGCGCCGACGCGGCCATGTGGCGCGAGATCGACGCGCTGCCGTGGAAGGGTGGCCAGGCCGGAAACAACCCAGACTACGAGTGCCTTCGCGCCGAGCTCCGCCGGATGGCGCCGCCCAACGGCCGAGCCGTGCTGCTCTTCCGCAACAGGTGTGGCTGCCCTGTTGCTAAGCTCGAAGGATGGGGCGCCCCCAAGAGCAAGCGCCGCAACAAGAAGTGAGTGATGGTTGACTATTTTATTACTTCTTGTTGTTGACATGATTATTTGCAAATTCCGTTCAGCAACAAGAAATTCTACATGATTCTTACTTCCAAGTCCACCAGCTAAACTTAGTCGCACTATTTTCATGGGATGAACGGAATTTCACTGTTCTCTGAAACGTGAGTTACCCATGCCGTTCCCTAGTCCAGTGCAGTCCTGTCAGTTATGTTTGTTAATAAGAGATCATTCTCGTTGCTTCATCTCTGCATTTTGAGATATTATATGCCCTGTTATTCTGGATGTGCAAACAATAAAGCATGGTCCCATTCTTATACATCATGGTCTGTTAATTCAGTTCTGTAGGTACTGTGCCGTGTGGCCTGTCTCTAATTCTGAGTCACCTAGGAAGCATGCTTGGATGTTACCCTGTTTGTTTGCCTAGTGATGGTTATGGAATTTTTATTCCACTCAGCTTCATTTTCTGATTTCAGTGGACTTCTGTTCATTTTGTGGTTTTCTCAGTTGTTTGTACCATAGCTTGTATGTTGTAACATCTTTGTTGGTCATGGATTTGCAAGAAAATGTTTTAGTCTTCAGATGTGAATGGGCTGTTACCAGAAGTTAGGCAATGAACAAAGTCGATGCCAAAAGTTATCAAAAGCATCTAAGCCTATTTGACAGAGACGTGCCATAGAAATCTCACTACCTTTCTAATTAGGTGGGCAATGTCAATGACGTTGTGAGTCACCTGGTATTTTTGTAGGTGTTTTTTCCTCATGGAGTGGCCTTTTTAATTGTAAATGCACTATTTGTTCCACGCGAATGTATTTTTTATGTTTAAAGTGGTTGTCACTCTTATAACAAATGACCTTTGGTTGTGTCTAATGTGATTATATTTTATGTTTATTAGTTGATATGAAACATAAGGAATCAGTACAGTCTTCAAGGCTGGTTCTTTACTTGTTCGAGAAGCTTGAGCTCACTAGAAAGTTGATTTGTGGGGCTTGTGACATGTAGAACTTCTGCAACCTGCTGATTTTATATTTTGATGACGCGTATGATGTTATAAGCAGGAATACAGTATGTTTGAGGTGGTGTGAGTAACTTGGAAGTGAGCATCTTTTTTTTTTGGTATTGTAAACGAGAAAATTTGTGGGCCATGAGAGTAGCATGGAACTGTGCTATATGGCTGTGAATTATGCCATTATCTTCATTTCTGGGTCTAGAAATTTTTTGAAATGAGTACTAGGAGATGCCAGTACAGTGTGATATGGATACCATTGAATTGCTGGGTTTGAAGATTTGACATGAACACTTTGTCATCTCATCAAATTCAATTATTGGACGTTCATAGTTTGTCTCTGCAGGGCCTCTTTGATATCAGTGATGTGTGTGATCTAACTGGGAAATTTGATTTGGCATGACTGAACTGTTCCTGTGCACCAATCACTTACCTGACAAGCACAAGAAAGCTTTGCTAGACCTGAGCTTGGCGATCTCTTACATTTTGTTCATTGTAGAACAATTTTAGCATGTTCTTACTGTTGTTGAGCAAACCATAAGACTATAAAATCCGCTAGATACCAATAGGGAAACATGGATGCTTTAGTTGCACCTTTAACTGTTTAAGTGTGTTTTTATGACCCCGTTGGAATGAAGAAAATTTTTCCTGTTTCTTGTGTTTTTCATGTGAAAATGAACTGATTCCTGTGGAATTCCTACACGATTCCTATGAAATTCCTGCGGGGGGATGTGAAAAGTTGTGCTATTTTTCTGTTATTTATAGAAATGGTGAATGATTTTGTATATAATTCTCTGGATGATTGTACTTCTTGCTGGAATTTTGTTAAGATTGTCTGTGTTTCATTCACATTTAAGTTGTCTTGGCCTAGAATGCTTCTTAATTTCTTTTCATTGCCTTGAAATATCTAGCTATTGGTGTTTCGGGTAATAAAGAGATAAACTGTTTACCTATGATTCATATTTGGATGACTCAAGTACAAGGGGCAGTGCATAATACTTTCTACTATCTGTGGTGGTTTACTATTATTTTGGACATGGAATGATCTTTTGAATAACCTTTTCCAAATTGGCATTTTGCCAAAGTTTTACCCGTAAAAGTATCTAAACTTTTGGCTACTAACATACATCTAAGTGTACATATCACTTAGAATGATATTAGTATATTTTTCATTTAATGTGCTTATGTTTCATAATATATATCTACCATTTTGCGTAATGGTAAACAAAAGAATTTTGAAGACCTATTCAATAGAACAAGTAAAATAGAATAGAGGTGATATATCTTGTTTCTTGATATAATCATGCCGATATTCCATTGTCGTCGCAACGCTTGTGTCAACCTAGTTCACTTGAAACTATAGAAGTGTTTAGTTATGACCGTTGGGTTATGGAGCTCTTGTGTGGCCTTGTTTTCTGAGTCTTGAAATCAACCCTTCTATGTGTAACTATGTTTCCAAAAGTTGCTTGTTAAGCACTTTCCTTTGTGCTGCCATATAACATGTTGTGTTTGTATTTTATTTTGTTTCTGATATCCTAAAGTTATACAGGAAAGAAGGAAATTTCGCTGGGGCTTTTTTTCTCTCAAAATTGGCCAGTCTTTATTTGGGAAATTGATTCCCAAACTAATGTTGTACTTTTTCAGTAATGTTTTGAGAGTTCATTCGTCGATGTAATCACTTCTCGCCCTTGCCTACTGTTGTCAATCTTGACATACATGTAACAAATATACATATAAGTTAATGTTTTTTTTTTCATTTTGCGAAACTACTAACCATTTGTTTGTTTCTTGCTTTTGAATTATTATTATTGTTGCAGGGGCACGCAAGGTTCGTTCCATGACCGAGGAGTGAGGTGAACTGCAACACTGTTGCTTTAGATTGCCATGTTGAACAATCCTTCCAGCAAAAGATACACCAATTACAATTTACAAGTGGGTTGTGCCATGATTGTATTGTTAGACGGGGGTTCGGTGAACCGCAACAAGTTATACTGATACAGAGACAAAAGATGCAACAATAAAGAACTGTTAATAAAGGACAATAAATCGTAAACATTGGCGACCTGCTCATGTTTATACCATTCCCTTTTGCCTTTTTTTTTTACAGTGGGGCATTTTATCGTTCGTGGTTGCCTGTTGGTTTCTCTCCCCTCTATGGCCTAAAGGTAAAATGGCAAAATATCACTCTAGATGCTAAAACAAGATGAAATAAGCTTAATCCGTACATCTGACCAGTTTATTTTTACATTTAACATTTAACTATTCTATCTTTGACCATAAGTCAGTTATATAAGCCAAGAGGATAACATAGGGGCCTTAAAGGCCTGAACAATTTAATTGATCAGTAGCTTCATTTTGAAAACTATTCTGATATTCAGCTTGTTCCTACATCTATGACATTTTACCATTCTACCTTTGAACCATAAGCCAGCTTATAAGATAGTACTACCTCCGTCTCCAAAAAAATATAATTCTCTCTTACCGAGGAGTCAAACAGTTTGAACTTTGACTAAATTTATATAAAAAAAGTATTAACATTCATGATATGGAATTAGCATCATTAGATTAGTTATAAAATATATTTTTATAGCAAAATTATTTAGAGACAAAAATACTAATATTATTTAATATAAAGTTAGTTAAAGATGAGTAAACTTGAATGTCACGTTTTTCATAGTTGCATTCTTTTAGGGACGGAGGTAGTAGTTCTTTGACCTTGAATAAAATGAAGGCCTCTGAGCACCTCTGTGACTGTAGTTGATGTGACGATTTTATATGTATTTTTTATTTTTAGTCTTCTATTTTAAAATTTTATTTTTTTTTACATTTTTTTCTTTTCCTCTCGAATTTTCCTTTTGTTTTTCTTTTACATGTATCATGTTATTTTTTCTATTTTTTATTTATAGTCTTCCATTTTTTAATTTTTAATTTTTATTCATTTATATATTTTTTTCATTTTCTCTCTATTTTTTTCTTTAGCTTTTTATTTTACACGTATCATGGATGTAAACAACGAGCACGTGTTCTATATGAATAAATTTAAACGAGGAATTAAATATTTCAGCCCTCCGGATACTATAACGATTACGGTAGTTACATAACTTTTTATTTTTATTTTATTTTGTCATATTTTGTTTAAGTTTTTACTTATATTTTTTCTTTCTTTTTCCACTAGCACCGTATAGCTCACACTTTTTCCTTATTTTATTTTTTAAAATTCTAGATTTATATTCTTTCAAGGTAAAATAGACGTTTTGATCCCTCAACTATCACCGAAGGCTCAAATTGACCCCTGAACTATCAAAACAGCCACTTTGACCCCTCAACTATCACAGAAGGCTCAAATTGACCGATGAACTATCAAAACGGCCACTTTGGCCCTTAAACTTATGATTTTCGTCTCAATTTCATCCAATATCTCTGATCGATGGACACGTGGACAGATGGACTGTGAAAAGAGCTAAACTACCCCTCATTATTTTTTTTACTTGTTGGCCACTCACGACGTTTCCAACCTCGTCGTTTGTTTTAAAAATACCAAAATATGATTTAATGTTAGAAAATTCATAAAAAAAAGTTTATTTTAACTTAGAAAAATCAATGAGCACAGATCATTGAAGGTACATAGTAGAGAATAATCTCTAAACAAAAATATTACAATACATATAACCTAGATGCAAATTTGAAACATATAACCTGGATGCAAATTTGAGGAGTTACTCTTCATGAGGAGCTATCTACATGAGACATGATCTTGCTAGTCGTCGTCGTCCTCTGTGTGGGTCATGTAGCACAGATCGTTGTCGTCAGCCACGTATGATGATGTACCGTTGCATGATTTTACAAAACACATGACTAGAATTTACCTCCATTTGCATCCATTATTTCACTTTAACCTAGTTTTGAATTTTATGAGATCATATAAGCTTTAAATATTCTAAGCAAGTAATTAAAAGTTATATCATGATTGTAGTAAAACAAATTTTGGTAAAACAAAACCGGTTTCGAACATTAAATTTTGGTAAAATATTTTTTTTATGAATTCTCTAACATTAAATCAGATTTTAGTATTTTGAAAACAAACGGTAGGGTTGGAAACGCCGTGAGCGGTCAACAAGTAAAGAAAATAATGAGGGCGGCTTCGACCTTTTTGTAGTTCATCTGTCCATGTATCCGTCGATCAGGGATAATGGATGAAATTGAGACGAAAATCATAAGTTTAAGGGCCAAAGTGGTCGTTTTGATAGTTCAGGGGTCAATTTGAGCCTTCGGTGATAGTTGAGGGGTCAAAGTGGCCGTTTTGATAGTTCAGGGGTCAATTTGAGCCTTCGGTGATAGTTGAGGGGCTAAAACGGCTATTTTGCCTTCTTTCAACGAGGAATGAAATATTGGCGCTTGAGCCTTTTGAATATTATAATACAATAGTTGATGCGACTTTTCCTTATTTCTATTTTTTATTTTATTTTT
Organism: Microstegium vimineum; assembly: GCA_022036555.1. NCBI lineage: Eukaryota > Viridiplantae > Streptophyta > Magnoliopsida > Poales > Poaceae > Microstegium > Microstegium vimineum. Next base: position 22,966,544 of record CM039127.1, on the reverse strand, counting down.
CCAACCGGCATTGTTGATAGCACACTTTTTTCTCAATGTTTTTTATTCCAAAATCCAGATTTTTTAAAATTTCTATTTCTAATTTTTAAAATTGTTTTTCCTTTTTTCACTCATCTTTTTCTTTTGCTTTTGTTTTCTATGTGCTACGGGTGGCGGTGGAGCATCTACATTGTGCTATCTTTGTCCCATTCCTTCTTTTTCTTTTTTTTTTTCATGCACCTCAGGCGCACGCAATGGATCACGTGTACTATGCTAGTATATATAAACCAAGAGGAGAACAAACAGATCCTAAAGGCCACAAGCAAAAACATAGTTCACCAGTAGCTTAGTTTTAAAACTGTGCATATTATCGTTCACTATACGAGAGACATACTTATTTGTTGTATTTCTATATAGCAGAGAGAATTTAACAACATGTTATAAGTTCTAAATAGAAATATAGAATGATGAACTATAGAATTAATTTCCATCTCTCACCCTATGAATTTGAGATAGGCTTAAATGTGAACTTTAGAAAGTGGTGAAATTTCAAATTCAAAATCAAATAGTTTAATTTATTAAAGTAGATTTCAATTCTTCCAAATGAAGTGATCCAAACAACCCCTAATAGTTTTATAAAATTCTAAGACTCACTTTTTCTAGTGGTCTATACTATATCTCTTTGGGCGTATACAAAATAATAAAGAAAATGTAAAATAAGGAAACACAAGGGGAAAAAAAGAAGTGAGACGCGGGTTCGACATCAATCAAATATCCAAATTTCTCACACCCAAACGCCATCACCTCGCACTTATCGGTGAAACCGCGAGATGGCCACGGCGGCGCCCGCGCTGCCCACCTTCCTCCGGCTGTGGCCGGCCTCGCCCTTCCTCCTCTCCCCCAGTCTACACGTCCCCAGTTCATGGCGCCCTACTCCGTCGCGCCTCAACTCTCTTCGCCCTGCGAGGCCCCTCTTCCCAATCTCAGGTTCGTTTGGTGCTTGCGCTACGGAGCTTGTGAGCGCGTCCCGCCTATGTACTTGGCTCGCGTTGGGCTCCCTCCCTCGTTGATAAATAATAACCGCCGCCTCGTGTGCTGCAGCTGTGGAGAAGACCAACGACGCTGCTGCGGCCGGGGAGGGCGAGCTGGAGGGGATGCCGCCCGAGTTCTACGACGAGGTATGTGCGTATCTTTGGTCGTTTATGAATTTCGTGGTTAGTTCGTGAGGCATTTCATCGCGCGGGTGATAGTATGTGGGTATCTTTGCTCGTTCTTTAATTTCGTGGTTAGTTCGTTGATGCATTTCATCGAGTGGGTGATATGCATGCTTAATCGCATCTCGTTAATGTGAATGAGTGCTAGGATCAACAAGCATACTGTGAACCAAGAAATATGACATAGAGCATATGCTACTGTTAGAAACATTTCCTTTCTGGCGAACTAAAGATGTCCTTTTTTAAAATTAAAATGCACTATGGGTCCTTAAACTTTTTATAGATCACTACTTGGGTACTCAAACTGAAAAAGTGACCATTTGGGTCCTCAATCTACCATGGACTATCACCTGGGTCCTCCAACTAAAAACTTGACCATTTAGATCCTTAAACTAATGTTGCACTCGAGTAGAGGTGTCCATATCTGTACCACATCAATTCTATAAGCCTACGTGGTTGTGCCAGTGTGGATGGGGCCAAGCGATATAGACAAGAAAGATGGACTGCAAGAGATAGGGGGCACATTATAGAGTCCACCTCTCTTTTCTATTGCATGGGCGCTGAGTGTGTGCCTCTGGAGCATAGGTGTAGCCATAAGGTCAAGGGATATTACAGGCGAGCACACAGGCTTAGTCATGATGCAGGTGCCAAATCAATGGGAGACAGATGAGGGAGTGGATGGGGAGGAGATAGAGAGGAGGGGGGTTCATGCAAGTATCACTTGGCCCCATCCATGCTGGCATGACCAGTAACCACATAGGCTTATAGAGTTGATGTGGTATGGACCTCTACTCGAGTGCGACATTAGTTGAAGGACCTAATCACTTTTTTAGTTGGAGGACCCATGTGAGAGTTCACGGTAGATTGAGGACCTAGATGGTCACTTTTTTAGTCGAGGACCCAAGTGGGAATCCATGAAAAGTTTGAGGACCCATGGTACATTTTACTCTTTCTTTTTTCTTTTCCTTCTTGTCTCTAGATACATTGGCAATTCACTAGGGCTTCAATTTTCATGATGCCACCAGAGATCCTCTGTTGCTGTAATTAGCCATTTCCTTCTGTTAGTCTATTTGCTAATGTGGACCGTGGATAAAGATTGCCATAATCCCTAATATCTCAGTATTGTTCTTTCGCTTTGTCTTCGGTAGGTATTATCAAATGTACATCTGGGATGGTTCGTCATGTACAATTTCTGAATCATTCTGCTGCCCTGACTTTTGGCCTGTAGGACTTAAGTTATTGCCGTCATGAGCCTTCCTCACAAATTGCTCACTCTGCACCAAATTGACATAATAACTTATGTCAGTGCCATCCATCTCCATTCACTATGACTTACACGTTCGAACTTCGAAGTATTAACTACTACCTCACCTGTACTGTTATGTCTCAAAACTGCTTACTTCCCTAAGATTATATGGTCATATCCGTACAACGTACACACTCATTAAATAGCATCATTGATCGGATTTCATTTATTTGTTATGTTTGTATGAGTTGGCACATGGTATCAATGATTTTACTAAATTTCAGAAGCAACCATATAAACATACACTTCCACATGCAGGAGTGGCAGGCCCGTCAGCGGGAGAGGACTAAGGAGTGGCATGCATATCGGCAGAAAGAGGAGGCTGAGGAGGAAAAAATAACAAATGAGTACCGAGAGATAGGCATGCGCCTAAAAGCTTACCCACAAGAAGAAGTTTGCAAAGCTAGGATTTTAGTTTCAAGTTTCATAAGAGCTGGTGAAAATGTTGAGAAGGTAACATCGCATTGTGCCTTCCTAAAGATGCAATTAATTCCTTCAATTTTCTACTATCTCATGTTTCTCCCCCTTTACCTTTATGATACAGCAGCTAGCCATAGTTTAGTCGATCATGGAAAATAGTCACAATACTGGAACAGAGTGTGGGGCAAATGCACCGAAATATTGCTCTTGGGTATTTCAGTGACCCAGAAAGCACTTAGATATAGGCAAATTATTGTAAGAAAGGTCATTTAAGCTGTCTTGAATGAACAAGTTAAGAGTCTTCCAAATTACTCATTGCAACTCACAGATGCCTGCACCAAGCACCACTGTAGTCTCATAAGATCTATTCTCTGATAGGGCCATTGGCCATAGCTGTCATCAAAATGCAGTCAACAAAAATCCATGTAGCCATGTTACTTTCACTTGTCAATATATTCACCATCTCACTCATGAAAAGTAGGACACCTAAGTGTTAGTGTCAATGCATTGTTGTGTGATTATTCTCATACTAATATATTGATCATTATAATTAATTTAAAAACTACGTGAACTATTTTTTTTTTTATAAAAAAAATCGACCTGCGGGTGCTAAGACAGCCCCCGGGTATTGCATTAAGAACTTCTCACACAAACTGAGAAAACCCCCGAACCCTTGTTCCACCCATACACAGCGGCACCGTAGCCCATGTGAGAACAACCGCGAGCAGGTCTGAGCCTTAGACCCGTGAGGGGATTTTTTAACCCCAGCCTGAAATTCGCTCCCATGGGGAGTCGAAATCAGGACTTGAGGAGTTCTGCTTATACCACCTAACCAACTCAGGTAGAGGCCGTTTCGTTGTGAACTAAATTTACAGTTAGTATTTCCTAAGCTTGAGTTTTGCTACCTTAGACACTCTTTTAAAAATTGATTTTGGAGAATTTTATTTTATATTTTTATTAATGAGCTGCTATGGTACTCATGTAGGAAATTGAGAAGGCTGCTGAAAGAGGAGAGCTTACTGAACTTGTTCTTATGGTCATCTGGAATCGACTTGATGTTGCTCGGCGTGATGTATGTAAACTCTGTTCTCGTAGTTTGGAATTTAAAATTAAAATATTTTCTTAAATAGAATTATTTTCTAAGAGATGTTAAAATCCCAATATGCCATATATTAGTTATATATTTGTCTCTTTATATTAAGACTCTTAAGAGTTATGTTTTATTATCACCCATTGAACTTTCTGTAGCACTACCACAGTACTAAATATTGCAACCTATAAACACTGTTTACTTCATTTCCTTACTACTTTTATGTCAGCAACTTGGTTACTGATTCACTCAACAGAAATACAAACAGAGCAAACTAGTTTCTGGAAGTCTCAAGAAGTATCTGGGTTCGACACGCCTCACCCTGCTGCTGCTTTGCCTTTGTATGATTGTATCCCTGCCAACATGAGCCCATGGGTTACATCCTGAATTGATCCCTGCTTAATAGTCCAATGCACAATATCAGCCCAGTAGTCCCTAACATTTTATTGTTCACCAGTGGATCTTTATGCTTCCCAAATTTGTCAGCATGGTAGAAAGATATTTAAGCTGTTCCTTTTCTTGTAAATTAATAATATGACTGGACTATACTTTTTGGATATTTGACATTCTGTTGTACCTTCAGAATGAGCGGGATGCCATCAGAAGCCTTGATCTCTTGTATAGAAGGGTAGAGGTAAGTGACTTAGCTGTGCTTTTATGTTCCTAGATGATTTTGTATCCATATAAATTCAAGTATTCAGATATTTCGCCTTTCCTTCCAATTAGCTCATTGGTGTGTGATGGGATAATCAGAAATCATAATCTTAATGCAGACAGAGATTCTAAAGAGTGAAGCAACTCCTGCCATGAGTTTGCTCAATGAACTTCTTAATCTTCATGATGGAGGCGACAATGAAAAGTGGTTAAAGAAATGTAGAAAGCGCATGCTTGAAGTCTTTCCAAGAGAGGACCCATTCACTGTGGTCTTTCCTGCTGGGTTCAACATGGAGAATGTAGGCTATTTCAGTCCAAGTGACCTTCCCATATCTTCTGAAGATTCAGTATAAGATCTGTCAAAATCAAGCATACAAAATTTACAGAAAAGACATTAACAATTTTTAGGTGTTGACTTACGTGTCACTGCTCTTAGACATTGCTAGTACATTTTTTTTACTTGCGCAGAAGTATATAAAAAGACTGACCTTCAGGGAAAGACCGTCCCCAGGGCCATTGACTTCAGACTTGCACAAAAGTATAATACTCCCTGTGTTCCAAATTTTAAGTCGCTTTGACTTTTTTTTGGTACAAATGTGCTATGTATCTAGGCATAACAGATGAGATACACAGAAAATTCTATGTACCAAAAAGGTCAAAATGACTTATAATTTGGAACGGAGGGAGTATGATATAGTAAAAGTAGGACAGATACAAGACATCTGTAATTGGTTCTTCAACATATATATTGTTAAGCCCTTTGTCATGCAGATCTCTTAGTTTTGGTTGAAAGTTTTGAAATCGTTGACGTAAGAAACACCTTAATTTCTTTCTGAAGAAAAGCATACATGATGATCAATATAGACATTATTGCCACATCACCCTTAGCAAAATAATTTAGTCTCAATAAAATCAATATATTCTTTTCGATTGATGATTAATTTAGGATCTACTGCTTCCTTTTAAAATGACTTCTCTAGGTTTTCTTGGTCCTAATGTGGTAAAGAAATATTATAAATATTATTTTTTATATATCATTCCGTAATTTGTTTTGTCAGCATGAAGGGCGGATTGAGCTGCCGCCTCAGGACGATGATCTTCTTCTGAGAGTGGACTTTGTCAGAGAAGTTGATGAGCTGCTGAAAGAGGTTCAAGCTGAGCAAGACAAGAATAAGCAACAAGTTGGATTTGACCCAGAATCAGTTGCATATATGCTGAAACAGCAGGAGAAGATGCAGACAATACGTCAGGTGGAATCTCTCCTGGACTTGGCATCCTCCTTGAAATGGTGAGGATTGAGTAGTATCGAACAACTATTCTGTCTGCTGCTTAGAAGCTAGAAGTCATTGACTTTACATTATACTCAATAGTTAGAAGGGGAAATCTTGGTTCTCAGCTAGTTAGACCAATAACCGTTCTGGGTAGAGACATGCAATTTACTTTGACATCCATGTGCATTTGTATGTGTAGAGATATATTACTACATATCAATGTATGTCCGCACTGCTAATGAAAAAACTATCTGAACCCTTGATGTCCCACACCAGTTGAACTTTGCACTCATTTTGAGGTTTGAAATCAACTGATGTCTCCCGCTGCCCGCTGGAGGTAGCCCGTAGCCTCCAGTTCCATTAGCAAAGGTCGGAGGGGCAGCAAATCCCGCGTGAATCAGGTGGTGCAAGCCAAGTTCTCGTATCTGATGCACAGATTCAAACTGCAGAAATAGTTCTGAAGTATTTGGAGACTTGGAGTTCACATGGTGAGCTGCAAGCCAAACAAGTTCTATCGTAGAAAAAGTTGGGGTTTAGTTTTGAAGTATTTGGAGTTTACATGGAAACGAGGGTTGAGAATCTGGAGAGATACGTATCTGTTGCGCAGATTCAAATTGCAGAAAAGGTTGGCGGAGTTTTTTAGTATTTGGAGTTTACATGGAAACGATGGCTGAGAATCTGGAGGGATACATATTTTGAACAGTAGTAGCGTTCCCAGCTTCCTCCGTAACAGGTTCTGCTGCCCAACAGCTACCAGCAACCGGCGAGAGCCAGCCAACACACCTACCAAGAACCGGCGAGAGCCAGCCAACACTTCTCCAAGATTTCTTTATCAATTGTTGCACACGAAATTTTCCATAAAATTTATGCCATAAATCAATCATGGGGAACCCTCGTTTCCAAATAATGTTATTCTAAACTCACATGAGAAAATGTTGACAAAGACTCGAAAAATTAAAAAAAAATCAAAGAATGCTTAAAAAGTCAGAGTTTTCTGTAAAGAAGCGAAATCCCCATGAGAAAAGTATGTTACGTTGCAATGCGTCAGATGATGCAATCTGCAGAGACAATACAAATGCGGTATCCGCAGTTGCGGACAATACACATAAAAATCATGTTAATATTGTTAGGGTAGAAAAAATGGACTTTTTCCATTAATAATACAAATTAAAAAAACAGGGCAAATGAAGCCATCAGTTCACATCTCAGGGTGTTTAGGTTACAAAAATGCAGTAATAAGAAACTAGACATACCATCCATCTGTGAAAATGATGAACTTTATTATCAGAAACACTATCATCTACAATTTGCAGCTTATTGGAACTGAGGGCCTCTCAAAGTTGGTATCCACAAAGTTTTTAGTTATTGCTGAAACCACACGAGCTTCATGTTTGACATCAGAAACTATGAAAGAACCCTCTTGGATTCGAACAAAACACAACTATGTGCCTTCACTTGATATGAGGACAATCCTAGCACTTGGTGTCTTTCAGGACTTGACTCCCTTGAAAAGAAATCTGGAAATGCAAGTGATGTATCAACCAAGCGCAGCCACATGGATCCTTCTGCAATAGCTGGTAAAGTAGCACTCGCTGACTCCTCGTTTGCATTGAAACAGATATACAAATCACCTCCAGTTAACTCTGGCAGCTTCTCATCCAGCTCCGCATTTATGTGCATGCAAAGAAAGTTGCTAGTAGGATCCTCCCAGCGTGGTTCAGATAAATCACTCCCATACCAATGTATATTTTCAAATTTTAGAAATTCTCTTCTCTGGAAAATGTCTGCTCGTCGACTCCTTAGTGCAGATAGAAATGAAATAAACCCGGTAACTTCTTTAACATAAGCGGTCTTCAAGGCTTTCCAGTTCAGAGGCCCTCTATCCTTGTATGATGTTGAACCAGCAGCAGAATGCCCACATTCATCTCCCATGTTAAGAACAGGAATACCAAGTGAAATAAATAGAATAAACAAGAAATTGCGTATCTGCCTTAACCTCGTTTGAAGGACTGCATTGTTCTCTGATGGTCCTTCTTCACCACAATTCCAGCTGAACTCAGAACCAAGCTCATCACTGCTGAAGCTCACTAGATCAACAAGAGTGAGTCCAGAATTCCTGGATACATAATTGAATGAAAATGCTGGGCCCCTTGAGGAAAATAAGTCCCCGCTGCCACACAAACGTGTTGCAAGATCACTGATAAGTGCTTCTCCCTTAAGAAACTTGCGCACATCCATAGAGAATCTTGTGTTCATCTCAGCCCATCTTTTCCAATGAGGGAATGGAAATTGCACATTAGATATGTCAAGCGGAGACCAAGGATCTGCAATGATCTTAGTTTTTGAAAGAACAGGGTCAAATGCTATGGCTTCAAGAAGTGGAGGCCGTGAAAGACCCTCTCCACCTGGACCTCTGACAAGGAAAGGGGCATTGATGAAACAGAACCCATCAACATGGAAATCAAGCACCCAATGGCGGAGGCTGTCCAAAATCAGCTTCTGAGTCACCGGATGGTTGCAATTCAACACACTTGCCTTGCATCCAGCAATTCCGTCAGCAATGTAGTACGAGGAACCATCGATGCCTCGGATCGATATCATCTGACACTCTGCTCCTCCTTCAGCAGTATGCGTGAAAACAACCTCCAAGAGAACCTCTATTCCATTTCTGTGCATTGTTTTGACCATATCCTTCATAGACTTGATTGCTGAAACACTGGAGCATTCACTGCTATACAAGTTCATAGGTGAAAAGAAATGGTACGGAAAATATGGCCCCTTCACTTGGTGGAATGGGAACACTGGCTCCAACAAGACTGCATTGACACCAAGATGCCTGAAGTGCTCCACCTTTGCAGCCATGCCGGAGAAAGTACCGGGGGCACTGTCTGGCAGCCCACTCGACTTGTCCTTGGTGAACAAAGCCACATTTGCCCGGTAGACCACCAGCTTCTCCAATGGCAAGCAAGGGTGCTTGTCCCTGCCCCAATTGTAGGTGGGTGCATTCTTCAAGGACGCGAGGCACCTGACGACCGGCACAGCTAGCCCATCCCCATTAACAGAGTCGGCAGGGACGAAGTCCCCGATCACCTTGGCGTACGGGTCGAGCAGCGGGCGGTCAATGCCAAACATGGCGAACAGCCCGGTGCGGAAGCCGTAGCTGGCGTATCCCTCCACGCTCTCCATCGAGACGTGCCAGACATCGCCTGTACGGTGGACGTACGGGTCGAGCTCGATCTCCAGCGCGGGCTCGTCCCCGCCGCCACCACCGAACAGGCAGAGCACCATGCCCTTGGCGCTCTTGCTGTAAACCGCGAAGTTAGCGGCCCCGTCCTTGGACTGGAGGGACAGTCCGAGCGGCGAGGGGCAGCCCCGTCCGACGCCAACAGGCACGCGGAAGCTCGTCCCGCGGTGTGTCCGTATCTCCGCTCCCGTCGCGTCGGCCAGCGTGAAAGAGACGTGGAACGGCGCGCGGGCCACGTCGTAGGACAGCTCAGCCGCGAGCGCACCTCCCGGCGCGGCAGGGGCTAGAGAGACGCCCTCACCGGAGCCGGCGGGGCGGAGCACCAGACCGCCCCTCCGTCCATGGGCTGGGGCCTCGACAACGACCGCGTACCCCGCATCGCCGTCTTTCCCGGCGACGGCCACGTCCAGCACGCCGTCGTCGTCGGTCCGGAAGCGGTAACGGCAAGAACGCGCCGCCGCGCGGGCGAGAAGGGGGCCGCAGCGAGGCGGAGGGCGGCGGGGCGTGAGCCCGCGCCAGGAGGAAGTGGGCGGGGTCGGCGGCGCCGGGAGGGAGGAAGCCATGATGGATTAATGGGCGGGTGGGAAAGGGAGCGACGCGATCAGCGGCTGGGGAATTGCGTCGAGCAGTGGGTGGGCATCGCGTGCTGTGCGAGGGAGAGGGGGCACAAGCACGAGAGGCCTGTGGAGTGGACTGGAGTGGAGTGGAGGAGCCGAGGTGTAGCGCACACGTGGTGCTGGTGGAACTGGAAAAGCGGGCGCGGGTGCGGACGGAGGAGGACGAAGCGCCCAGGCGAGCGACGGGGTCCGTCTTTTTTTTTTTCTTTTTTTATTAACATTATTTACCATTTTGATTAAAAATTCGGAGGTCCGTCCGGGACTCCGGGTTGCACTGGCCGTTGGAGAGCGGAGACGCACGGGCACGGCGCGGCCCACGCCCCACGGGAGGGCGGCGGTCGGCGGACCATGCGCCAACGGCTCACATCACCCGATGGTGAAGTGCGTCGCTGTCCTCTTCCTTCCCGACCCCTGCGGTGACGTACTGACGTTGCTTTTTGAGCTATAATTTAGTTGGGTGTTTGGTTTCTCGGTCCCTTCGCATAGCATGGGATTTTTGAGCTAATGTATCAACTGTTTCTAAAAAGTAATGTTGTTGGGTCATCCCGATATATAAACTAGCAAATTGATTATTTAAGTTCTTAAACTTGTTCATTTATATTATATCGGTCCCTAAACTTACAATTTAGGTTCGTAAACTTGTTTAGTTATATCACCCCATTCTCTATACCTATTTTGAGTTTCATTTAGGTCAAATAGAGCAATCTAAACATTTAATAAAAAATAATAATTTATAACTTTTTCATAAACTTAAATGAAGACAAATTTTATATAAAAATTATAGTTATTGATGTGAAAACTATTTAAGTATTGAAATTGTCTATTAAAAGTGTTTTTAAAGTTCTAAAAACTTTTAAAATTAAATTTGGAATAATAGATGACTTCAAATACAAAACATTTTAACTATAAAGTTGTAGATCATATTAAAAGTTGTAATATATTATTTCAATATTTGATGATTTTAAATTTTAAAATCTATAAACTTATAATAATATTTTGGGATCCTAAAAAGTTGTAGATAGTGTAAAGGGCTATAATTTTGATATAAAATTTGTCTGAAGAGTTTATGAACAATTTTTTATATCAAATGTGTTTAGATCATTATATGTTTAGACCCAGATGACACTTAAAACCAAGTTAGGTATCGTGATGACACAATTGGACAAGTTTGACGATCTAAACGGATGATTTGCAAGTTTAGGGAACATGATGATACAGTCGAACATGTTTAAGGACCGAGATAATACGAATGAACAAGTTTGATAACTCAAACGGTCGATTTGTAGGTCTAGATACTGGGATGATATAGCAGCACAAGTTTAGGAATATGCATTTTACTCTTTTCTGAAAATTATATAGAAAACCCAGTTTGGAGTCTTATTCACGTTGCCCCAAACAACAACTTTTTCTCGCAACCTATAGTTGCCGACTGCCTTTTTCTTTTCTGAAAATTATATAGAAAACCAGTTTGGAGTCTTATTCACGTTGCCCCCAAACAACAACTTTTCCTCGCAACTGTTCTTGTCATATTTCATTTGATATTTTTTCCTCTGTTGCAAGATAGTTAACATATATTATGAGCAATATCAAAGTGGTGCACAATTCTGGCAAGATGTACACATGCTACTAATCATAGTGTTGATAGTATGATATGACAAATCCTACTACTGGGACTGCTGAGCACACAGGAAGCAGAGAAGTCCACTGTTGCCCTTCTCCCAGTTCCTGTCCTCTTCATTTGGTTCCACTATGTTTGCAAGGGCAGTTTTAACCCGTGTATGTGAAGTTCCCCTTGCAAGTAAGACAGGAAATTAGCTCACAAATTTGTCAGCAGAGTATCATAATAAATCAATGTTAAGCTAGAACAGTATGAGAAGTGTAGAAAAATGGGACCTATTCTGACATAAATTGGTATACACTTCTGTTTTGCTGGATGCCACATGAACCTGACTTTAAATTGGAGAGAGTACCTGAAGGGAGCTTATGTGCACCCAGCCTTCCAGAAAAATGATATATATAAGCTTGTCGCCACGGATGAGGAACAGAATAACCCCATCCTTTTGTGACAAAGTGCCAACATCGCATGGGCACACCAGCAGGAAGCAAATTAAATTCGAGTTCTAGTGGTGCTAATGAAGGGGAGTTCAGCCGGATACCTCCTAATGCGTGATTCTTTCATGAGCAAATATGATTTTTTTTATTCGAGTAATCCTGTAAATGTGGAGAAAAATGGAATACTAAAGGAGGCAGTAGTACGGTGAAACAGGCTATATTATACATGATCCACAACTGCATTAGTACATCAGGATTATTTGAGCAATTAAGAACTTTAGTTTGCCAAATCAACCACTGGAACTTCATCCAAACTTTAGTTAAACAATTCTGGTACTAGAACAACACTACGATAGTATGCTACAAACACTGAAAATATCCTTGAAATATTCAGACATTTAGAACTTGAGCTCCTATTGCATGGCCTTGTGCAACAGAATGCACGAGTTTTGTTCAAGATCCAATTAATTAGCAAAACAAATGCAGATTTACATTTGAATTTTGTTCTTTGTGAATTTAATATATTCCTTGGAGAGAAAAGGTGCATAGGCTGCAAGGATTAGTAATTCTGTAAAAGGTTATCCTGCTGGTGCGGTGCAAAGTACAACAGCTCAAGAAGTGAAACTTTCTTTTGTGTCCATGTTTGGACAAAAAAGTCATCTCAGTCTGATCATTCTTTCCAATATGTGACACACTATGTACATTTCAAGACCTCGACAATATCCTTTCTTACAAAAAGAAATGATTAATTCCTGGTACATATACACATCTATTATGAAACCTTGTCCAAGAATCCATCCAATCAGCGCTTGCAATTCACGAAGCTTACCACCAGCGATGAGACCTCGTAAAATACTTGATACTGCAGCTTTAGAGAGCCCACCTTCCATACTGTGGTTCAAACAGCTCAGTGCAACCAAAAATTTTCCCTCTTTACAGAGACAATCAATCAAAAGACTGTAGGTGATGTCATTGGGAGCAATACCTTTCTCAATCATCTCATGAAGCAGGAGATAGGCCTCATAAGATTTCCCAAGGAACTTGTGATGACGGATCAAAGTATTGTATGTCACAACATCAGCGACGAACTCTTCACTTCCAAGCAAGCCAAGTGCTTCATGAAGCTTCCCAAGTTTACAGAGACTGTGGATCACAATGTTGAAAGTCCAGCTATTTGGAAAAATTCCCTTCTTGACCATATCGACAAAAAGCTTGACAACAGCCAACCATCTCCTCTCATCACAAAGCCTCCTCATCACAGTGTTGTAGTTGACAACATTGGCATGCCATCCAATCTCTGCACTGCAGTCCAAGAGGCACTTTGCAGCCCAAGCAGTTAACCTGCGGCAAACCCCATCGAGAAGGATATTCATAGTAATCTCATTGGGACGCAGCCCAACAGACAGCATCTTATCTACCAATGCAAGGCTCTTATCTACTCTGCCATTTTTGCATAGTCCATCCATGTAAGTACTGTATGTGATTGTATCTGGTGTCCACCCATTTGCACTGCTCTCCTCAAGAAGTGCATCTACTTCCTGGAAAGCACAGGCCTTGCATAGAGCTTCAACCAGGACATTGTAAGTGGCTGTGCTTGGTGCAAAACCAGCTGCAATCATCGTTTCCAAGAGATCCTTGGCCTCATGTATCATCCCACTCGTGCAGTAGGCGTGCAAGATGGGCGTATACGTGTGAGCATTGGGCTGGCACCCTTCCTCCAGCATCAAGTCCAGCACGCCAAGCGCCTCAGCCACCCGCCCGGCACTGCACAGCCCAGATATCAGCGTCGAGTAGGTGACTACGTCCGGGGCCACGCCGTTTGCCGCCATCCACCTCACGACCTCATAGGCCGCGTCGAACCAATGCAAGCGGCAGGCGTACACCCCGACGAGTACAGTGCACGCGGCAGCGTCGGGCACGACGCCATCGGCGGCCATGGCGTTTAGCACGGCGAGCGCGGCTCCCGGTTGAGACGCCGATGAGAACGCCGCCGCGACCGTGGTGAAGCATGCGGCATCGGGGCGGCGCCCCATGAGGCTCCGCATTTCGTCGAGCAGGTGGAGGGCCCGCTCGGCGCCGGCGCCTGGGTGGTCACCGCCAACTGAAGCAGCGAGCGCGGACATGAGACGGTTGTAGTCGTACGGGTGTGGGGACCGTGGTCGTGACGGAAGAGGCGGGGGCGGGGGCTGCTCGGAGTGTTCCTTCGCGATGGCGGCGAAGCGGAGTAGGTAATCCCGAGCGGACTTGGACAGGCGGCGTAGATGCAGGAGACGGGCAATGGGAGGGGAGGGGGAGCGCATAAGGAGGTGGGGAAGACTGCGGCGGCGACATCTGAGACTGAGAGAGGCAGCGGCGACGGCGGGCTGCAGCTTTGCTGCCCGGAGCGGTGGAGAGCGCGACGTTAAAGGCGGGTGAACGGCGGGGGCCTCGGTCGGAAAGGTATGCTCACACACGGGTTAGGTTTGGCAGAAAAAGGGGCTGTGAGGTGATACACAATTGATTTTAAGTTGCTACCCGCGGCGGACGCACGACGCAGCCTGCCAGCTTCCGCTTTGGAACCGCGGCGCGCCGCCTCCACCGGCCTCCCATGCTCCTCCTCCTCTCGACCTCTCCCACTCCGTGCCCCGCGTGCCGCGCAGAGCACAGACCACCTACGCACGTAAGGTGTTCGACGAAATGCCCACTCCACTTTTTTTCCGTAGAAATAGACTTAATTTTATATGTTATGGTCTCCTAAATTGTTTCAGATCACTTCAAACCGAGCTTAATGAGTCCAGCCTAACAAGCCAAGCTGAAGTCAAAAGTTACTCAAAATCAACTTATTTTTATTTTAAAGTAAAACAAGTTTAATCGAAGTTTTTTTTTAATGAGCCACCGAACCATTCAACGACTTTTTTTACCTAGCTCTCAGCGCAAAATATTTCTCCTAAAAACATCATATTTTTCAACTCCTAAAAGGATATTAGAGTAAAAAAGAAAACCATCTTTAAGAGTTTCTAATAATCCTAAAATATAGAAGACAATGTATTACATCATAAATTATGTACTATTTCTAAATTATCTTAACCTCTTATATATATTTTTTTCTCTCATGTACATTTGCATTAGAACCCTTTTCTATTTTTATTTTTTTTCACGCTCTTCCACATCTAGAGTACCCGGTACTTTAAGCGCGACTTGAAATCACATAACTTTACGTGAAATGGTGTGATTTTTCCGAAGTTCTAAAAGATTAGGAAAATGTATTAGAAGTTGCTGATGAGGGATTTTTTTTTCTCATCTACCAACAAACCAAAGATTAGAAAGAGATTTTGAAAGTGCATCTAACCCTTTAGTGGGTTTTGGTGAATTGAGTAACAACACAATTAAAGGCCTAACAAGTTTGCTAAGTGTACCAAAGGTTCAACAAGAAAAGCAAACTTGATGGTATTCCACACAGTGTTGAGATGAAGGTCAAATTGTGTATTGTTGTATTGTAAGACTATGGAAACAATCTAGTTCAAGCAAAAGACAACAATGCAAATGGAATCAATGAAGTGGCCTCTATGTTGTGGGATATCATAGTATCATGTGAAAGCAAGCATGTTGGGCAAATGATAAATGAGACATGAGTTAATAGTTATGGATTGGTCTCTATATTAGCTTACTTTACATGAACAAGAAGAGTTGGATAGTGGACTAGTGTTGATCAAGGATTGAATAATTAATCAATAATGCATTAGTGAGAAAACACCAAGCAAAGGTCAAATGACAAAGGATACAATGTATATTGGATATAAGATGGTCTCTACTTTAGTTTTCTTGTATGGACAAAGATTTGGAGAATCACTTTGCATTAATATTATCAAGCTAGAAGTTTGAAGATAGAGATTGAAGTGAGTGATAGGAGTGTCAAGCCAAAATAAGGAGGATCTAAGGAATTGTGAATTGGCTTGATCATATTTATGTGGAGTCTCATATATCGAAGCTTGATTGATCTCAACATTCATATCTATAAGATATTCAAGCAAGGATCACAATATTGAAGAAATGGTTTTCAATCGGTGCTTAATATGATGTGACTTGAGTATGGCTTGATAGGGTGAAGATAGCAAGGAAACGACTTTGAGGTACTAAGCAAAGGTGAAGGTCAAGGAGACCGAGGTACTATGGCTAAGGTGAAGAAGAGAGTACTTGCATTGAGTCGAAATACTAATCAAGCTATGAGGAGTCATATTATGTTGAGGATCAAATTATTAGTGGAAGTGACTTGAAGCCATGGACTGAACTCATATGTGTTGGAAAGATTCAAGTCACAAGCTCTAAGGTTTGTTTGCTCAAAGAAATGAGATAAGGATGATTGCAAACACATGCTCAAGGTATTATAAGAATGAGGACAATACATTCAATGGTGCAGCCCCAAATTATCAAAGGATACGGTAACCAACTCAAAAGCATTTAATTTATTTGATGTTTTGAATTTGAGTTTAGGAAAGGCCGTACTACAAAGGGGGATGCAATGTACATGCTTAAATGTGCAACCAAGTGCTCAAATTCCACCAAACATCCTCTCATACCTTGCCCAGACTCTCTGCAAAACAGTTTTTCTTTCGGAGTATTTTTGGGCTGCGCAGCGGTGCTGTTCCCCAGAGCAGCAGTGCTGCGGTCCAGTAGTGCCGGGCCTTAGTCCAGCAGTGCCGGGCATGAGAGCGGTAGTGTCGCGACTTAAAGTTACCTTTGGACAGCAGGGAGTAATTCTATCCCCTTCATGCTGCCCCAACTGTCATCTCGACCATTCCCTTCCCCAGTGCTCTCAGCAACAGTTCTCTCCCTCTCTCTAACTCCATTGGAGCCCCTCAAACTTCTCTCTTTGATTCCTCCCAATACTTTGAGAGATTGAGCCTCCAAACTCCATTAGAGAGCAGCCCAAATTGTTCTTCATTGCCTAAAGCACTTGGTTCGCGTTCAAGCCGGTGGATTGTATTCGTTACTCTTGGAGCTTGCTCCTAGCCGGCTAGAGCGTCGCCCGTGGAGCTTGTCAACTTGTGTGGCAGCCCCGGGAGGTTTGTAACTATCTCATTGCAGCTAAGAAATCACCCCTCACTTCAAGAGTTCACTCTCTTGATTTGAGAACGAGGGAAAGGCAAGCCTTGTGTGGCGAGCCTAAGCCTTGTGTGGCGAACCTCAACAACGTGGACTTAGGCCAGTCTTGGTGGCGACGCTGAACCACGGGATAAATCTTGTGTCAGTTGTGTTTGTGTTGTTTGCTTTACTTGCATTTGTCCTCAAGGTGATTTCTAGGGTTTGGTCCCCATCTACTTGGTGGGTGTGTTTCTACCACTTTCAAGTGGTGCTAGAGGTTCTCTACACCTCTAGGAAGGTTTTCATTCAAACACAATTTCTATTCTAGTTATACATTTTGAATTGTGCTTAGTTCTATCCTGGTGACCAGCACTGCCGCCCCAGAGAGCAGCAGTGCCGGGCACCCCGGCAGTGCCGGACCCAAGGCCGGTAGTGCCGGACCTGTGCTAACAGAAAAGTGTCAAGTTGTTTTAAACAGGCCTATTCACCCCCCACTCTAGTCCTCCTAGGCGACATCAAGGTCCTTTCAATTGGTATCAGAGCTCGTCTCTCTATTTTGGGCTTAACCGCCTAGAGAGAATGATGTCGACAAGTGGGGAGGTATCTCTAGAACTTCTACTTTTTGATGGCTCAAATTATGCATCTTGGTCTGCTCATGTACTTAATGTTTTTAGGACCATGGGTCCTCATATAGAGCAGATTGTAGATGTGAGCATTTCACCTCCTAGTGATGATTTGGACTATCTATCTAGAGAGAAAGTGAAATGCTTACAATACAATGCTCAAGCTACTAATGTCTTATTTAGTGCTTTTGAGTGAAGATGTTTTTGATGCTGTCATATTTGGAGATAATGGACCACTTGATGATGCTCATATTATTTGGACTACTCTCAAAGAAAGATATGACAAGTCCAAGTGTGATGAGGAGTTGCTCTCAATGGAAGTATCACTTGAGGAGTGCTCAACTTCACTAACACATGTAGAGCCTCAAGTGATTCTCTCAAAAGGTCTAAGTGATCATGCCACATCCATCTCCTCACCAACATATGACTTAATGAACGGTAATGGAATTGTTGGTGAGAACAATACTTGTATATGTGGCACTTCTACTTCCTCTAGTTCTTGTGAAACTAACATTTTGAAGGAAGAAGAAGCTTGTGATCGGTGGAGGCCAAATGATGAATCCACCTCACCTAGAAGCCCAACTCTCTATGCCACTTCTCATATGGGTCTCATGGCAAAGAATGAGAAGAATGTGGCAAGTGAGAGTGAGAGTGAGAGTGAAGATGAAAGTGATGATGATGAGATCACTCAACATATTGCTCGGCTAAGCAAGAAAGACAAGTTGATGATGCTCAAGCTCATGGAGAAAATAAATGAGTAAAAAGAAACACTTCATAGGCAAGAAGACTTTCTTGTTGAAAAGATCAAATGCTTGGAGAAGTTGACCAATAAGCATGAAAAGCTTAAGTGCTCTTATGCTAGTTTGGTGGAAAGGTATGAAAACTTGTCAATTGAGCAAACTTGTACTATTAACTCTCTATCTTGTGTTGCTCAATTAGAAGATGAGAATTATATGCTTAAGGAGAAAGTGGAAAGGTTCACTAGCAAGAATAAGACTTTGCAAGAAAGTCATGATGAACTATTGTGCTCTCATGAGAAGATTATGGATTCTCATACCATGCTAGAGATTGCTCATGAGGTTATGATAGTAGCGATAAAATCATATCAACCTCACACCCACAAATGCATATGTACACAAGTTCAATCTATTTTATCATGTGCTAACAATTGTTGCTCTCAAGCAAGCCAACGTTCTGTTGAGCATGTATATGTAGAAACATGTGATGACTCCATCACAAAAGAAAATGAATAGCTCAAGGAAGAAGTTAAGAGGCTAAAAAGGGACTTGATTCATTGCAAGGGATCAACCAATGCATCCACCAAATCCCATCAACAAAATTACAAGTCCAACACTGGGTTTGAATGTGTGTAGTTTGAAAGGAAGGAGCAGATTGGTACAGATCAACCTGCACAGATGATGGTACAACAGCAGCCCCAAGCAGCAAACCTGCACAGATGATGGCACAACAGCAGCCCCAAGCAGCACAGCCACCTAAGGGCGGCAGTGCCGCGTCCCGCAAAAATAGGAAGGCTACCAATCTGACTCCCGATCAGACTAAGCCTAAGAAGATGGTGCCCAGGCAGAAGCAGGTTTCCCAAAAGCCAAAAGAATCAATGTGGGTCACTCAAAACAAGGTGCAAGATATATCAAAGAAGACTCATCACTTGCTTCAAGTGCAAGAAAGAGGGTCACCATGTGAGAGATTGCTCAGTGAAGAAGGAAGAGAAAGGCATGATCAAAATCCAAGAAAATAAGAAGAAGAAGAAGAAGAAGAAGAAGAAGAAGACTCATGCTAAGTGCTCCAATATAGAACACAATGCCTCTATGTGTTCCAACAAGGTTGATGATCAAGTCACACTTCCAAACAAGAAGACAACACAAAGCAATAGGAGGTGTCGTGGCTGCCATATGAAGGGACATGAAATTGCATCATGCCCCCACATGAATGATGAAGTCTTGGCATCATCAAGAAAGAGGCTCACTAGCAAGGTAGCAAGCAAAAGGCAAGAAAAGAAGGCCAATAAGAACAAGAGACGCCTATGCTACACTTGTAGAACAAAGGGACATTTTGGTAAGGATTGTTCCATGGGTAACACTCTTAAGATAAACTCTTCAATTGATGTAAATTTGCTTAGAAGGCCCAAAAATGACACTTGTGCTAGAAATGTGATTAGTTCACCATATGCTAGCACAAAGGCCATTTGGGTGTCTAAGTATCTTGTGACTAACCTTGATGGACCCATCTTGGTATGGGTACCAAATTGTGCTTGAAGTTTTGTAGGTACTTGAAAGTGATATGAAGCTTCGGGGTGCTTGAGCAAGTTGATTGAAAATATTCACTCAAGCTATCAACCAATTCATATTATCCTTTCTTATATGGTTGATCCGAAGATGAATTGATGGATATATTTCTAACTTCATATTCACCTCGGTAACTAGTACCTAACCCTTGATAGCTAGCCACTTGACTTGTGTAGTCTTTAGTAGTTCACAAATATATGTGTTTGTGAATTATTAAGAGTGATTAGAGTACTTCAATTTCAAATGAATCATCTTCCATATGATGATTTTAATGGCTCTCTAGTAGAGCAAGTTCTTATTATGTTGTAGGTTATGAAGTATAGAGACAAGAGATCATTAAGTTGTTGCTGCACCAAATTTCCGCTGACATACTCTATGAAGAAGTGCAACACACACACATGCTGGAAATCAGCAGGGCGACAGTGCCACACCTATGGGCGGCAGTGCCGCCCCTCCTACCTCAGTAGCAACTGAAATCAGTCCAAGCTTTGGATGAAGCCTACAACATGTTCATAAGCAAAGTGAAGATGAAGAGACCACCTCATCCATTACATTCATAAGGGTGGTAACAACTAAATCTCAAGTGCATGTTATTTTCACATTTTACTCCTTTGTGTCTTGTGTAGCCACTTAGGGAAATAAAGCACTTGAGGTTATATATATTGGTTGCTGGACATGGAAGAAGAATATGATTAGAATTGAATTGATCATCCACACCAAGTAACATAGATGACTTGAGTTTCCTTTGTGGACTTCAAACCAAGAATTTCAAGATTAAGAAAGCATACTTTGAGTTGGTTTGAGGGATTCAAATACTTGGCTCACATTGAAGAATACAAGTAAATTTCAAGAAGGCCAAGAATGAAGAATCAAGCTCAAGTCAAGTAGAGACACTTATGACTCACAATTTAAGAACTCTCTACTTGATGGATTCTTGTCGTATGGTAGATTGGCAAAATCTCATTCTCATATTATGGCCATCTACATGCTCTAATGGTTGTAAGTATTTCTTGGCATATTTCAATTTGATTATCTTTTTGTTGCCATGACCTAGACATAGAGTGAAATCCTAAGTTCTTAATTGAATAAAGGGCTATATGAGAAATTCAAATACTTAGAGCACTTATAAAAAAATGGACTTCACTCTATGACTAGTGTTGTGAGACTAACCTTTCTCTCTAAGTGATATTTGTGTAGTCTCACTAGCTAATTGAGAATGTGTTTCTCAAATGGAGTGTGCTATCATAGGAAGGTCATCAATCCAAAACTATGTGATATATTCTCTCTCTAATTGATTTGGAGTTGACTTGTCTATGTTAGGCACTCACCATAATATGGCTTAAACCTACCTGTCGGTGTTATGACCCAGGGGGTCAAGACCACCAACTAGTAAATTTGTATATTGCGTGCTCCCTCTCCTAGATGTGATGCAAGAAGAACACAAGATTTATCCTGGTTCAGGCAAAGAAGGCCCTACGTCCAGCGGGGGGTGGATGGATTGTATTATCTTGCACCGAAGTGCTCGTACAGGGGGGTACAAGCAGGTTTACACGGGGGTGCTCAGAGTGAGCTGAAGCCTAGGACTAGCAAGGCTATCCTAGGTGAGCTGGTGGATTGCTTGAGATGTTGATCAAGCAATCGGGTGTGATGTGTGCGACTTGGCTCTTGGTGTATGCGGGTTAGAGCTGATGTCTCGGCTCGTTGAGAGATCTCTGATGTCTGAATGCGTGAGCCGATACGAATGCGCATGCCTTTTCTTCTATCCCAGCTTCCCCTTTTATAGATCAAGGGGAGGACTGAGGGTACAGAGATCCTGGACTGTGGAGGCTTGGGAGAGGTGTCCGCGACACCATGCTTGCGGTGGGACGTCGATCGCTGTAGCGGCGTGGCCTTCCTGTCCTTCCGATGTTCAGGGCATGGTGATAGCAGACTGGACGTTGCCGAACGTCATGGCGCAGTACGGTTGGCCTCCTGTAGATGGGTACAAGCTCCACAGTTGAAGCGGGACGGAGCGGACGGGCCCCATACGGTAGTGGTTGGAGACGGGGGTCGAGCCCCCGGGTCGAGGAGTATCGAGGCCTGTGGGACCCTGACTCATCCCTGGAAACGCGGTCGAGGGCTTGTCCCATTTAAGACTCGAGGGGGTGCCTTTGACCTCCGTACTTGAGGCGTGACCATAGTGGTTGTACGATCAACGGAGAGTCGGGGCATGGGCGGTGAACTGATGGATTTGACCGTGGTAGTGGGCACCCATGGCCTTAGGCAGGAGCAGGTAGGCGCATTGGATTCTCTTTACACCATACTCGGATTCTCTTTACACCTCCTGCTCCCGGGTCATTCGTTCGACCCCTTGTCTGTCATTCGAGGGGTCGAGGCGGAGGGGTTGTTCATTCGACCCCTGTCCGTCAATCGGGGTCGAGGGGTTGAGGTCGAGGGGGATTCGATCGACCCCTCTTCCGTCATTCGGGGGGTTAAGGCGAGGCGAAGGGGTCGTTCGTTCAACCCCTGTCCATCAGTTGAGGTCAAGGTGGAGGGGTGTCCTGTCTACTGTTTTTCCAGTAATGGGCCGGCCCACGACTGGTCACTGTTGTTGGTGAGGTAAGCCTTCGTTTGATGGGCCTTCTCCCACTGATTGGGCGGCTGATCGGATTCTGCCTAAAAATGGTTGCTATGTTAAGCATTAGATTATCGCAGGTTAGGGTACCCCTTACCTTTGTACCCGATAGTAGCCCCCGAGCCTCTATGCGGATAAGAAGAATCCGCATAGGGGCTTTTGCCATTGATCTGCAGAGTTAATAAGTGGTTCGATTCTCCGCGGGGTGCGCACGAGCGCACCCGTGGGGGTAGCCCCCGAGGCCCCAGAGGAGTGATTAAGAACTCCTCTGGGGGCTTTTATGTGTGTTTTATCGAGGGGATTAATATTAACTGGAGTCATATCGCCCTATTGAGGGGTCAGCTCTGTCTGCCAGGCTATGAGTGTTTTCGACCCTCTTTCGTCGAGGGGTGCCGTGCATAGTCTAGCCCTCGAGCCTCGTGTGGCTGGGCCTTCACTACCTCATAGCGTTCTTCCCACGGATCCTTGCGCTCGGATTGTGGGGCGAAGAGCATCGTGCTATCCTCGTTCGGACGAGCCTCGAAGTCCTCTATGAGCTGGTAACGGGGATATCCAAGTGAGAACTCGTGCCCCCTTCGACGGGGGTCGACAGAATCCCTGAGGCGTCCTCATTAAGCAAACCGTGTGGATTATCTAGGTGCCAACTCTGTTCGATGAGAGTTGGTGGCTCGATGCGTCCCGTTGAAGGGATCCTTGGGTATTCCGTGGTTATGCCTCGGATATGTCCCGGGGGGACTCGGGAGTTCGTTCTCGAGCTGGGCTTCGTACTGGCTCCCCCTGGGTCATCCCTGACTCGGGTACTCGAGGGCGGCTGTTGAACCCCGTTCGTGGGGCCAGCCTTCGCCCCCTCGAGATTTGGGGGTGGACCGGAGTCCGTTTTACCCTGGGTCCTCCCCGACCTCGGGGTACTCGAGGGCGGTTGTCGAACCCTGCTCGAGGGCCAGCCTTCGCTCCCTCAAGATTTCGGGGTGGACCGGAGTCCGTTTTACTTCCCTAGGAAGGAACTGCTCGAGGGCGGCTGTCGAAACCCCTTTCGAGGGCCAGCCTTCGCTCCCTCGAGAGCTCGACGGGGTGGTCGATGTCCGTTGCTTAGCTCCGAAGACAACGCCCATCATTGCCTGTCGTCCGCCGTAGGTGCGCCCTTTTAGGAGATGTCCATTCGGCTGCAACCGTAGTAGGCGTAGGGTGCGGCGAGGAGCGTGGTGACGTGACAGGTGTGCCCTATCCTGTGGAATACGAGGGGGCGGTAGGTGGGCGCATTAAATGCGGAGATTTACCTATCTTTTTGTTGGATCCGCCCATCGGGCTTCTGGTTATAAATACGGGGACGGGGGTTTGGCTTCCGCACGCTTGCCATTGCCTCCCTTGCCTCCTTCACCTTTCGCCATTGCCTTTGTTGCCCACCGAGCCGGATCTCTGCGCGCGCGAGAGTAGGGAGAGGAGAGATTGGGAACATACCTTCCACCCCCGCATCCGAGCGCATCCGCTTCCTTGCTCGCATGGCCAGCTACAGCTTGCGCGGCCTTGACGCTTGGCTTCCATCGTCGGCGACCGTGCGGCGTTTGGGAGATTTGGTGGAGAGCGGCCTTCTCTGGCCTATCACCTTCGCGGACCGGCCGGAGTGGATAGTGCCACCGAGGGAGGATTGTGAGCCCAACTCGCCGGAAGGTTACGTGGTCAGCTTCGAAGCTTTCCACCAGGCGGGGCTGGGATCCCCCCCCCAACCGTCTTCTACGCGGGATCCTCCACCACTACGGCGTGGAGCTCCAACACCTCTCCCCCAACGGCCTCTGCCACGCGGCGGTCTTCACCGCCATGTGCGAAGGATACCTGGGGATGGAGCCGCATTGGGAGCTGTGGCTCCACCTGTTTGAGGCAGGCCTGTTCCACGCTTCGGCCGGGGGCGGTAGCCGTAGGATGGTCAGGGCTGGGTGCTACAACATCTCCCTCAAGAGGGCGGAGTACTGGATCCCGGCCAAGCTCACGTCGAGTCACTCAGGATGGCACTCTAGGTGGTTCTATCTGAGAAACGACGACGGCCTTTCCCCTGCCTACACCGGGAGGACAATCGACTCGAGGCCTGACCACGAAGGTACGACGTCGAGCAGAAGAAGCAGAAGCGTCTCGGCCACCTGTTTGAGGCGATTGCCCGTCTGAAGAAAGCGCGGCTTACGGCGGCCATCGTGGCGTCGGTGTTTCATTAGTGGCGAGTCGTACCGCTGATGGTCCGCCCACATACGCCTCGACAAGATGCGCCCGGGGGCGGACCTCACGGGGTGCCACCTCATGGGGGACGAACTGCCCCTCGAGAGGGTGGTTCGCCGAGTGCGCGCCTCCTTTGACGGCGCGTTCGAGGTGGAGAACGTCGCCAGCGTCCCCATCGTGCCGGACCAGGGCCATGTCCAGCTGGTACGACATCTCTTCTCTGTCAATGCCCCCTTGTTTGTCTTGTTTGTCCCCTTTTGCCCATTTTCTGACCACGCCTCGCGTTCCTCAGGGGAATGTCGTTTACCGGTAGTCGCTGCCGCCGGTGAAGGAGGAGCGGAACGACTCCCAGGTGAGACGCTTTCAGGCCGAGCAGGACAAAAAGAACAATGATAAGGCCAAGAAGAATAAGGGCAGAAGGGCCCGAGAGAAAGAGGAACTTGAGCAACGCCGGTCGCGGCAAAGGCAGGCCAACCTCCCCGAGGAGGAGTCCCCCTCGGAGGAGGATGAGGATGAGGAGACAAGTAGTGGCGAGGTTGTTGGCGGCATGACATAGTGGTGTAGGATTGTGACCATTACTTTGGTCCTGACGGATATTGTTCTTTGTGCAGGAAGAGGAGTCGGAGCAGGAGTCGGAGCAGGAGGAGTAGGTCGAGCCGCGCAAAGGGCTCGAGGAAGAGAGAGCGACGCCCGGGCGCCAAGGGTCGACGTCGAGGTCGGCCCCGACAGCCCGGATCGAGCCGAGGAGCAAGCGCCCTGCGGCCTCTCAAGGTGAGGGGGTGCGGCGACCGCGCAGTCGCTCGTCGCAGTCCCCGTCGAGGGGTGGGTCGAGCACGCCGCCGGTGCCTGCTCAGTCAAGCGCACGGGCCTCGAGCCCGTCGACCCAGGAGGAGACCAGGACGGCGGCGACGAAGACGCCATCGGCCCCTGCCAAGGTCACGGCGCCGGGAGCAGCCTCAACCCCCGGTGGAGGAAAAAGCGGCTCTCGGGGTGCCGGCCTGAAGCCCCCGAGCGGTTCGAGGTCCGCTGGCCAAACTCCCCTGATCCTGATGGGGTAAGTTCTTTTCCTTCTGGTCTTGAACTCCCTTCTGCTTTGGTTGCAACTCGCGCTAATCGTAACACATGCGTTCCTTTTTCAGGGTGAAGCGCTCGTTGGAGGCTGCGTCCCCCACCCCGGCCAAGAGGCTGAAGGTGGAAGCTGCGGCTAAGATGGCGGCCGGAGACAACCCCGCTGCCCCGTCCCCCTCGACCCTCGTCCCAGAGGTGGCGTGGGCGGGTAAGGCGCGGGAGGCGATGTAGCGCGGGCATGCGCAGTCGGCCGCAGAGCGGGCTCGAGCAAAGGAAGAGGTAGGTCAACCCGCCTCGTCATCAGGGTCTACCGGTGTGGCGGTCGAGGCCGTGCTCACCGTCCCGTCGGAGGGGGGGGGGTGCACCAGCAGCCTCGGAAAGTGTGGAGCCGGTGTCGACGTCGGCCGTGGTGGAGAGGGTTGAGCCCCAAGCCGCCGTAGAGATGGAGGTGGTCGACTTGACCTTCGCTGGTGATGAAGAGACGCTGGAGCACCCGGCGTCGATGTGGTGGCCCAAGAACCTTGTGTCATGGGAGGCACGTCAGCGGCGCGAGCGCGAGGAGAAGGCGCGACAAGAGGATGGAGCGATTGTCGCTGCGCCGGAGGTGCCGCCGTCGGTGGAGACCCTCATCGAGGGGGCCTCGGCGTCGCCCGCGGCGGGGACGTCGACGACGACGGAGCTGGCAGAGATAGTGGTGGTGACGACCCCTCGGCAGGAGCCGGAGGGGACCGTTGTGGTGCTGCGGGGGTGCGGTGCGCCGGACGTGGCTATGTCCGAGGCGTCAGCTCGGCCTATCCTCGAGGTCGGGTAGCCGTCTACTCGAGGTGCTCCGCCCCCTGGCTCGGTCGAGGTGGAAGGAGGGGATGAGCTGCCATACTGTGGCGAGCCCACCATATTAGACGCTAACATGCGTTTCCTCTACCACCCAGGGTCGTTCCCGCGGTGTGGGCCTCCTCCTCCTCGAAGCGATGACCCGAAGGGGTCGATGGCGGCCCTACAAGACCACTTCGAGGCCAGGATCGCCCAGCTCGAGGGGGCGACCCACTTCCCCAAC
The DNA here is from genome assembly GCA_022036555.1 of Microstegium vimineum. Classification (NCBI taxonomy): domain Eukaryota; kingdom Viridiplantae; phylum Streptophyta; class Magnoliopsida; order Poales; family Poaceae; genus Microstegium; species Microstegium vimineum. The sequence continues at coordinate 22,939,769 of CM039127.1, read as the reverse complement.
CTCGCAGAACGGGTGATGGCCCACGGGGGTACCCTCGAAATGGGTCAGTCCATCATGGACAAGGTGAGGGGGATAGTCGACCGCTCGAGCGATTTCTGGGGGTAGGAGGTGTTCGAGCTGCCCGACCCCAAAGACCCAGGGCGCACCTTCTTCAAGATCGATGATCAAGCCGAGCTCGAAGAGTGGGAGCACCTGGAGGAGTTTTGGGCATGGCTCGACCACGTGATGCACGTGGCGGTGGGAGTCGCGTCCGAGGATATATATAAGGGGATGATGGTAAGCTTCGTTCTTTCCTTCCGTTTCACCTCGGGTGTTTTGTTGTTCTTTATTGTGACCTTCCTTTTTATCCTTGGTAGACGCTGAGGGCGAGGTCGCAGGACAAGTCCCAGTTCATCCTCCGCTCGCGAGAGCAGTGGAGTCAGCTCCCCGTCCTCCGCGCCTCGCTGGAGAAGGCGGAGGCCGAGGCCACCCAGGCGAAGGTCGAGGCGGCCACCGCGCAGGAGGGGGCCAAGGCCGCTCAGGAGGAGGCCTCCCGGGCACAGTCGAGGGCCGAGGCCGCCCTCAAGGAGGTTGCCAAGGTCGGACAGTAGCGGGACGCCGCCCAGGGGGCCCGGCGTAAGGCTGAGGAGGAGGCCACCTCGCTGAGGGGGTAATTGGCTCGAATGGCGGAGCAGGTCCGGCAGCTCGAGGCCATCTTCGAGCGGTGTCGGAGAGGAAGAGCAGGAGTTGCCGAATGATGACGTGGTCGTTGTCGGCTCCTCCTAGCTGACATGCCAGCCTGAAATCAGCAAGCCAGATCTCCAGCTTGGTTTCGCCGTTGTACTTGATCAGGCTGGTGGGTGGACGGAAACGAACAAGCAAGGCGGTTTGCCGGATCGCCTTGCTGAAGACTCGTGGCCCTGGTGGTTTCGAGGATCGACGTCGATCCTCGTCACTGTCGTAGCGCCCACCTCGATGGGCACTGTAACCTCGAGCCTCAACGTCACCGTGTCGGCGTCGTTTGTTGTCGTTCATGTTGTGTCGCGCGTCTCGCGGTTGTCGATTGTCGAGGATGCGGTCTCGAACTGGTTGCCACTCCGCTCCGCCTTGGGGCACCTTGTCTTGGTGGACAGATACCTCTCGATCTTGTCGAGGGGGCACGTCCCGCCGCTCGGAAGCAGCTCCTCTGCGCCTCAAGGCCGAGCTCTCCGCATGTTGTATGACCGCGGTTTGGAGAAGCTCCTGGATTTCATCTCTAATGCGTTGCGCCTGGGGCGTCGATGGTGCTGGTATGTCGCAGAGCAGCATCGCGGCGGCCACAACATTCTGGCTAGCACGGCTGTAGACGTGGCGCTCGTTCACCCCTTCGTTGACGATCTGTCGATGGACATCCCGAGCCCGCTCGCGGGCTCCTCCACCCTGTGGCCGCCCGTGATCTCGCTCGAGGGCCTGCTCGAGTTGATGAAGTCATAGGTGCTCTTCTTTGAGTTTGGCGAGGAGCTCCCGTACTTGTGCGGTCTGGGCGTTCTGAGGTGGATCGGCTTCGTCTGGAACCGGGGGGGGGGGGGGCGACGTCTCACGGCAGGGTAGCATTGCGCCCCTCTCCTGCATTCGCAGCTGCGGCGTCGGTGATGTCATCCTAGGAGTCAACCGACTCGATGAGGTGGAAGCACTCCCGCATGGGATCGTAATCCTCATCGGGGGAGTCCGAGTCGGGGTAGCCGTGGTAGAAGTTGGGGAAAGATCCCCTGCGCTCCTCCTCCAGCCGTCGCCGTAACGTGCCCCAGGTGTGATACCCTAGGGCCGGGGCTCGTCGTGGCTCCGGGCGCTCGTCCGGTGGAGGGGTGGTGACGAGGTTGATCGTCGCATGTAGCAGGTTCCCTGGGGACCCGTAACGTGCCTGCATCTGCGGGCCTACAAAAGCAGAAAGAGCCTAACGCTGTTGTAGAGCCCATGCGTAAGCAGGTTGCGCGGCGGCGTGGTCAAGTACGTCGGAGAGGCCACGGGGATACTCCGAGATGACGGTATGGTAAAGCCAAGGTCAGACCCGGCGAGGTACCCGCCCCCTACCCGCAAGCATGGGTCAAACAGGCTCCCGAAGGGAGGAACTGTGTCGCCAGCTGAGGTCGGGGAGATGGCGTCCGACGTCTCGGGATCCGCGCGGTGAAGAGTGTGGCGGCGTCGTTCACGCCTCCTTCTGGTGACAGGCGAGAGGCGTGAGTGGTGGGACCGTCGTCCGGTCCTCCTTGGCCCCGATGTACCGGAGCTGCTGCTATCCATGCCACCACTGGAGAGTAGAACCATGTCGTGGCTGTGGCCCAAGGACATGAACTCTAGACTCCCGAACCAGATGGTGGTGGCAAACGGAAGTGATGGGACGGTGGAATCCATCTGGGAGAGTAGTTCGGAGTTGATCGACACACAAAGCCCCCCAACCTGGCGCGCCAACTGTCGGTGTTATGACCCAAGGGGTCAAGACCACCAACTAGTAAATTTGTATATTGCGTGCTCCCTCTCCTAGATGTGATGCAAGAAGAACACAAGATTTATCCTGGTTCGGGCAAAGAAGGCCCTACGTCCAGCGGGGAAGGATGGATTGTATTATCTTGCACCGAAGTGCTCGTACAGGGGGGGTACATGCAGGTTTACACGGGGGTGCTCAGAGTGAGCTGAAGCCTAGGACTAGCAAGGCTATCCTAGGTGAGCTGGTGGATTGCTTGAGATGTTGATCAAGCAATCGGGTGTGATGTGTGCGACTTGGCTCTTGGTGTATGCGTGAGCCGATACGAATGCGCATGCCTTTTCTTCTAGCCCAGCGTCCCCTTTTATAGATCAAGGGGAGGCCTGAGGGTACAGAGATCCTAGACTGTGGAGGCATGGGAGAGGTGTCTGTGGCGCCATGCTTGCGGTGGGACGTCGATCGCTGTAGCGGCGTGGCCTTCCTGTCCTTCCGGTGTTCAGGGCATGGTGATAGCAGACTGGACGTTGCCGAACGTCATGGCGCAGTACGGTTGGCCTCCTGTAGATGGGTACAAGCTCCACAGTTGAAGCGGGACGGAGCGGACGGGCCCCATACCGTAGTGGTTGGAGACGGGGGTCGAGCCCCCGGGTCGAGGAGTATCGAGGCCTGTGGGACCCTGACTCATCCCTAGAAACGCGGTTGAGGGCTTGTCCCATTTAAGACTCGAGGGGGTGCCTTTGACCTCCGTACTTGAGGCGTGGCCACAGTGGTTGTACGATCAACGGAGAGTCGGGGCATGGGCGGCGAACTGTTGGATTTGACCGTGGTAGTGGGCACCCATGGCGTTAGGCGGGAGCAGGTAGGCGCATTTGATTCTCTTTACACCATACTGGGAGTAGGTGAGCTGATCGAGCCTCCTGCTCGCGGGTCGTTCGTTCGACCCCCTGTCCGTCATTCGAGGGGTCGAGGCGGAGGGGTCGTTCGTTCGACCCCTGTCCGTCAATCGGGGTCGAGGGGTTGAGGTCGAGGGGGATTCGATCAACCCCTCTTCCGTCATTCGGGGGGTTAAGGCGAGGCGAAGGGGTCGTTCGTTCAACCCCTGTTCGTCAGTTGAGGTCGAGGCGGAGGGGTGTCCTGCCTACTGTTTTTCCAGTAATGGGCCAACCCACGACTAGTCACTGTTGTTGGTGAGGTAAGCCTTCGTTTGATGGGCCTTCTCCTACTGATTGGGCGGTTGATCGGATTCTGCCTAAAAAATGGTTGCTATGTTAAGCATTAGATTATCGCAGGTTAGGGTACCCCTTACCTTTATACCCGACACTACCCTTTGGACTTAATTGACTAACCATGCACATTCACATTTCTATTCCACTAAAAGGGTGTGCATGAGGCTTTGAGGGAGATTTAATCCATATTATGAGGTTTCTCTATTTTTGGTAGCCTATTTGCTATCCACACATAAAAGGTTACCAAATGAGAAACTAGTGCTTGTGATACTAATGTCCTCTTGTGTTTAAGCTTGTTTATAGAAAATCAAGAAGCATAGGTTGTGATTGAATTGGATGAATCATAAGCCTAAAGGTTACTCTTCACCTAAAGAAAGATGAGGTTGCTAGAGCCCAAAGAGATTAAATTTTCTAGTATTGGATAAACTCAAGTTTGAGGTTAAGTTGGATATGCTATATTGATAAAATTTACAAGATTACAAATGTTGATAAGAAGTCTGAATGGATACAACATCTTATGAGTATTATCAACCAAAATCACCTCAAGATTGGACAAGAAGAAGAGAAGAATTCAAAATCATCAAATCTGCCCAGAAAAGTGAAATCTGAGTTGGCTTCCTTCAAGCACTGATTTGGATGTTCAAATATTGATGAATTGACCTGAAACTTTGTGAGCATGATCTATATATCTATTACTTGCTGCTGTACAGTTGACATGAAGATTGGTTTAGAAGAAAATCATATTTGAGTTGATTTCTGTCAGTCTCAGCAGTGCAGTTTCAGGTTTGAGCAGTTTTGGTAGAAAATTGGTTTGACTGATCAAATGGTGTCCAAATGAACTAAAACTCTCACAACAGTTAGAGGACACATATATACACATCTCTACCAAGTTTTATGCATACTGGATTAGTAATATGAGATATATGAATTTTTCTCTAAGAAAGACAAATCTGAAAATTCAGTGTATTTCAGACTCTAGCAGTTAGTGGAAAGTTAATTTGGCTGATCAAATGGAGTTCAAATGAGCTGAAATTTTGACAGTAGCTATAGGACTCATGTATGAATATCTCTACCAAATTTCATGCATATTGGTCTAGTGGTCTGAGAGATATGAATTCTTTTCAAGGAAGACAAAATCTGAAAACTGACTGCTTGGAAATGAAATGCAAGTTGCTTGAAGGAGTTTGAAGTCAGTTGGTATATAGTCTAAACTTCTCCCTTGACCATAGGATCATTGATATGCATGAGTTTACTTTGTGTACTCTTGTATGCACAAATTGAGGGGGAGTCTAGTCTATATATTGTGAGACAAATGGTTTCTCTCAAGTTCATGATTATGTTGTCTCATACATTGGAGAAACAAGGATGGATGATTCCTTTAGATTCTCTGGCTGCCTCACATTTATTCTTACATGTCTTGGTCTTTATAAACCAAGAACTTCTGGTTTAGTGTTGAATGCCCCAATCTTTGGTGGAACCAGATTTGAATGAGTTGGAGAAAAATAATTGAATTGTGGACTTTCAGTGTTACTTCTCCACTCTAGATCATCAGATCCATCGCATTGATTACCTAGGATCTTATCAATAAAAGTGGTAACTCCTAGTTCACAATTTGCAAGTTTTATGAATTTTACCTTTTTGATCTCTATGTGAGTTGTTTTAGGTAAAGAAAGAACTAGAAACCTAATATGGATCTTGGATGATCATGAAAGCTCTTTTTCACCACATTTCTTCAAGTGATAACTATGGCCATCCAAATCATCAATTCTCACTTATGATGGTCATATTAATATGGTGATATATCTACCTTGGTGGTGGTATGTTCTCTTTGGCATAAGTTCAATTGTTGCAATCTTATCATGCCTTAACCAAGATATAGGATGAACTCCTCTAGATTCTTAAACCGATTCAAGTGCATTTCACATGTAATTCGAATACTTGATGCACATATCAAGGGGGATCTCATTCTATGTCTTGTGTCTTTTGAGACTAACCTTTTTTTCTAGTGAATTTGTAGTCTCTCTTGCTGAGAATGAGTTTCTCATGAGTATGCTACATTGACTCAATACAAACCGGTAATGGTATCCCTCATATTTATTTGGATTGCAATTTTATCTCTCAAGTAGCTACTCTCCATAATATAGCTTAAATTCCCTTGTTTGGACTTAAATGGCCAAAAGTGCATATGTTCTTGTCTTCCACATATATATGTGTGCACTATCAAAAAGGAGAAACTTAGTCTATGTCATGAGGTTTTGCAATTAGTAATCTACATGCCTTCCACATCCAAAATGATCACTAGTTGTGAAACTCTAGCTTGTGCAATTTAATGTCATCTCTTGTTTTTGTAAGCCTTTATTAGGAGACATCTATGTGATATGATGAGATACAAACATCCATTCCAATTGGTACCAACTTGAGAAGATTCCTTCAATTGGTGTTATACTATGAAGATCATATTTCAATTGATATTGATGGACAATCTTTCAATTTGGTATATTAAGAAATATGTCTTCAATTGGTATCTCAAAACTACAACAAGAGCTAGCTATGGACTTTCAATTGATATCAAGCACAAGTTTATGATATCTCCTTAAAGATGATAATGATGATGAGAGATGAGCACAAATGAGATATTTTGCTTGAACAAGTGTCAAGCCCATCAAAGTACTAAATTCAAAATAATCATCATGATGGAGATTATGAGGCTTAGAACAAAGGTATATCACTCCATGAACTCTTGTACTACCTTTATGCATCTAGGCCCTTACATGCTAGTGTGTGCATGTGTATGCAATAATTTAAGCCACACCATAAGTTTGTTCTTGTGGTGACGATTAGAGAATGAGTTAGATATTTGGTTGATACCTCTTGTGGTGATAACATGAGTTTGTCTTATGTTAAAACTGTCATCTAAGTGAGGTATGAGCCAAATATGCTATCCTCTCAAGAATCTTGACTTAATTTGTTGCATACTTTGTTTAGTAGAAAACATAAAAGTAAAATCATAATTGCTAAAACTTCTGCCTACCTCTTGCCTTAACTTGTCTACCATGATTTCTTCCTTTGGTAGAGAGATCCTTTTTGGAGATTAATGACAAAGGGGGAGAAATATTAAAAGTGTAAGGGGTATAAAAAAAGATTGATATGTAAAGGGGAGAAATATGTTGTGTGTGTAAGGATAGTTGTGCTGACTGCCATAGGTGCGGCAGTGCCGCTCTCAGAGCGGCAGTGCCGCCCAGTGTAATTTCAGTATTTATTATCTTTGATGTGTATAACTGTCATGAGCATCATGTTTATCTTGATGACACCTTGCACCCCACAGATGCTATGATATAGGAGAGCTCTCACACTTCTTAAATATGTGCATTTGACAATTGAGGCCAAATTTGAATTCCCTTCAATGCACACATTTAGGAGGAGCTCACTATATCATAGGATCCAAAATCTTATCATTTATCAATCTCTTGTAAGCTTTAATTGTGTTGTCATCAATCACCAAAAAGGGGGAGATTGAAAGTGCATCTAGCCCTTTAGTGGGTTTTGGTGAATTGAGTAACAACACAATTAAAGGTCTAACAAGTTTGCTAAGTGTATCAAAGGTTCAACAAGAAAAGCAAACTTGATGGTATTCCACACAGTGTTGAGATGAAGGTCAAATTGTGTATTGTTGTATTGGAAGACTATGGAAACAATCTAGTTCAAGCAAAACACAACAATGCAAATGGAATCAACGAAGTGGCCTCTATGTTGTGGGATATCATAGTATCATGTGAAAGCAAGCATGTTGGGCAAATGATAAATGAGACATGAGTTGATAGTTATGGATTGGTCTCTATATTGGCTTGCTTTACATGAACAAGAAGAGTTGGATAGTGGACTAGTGTTGATCAAGGATTGAATAATGAATCAATAGTGCATTAGTGAGAAAACACCAAGCAAAGGTCAAATGACAAAGGAGACAATGTATATTGGATATAAGATGGTCTCTACTTTAGTTTGCTTGTATGGACAAAGATGTGGAGAATCACTTTGCATTAATATTATCAAGCTAGAAGTTTGAAGATAGAGATTGAAGTGAGTGATAGGAGTGTCAAGCCAAAATAAGGAGGATCTAAGGAATTGTGAATTAGCTTGACCATATTTATATGGAGTCTCATATATCGAAGCTTGACTGATCTCAACATTCATATCTATAAGATATTCAAGCAAGGATCACAATATTGAAGAAATAGTTTTCAATCGGTGCTTAATATGATGTGACTTGAGTATGGCTTGATAGGGTGAAGATAGCAAGGAAACGACTTCTAGGTACTAAGTAAAGGTGAAGGTCAAGGAGACCGAGGTACTATGGCTAAGGTGAAGAAGAGAGTACTTGCATTGAGTCGAAGTACTAATCAAGCTATGAGGAGTCATATTATGTTGATGATCAAATTATTAGTGGAAGTGACTTGAAGCCATGGACTGAACTCATATGTGTTGGAAAGATTCAAGTCACAAGCTCTAAGGTTTGTTTGCTCAAAGAAATGAGATAAGGATGATTGCAAATACATGCTCAAAGTATTATAAGAATGAGGACAATACATTCAAAGGTGCAACCCCAAATTATCAAAGGATACGGTAACCAACTCAAAAGCATTTAATTTATTTGATGTTTTGAATTTGAGTTTAGGAAAGGCCGTACTACAAAGGGGGATGCAATGTACATGCTTAAATGTGCAACCAAGTGCTCAAATTCCACCAAACATCCTCTCATACCTTGCCCAGACTCTCTGTAAAATAGTTTTTCTTTCGGAGCATTTTTGGGCTGCGCAGCGGTGCTGTTCCTCCGAGCAGCAGTGCTACGGTCCAGCAGTGCCGGGCCTTAGTCCAGCAGTGCCGGGCATGAGAGCGGTAGTGCCACGACTTAAAGTTACCGTTGGACAGCAGGGAGTAATTCTATCCCCTTCATGCTGCCCCCAACGGTCATCTCGACCATTCCCTTCCCCAGTGCTCTCAGCAATAGCTCTCTCCCTCTCTCTAACTCCATTGGAGCCCCTCAAGCTTCTCTCTTTGATTCCTCTCCAATCCTTTGAGAGATTGAGCCTCCAAACTGCATTAGAGAGCAGCCCAAATTGTTCTTCATTTCCTAGAGCACTTGGTTCGCGTTCAAGCCAGTGGATTGCATTCGTTACTCTTGCAGCTTGCTCCTAGCCGGCTAGAGCGTCGCCCATGAAGCTTGTCAACTTGTGTGGCAACCCCGGGAGGTTTATAACCATCTCATTGCAGCTAAAAAATCACCCCTCACTTCAAGAGTTCACTCTCTTGATTTGAGAACGAGGGAAAGGCAAGCCTTGTGTGGCGAACCTCAACAACGTGGACTTAGGCCAGCCTTGGTGGCGATGCTGAACTACGGGATAAATTTTGTGTCACTTGTGTTTGTGTTGTTTGCTTTACTTGCATTTGTCCTCAAGGTGATTTCTAGGGTTTGGTCCCCATCTACTTGGTGGGTGTGTTGCTACCACTTTCAAGTGGTGCTAGAGGTTCCCTACACCTCTAGGAAGGTTTTCATTCAAGCACAATTTCCATTCTAGTTATACATTTTGAATTGTGCTCAGTTCTGTCCTGGTGACTAGCACTGCCGCCCCAGAGAGCAGCAGTGCCGGACCTGTGCTAACAGAAAAGTGTCAAGTTGTTTTAAACAGGCCTATTCACCCCCCCTCTAGTCCTGCTAGGCGACATCAAGGTCCTTTCAGATTTAGGGAACTCTTGGAAATGCTCCACACCGAACAGCTGAGGCGAGCACTTTTCCAACTTCATGCCCTTAGGTTTCTGGGATAGAACTTGCTCCAATTGAATTGTCACTTAAATCCATCTACAAGCCTTGTACTAGCTATTTCTTAATTATCAAAACCAAACGTAGAGCTTTGAAATCCAAACCTAGATTTATACTAACATTACAATGAATATTTCAAGAAAAAAATAAGGCATATTGGGTTGGAGTCTCGACAATATTTCATCCGATCACAGTAACTAAAACTGGGCGTTTGGGATTATTACCTAGTCTCTACATCCCAAAAAATACAACTATGAAAATTATGCCAGTTAAAAATAAGCTTAAGTTCTCTAGGCAAAATCGTGAGAACTCGAGCAATCAAGTACAAAAGGCAATTGTTGTCTCATCTACGAGATCTCTAGCAAGGGTTCTATGCGAAAAGCTTAGTTCAACTTAGTTCTTGATTGGGCTGGTGATGTGGGATGCCATCATGCAATCTTTCCTTCTTAGAGCTATTGTTGAAGAACCTCTTGGATCCTCTTCATGTTGACCCTGCCAAGCTCTGGTTTTAGCTAATGATGATTACATTTTGGTGTCATTCACCTATTTGGAAGCATCGGCATTGATCAGCTGGCATTTTTGTTTTGTGGTTATAGGTTTTCAACTTGTTTGGTTGATCGTTTCTGTAGCTGATAAGTCGGCTGATATTGTTTTTGGTTATTTTGTTATGAGATAAAAACACTATACCATGACTGATAAGCCATACTGATAAGCCAAACGAGTAACACGTTTGTTGTTTCTAGTATTGTAGATATCAAGAACTTGCATTCAGCTGCATAACATCATCACTAGAACAAAACAATGCCGATCAGACTGATTAAATGTTGTATTCTTCTTTTCTAGTTGGTTGTGCCACATTTTTGTCCTTGTGTAGGGCCTTGTCGTTGTTTTCCTATTATTGGTTCATACATCACAAACTTGCCCTTGTATTGGGGTTATTGGCTGGGTTTTACAAATTTAACCGAAGTAAAAGGTTTTGCTCATTTTTCATAAGAACAAGGTTGTTGACTATATTATATATAATAGTGTTTAGGTAAGTTAGTTTAAGTTTGATCTATTTTATAAAGAATAATATTAACATCTACGTCTTCAACTAGATTTAATACGAATATAGTATATTTTTTATAACTAATTTAATAATACTTATTTATATCATCTATATCTAATAATAAAGAGACAAAATTTCTCGTTAATACATGTAGATTTAATACTAATATAGTATATTTTTTATAACTAATTTAATCTATACCTAATAATAAAGAGACAAAATTAACATCTACGCCTTCAACTAGATTTAATACGAATATAGTATATTTTTTATAACTAATTTAATAATATTTATTTATATCACTGTATATAATTTATTCAAACTTCATTGACTCCAGAATAATAGAATTACTCCAAGTAGGTGAGACAAGTCTCTACCAAACATCTTACGTTGGCAGACTTGACTCGTGCCGAAGTTGCCTTCGGATACGATTGCTCGGCCTGCCTCCGCCAGTCGAGGCCTGCGGTCGCGGCGCGCCATCTGCTCCATGGAGCCGTTGGGTTGTTGCACGGACTCTGCGTTTTGTTTTGAACTACACACAACTAATCGCAGCGGGAACGATGCACGTGTCCTTGATACACCCGCAGAGGCCGACTTGTGGGGTCAAGGAAACACGCACTGCGGCTGTAAGTTGGGCCACTCAGCCCCGTGAGCACACGAGCAGAACTGTCCCGCAACAGAACAGAGCGACCGAGCAATCCCCCAAGATCTGCACCGCCACCACTGACAAGCGGACCCGAAGAGGCTGGCGTGGTCCGGGGCTTCAATCAATCAGGGAAAAGCGGACAAAAAAAGTTGCGGCGTGAAACCGTGGAAAACCCCTGGAAATTCTCGGTATTTACCGCCTATGGGCTAGGCTAGGCAGCAGCCGCGCGAGCGCGAGCGCCAGCGGCAGGTTGTGAGCACGAGCAGCACCATGCTCCCAAAGGCGAGAGGACGGGGACAAACACAGCACAGGCGCGGCACGCGCGGGTGCACTGCCACCACTGACCGAGGTCCACCAGGCCCATCCGCGCCGCGTGACCGGACCCACGCAGTCCATGACGCATCGGACCCGCTGGAGGTGGGGTTCAAGTGTCAGTGAGGGGGCGTCACAGGAGAAAGGGCAGTGAGGGGTGAGGCTCCACTCACCCGTTCACCGAGCCCCTCGTCAGTCGTCACGCCGACCGAGCGCTGGCTGCCACCAAGCCTCGGGGCGAGCACCAGCAGAAGGGGCAGGGCAACAACTCTCCTTGGTAGATCCACCACCCGCCCGCTTGCTCGCCCACTCCACCTGCCTTTGCTTCTGCTCTGCTCGGCTTGCGGGGCTTTGGGGGCGCAATGCGGTGAGGTGGGGGAAGGGAAGCGGAGCTGCGGAGGAGAGGAGAGGAGAGGAGAGGAGAGGAGACGAGATGGGGTGCGCGCAGTCGCGGATCGAGAACGAGGAGGCGGTGGCGCGCTGCAAGGAGCGGCGCCAGCTGATGAAGGCGGCCGTCGCGGCGCGGAATGCCTTCGCCGCCGCGCACTCTGCCTACGCCTCATCGCTCAAGGACACCGGCTCCGCGCTCTCGGAGTTCGCGCACGGGGAGGGCTTGCCCCCGCAGCCGCCGCCGGGGGCGTCAGCCGAGACGGCGGCGCCCGTTGCCGCGCAGGGCGGGATCGGTGCGGCAGCGGCGGGTGCCTCGGCGTCTGGCGCCGACGCGATAATGCCGCCGCCGCCGCCGCTCGACTCGCTGCCACCACCGCCGCCGCCTCTGCCGGATTTCTCGCCGTCGCCGGCGAAGATCCACCGCTCCATCAGCATGCCAGTGCCGCCGTCTTCCGGCAACAAGAATCCGGCCATGCTCCACAGCGACTCCATTAGGGAGGAGGACGAGGACGAGGACGAGGACGAGGACGAGGACGAGGCAGAGAGGGAGGAGGAAGAGGAGGACGACGGCCATCTCGACGACCGTCGGCAGAGGTTGCGCCACCGCCCGCCGGTGCCCCCGCCTCTGTCGCCGCCGCCGCCGGAGACGCCGGTTACTCCTCAGCCTCCGCCACCTCCTCCCCCGCCCTCGTCGGAGGTGAAGGCCGGAGTTGACACGTGGGACTATTTCTTCTCCATGGACGAGGGGATGACCTCCATGGCCCCTGATGATGAGGAGAGCATGCCGGAGCAGGATGAGAAGTACGTCCCGCCATCGCCACCGCGCCCGCCTCATTCCCCTCCGCCGGCGGCCGTGCCGCTATCTGAGGAGTTTGAGGAGGAGCCGCGGACGCCGGAGATGGCCACTCCACCAGCGTCTCTGCCCCCGAAGCCGCCGAAGCACTCGTCCAAAAAAAAGGGAAAGGGGAAGCTTAAGGCGGCGCACCATCAACACACAGAGTCGGCGCCACCGGTCACGCTGGTCACCCGTGGTAAGGCGGGGAAGGTAGTCCGTGCCGAGATGCCGCGTGTGGATCTCCTCCGCGTGCTTGCAGAAATCGACGAGAGGTTCTTGAAGGCGTCAGAGAGCGCTGGTGAGGTATCCAAGGCGCTGGAGGCCAACAGGATGCATTACCACTCCAATTTCGCCGACAACCGAGGTCAGTGACTTGATTGTGCCCTCATACGTGTCAATTTTGGATGTTTCAGGCTCCCAGGTGGTGGTGGCCTTTCGTGTCTAATGTTGTGAATTTGCCAAAAAAAAAAATCATTTTTTGCTGATGGTGATAGTGATAGTGATGTGATGGATTCTCCTCTAGATAGAGGTCAAGAACTAGTGTCTCAGAGGTTGGTGGTGGTGGTGGGGGCTGTCTGTTACAAAGTCAAGTAAGCTCCCACACTCCACTATCCCATTTTCCCCAACAGGTAACATGGGGCCGCACAAGACGTTTTGTAACTACTACTAGGCAGCTGTTTTGTAACGATGTTTTTGGGACGATCGCACCACTTCATTATTATTCTGTCGTACATATATGTAGCTTGCAATTTGATCAATGGATGATATATTTAACTGTGTACTGAACTTAGAATGCAAGTTCCATAGTGATGGCCTGTTCAATCTATGATCTAATTTTCTATACAGTTTGTCCTGTCTGTAAGCTTCACAATCTTGACTTTGTTTGCTCTTTTATGATATGGCGAAGTGTCAAAACCAGATTAGATCAATTGTCAAGTAATTGCTCACTAAAATTGACAAGAATGAAGAGAATAAAGCATATGATATCTTCTTATGAAGAAACCAAACTCTTAGACAAACAATAAGTTATTACTGATAGTATGTTTTTGATTTTAATACCTGATGAAAACTGCCAGTGCTTTGAAATTTATAGAATCATGGACAAGAATCATAGTGGTGGGTAGTAATTGTGTTACCTGTTTCATTTGTATATACTCCTACATAACATATGAAATATTAATTGTGAATAAGGATGGATAACCAGTATGCATTCCTTTTAACATACAAGCAGGGAAGATTTAAGTACTATCTGTCTAAACATGGCATTCAGAATATATAGTATGTAGCTATGTGATTTTTCATTAATTATCTGCATAGTGTGACACCTTATCATTATGAGGTTCCCATGTGCAAAAGGCACCTCGTTTTTTGTCTTCCATCTGGTCACATATGCTGGGCAGCTGGAAATTCTTCGTCATCACTGTAACTAATTTTTTACTTCCATTGCATTCTAATCTTCCATCGATGTGACAATTTTTGTCTCCAGTTGTGTGTGGATGCCATCACAGTCACCTGTGTGTGCTTTCTTTTGTTGAACTGTTTTAAAAAAATCAGCTGCCTAGCCTTTACCTGCCTAGGCACCAGCCACCAGGTGCCACTTTGGTGCATAGCAACTGATTTCTGCTTAGCTTTCCTGGTTGGGGATTAGGCACTAGGCGCCACCCCTGGCTGCCTATCATAATACAAATTAATCTGTTATTATACATAAATAAAAAAGAGACAAGTTTGGCTTATTCTTTCATAGTAACAAAACTCTAGTGACGTAGTTAAGGAAGGCCTTTCTATTATGTTTATGCATTCTCCTATGTGATCCAATGGACTAAAATGTGTCACTACTGCCGTGCCAGTAAAGATGACATAACTATTTTAATTATTTTGTAGCCAAATGCATAATAGTCTTTAATTTCTTCTGCTATTTTTTCTATAAAAAGATTGCACCAGTGATCAATAGTTATGCTGTATCCTCTTAAGTTACTTAAGCATTATTCAGATAATGAAAAATACATTCTGCCATGCTTCGCTTGCAATAATAATGTAATATAGTTGTCTGCTTACACTCCCTCATTTGATCATGTTCACAATAACTTTTACAGGGCATATTGATCATTCTGCAAGAGTCATGAAAATAATTACATGGAATAGATCCTTCAAAGGAATGCAAAATGGTGATGATGGGAAGGATGACTTTGAAAATGATGAATTGGAGACCTTGGCAACTGTAGTAGATAAAATCTTAGCATGGGAGAAAAAGCTCTATGATGAAGTGAAGGTACATCTCATTACTTAGTTTTTCTATACCTAACAATATGAACTTTTATATTCTGTACTGGTTCTATGGAATATAAGAATATGCAGAGTTTGGTCTGGTGCACCTGCAAATTTTTTCCATTGCTGCTGCAAGTATGTACTGGTATTCAACTTTATGCCTGTCCTGGTGCCTTCCTCTAGTTTAAAGTACAAAAGCCGCATGCCCAGGCACTAAGACAGGAGCATTACAGTAATAGCTCCTCAAGGAGTAACCAGGTGCATTGCCATGCCACCATTGTCAAGGCGTGCAACTTTGCTTCCCAAGTGCCATGCCACTATTGCCCGCTGGACGGTCTTGCTGGAATCCAGTGCATTGAGCTTCCAGTAGCTAAAATTGGAGTGGCCATGAGTGGGACTGCGGAATGTGCTGCTATGTGCTATCCTTGACACCTTACTGCTTCCATGAATCATTTTGCCGACAGCGTTGATGGCATTGGTGCCTATCATTAAAGACAGGCAGAGGAGGAAGGTGTGCGTGTGTTGGGTGGGGGGTGGGGTGGGGGGGGGGGGGGTTGTAAAGGATGAGACAGCAGTTCACTGCTTCTATCCGACTCCTAGATTGGTTGGTTCTCATGGAGATGGTGGTTGAAGATGAAGTATGACATCATTGTTCATTTAGGTGGCTTTTGTAGATCAGATGGGAAGAGTCCTGGACCCCAGTAGCGCCCAACAACATGGTTTTGAATGAGGCATGCTGTGGCCTTGTTGGTCACAGGTCAACCTCTTCTGTGGCTGCTGCCTTTTATCAGGCATACATGTGCCGTGTGCCTAAGGTGATTTTAAGGATTTGTGCCAAGTGTGGCACTTTTAAGTGTACTGTGGAAGACCCACTGAAAAATATTTCATGTCAAATTATGGAGTATAAACTTTTATGTAATTATGCTGCATGCGAGTAAGGAATTTTTAATAGTGCACTTAATTATAACACTTACATTATGGCAGAGAAACGAAGTAATATCACTTGTCTCAAGATATGAATGGAACATATGGAGGTTTGACATCTAAATTTCTATATGGCTATTGTAATCTTAAAGTTTGAAGTGGAGGTTTGGTGTTGAATTTTCTTTCTGTTGTAGTCTTAAAAATTTAAAGTTTGCATTCACTACATGATTTTTCAACATGGCTGTATTAATATGTTTTTTACATGAATATCTAAAAGGAAATATAGTATTTTTAGAAAAGGAAATATGTATTAATATTCCAGCCTCTGTATCGATCAATGCATATAGCTGTCCATTATTACAACCACGAATTTGACCAAAAAGAGACCAAAGCCACAAAGACAAACATTCAATCGCATAAGTTTTCTGTAACATTTTTGCTTGATTAGAGAAGGATTAGGCAACTCTGTTATAGTTATAAATTTGACATTGATGCTTGTTTCATTTGAAGCATTTGGACTGTATGGTTTCTCCATGGCTGTTGCTAAAATTTGCCCTCCTCATCTGTACAGGCTGGTGAGATTATGAAGCTTGAGTATCAGAGGAAGGTTGCTTTGTTAAATAGACAAAAGAAACAGAATGCTGCCATTGAAGTTCTTGAGAAAACGAAAGCTGCGGTAACGCACTTGCATACTAGATATATAGTTGATATGCAATCAATGGATTCAACTGTGTCAGAAATTCAGCATCTCCGTGATAATCAACTTTATCCAAGACTATTGGATCTTGCTGACCGGTACCTTATCTGTATCTTTTTTTTCCTATCATGCATGATGACAAATACTAAACTTCTGAGATGTATTTTTACTTTTTACCACACAATATATCATTTTGTTTCCGTGTTTGGTATAGCTGCATGCAATTTTTATGCCACCCCTGTATGTAGCACTTTTCTTCTGATTCAGTAACAATCAATTTTGAGCTTACTCACAGCATCAACTGTTTATTGTGAAACCTGGATGGACATGAATTATGTTTTTTTAGTGGCATCACATATAGAAAGGCAGGAGCAGCAGACCATGGTGGTGTTTGGTTTATTAATTTCTGTTAAATGTCTAGTAGCCCAGCAGTTTTAATAACCTATGTTTTCTGCTCTCATTTTAGGATGGCAAAAATGTGGGAGGACATGCACATGCATCACGCAAACCAGCTGGGAACTGTCCTAAATCTGAAGTCAGTTGATATTTCTGATTCCAATATTGAAACAAGTGATTATCACCACAGCCACACACGGCAGCTGCGAGATATTGTAGATAAGTGGATCACAAATTTTACTGACCTCATGAACTATCAAAAGGAATACATAAATGCTCTCTATAGCTGGTTGAAGTTGAACCTTATACCCATAGAGAGCAGCTTGAAGGAGAAAGTAACATCGCCACCCAGGATGCAACAACCTCCTATCAAAGCCTTTCTTCAAGCCTGGAATGAGCACCTAACCAAGTTGCCTGATGATCTTGCCAAGACGGCCATTGTCACTTTTCGAGCAGTCTTGGATACCATATTAGGTGTTCAAGATGAGGAGTTGAAACAGAAGGAGACCTGTGAGCAGACTCGTAGGGAATACATGCGCAAGGCCCGGGCTTTTGAGGACTGGTACCACAAGCATTCACAGCGCAAAGCGTCCGACGTTGATCCAGAGAGCGGTGATGGGACAGGACATAAGGATGCAGTCACAGAGAAGAAATTCGTGGTGGAGAGCTTGAAGAGCAAGCTTGATGATGAGATTGAATCCCATAATAAGCTATCAAAGCAGGTCAGGGAGAAGTCCCTCTCAATCCTGAAGGCACATCTGCCAGAGCTGTTCCGTGCTCTGACTGACTTCTCCAGCGCCTCTTTCGATATGTACTCGAATCTGAGGCTGATGTCATTGATGCAAGATCAGGGAAACAACTAGATGGATAATATGTACAGGAGTTAGGATCAGTAATATCCCTCAATCTTCAAGTGTTGTAATGCATGTGCTCTCCTACCCTTTTTGCGGTATGTGTAATAGACTAGTAGCTCTTTGGATGAGGATAGTTGGGGATGGTGCCTGTTCTTGTTTAATTTATTGAATTGATAAATTCATCGGGTACTTTAGCGTGGACATGATGGATAGTTAGCTTGTGATGATCTGGTTACAATCTGAGGGTGAAAGCCGTAGTATATGTATATGACAAATTTTGTGGTGACATTCACCCCTCAAGTTTTGTGAGGCACCCGTGAGAAGTACAGAGAACCTGCACTCACCTGAATCAAATCTCCGTTTTCTCAGATATGAACAGAAACTATGCATAGTCCTTTTTATTGTAGGATTAACGTACCTTCTTTTATCAATTTGGATTCTGAACCTGATCTGTCTGTCTTTTACGCTCTAGGTCTCCAGTCAAGGAACCAGTTCTGCTGTTGCAATGACAAGCTTGCTGCGACAAATGGATCTTTTAAATATATATGCACTCATTTCCTTTTAAATTACAAGGCATAAGTCGTTCTAATTTTATTCTAAGTTAAACTCTTCTAGTTTACAACGAGTGGTAGAAAAATGCATTAACGTCTACAATATCAAACGTCCATTAATCCATCATAAAATATACTTTGATAATGTACTTTTGATTTTGTGTATATTAATATATTTTCTCTATAAATTTGAAATAGAGGAGTCGCTAATGATTTTATCCCGACGGTCATATATTTTAAGAACGGAGATCACGAGACAGATCTCATCCAATCACCTATTTTTACTACCCTTCTAAGACCCAAATTTCCTCTCTGCACCATGATCTTGTGCGTCGCATCCACCCTCGGCTACTACCCCTCTTTGGGACACCGACTTTTCTACCCTAGCATTGCACCTCTTGTCAATCCCATTGGGCGTCTACCACAACCACGAGTTACTCGATTGCCTTTTATGATCTCCATCTCCGCCACCTAATCATGCCTCATGCACAGGTACCCGCACCTCCGGATGTGAGGCACAAGTTTACCACCTCTTTCTTGATCATCTCCACTGCCTTGGGCGTTCCCACCGGTATGCTACCATTCAACTATGAGGCACCCCTCCTTGTCAACACCCTCGCCATAAAGGTTGATTTGATGGCCATGTTCCATGACTTTCATAAAGAAGATCTATTGCTTGTTTGTCTTAACTTTGGAATCATGACACTACTACCAAAATGCCAAGAGGCAATTAGGATTCAACGGTATAGACCTATTTGCCTTTTAAATGTGAGCTTCAAGATTTTCACAAAAGTAACAACAAATAGAATAAATTTTGTGGCTAAGAAGGTAATACAACCCTCACAACACAGCTTTCCTTTTGAGTTGATATATCTTAGAGGGAGTGAAGATTTTACTTGAAACAATCCAGGAATTGCATAGAAAAAACTAAATAAACTAAATGGAGGTAATTTTTAAAGTTGATTTTGAGAAAACATATGATAAAGTGAAATGGACTTTCCTCCAGCAAACAATAAGGGTGAAAGGATTTCCTTTGTGGTGCCAATGGGTCCAACAATTTGTATCAGATGGTTGTGTTGCTGTGAAAGTAAACAATAATGTTAGATGTTATTTCAAACCAAAAAAGGCTTACGGAAAGGTGATCCACTTTCACCTATTCTCTTAATCTAAGAGCGGATATGTTAGCCATATTCATCACTAGGGCCAAAGAGGATGGTCAAATTCAAGGCCTCATGCCCCATTTGGTGGATGGTGGCCTCTCAATTTAGCAATATGCCGATGACACCGAGCTTTTCATGGAGCATGATTTAGAACAAGCAAAGAACATGAAAACTATTCTATGTGACTTTGAGCAACTATCTGGTTTCAAAATTAACTTCCACAAGAGTAAACTTTTTTGCTATGGGGAGGAAAAGGAGCACATGGAACAATATTCATAAATCTTTGGATGTGGAATAGGTAATTTTCCTTTCAAATACTTGGTTATACCAATGAATCACAAAAGGCTCACTAATAAAGACTAAAAAATGGTTGAAGACCGCTTTCAAAAGAAGTTGAGTAGTTAGAAGGGTAATTTTTTATCTTATGGTGATCGGTTAGTTTTGATAAACTCAGTGCTAAGTAGCCTGACCATGTTTATGATGTATTTTTTTGAAGTACCTAGAGGCATTATTGTAACACCCCAGGTGTTATCTTAAGATAAACAGTGGTTAAGCTCAGATGGATTAAGTTAAGTGTTGATTAGAGGCTTTTAATTAAGAACTTTTTGGAAAAAGACGATGAAGGTGTCTTTCCAAGATTCTTTACATCCTTTTATGTCTATCTTGATCACCGGAGAAGTTTTGCGAAGTTTGAGATTTAAGGATTACATGGAACAATAAGTTTCATTCTTTATTTAATTGCTTTAATCAATGGATGGATGCATATGAGTTCAACCAAACCCTACAACGATGCTCAAACAACGTTATTTCATCTCAAAGACAAAATTCAGGAAAGATTTATGTTGATCCAGTGTTAAGAAAATACTTCAGTCGAATCAAAATTCTATCCAAGACATTCTCGGTGGATTTCTCTGGTCATGTTAAAAATTTAATTTCTAAACAAAATATGAGATTGACCCTTTTAGCAAAGTTGAAGATCATAATATTTGGAGGAGACTTTATGTTTGGACCAAGTCTTGATTCAATCTCTAAGGGTCCTAAAAAGTTGCATCGAGTTCTATGTTGAATTGGATTTTCTAAAAAAAAAATTCTAAGTCCCGGAAAACAACGATGAGTTGCATTCTTTGCTACATTTGTCTGTCCAAGTTCATATGGAAACTCAATTTGATTTCTTAATATGAGTTGAAGTACTCATCAAGATGAATACAATGAATCCAGTTTCACACTTTTTGGACCTCATTTGGATCCTCAAAAGCAAATTCAAAAACAGCAAAAGTTAATGTTTTTGGAAGTTATTTGGATTCCAGATTTCAGATTTAAATATCAATCTTTGGGAGTTAATAATTCTCAAACCATTGAGAATTTGACCGAAGTACTTCAATGAAAGATGTTCTATTCGAATTGCTCTGCAACATGGTACAATCGGTTGACCAAATTAATTTACGGTTTAAGTTTTGGAAGAGGTCAAAGTCAGTGGCAAATTTTGTAAATACGATCAAATCTGGGGGCTGTTTCTTGGGCTGGACCAGTCTCTGGCCAGCACGACACCTGCGTGTCTTCCTCCCGTCGCCCGTGGCCGCTCGGCTCGACACCTCCCTGGTGCCGTGGCCATCGGCAGAGGAAAAAGGGAGGAGCCGGTCCCTGTCTCTGCTCTCTCCCTCCCATTCCCTCCCTCTCAGTTTTGCTGGCCCCCCTCCCTCTGCTCGCTCTTGGCAACCCCCTCCTCCATCGGCCTCCCTCCCTTCTTCCTGCTACTATGAAAATCCTCCTCCTCCCTCCCTGTTGATTGATCCTACTCCCTCCTTCCTCCCTTTAGGTATCTCTATTGAATCAATCATAAGAAAAACGCTATAATCCTTCGTCCCTATGAAAAATCTCCGTTAAAATCAAGAACATGGGTATGATTTGGTAAGAGAAACTTTTTGTTGGGTTTTTATGCATATTTGTCATGACTCATGAATTTACATATAGGAGCTTAATTAATTTCTTGAAAAGTTGGGATTCCTGATGCTTAAGTTAAATCCCGTAATTATTTTCTCTAGTTTTTGCTGATCTTTGAAAATTCATATAAAATCATAGAACAATCGTATGAATGTGTTTTTAGACTTTTTGGAATCCTCATGAAGTTATATATGCAGTAGATCCATAATATCTGGTAGTTTAGTTCATATATGTTTCTGTAAAAATCGTTTTATACAAGCATGTCAATTCTGTTAAGATGTATTTGTTATTTTCGTAGCCACTGTTATACTTGTTAAATAATTCTGAAATTTTTATGGGATGTTAAAAAGTTTATGCTTGATGTCTGGTTAAAATTTCATTATTTTATGTTTTATGGTGGTTGATTTATAAAAATAGCAAAGTGACTATGTCTCTGTTTAAGACTGCTGCTATGATGTTTGTTAAGAAATTTATTTCGTGGTCAAGATGATTTTTTCTGTGCCTGAGTTGAATACCAAAGTGGTAGATAAACTTGTGATCCATCCACTGTTAAAATTTCATGGTCATATCTTTTATATTTTAGGAGTTATAAATTTTATAATTTGTGTTGTGAATCTGTTTACTTTCTGGACAGAGCTGATAAGAATGAGTTGTTTGAGAAATTTACATTTAGATTCATGCTTTGGCACTGTGGAAACAATTGAATTATATTTCATAAGCTTTTCAAAAAGTTAAGATTCATATTTTTATGTGGTGCAGATCTCAGGTTATGGCTGTTCTAAGTTAAGTATGAAAATCTGTTGCTTTGTTTGAGTTGTTTGCATTGGAACTTTTGTCTTTGTCATAAAGGTTTCTATGCTTCTTTAAATGACATGAAATTTATACAGTAGACTAATGAAAGCATATATAGGCCTCTGTAATTTTTATAGAATTTATTATGCAAGTTTGATATGTGTTCATATTTACACCTAATTATCTAAATAAATTAAGAAAGTGGAAAGTGTATGCAAAGAATTTATTTAGTAATGGATACTATGTTTTCTAGTGTTCATTAGTCATGTGTGACATGTTGGTAAAGTTGGTTTTGTCCATTTATGTGTTTGTACCATAAGTTAATTTTATTTATTGCATTTATGAGTTTCTGGACAGTTTTGCGGGCAATGTAAATTACCCCATTTTAATGATGTTTTTTTAAGAATCTTGTGAATACCAAAGTTGTAGATAACTCATGTATCTAGTTGCTGTTAACATTTGGTGATATTTGACCAAGTAGATTATGTTTTATGCATGTTGCAAGTTGATAATTAGAAATGGCCGCTCTCTGTTTTTCAGGAACAGATTCTGTAACTTTGCAATTTTGACTTATTTAACTTGTGAATCATGATGTGCTAGTATTAGATGAAATGTAGATAATTTCATAAGCTTTTCATAATGTCTTGTTTCAAGTCATTTGGAGTTGTAAAACTCTAGATATGACTAAAATGGTGACTGTTGTCTTGCTGTCCAAAAATTGCATGCATAAGTTAATTGTTCTTTTCTATCTTAGTTGTTTAATCTAATGTTTACCTCTTGATTAATGAATACTTGGTAAGTCTGAACCTAAGTTCAATTGTGTGTTATACTTGAGATTCTTTTTATATCCAAATATCATGTTTGGTAAGGTTAAGTTAATCAACTATAGATGTCTATGCATTGTATAATCTTGTGATACCTTGAATGCTTTGTTATGTCTTTGCTTGACTTAAGCTATCTTGTGTGTCATGTTTAAAGTACTTAGCATGTCCAATTTTTATGCTTAATAGTATTACCTAATTAA